>OX451739.1:1128179930-1129379930 GCA_948472305.1 Vicia faba | reverse complement strand
GAAATTTTTAAACAAGTTTGGTTGGATTTTTGTCCCAACTTCTTAGCGAATTTTCATCAAGTTCCAATTTTATTTAGCCAAAGTTGTCAACATGAAAGTTTTAGAAGATGTTTCAAGATTTCCAAAACATCCAATAGCATGAACTTATCATACTTGAGCTAGGAGATTTAAAGGCATAAAGTTGGGCATCCATTCTCGAATTACAAGTGATTTTTGTGAAGAACACAAAATCCAATATGCATGATATGTTGCATAATCTTGCTTTACATGCCTTCTAACTTGAAAATATCACCATAATTTAATGTTTACACAAACTTTTGAGCTATAGTCTATTTGATTTAAGCATTGTCCAAAGCATAATTCCATTAATGGCACAAAGTTAACACTTCCATTTTTGAAAAGCATGCTTTTGAAAAATCTCAATGCATTGAGCTCTGTAATGGTTATATTTGATTACAATAAAGCTCAAAAGCATGGAGAAAACCCTCTACGTCCAACAACTTCACAAAATGCTTGTACTTGAAACATTGAAACTATGAAAATTCATCCAACTTGGTTTTTCACTTTCAACCAAACCATAAAGACTGTCTTTCAAATCTGATTACTTCAACCTCCCAAACCCCTTACCTATAAATATAGAGATCAATTGCAAGATAAAGGAGGAGATGAGCAAGCCCTCAAAACCCCTTTACTCTCAAAAAACCATAATTGTCCATAAAACCTCCATTTTTGAGCTTTGAAGTCCAAATCTTTGAATCTCTCAAACCTTGCAAGTTTTGCCCAAACAAATCATCCAAATACTTCACATACATCATATAAAAGTTGTTCAAACACAAGAACAACTTATGTAACTTCATTATCACCATCTTCCAAACTCAAAAATGGTATCTTGCAACTTGACTTGGTTTTAGTGATTCAGCAACTTTTAGCATAAAGTGAGAATTGTCAGCTTCAAGATGGTCCAAGGGAGCTTAATCAATCATAATATTGCACCTGGAACAAATAGAAAAGGCTTCAGACTTTTCTCCAAGAGAGGTAACTTTCCTCAAACTTTGATATCTTTATCCATACATCATTTGTTTTCATTTTCAAAAGAATAAAATACGACAAATTGAGGCATTAGAGTGCAAATATCCAAAATTCAAAATAAATGCTTCAGGAGCCCTGACACGGGTGGCCGTGTCACCTGACATAGGTCGTGTTAGGGAGAGAATATGCAAAAGAAAGGGCAGGGTAGAAGCTGACACGGGTGCCCGTGTCACGCAACACGGCTCGTGTCAACTTAACTGAGATTAAAAACTTGGCAAGGAGGCAAGGCAGGAGCTGACACAGGTGTCCGTGTCACGCGACACGGCCCATGTCAATTTAGCTGGGACAAGAAAAATGTGCAAGGAGCATTAGGAAGATTCTGAAACTGGTGCATTTGTCCAGTGATACGGCCCGTGTCAGCCTAGGCATTAGAAATCGTGATTTTTGAAACTTTTGCTATAATTTGGATCATTAAGGGTGCATCAGACATTTTTCATTAACATCCAAATTATTTTCTAAAACAATTAAAAACCATTAGACTTAGGTTTCATTTTAACTTCCTTAAATTCAATTAACTTAGTTTTTTTAGGTTTTTTATTTAAAATAATTAGTTAACTTTTCTTTTAATTAAAACTAATTAATTTTTTTAGGTTAATGATCAAACTTTGTTTTCTATAAAAAAAAAAACCTAAAAAACAACTTCTTTCTTCCTCTTTACCTTTTGTACATATTATTATTATTTATATTAATTAGTTTAATTAGGTTAATCATAAAACCTTTTTCCATCAAAAATACAAAAACATTTTAATTGTTCCTTTTCTTTATTGTTTATTTATATTCCTAGATCAATTATGTAGGATGCAAATATTCAATGGTTTATAATAGTAATTAGGACTTTTATTGCTTTCCTTCCCCTCCTTCACAAATATGTACCCCCATTACCAAAGCATTGTAATAGCGTAGGACATTTAAATTCCACAATTTATTACTTTCGTTATTATTGTTAGTAATTAAGGTTTGTATGGCAAGATTTAAAACCAACATTAGACAATCCTAATTCAAGATAAAATATTTGAATCAAACATACTTTTAACACATGCACCTCTAGGGTAACCATATTTGTTGCCTCGGATAAAAACAATCATGTCCCTCGAAAATGGGATACTTTAGCAAAGACCCCCAATTAAAATATCGTAGTCCCTCAATGACCTTTAGATGTTACCTTCGATAAACGATATTAGACCCTTATGACAATTTCTAAAGCATCTTACATGTTGCCTTCTATGACTGTAGGATGACCCACGCCTGTCCCTCACATCCAATGATAAGGTTTTCTACTAACAAATAGTAGAATAACACTATCTAGAGGAGGAGGAAAAGAACCAGGACTTTCTTTTGAGTTGGTAGGACGCTCGTAGTTGCTTGCTCACAAACATTTCAAAACAAACATCTTTCAACACACCAACACTTTCTTGAAATATTTTCAAAGTCAATACTTTGTATGCATTCTTATAGAGATGAGAATAATTACAAAGTTTGCCCAACGACGACACTTTTCAAAATATTTTCAAACTTACACAAACACAAAGCATTTTCAAAGTGATCAAGCAATTAAGAGCCCGTAGATAACTACGGATGAAAAGGGTGCTAACACCTTCCCTTTTCATAACCTACCCCCCGAACTCAAGAAAAAATCTAAAAAGGTATTTCCTGTTCTTTTCACCCTTTCCTTTATTGGATAAAAGAAAAGTCAGTGGCGACTCTTGCTATCCACAATAATTGCAATAAAACGCAAAATACCAAGTTATTTCTCCCACCGTATCACAACCTCCATTTAGATGGAAAGCTTCTGATAATCTTCTTCACATGGTCAACAATCGAATAGCCTTTGTTTAGAACTCTTAGTTCTACAACCATGGTTTGAAATCTTGAGATCATGACTTCAATGCTTTCATCATCATCCATTTTGAAAGCTTCATATTTCTGAATTAAGGTCAGCGCCTTAGTTTCTTTGACTTGATAATTTCCTTCATTAGTCATTTTGAGATAATCAAATATAGACATAGCAGAGTCTCTATTTGTGATCTTCACATAATCAGTATAAGAAATCGCATTCACCAAGATGGTTCTTGCTTTATAATGATTCTTACAGTATTTCTTTTGTTGTTCAGTCATAGCTTTCCTAGCTATCTCATTTTCCAGTGTCATATGTGGGAGGCACGTAGCCATCGACTACCATATCCTAGAGATCAACATCATGACCTAGAAATAAACTTTCTAGCCTATCTTTCCAGTATTCAAACTTTTCACCATCAAAGATGGGTGGTTTTACATTGTAACTTATATCGTTTGAATCTGAAGCAGTTTTAGTTGGTGAGGGTTTAACCATTGTGTTTCTTCAAATAAAAACTCATCTAGATC
Source organism: Vicia faba (assembly GCA_948472305.1). Classification (NCBI taxonomy): domain Eukaryota; kingdom Viridiplantae; phylum Streptophyta; class Magnoliopsida; order Fabales; family Fabaceae; genus Vicia; species Vicia faba. The sequence goes on along the minus strand of OX451739.1, from coordinate 1,129,376,480 downwards.
TTTATCTGACACGGTTAAGTGTTTTATAATAATCAATACCGGAACCAGAGCTCTGATGCCAATTAAAGGTGTGAGAAACACAAGAAAGGGGAGTTTGAATTGGGATTCACCAAAAATAATTTTGAATTAACTTTAGATGATGAAAGACCAAGTTAACCTAGAACATAAAAAATAAATGAACACGATTATTTTTATCCTGGTTCACTGTTAACGAAGCTACTCCAGTCCACCGCTCAAGGTGATTTTGCCTTAACAAGGAGTTAATCCACTATAACCAAACAAAGTACATATAACCTACAATAACTCAGATTAAACATATTGGAACCCCCAATAAGTCAATCGGTCCTTATTGCAGAACCACTCAAGCCGTAACAAGAGTCTTCTTGAGATCATACCTTCACTCAGTCTCTCAAGGTATCAATCAACAATCATTGATTTCTTTCAGTGTATTACAAATTGCTTCTTGTAAGAAGATTGCATAAATATTTTAGTACAAAGAAAACACCTAAGTGTTTTACATCAAGATACGATCAACAACTCCTTGCTTATTTACAAAACTATACACAAAAGATTTTCTCTAAAGAGTTTACACAACACTTTGGTGTAGTTTTGCATGAGCTTGATTTAATCCGATATATTTTGTGTGATGTTGATTCTTACTTTTCTTCAGCTTCCAAGTCTTCCTTTTATATCTTATAAAAGAGATTCGTTGAAAGGGGAGAAAGGTAATCAGAAGTCCAATAGTTTGTTCTCAACGGTTATAACGAGAGTGGTCACTGTATAGTATAGAAAAGGCAAGTCCTTACGCCACGCTAGAGAGTAGAGGTCACATACACTTTATATACCTTTTGTACACCATCACATGTCAACCATTTTGAACTTATTCTTATCTTAAAAGGCTTCAGATAATTCAAATGTTGAAGCTTGTTGTAGAAGATGCACTCTTAAGTCTTATAACCTAAGTCTTGCAGTCTTCAGAACTTGTCCTATCAGAATCTTGTCTTCATAGTCTTCAGCACTTGGTTGTAAGAACTTGCTTGTCTTTAAATCATCAGAACTTGTTTAGCAGAACCTCGTCTTCATAATCTTTAGAACTTGTAATAGACAAATTAAATCTTTAGAAGGCCTCCAAATCTTAACCATAAAGTGACGATCAAAACCTCTTGTACTAACGTTCCTAAGACACGTTGCATAAGACGTATTCAGAATCTTGACTTTAACTATAACACGTAACCACATGATTTCTTCTAGTAGTGTATGTTCAGTACTTGATAACGTCGCACGCCTTGATACCAGAGTCATAACATTACACCAGCAGCTACGCACTAGAACAAACCATTAGCATATACAATTATTTATAAAGATAACATTTAAAGTTATGATCAAAAATTTAAGGCCAGATGTAGAAACACTTATTTTTCTTACATTTCCCACGGAGGGCCGTAAGTTCTTTCTTTATTTCATGAAGTGGTTTAAGTCATTCATCTTTTCCTCAAAACCCAGACATCCAGACGGTTCAACATGGTAAACTTGTTCATTTCCAAATGGGGCAGTATGTATCACTGATGGAGGAACAAACCTCACATGAGGAGGAAATGCCATCCTATGAGGGGGAGCAAACATTTCATGTTGCCTTGAAGGAACTTTAATAGCTGGTTGGTATCCCTCATGTATAAAGTTGAGTGGAATACCCCAAGGACATCCAGGTGGCATTTGGTACTGCGGAACACTGATTGGAGCTACTGAAACAAGGGAAGTAACAATTTTAGAGATCACTATGGTCTGGAGTTGTAATTGAGTTGAATAAGGAGATGGGGGAGTCGGTGGATGATTCTGAGCAGTCACCAAATTCTCCACCATAGTTGTCAATATTTCCATTCCGGCCCGAAGGGTAGTCACCTCTTCACGAAGCTCATAGTTCTCTTTCTCTAGTGTGATGTCCATCTTTTCAATGATTATCGCGAGTGCGGTTTGACTCAAACAGAGAGAAATGGCACAAGTAAGACTCTAGAATGCAAAGACTGTATGATGGATGATGAATGATATGAGACACAAAATGATTTTTGATAGTTTTCAAGGAACATACTTATAAATTTTCAAACATTTGTAAAGGAAATAATATTTTAAAAATATCAAGAAAAAACCTCATGTCATTATTCAAGGAAGGATTACATTTGAAGTATACTTTCAAAAGATCCTAAAATACAAGAGGAAAACGGCTAAATTATTAGGTCCTAAGGAGCCTCATCTGAAGAACTAAATCCTCCTCGTAGCTCGAGCTTCTTGATCTTCTCCTTGTAAAAGTCTTCCATCTTCGTCTTCTCTTTGACCAATAAATCAACCACTTTCTACCAAGCATCGGGAGCGGGACCAACATCTATCAAATCTTCCTGTTTCCTCTTCCCCTATTTCGTATATTGCTTGAGCAAAGTGTCCTTTCAGCTAAGTTTCCCATCTTGCTCTACAAGCCAACCATGTTGAAGAAAAAGTACATATTCTTTGTCCTTCAACTATTTTTCCAAAACCCTCTTTTCATAGTCTGAGATATGATATTTTTCCTCCCAAGTATTTCTTTCCAATTCCATCCTAGCTAAAATTTCTTAATACTCTTCCTTTTTCTCAATGGAAATGATGGAAGATGAAGTTGTAAGCAAAGGTTAAAAAGGTTTTTCAAGCAAATAGGGCATCTTGAGCTTGAAAGCTATATCATATACCCACTGAGTAAAGGGTTTAAAGGAAATACAATCCTTCTTTCCCAAATGATCTTTACCTTTCACATGAATCTTCCGCCAAGCATCCATAATTTCCTCTTTCAAATCCAGATTATCCTCCTCACTAAGGTAAAAGAAACCTGACAATAGAATGTTATTGGGTTTGTCCTTCACATGGTATCCAAACTGTAGTCTAGAAAGAATAGGGTTGTAGTTGATTCCTCCCTTTATACCAAGAAGAGGTACATTAGGAAAACTTCCACAACTGTTGATGTTTTCCCCCTTATCATAAGATGGGATATACCAAGTTAAATCTGCTTAAGGAATGGACATAAGCCTTCGAGACCACATAAGCTTTTCTGGATTGTCTTTGAATAGATTGGACTTTGGTAAGTGTGAATTAAACCACTTGTACAACAGAGGGGAACAACATGTGATATTTCCATATCCCTTTTGAGTTCTATGATGAATAGAGTGGTATGTGTCTCCAAGAAATGTAAGCACCGGGTTACCAATCAAGAAAATCCGAATAGCATTATTATCAACAAAATGGTCAATGTTTGGGAGGAGCACAATACCATAAATGAGTAAGGCAAAAATTTCCTCAAAAGCATCCCTATTATTTGCTTTGCCTAAGACAATAGCCTTTTCCATCAAGAACTAGGAAGTTAAACCTTGAAGACCTTTTCTGAAAGTAAGGTTTACCTTTACCTCAAACTCCTCTAAGTGAAGGACTTTAGTAATGGTAGAGGGCTTGGAATTTCCTCAAAACCATTGTGTAATACAGTGGGAGAACTGAGTTTTTTGGTTTTATCCAAATGTGCGGATAACTAGAGTCTCCACTGACCTTTATTTGATCCAATATAAGGAAAGGGTGAAAAGAACGGGGAAGACTTTGATAGATTTTGAGTTCAGGGGCTAAGTTATGAAAAGGGAAGGAATTAGCACTCTTTTCATTCGTAGTTATCCACGGGCTCTTAATTGCTTAGTTCACTTTGAAAAACTTGCTTTGTATGTGTGTTTGATTTGTTTGAAAATATTTTGAAATGCCAATGTAAGGCTAACTTTGTAATAATTCTTGTATCAGTCCTCAAGAATGTATACAAAGTGTTTTTTGAAAATATTTGTTTTGAAAGTGATGTGTAAAAAATGTCTTGGAAAGGTTGTGAGCAAGCAATTAGGAGTTCTTACCCACTAAAGTCTTTCTTGATATTTTTCTTCTCCTTTAGAGATAGTGCCATCCATACCATTAGTTGGTAGGTAGCCCAATCTGTTGGATGTGAAGGGACAATCGTAGGGTCATCGAATGGTCATTGAAGGCAACATGTAGGAATACCTTTGCAATTTGTATCAGAGAGACTAGATGCTTTTCGTAGGCAACTTCAAAGGGTTATCGAGGGACTATGATATTTATTCGTAAGGGTCTTTTGCTAAAGTATCCCCACTTTTGAGGGACATGACCAATATTTCGTAAGGCAACAAGAGAGGATATCTTAGAGGTGCAAGTGTAAAGAGTGTTTGTTTTTAGTTATTTATCTTGAGATTAGGGTTTTCTACGTTTATTTTTAATCTCGCCATACAATCCTAATTACTAGCAGTTATAAAGTATGTAGAAAATAAAGTGCGGAAAATAAAATTCCTACGCTATTACATGGCTTTGGGACAGTTACATAATAGAAGAGTGCGAAAAATTAAACATATAACGATTACAATCTCGGAGCAGATACAAAATAGAAAAAAAATGCGGAAAATAAATCTATACTATTACATAGGGAATGGGACCTATACATTTGATCTAGGAATATTAAATAAGAAATAAGAGAATAGAAAAATAGAAAGAAAAAAAAAGAATGTAAAAATGTTTTTTATGATATTTTGTGGAAAATAATTTAAATGATAATAATTTAAAAAAACCTAAATTCTAATTGATTTTAATGTTAAAAAAGAAAAAGGTGATTAATTAATTAATTTAATAAATAAAAAAACTAACTAAACCCCTAATCCTAGTTTATTAATGTTAAAAAGTTAGGTTAGATTAATGAATAATTAAAAAAACAATTAGGGTTAGAAAAGAAAAAGAAAAGGAATTAGGTTAAAAAAACAAGAAAAAGGATTTGCATGGGGTGGGTGTTGAACCCACGCCCTCCTGGCTTCACACTGCACTGCTTGCCACTAGGCCAAGCGCCTGTTGGTGTTAGAGAATATGAGTGTAATGATATATTTGAAGCATGTGTGTTAGATGGAAAATAACAAAAAACATTGCTGACGCAATAATCGAACACATGCCCTTAATGTTATACACCTTCACCTTGACCAGTGGTGCTACACTCACATCCATTTATACAGTATAAACCATTAAATATAATATAAACCAGTGGATCAGAGAGGCACCAGAGCCCTAGCTTCGGTCGTCTTCTCCGACGAGATGATTTTTTATCCTGCAAAAATAGCGCGTGTTAGAGATCAAGAAGGACCCTATCCCCATAAATCGACCCTTAGAATCCAATGGTGGCGTTATTTTTGGCTAATTTGACCTGTACAAGGAGATACGGTGAAAATAATGCAAATCGGTTCAATAATGATGATGGACCATTTTGGCATTATGGGCCTCATGCAAGGGACCAAACCAGCACTATTTTATCTCAGGAACACAATGAAATCATTAGTCTACATCAAACCATCATGAATATTAAAATATGAATTTCATGCAAATATGTAAACCGGCGATGCATCATAGGCATGTTTCAGGCATCTTCGATCATCAAGAATGATCCAAACTTACTTATGATACTTAAGGAACGATTTGTAATGGATTCCTTTCCTTGAGGATGACTGGATCTTTGATTTCGAATTCAATTTCTTCTTGCAAATTTTGATAGACAACTCTTATTTCTTATAGCCTCCGTGTGTGTCTCTATTTGTCTAAATATTGAGGGTATATATAGATGGAGAGATTAGGTTAAAGACATGGGCTTGGACTTCATACAACACATGTCGTTGATTTGTTCTGGAAATAGGTTGAAAAGTGTCAAAACCATGGAGATTTGGTTGGAAAATAAGTATGCACGGTTTCTATCTTGGTCTTGGGCCCCCAAAATAATCAGATCATAAGCCTTATATGTCTTACACATTTATCTAATATTTATTTGATTTAATTTTGAATTTAAATCAATAAAAATAAAAATAAATTAAATAAAAATTAAAATAATGCATACATGGACATAAAGGTCTTCTAAGGTATCATGAACATGTTTAGACCTTAAAAGATATGTCCATTAGCCCAAAAGTCAAGTTTGCTTCAAATTGAATTTCATGTTTTTTATCAAAATTTCCCAACTTGCACAAATCATATCTCACTAAATTTTCATTATATTAAGAGGATCTTGGACTTTTTGGAAACATCAAGATGTCTCCTACAACTTTCATGTTTATCATTTTTCCATTTGAAGAATTTAACTTGATGTAAATTGCTTTGACAAAAAGTGTCTTTTTGTTGACTTTTAAAATGACCTGTAATGTTTTGGCTCATATCTCTCAAATGAAGCATTTTCTGACCTTGAACTTAGAGAGACAAAGATCTAGAGAATTGGTTTTTCTTCAAAATGAGCTTTGGTTGATAATTTTTTGATGAAGCATGTAAAAGTTATGTTTGGTCAAAGTTCAGTTGACTTCTCCATAAGAAAACCCTAATTTAGTAACTTTTGACTTTTGATGAATCTTGAGTTTTCTTGATGAATCATGATCAACCCTTGATCAAATGATGAATGTGAGTTCAAAATGTTGATGTTGACCAAAAATATTGAAGTTTGACTATAAATTGGTCAAAGTTGACTTTTTGTCTAATATAGTTTATTTTCAATCATATGAGCAAATGACTGGGCAAACATGTGCTGCAAGGCTTGAAACTTGTTATGAGGATTCTTTGAATCATATGAGAAACCATGAAGTCCATTTTAGGCATTAGAAGTCCAATTTTCCCTGAGAAAACCAAAATCCTAATTATAGGTTACTGCTTAGGGGGAGGATTCATCTGATCAATTCTTGAGTAGTGTTGAGTACTTTAGAACCTTAGGAGCATGAGAAGATATCTTGAACCAATTTGTCTTGAAAAATGGGAGGGAAAATTTTGGGGTACAACAGCTTCCCCTGTTCAATCTTCTTAAATCTGAAGAGTTAGATTGGCATGCTTGCCATTTGGAATCTGAAGGTGGAAGAGGATTGAACATTTAAGTGCCCAAAAATTTGCAATCACATGTGCATGAATTAAAATTGTTGGTTGATTATACTGCTTGAATGGTCTTAAAGATTCCATTCGGAGAGGTGATAGAGTGTTTCCAGAGATGGCCTTATAGATGCTATCTAAAGTAACTGTTGATAGGAGTATCAGAATGAGTCTACGTCTGACTGTATCTGAAGAATGCTCTTCAGAAAATCTCTGAAGAATGCTCTTCAGAAAATCTCTGAAGAATGCTTTTTCAGAAAATCTTTGAAGGGAGATGCTTTTCAGAATAAACCTCTGAAGGAAATGCTCTCCAAAACTCAGTCTCTGGGGGGAATGCTTTTCAGAATAAACCTCTGAAGGAAATGCTCGCCAGAATTCAGTCTCTAGGGGAAATGCTTTTCAGGATAAACTTCTGAAGGAGAATGCTTTTCAGAATGAAGCCCTGAAGGAGATGCTTTTTAGAATAAACCTCTGAAGGAGAACGCTTTTCATAACAAAGCCCTGAAGGAGATGCTTTTCTTAATTCAGTCTCTGAAGGGAATGCTTTTCAGAATAAACCTCTAAAGGAGATGCTTTTCAGAATTTAGTCTCTGAAGGGAATTCTTTTCAAAATAAACCTCTGAAGGAGAATGCTTTTTAGAAAGAAGCCCTGAAGGAGATGCTTTTCAGAATTCAGTCTCTGAAGGGGAATGATTTTCAGAATAAACTTCTGAAAGGGAGAATGCTTTTTAGAATAAATATCTGAAGGAGATGCTTTTCAGAATTCAGTCTCTGAAGGAGATGCTTTTCAGAATAAACCTATGAAGCAGAATGTTTTTCAGAATAAACTTCTGAAGGAGAATGCTTGTTATGTAGATAGTCATCTCGTCCTATTTTGGGAGTTGATCTACAATCCGTTTCTAAATTGCTGATAATATTCGTCTATTTGCGAACTTAACCTGAGAAGACAAAGTTAGTTCTATGTAATGTCATGATGTATGTAATTCATTGCGTAATGATGTTCTCTAAATAAACGAGAATATTATATGCATTTTGTATGCATGTGTTATGATATTTTTGTAAATGATGTATGGATGAAATATGTTATTGGAGCGTATCGGTAGTCTCCATATAATAATGTCTGACTGGGATAATAAATCCCTGACTGTTGCTGGGGATGAAGATATTAGTTCTTCAATTTTGTTTAGAAAATTTTTACTGGGGATTTCTATTTTCTGTTTGAGGATATTCTGTTGGGGATGTTCGACTTTTTCTTAGGGATAAAAGTATTCAAGGAGATTCAGTCATTCGTCGTTCTTCTGAAGGATTTGATTCTTAACTGGGGATAAAAGAGATGGATAATCCTCTGATGTGTTGTTGACCAGGTTTCAAATATGAGTATTAGCTCTTCTGGGAGGACAACATTGAATGATATCTGGTCGGGGAAGAGAATCTTGTCGGGGAATTGCGATATCAGAAAAATAAACTTTGTTAGGGAAATAAACCCTATAGACGGTATTGAGGAGATAAACTTTGACAAGGATTAACTTGTGAAAATAACTCTGAGGAGATTGCTCTGTGATAGTTTATGGTCAATTTTGAACATTATCCCAACTCCTAGAGCCTTTCATAAACGTTGATCTTGTTTTCATGAATATATTTGTAAACAGTAATCATACTCAAATGCATATGTTCATTCAATATAATCATTGGACGTTTTTGCAAACAAAACAGAGAAAGTAGAAACAATTTTAAGTTTGAAGCATATTTGTATTGATTTGGAATGTTTTCCTATAAACAGACAATTTTATACAAGGTGACAAAAATCCTAGTAAGAGGAAGTCATTGTAAAATAAAAAAGTGGTACAAAGAAAAACAACTATGGGAAAAAAATCACACAGATTTCCAACTCTTCTATTTCCCATATGTCTATAAGCATCTCATTCCTCGTTGTTGGAATAAGTTGATTGAACTAACTTGTACCATTTGAACTTGACGTTAGTAATTATGCTGATTGTAGGTCGATGGGTGATCCAATGGGACATGGTCATATTCTTTAATCCCTAACTTTTTCCTAGAACTCCCTTTCAGGTTTTCAGTCCACCAGGATATCCTTTTTTTCCCAAGCCGACCTTTCGGGTTTTCGACTTACTAGATGTACAATTTATATATATATATATATATATATATATATATATATATATATATATATATATATATATATATATATATATATATATATATATATATATATATATCCCTAATTTTTTCCCGAACCCTTTTGGTTCACTGGGATGCCCTTATTTTTGCGTAGGCCGATTAACCTAGCGGTATCTTTTATGCGTAGTATTTTTTAACTATGTCCGCGTTCAAAGGGGGTGGAAAATCTCCACCGTCCATGGTGGTAAGTATCATACCACCTCCAGAAAATATCTTTATCAAAAGAGGCCCTTCGTATGTGGGAGTCCATTTGCCCTGGGATCACCATGTGGTAGGATGATGTGCTTTATTACCAACTCATCACCCTCATACACCTGATGTTTGAATTTCTTGTTAAAGGCCTTAATCATGCGGTTCTGATACATATGACCATGATAAACAGCCGCAAGCCTTTTTCATCAATCAAATTTATCTAGTCAAGTCTAGTATGAATCCATTCATCTTCATCTAAATTTGTGTCTTTCATAATCCTTAGAGAAGGAATTTGGACTTCGATAGGTAAGGCAACCTCTATACCGTAGACTAGAGAGAACGAGGATGCCTCAGTTGATGTACGTACTAAATTTCGATAACCATGAAGAGAAAATGGTAGCATTACATGCCAATCTTTGTATGTCACCATCATCTTCTACAAAATCTTCTTGATATTCTTGTTGGCGGCTTCCACTCCGCCATTCATCTTTGGTCGATACAAAGAAGAATTACAGTGCTTAATCTTGAACTACATGCAGAGTTTCGTGATTATAGTATTGTTAAGATTGGTACCATTGTCCGTGATGATCCTATCAGGGATGCCATACCGACATATAAGGTTTTACTTAATGAACCGGGCCATAACATTCTTGGTAATAGAAGCAAACGAGACTGCCTCTACCCACTTCGTGAAGTAATCAATAACGACCAGGATGAAACAATGCCCATTGGAAGCAGTAGGCTTAATCTCTCTAATCATATAAATGCCTCACATTGCAAATGGCCAAGGAGCAGTCAAGACATTCAAAGGAACTAGAGGCACATGTACTTTGTCAGCATAAATCTGGAATTTGTGGCAAGTTCTGGAATGATGATGGAAATCAGTTTCCATAGTAGACCAATAATAACCTGCTCTCAGAATCTTTTTAGCCATTGAATGCCCACTGGAGTGAGTACCAAAGACTCTTTCGTGCATATCTTCCATAATTTACTCAGCTTCCTTCTTGTCTACACAACAAAGTAAAGTTGAATCGTGGTTGCGCATGTACAAGATTCCGTTACTTAGAAAGAACTTGGTAGAGAATCTCCGTAGATATTTCTTATCATTGATAGATTCCTCTTCAGGGTATTCTTGAGTTTCGAGGTATCTTTTTACTTCGTGGTGCCAAGGCTTTTCCTCTACTCTATCACTATCAATTTCGTAGCAATATGTCGGTTTATCTAGTCTCTCAATGGTAATTCGAGGAGCTTCATTATCCCATTATCCCTTAATCTGACTGATTACTAGGGCTGAGTCCCCATATACATTCAAGAATTTAATTCTCATATCGATGGCAACCTTGATACCCATGATGCCTGCTTCGTACTCGGCCATATTATTGGTACAGTCAAAACATAAGCTGGTGGTGAAGGGTGTATAGAAACCCTTGAGAAAGACAATTACGACACCAATTCCATTACCAAGTGCGTTGGAAGCTCCATCAAAAACCATAGTCCATCGGGATCCCGGTTTAGGTCCTTTTTATAGTCCAGGTTCTTCATAATCAGTAACTAGCATAATATTTTCATTGGGGAACTCAAAATTCAATGACTGATAGTCATCTATAGCCTGATGATCCAAATGATCTGCCAATACACTTCCTTTAATTACCTTATGAGTAGTGTACTGAATGTTGTATTCTATCAAGACCATTTACTATCTTGCTATTCTTCCGAAGAGAGCGGGTTTCTCGAATATATATTTATTGGTGTGTGTAAGAACACATAGCTGGTTTGAAAGCAGTAAAGTAAAAGAAAGACAAAGAGCACAAAATTTGAATGCAAACGTCCAATGATTTATTAAATGAAAATATGCTGATGAATAATGACAACCCTAAAAAATGGATCATTGTGCCCTGCGTAAGGCACAAGGGTTAAAGTTTATTGCTTAAATTACATAACCAAAAAAAAATTTGAAAGTAAGAAAATATAAAATAGCATTTTCTCCTAGAGATTGGTATAAAGTCTTCAGTCTTCCAATTATTGAGCCCACTGTCGGTAGTAAGGCAGATCCAACTGTCTATTTCGCATTCACTATCAACGTCTTCCATAGTGTTGAATTTATTTTTGTGAACTCCATTGTTGTTGATGCGGAATGGCGGTCTCCCAGAATTGGCACGAGCACGACGTAAAGCCCTCTGAGCCTGTGAGGTGAAACCTGAAGAAGTAAAACAACACAAGAAGGGGGGTTGAATTGATACTTAAAAACAAAAGAAGTAGGTGATTTCGTTTGACCTAAAACTACTCCAGTCCACCCGCCAAGGTGATTTCGCATCTCTCCAACGAGGACTTAATTCACTAATTAAATCTGATTACAGTACTACTTTGACAACTACCAAAGTCTTCTTGATTACAACCACAACCCGATTTATCTCAAGGAAAACTAGCTTAATCAAACGAGAATCTTATACTGTGTATTGTTGCTTTTCGTTACAAAAACTGTATCACTACTGTGATATATTTCACAATTTGAGCGTATAAGTGAATATGAAAGATTGCAGCGTTTTATATGTATGAACAGTGGTGTAAAAAATCGTAAATAATTTGTCCTTTAATCGTGTTTATATGGCGTGGAAATCTTGTCCAACATAAAGTGTGATAATGGACACTCAATGCTATTTCCATATTGAGAAGATTCTTGTCTGACTTAAGTCGTTGCATATGATACTGTCTTAATTGAAAAGTAACGCTTCAGAGCTAGAATCTTACATGTTGTTTTTACTTCAGAACATTGATGACTCAGAGATGTGAGGATCTGATGGTATAATATACTTTTGTTCAGAATCAGAGTATCCTTTACTTTAGTGCAAATTCTGATCATCATTCTTCAGAACATTATGATTTCCTCAGCTTGAAAGCTTTTGTAGCTTAACTTCTGATGTTGTTTTGGTCGGAACTTATGCATACAAAATAACACAAATTTAGAGTGCATATTTGTTCTTTGTGTTTGTTATCATCAAAACTCTAATTAAGGATTGTAGAATCAAACTATGTTCTAACAATCTCCCCCTTTTTGATGATGACAAAAACTAGGATATCCAATGAAAGATATAGAACAAAAATATTAAGAGAGTCTCCCCCTGAGTTGATTACTCAGATAGAGATGAGTTACTTCCCTGAAGTTCCTTCTCATCAGAGCTTTTGATGTATCTCCTTCTGTCCTTATCAGAGTATGTTCCTGTTCAAGCTTTTCAGAAAACATAGAGGTTAAAATATTCAGAATGTTTGAGACTTATCCCGGTATACTGTTATTGAAAATATCTTACGTTCTCCCCCTTTTTGTTAGGTATCAAAAAGCAATATAATCAGAGTCAAAAAGATGATTTATATTGAAAAACAGAATGCAATGATATTTTTCAGAAACAGAGAGGATAAGATGAGAAATACAGATAAACAGTTTAAAGAAAATCTAAGAAGGAGGGGGAAGTCATGTGAACAACGCTTCCAACAAGCTCTTAATCTGAGTGCTTGATTCTTCCTGCTTTCCCATAATGTCTTTGATTTCTTTTATTGTATCTTATTGTTTATCCAATATATCACTTATCTCTTTGTTTGTGTCTTCTTGCTTATCCATTCTGGCATGGATTAAGGTATTCTCCTTCTTCAACTCTTCCAGAGTTTGCATGACTAGAGACGAAGTTGGTGTATCTTCAGGGGTTGCATGTCGTTCAGAACACTTTGAAGCCTCTTCTAATTGAACAACTTCTTCTGTTGCAATTACCTTTTCTGGAGCAGTAGTCAGAGGGTGACTATCAGAATCTGGTTCAGTGGCTTCTGAAGGTTGGTGCTCTTTCCAGGGAGCATTTTCCAGCAGAAGAATTTCTTTCTGAAGAAGTGAAAAACACAAGAAGGGGGGGTTGAATTGTAAAAACTGAAAAACAATGCAATGAACACGATATTTTTATCCTGGTTCGTTTGATCTCAAACTACTCCAGTCCACCCGTCAAGGTGATTTCGCCTCTCTCCAACGAGGTCTTAATCCACTATATTCAACTGAATATTACAATCTGCTTTAACAACTGCTAAAGCCTTCTTGATGCAAACCACAACCCGGTTTGTCAAGGAAACACTTTCTTACAAAGAAGAGAAATAGGTGTGTGAATGTTTTCTACAAAACTGTATCACAACTGTGATATTACACAATTTAAGATTATTGAAACTAGATTGCTAAAATACTGAGTAAGGAAATATGAAGCGTTTAGAAAATTGAGAGAAGGAAGATGATCTTTAGCTTTTTGGCGTGTAATATGATGTAGAGCATTAGCCAATTCAATCTTCATTGTGTTGTTTATATAGCACTGAATTTGTTGAACGTTAGAGTAATATTCTTGATTCAATGCCAATAACAAACTTTCCTTATTGAGCAGATCTTGTCTGGAATGATGCCGTTGGTAATAATTCGCTTTGAATGCACAATACCGTTGCTACTTAAAGCGTGTTCTGGCTTTGGCTCATTCTGACTCTGCTTAAGTGCTGATGAACTGTTGTTGTCTTTATCAGAGTGTTGAGCGCAGTTCTGTTCATCAAGCTTTAGCAATCGCGTGAGTTGTTCTTCTGATTCTGGTATTTTGATATAGCAACTTCTGATGCTGATGTTAATAACCAATATTCTGATGCAGATTAAGTGTACTCGTGCTGATACCTATCAGAGTTTCTGCAAAATAGAAGGTAATATTTTAGGTAGCAAATAGTTCTCATATGAATCACATAATAAATATATCTTTTCATTTTGTTATCATCAAAACTTAAACTTAGGGTAGTAGATTCAAACTTTGTTCTAACAATCTCCCCCTTTTTGATGATGACAAAAACTAGATATTTTTTAATTGAAAATAACGTGAAGAAGTATCAGAGATAACTAAATGATAAGATGTATCAGAGTAAGAAGTTATCAAGGATAAGGAATAAAGAGATATGAGAGTTGAGAGATACTCCCCCTGAATTTATTACTTCCCTTTTAATTCCAAGAGTTCTTTAAGGATCAGATCTTTATTGTCTTTCTTTGATCATCAGAATATCAGAGCTTTGACTATCAGAAGCTTTAGATCAGAATATCAGAGCGGAGCTTCAGATCAGAATATCAGAGCTTTATCAGAGCTTTGCTTTGGGTCAAAGTGTCAGAGCTTTAGTCTTCAGTGAGTTAGAGAGCATTCTTGTACCTGTAGACTTAAGCAAAAAACAGAAGAAAACATTCAAGTATATCAGAGTTAGAATGTTTGAGATTTTCTGTCTTAGTAATCTGTTATTGAAAAATATCTTTCTTATTCTCCCCCTTTTTGTCAGCAATCAAAAAGTCTAAGTGATGTGCTAAAACATTTAGATCAGAAAAACTTGTCATATTAAAATAGTCAGAGCCAGACAAAACAGTACAGAAGATATGCAAAGAAAACATGAAAATGGCATGAATGAAAATCTAAGATTGGGGAGGAAGGTGTGTGAACAGAGTCTCCAGCATTGCTTTAATCTGATCAGCAGTCTCATTCTGCTTGTGCACCATGCTGACTACTGTGTCTATCTTGCTATCCTGCACGTCCATCCTTTCTTTCATCTTCTGGTCATTTTCATCCATCCTTTGCTGCAGACGAATATCATTCAGCTTCAACTCTTCCAGAGTCTGCCTGTCCAAGGCAGCTTGAGAAACATCAGAAGTAGGGAGCTTCTGAGAGCTTTCTGCAACATCTTCAGCTTGAATAGTCTGATCTTCTTCTGGTTGCACCTTTGAAGCTGGACGCTTCTCAGACCATGGCTCACTATCCAGAAGGAGCATGTCTTCTTTCAGCAGCTGACTTCCAACTTCATTCAGAAGCTTGCTGAAATTCTACTGTGCTTGCTCATAATTGATGTCTTGCAATTTTAGAGCTTCAGCACGTACCCAAATTCTGAATTATGACCAGAGCTGGTCAGAGGCAGCTGGATCAATCATTCCAGGACAGACTTGCTTCAGAGATGCAATCCACTGCAGCAAACCTGTTTCAAAATTCATAATACCAGAGCCAACATCTGGCTGTTTTGGTTTTGGAATGGCTATTTTATGTTTCAGATCAGCAAGACGGTCAAGGATTGTTAAATCTATGAAGGTCCAGCTGGAGTCTTCTGTGGTTTTCTTGGGAGCTGTTTGTTTGGGAGATGGAGTGGGGGAATCAGAAATAATGATTGGACTGTTTGGGGTTTTGGGAGTATTTGGTGGGGTAGATTCTGGCGAGGATGGCAGCTGGGCCATTGTTACAGTTGTTCCACATGGCAGCTGGATTGCCAGAGGTTGTGGCTCAGATGATTGAGGAGAATGAGGTTCAGAAGGTGGAGGAGATGGAGTTTCAGAATGATGAAACTCAGGTTTAGGTGATGGTTGAGGTGATGGTGGATGAATTTCTGGTTGAGGAGAAGGAGAAGGAATTGCTGGTTTTGGAGAAGGAGGAGGAATTTCTGGTTGTTCAGGAATATGTGGTTCTTCTGGAATGGGTGAGAGAGGTTGTTCTGGTTGAGGAGATTTGGCAATATCGGGTTCAGTGTTTGGATTGTTGGGAAGGTTATCAGAAGCACATTGATCAATGTCAGACAGAACTTTGTCAAGTGCTGATGTTGTTGAAATTGTTGGTTTGGGATGTTTGGTGCGGGGTCTTCTGAGTTGTAGTGCCTCAGAAGGGTCATCTTCTGGTTCAGTTTCATCTATTGTTGGGATGGGGATTGGGATTTCTTGAGAAGTTGGAGTGGGAATTGATGTTGGAATAGCAGAAGAATTTAAAACAGAAGCAGCAGATAAATTACCTCTTTTCTTGGGTGTCTGCTGGGATGTTCCTTCTGAAGGGGCCTTCCTTTTCTTTGTCTTCTTCAGTGTAACTTCTGGTTGAGGTTGGTGCAGATCTTTGATATTCAGCTTGGGATCTGTATCATCAGCCTTGCACGCGTCTAGGTATCTGAGAACCACCACTGGTTTAGATTCTATCTTAGAAAATAATGGAAAGTCACTCAGTGGGACTCTTTTGCTGGTGATGTCAGCAATAGGAGTAACGCTGGGTTCCTTTCTGATATTCTCTATTAACTTCATTTTCTTCAGATTCTTCGCGTTCAAAGGCTTCCCAACCGTTGGTTCAATGGTGCTTAACTCTTGAGCTTCTATCAGGTGCTCTATCAGCCTATTCTCAGTCAGAATATCTGATATTAACCTTCCAAAGGGTATCCAATCCCTCTTTGTTCTTTCTTCTTCCCTGGTTTCCTTCACGCTTGTTCTGAGGTGATTAAACAGAAGATGAGCCAAGTTGATT
The DNA here is from genome assembly GCA_948472305.1 of Vicia faba. Classification (NCBI taxonomy): domain Eukaryota; kingdom Viridiplantae; phylum Streptophyta; class Magnoliopsida; order Fabales; family Fabaceae; genus Vicia; species Vicia faba. The sequence goes on along the minus strand of OX451739.1, from coordinate 1,129,359,855 downwards.
TTTACCTTCTGATTGATAAAATAGATCAGAAACTGCTGATCTATATTTATGTAATCAGGGGAACTAGTTGGCTTTATATGATTAAAACACCCCAGAATTATCTTCGCCCAAACTCTGTGGTGATCCTTGAGATCTCTGATCTTGCTGCTGGGCACCCCATGGGTGAAAATCCTTTCTGCTATGACACCCACGTCAGAGCATCTTTCAGCCATATCAATACAGCGGACGCCACCGCCACTGTAACCAATCAATTTTGCTATGTGATCCTCAATGATCACAACCTTCTTCCCCATTATGTAGGAGGTGACTTGATGCGTTGAAGCAGTTGCATGAATCCAGAACTCCTTGACTAACATTGGGAATGTTGGTCCAACCAGCCTGTCAAAATACCTTTCCCATTTCTGTGCCCTAATTTCTTCTGTCAGGTCAAAACCATTCTCTTTCAAACTGCCAAAATCAATAATCAATTCAGACAACACTTCAAGATTCTTCACTGGTGTAAGGAGTGTTCTGAATGGAACTTGGTACTGTTCAGAGGAAGCTTTCTTCTGAGAACCTGCAGAAGCACTGCTGGAGGTTGCCATGTTCACACTTAGGGTTTTTCTGAGAAACTGAGAAAAAGGGTTTAAACTTGAAAGAGATGAACACAGAGAAAATGCAGAAAATATTTGAGAGATAATGAGAAACTGTAAAAGATTAATGTGAGAAATTAACGTTCTTAAATAGATTTCAGAATATTTTGAAAGAGTAAACATTTTCAAGAAAGAGAAATAAAATCATGATTACGTTTTAAAACATGATTACTTTCATTTAATGCTTGCTGATTTTGGGGGATTTGAGAAAGATACTTGAAACAGTTACCAGACATGTGTCTCAATCCACCCAATCAGCGTTTTGCCTTCTCAGAAGCGTGCACGCGTTCTGCTTCAGAGATTTGCTGATGATTGGATGACACTTGTTTGATTTAGAGATCAGCACGTCTATCTTTGAGCTGAAACGCTCAGATCTTTAAGACTAGCATCTGATACAATTTGCATGTTCTATCTTTCTGAAAAGAGATTGATCAGAAGTTCACAGTAAAACAAATACATTCTGAAGATAAATATATGGAATTAAAACATTTTCACTCTGGGCAGATTTTCATGCTGAGATGTTTCAGAATGAAATTGAACCTATCTTCAGAAAGGGGTTTAGTGAAGATATCAGCCCATTGATGGTCTGTATCTATAAATTTTAAGTTCAAAATTCCTTTCTGAATATAGTCCCTAATGAAATGATGTTTTATTTCTATATGCTTAGCTCTAGAATGTAAAATAGGATTCTTACTTAAGCAAATAACAGAAGTATTGTCACAGAGTATAGGGATGTTACTCTCAAAAATCTGGAAGTCTTCAAGCTGACTTTTCATCTAGAGCATTTGTGTGCTACATCCTGCTGCTGCTATGTACTCAGCTTCTGCTGTTGATAGCGCAATTGTGGATTGCCTTTTGCTGGACCAAGAGATCAGATTGTCTCCCAGAAACTGGCAGCTTCCAGAAGTACTTTTACGCTCTACTCTGTCTCCAGCAAAGTCAGCATCGCAGTAGCCTACTAAACTGTAATCACTGGATTTTCTATAAAACAAACCCAGATTAGTAGTACCTTTCAGATACTTGAAAATTCGCTTAACAGCTGTTAAGTGAGATTCTCTAGGATCTGATTGGAATCTAGCACAAATACATATGCTGAATAATATATCAGGTCTTGAAGCAGTCAGATAAAGGAGAGAACTAATCATACCTCTGTAGACTTTCTGTTCTACCTTTTTGCTTACCTCTTCTCTTTCCAGAATGCACGTGGGATGCATTGGAATCTTTGATGGCTTACATTCTGAGAGGTCAAATTTCTTCAGAAGATCTCTGATGTATTTGCTCTGATGAATGTAAGTTCCCTCTGGAGTTTGATTGATCTGAATTCCTAGAAAGAATTTCAGTTCCCCCATGAGGCTCATCTCAAATTCTGCCTGCATACATTTAGCAAATTTTCTTCCAAGAGAAGGATTAGTAGAACCAAAAATAATATCATCAACATAAATTTGACAGACTAAGATGTCATTCTTAACTGACTTACAGAATAAGGTAGTGTCCACCTTCCCTCTGGTGAATTCATTTTCTAACAGAAAGTTACTAAGTCTTTCATACCAAGCTCTGGGAGCTTGTTTTAGACCATATAGTGACTTCTTTAGTTTGAAAACATGTTCTGGATGTTTTGTATTTTCAAAACCAGGGGGTTGGTGCACATAAACCTCTTCTTCTATATAACCATTTAAGAATGCACTTTTGACATCCATCTGATACAGAGTGATGCCTCTATTAACAAAAAATGAAATTAAAAGTCTGATAGATTCTAACCTGACGACTGGAGCAAAGGTTTCTGTATAGTCTATCCCCTCTTGCTGACTATAACCTTGTGCAACCAGTCGTGCTTTGTTTCTGATGACTTCACCTTGTTCATTTAGCTTGTTTCTGAACACCCATCTTGTTCCAATGACGTTGAATCCTTTTGGTCTGGGAACAAGATCCCATACGTCATTTCTGGTGAATTGATTCAGCTCTTCTTGCATTGCCAGAATCCAGTCATTATCCAGAAGTGCTTCATCAATAGAAGAAGGTTCAATCAGAGACACAAGTCCCATGAGGGTTTCTTCAGAGTTTCTGAAGCTTGCTCTTGTTCTGATTGGATCTTCCTTTCTTCCTAAGATTGTTTCTTCTGGATGATCCAAGCTGCTTCTGGGTAATCTTTTCTGAGGTTGATCAGCAGTTGTTGTAGGATTGCTAGCAGTGTTCCTTTCAGACGTTGAAGGAGTGTCTATGTTGAGAGCTTCTGATGACTTGTCTTCAGAACCTGTAAATTCAATTTCCATACCTGCAAAAACTTCATTCTGCTTTGACTTTTCAGAGTCAAGCTTATCATCAAAACGAACACTGATTGATTCTTCCACAATATGTGTTTCTGTATTGTATACTTTGTACCCTCTTGAGCGTTCAGAGTATCCTAACATAATACACTTTTGTGCTTTAGAGTCAAACTTGTTCAAATAATTCTTTGTATTTAACATAAAACAGGTACATCCAAATGGATGAAAATATGAAATGTTGGGCTTTCTGTTCTTCCACAATTCATATGGAGTCTTTTCCAGAATAGGTCTTATTGAGATTCTATTCTGAATGTAGCACGCTGTGTTTATTTCCTCTGCCCAGAAGATCTTAGCAACGTTTGTCTCATTGATCATGGTTCTGGCCATTTCTTGCAATGTTCTGTTCTTTCGTTCTACAACTCCATTTTGTTGGGGAGTTCTAGGACAAGAGAAATCATGCAGAATGCCTCTGTCATTAAAGAATGACTCAAAATCTTTGTTTTCAAACTCTCCACCATGATCACTTCTGACTTTAACGATTCTAAGATCCTTTTCATTCTGAACTTGGTTACAGAAGGTAACAAACACAGAGTGTGACTCGTCCTTGTGTCTTAAGAACTTTACCCATGTCCATCTGCTATAGTCATCTACGATTACTAACCCATACTTCTTGCCACTGATTGAAGCAGTTTTAACTGGTCCAAATAAGTCAATGTGCAGAAGTTCTAATGGCTTAGAGGTAGAAACAACATTTTTAGATTTAAAAGAAGGTTTTGCAAACTTGCCTTTCTGACATGCTTCACACAGAGCATCTGAATTGAACTTCAAATTAGGAAGTCCTCTGACCATATTGAGTTTGTTAATCTGAGATATTCTTCTCATACTAACATGCCCCAATCTTCTGTGCCAGATCCACAGCTCGTTGTTAACAGAAAGAAGGCACTTTACGTTCTGACTTTTTAGTTCAGAAAGTTTGATTTTGTAAATGTTGTTTTTCCTCTTTCCATTAAACAGGATAGTCCCATCTTTCTGACTAACAGCTTTCATGATTTTTGATTAAAGATTATATCATAACCGTTATCACTTAATTGACTTATGGATAACAGATTATGCATTAATCCATCTACTAGCAGAACATTATTAATAGAGGGAAGATTTCCATTACCTACAGTTCCAGAGCCAATGATCTTTCCCCTCTGATTGCCTCCAAAGCCAACGTGGCCTCCAGGCTTAAGTTCCAGGCTTTGGAACATATGCCTTCTTCCCGTCATGTGTCGCGAGCAGCCAGAGTCCAGGTACCATGACTGGTGTTTCTGATTTTCTGCTAAAGATATCTCTTCAGTATCTGATTCTGAGTCTGATTCAGAAGCTTCACTATCTTCTGAAATGTTAGCCATGAGAGCTATGTTTTCTCTCTCATCATCTGATTCTGAGTCAGCTTCAGACGAGTCAAAGTCATCCCATGTAGCCATGAGACTTTTCTTCTTTTCTCTTCCAAACTTCTTTTTGGGCTTTTCCCTCTGAAGCTTTGGGCAGTCACTCTTGTAGTGTTCTTGCTCATTGCACTCATATCAGATGATGTCCTTGGTGTTTGGCTTTCTGCTTCCTGAGGAGCCTTCAGATCTTCTGTATCCAGAGGAAGAATATGTCCTTCTGTATCTGGAAGAAGACTCGTTCTGATCAGATCTTCTGGGATTCCTGAACTTTCTTTGTCTCTGCTTCCACAGTTGATTCACTCTTCTGGAGAGGAGGGAGAGTTCGTCTTCTTCTGATGAGGGTCCATCAGATGTTTCTTCAACTGCCTGCAAAACTTTAGACTTAGATTTTTTGTTAGATTTTAATTCTAAAGGCTTACCTTGCTTCTGAGGTTCATCAGCTTCTAGCTCTATCTCATGACTTCTGAGGGAGCTGATAAGTTCCTCCAGAGAAATTTTGTTGAGATCTTTTGCTAGCTTCAGAGCTGTAACCATTGGCCTCCACTGCTTGGGTAAGCTTCTGATGATTTTCTTGACGTGATCAGCAGTAGAGTAACCTTTGTCCAGAACCTTGAGACCAGATACCAGAATCTGGAATCTTGAGAACATTGTTTCAATAGATTCACTTTCTTCCATTTTGAATGCCTCATACTTCTTAATGAGCGCCAGAGCTTTAGTTTCTTTGACCTGAACGTTGCCCTCATGCGTCATTCTGAGTGAGTCAAACATGTTCTTTGTTGTGTCTCTGTTGGAGATCTTTTCATATTCAGCATACGAGATGGCGCTGAGAAGGATGGTTCTGGCCTTGTGGTGATTCTTAAAGTCACGCTTTTGTTGGTCAGACATTGTTTTCCTATCAATCTTCTGACCACTTGCATTCACAGGGTGCGTGTATCCATTTGTCACCATGTCCCACAGATCAGCATCATGTGCCAGAAAGAAGCTTTCAATTCTGTCTTTCCAGTAATCAAAATTTTCTCCATCAAAGACTGGAGGTTTGCCGCTGAATCTGTCTCTGTCCTCATGGTTGTCATTGCTGGTGTGAGAATAATTTCCTGCCATTGTGTTTTTCTTATGCTGGATCTTGTACTGACACAGTTAAGTGTTTTAGCTCAGAACCAGGCGCTCTGATGCCAATTGAAGAAGTGAAAAACACAAGAAGGGGGGTTGAATTGTAAAAACTGAAAAACAATGCAATGAACACGATATTTTTATCCTGGTTTGTTTGATCTCAAACTACTCCAGTCCACCCGTCAAGGTGATTTCGCCTCTCTCCAACGAGGTCTTAATCCACTATATTCAACTGAATATTACAATATGCTTTAACAACTGCTAAAGCCTTCTTGATGCAAACCACAACCCGGTTTGTCAAGGAAACACTTTCTTACAAAGAAGAGAAATAGGTGTGTGAATGTTTTCTACAAAACTGTATCACAACTGTGATATTACACAATTTAAGCTTATTGAAACTAGATTGCTAAAATACTGAGTAAGGAAATATGAAGCGTTTAGCAAACTGAGAGAAGGAAGATGATGATTAGCTTTTTGGCGTGTAATATGATGTAGAGCATTAGCCAATTCAATCTTCATTGTGTTGTTTATATAGCACTGAATTTGTTGAACGTTGGAGTAATATTCTTGATTCAATGCCAATAACAAACTTTCCTTATTGAGAAGATCTTGTCTGGAATGATGCCGTTGGTAATAATTTGCTTTGAATGCACAGTACCGTTGCTACTTAAAGCGTGTTATGGCTTTGGCTCATTCTGACTCATCTTAAGTGCTGATGAACTGTTGTTGTCTTTATCAGAGTGTTGAGCGCAGTTCTGTTCATCAAGCTTTAGCAATCGCGTGAGTTGTTCTTCTGATTCTGGTATTCTGATATAGCAACTTGTGATGGTGATGTTAATAACCAATATTCTGATGCTGATTAAGTGTACTCCTGCTGATACCTATTAGAGTTTCTGCAAAACAGAAGGTAATATTTTAGGTAGCAAATAGTTCTCATATGAATCACATAATAAATATATCTTTTCATTTTGTTATCATCAAAACTTAAACTTAGGGTAGTAGATTCAAACTTTGTTCTAACACTTTCTTGTCCCAGTGGATTAGAACTTGATCTTTGAAGGCTTTCAGCTGATCACTAAAGTTTCTCTGAGCCCTTTCATAGCTTAATTCTTCCAGCTTCTGAGTTTCAGAGTTGAACCATTTTCTGAATCTTTCCCACAGAGAATCAGAAGTAGTAGGACTTGAATTCTCTTGACTTGCTTTCTTCAAAAAAGTAACCCATCCCTGTATTTCTGTTTCAAAAATCAACATATTTTTACCAACAGCTGATTTGGTTAAGGTTGGTTTAGGTTTGGGGATGGCAATTTTGTGTGAGGTGGAAGCTAGATGGTCTAGTGCTTCTAGATTAATGACAGTTATGAGATGGCCAGCTGGACAGTTGATAGGTGAGGGAGTGGAAGAATTAGAAATCACGATTGGTGAGTGAGGGGTGTTTGGTGGTGTCGATTCATATGGTGAAGGTATTTCTGGAATATCATGAATGGAGAGAGGTAAACGAACCATAAGGGGTTCTGTTATTCCAGGAATTTGGGTAGTTGTATCAGAGTCTGTAAGGGAGTCTTCTGATTGGTCTGCGGTAGCGTGATGAATTTCTGGTTCAGGTATTTCAGAAGATGGATTTTCAGATTGAGGAGTGAGAGGGTTTTCATTTACTAGTTAGGGTGAGTTGAGGTTTTTATGTTCTGGTTGAGGAGAGTGTGGTTGTGGATTTTCTGGTTGTTGAGGTTAAGTGTTTGAATTTTCTAGGAGTGGTGAGGAAAAGTCTTGATCAAACAGTTCAATATCAGAGAGAACTCTTGCAAGTTCTGGTTGATGTTGTTTTGGATTTGGATTGGGGGAGTGAGGTTCATTTAAGAAATTTCCAACAGTTACAGATGGGTCAAACTCTATGTCAAAATCCTCAAATGTTTAGGGTGAAGGATTTTCTGTTGGTTGAGGGGGAATGGTTTCAGATGTTGGAATAGTTATTGATTCTACAACAGAAACAAAAGATGTGTTACCTTTCTTTTTCGCAGCCTTGGGTATCCTCTGAGAGGATCCTTCTCCTGCTGCCTTCCTCTTTCAAGATTACTTTAGCACAACCTCTGGAGCTGGCTTGTGAAGATCTTGGATGTTGATTTCTGGAATAGTCCCATCAGCCTTGCAAGCTTCAAGGTATCTGACTATAATCTCTGGAGAGGCATCTATCTCAGAGAATAGTGGAAAATCCTTCAGAGGGATTCTCCTAGAAGTGATGACCTCATGAGAAGCAATTGTTGGTTCCTTCTTAATGTTTTCAATAATCTTCATTTTCTTCAGATTCTTGGCATTCAAAGGTTTCCCAGAATTTGCTTCAAGAGTACTGATTTCTTGAGCCTCTGTCAGATGTTCTATTAGCCTGTTTTCCATTAGAATATCTAAAATCAATCTTCCTAGAGGAATCCAGTCCCTCTTAGTTCTTTCTTCTTCTCTTGTCTCTTTCACACTTGTTCTGAGATGGTTGAAGAGCAAATGTGGAAGGTTTATTTTGGTCTTCTTTGCAATGAAGTATATCATAAACTACTGATCAATGTTGATGTAATCAGGAGAGCTTGTAGGATTCCTGTGATTGATACATCCCAGAATTATTCTAGCCCAGATTCTGTAATGATCTTTCAAGTCTCTGATCTTGCTGGATGGCTGTCCAGAAGTGAAGATGGCCCTAGCAATGGATTTTAGGTCAGAACACTTATGAGCCATATCAATGCATCTTACTTCACTGCCATTGTATCCAATGAGTTTCCCAATCAAATCTTCTGTAATCACTATCTTCTTCCCCATAACATATGATGTGACCTGGTGGTTGGATGAAGTAGCATGAATCCAAAACTCTTTAATAAGAATGGGAAAAGTTGGACCCAACAGACGATCAAAGTTTATGTTCCATCCCTGTGCAGTTACATCTTCATACAGATTAAACCCATTTTCTTGTAAGCTTTCAAAATAGATGATCAATTCACAGAGAACTTCAAGGTTGTCGCCCGGAGTAAGTAGTGTTCTAATGGGCTCCTCATATTTTTCAGTAGATGAAGAACCAGGAGCACTGTTGAGATTCTTGAGACTTGATGGTGATGTCATTGTTCACACGGATTCTTTGATGAAAATTGATATAAGGGGTTTTTGAAAAAAAAACTAGAACAAGAATATTGAAGGTGGTAAAACGTGAATGAATGAAATAGTAAATTGAGTTTATATAAGTTCTTTAGAAAACATAATCATTAAGAAATAGAAAATAAGTAATGATTATATTAAATTAATGAAACCTGAAATTGGGGGATTTAGAGAGATATTGAACAGATACTAATGACAGATGTCTTAAAGCATCTAATCGGAGCCTTGGACCCTTCAGAATTTGAACGCGTGTTTAGCCTCAGAAGGTAGATTGTGAGAGGATGACAGATGTTTGATGGTGTGAACTGCACGCCTCTATCCTTGAAATGAAAATTTCAGATCTTCATAGATAGATTCTGATGCAACTGTACTCCTAACTTCTGAAGACAAGTTGATCAGATGTTCACATAAAACAATAAAATTCTGAGGGTTAGAATATGCAAATAAAACATTTTATTCTGGGCACAGTTTCATGCAGAGATGTTTCAGAATGAAATTGAATCTATCTTCAGAAAGGGGTTTTCTAAACACATCAGCCCATTGATGGTCTGTGTCAATAAATTTTAAAGTAAGAATTCATTTCTGAATATAATCCCTAATAAAGTGATGTTTTATTTCTATATGCTTAGCCCTATAATGCAAAATGGGATTTCTGGATAGACATATGGCAGAAGTGTTATTACAGAAGATAGGAATGTTACTCTCAAATATGTTGAAGTCTTCAAGTTGACTTTTTATCCAGAGCATTTAAGTGCTACATCCAGTAGCTGCAATGTACTCAGCTTCTGCTGTTGACAATGCTATTGTGGACTGTCTCTTGCTGGTCCATGAGATCAGGTTCTCTCCCAGAAACTGGCAGCTTCCAGAAGTGCTTTTACGCTCTACTCTGTCTCCAGCAAAGTCAGCATCACAATATCCTACTAAGCTGTATTAATTGGATTTTCTATAAAACAAACCCATATTAGTAGTACCTTTCTAATACTTGAAAATTCGCTTAACTGCTGTTAAGTGAGATTCTCTAGGATCTGATTGGAATCTAGCACATAAGCAAAAACTGAATAAAATATCAGGCCTTGAAGCCGTTAGATAAAAGAGATATCCAATCATACCTCTATAGATTTTCTATTCTACCTTTTTACTTACCTCTTCCTTTTCCAGAATGCACGTTGGATGCATTGGAGTCTTTGAGGGCTTACATTCTGAGAGGTCAAATTTCTTCAGAAGTTCTCTGGCATATTTGCTCTGATGAATGTAAGTTCCTTCTGGAGTTTGGTTTATCTGAATGCCCATAAAGAATTTAAGTTCCCCCATTAAGCTCATCTCAAACTCTGCCTGCATGCACTTAGCAAATTCTCTTCCCAGAGAGGGTTTAGTGGATCCCAAAATGATATCATCTATGTAAATCTGACAAACTAAAATGTCATTCTTAAATGTCTTACAAAACAAGGTTGTGTCCACTTTCCCTCTGGTGAATTCCTTTTCTAACAGGAAGTTACTTAGTCTATCATACCACGCTCTGGGAGCTTGTTTCAGACCATAAAGTGACTTCTTTAGTTTGAAAACATAATCTGGGTGTTTGGAATTTTCAAACCCAGGGGGTTGGTGCACATATACCTCTTCTTCTATGTAACCATTTAAGAATGCACTTTTGACATCCATCTGATATAGAGTGATGTTATTATTTACATCAAAGGAGATTAAGAGTCTGATAGATTCTAACCTAGCGACTGGAGCAAAGGTTTTTGTATAGTCTATCCCCTCTTGCTGATAATAACCTTGTGCCACCAGTCGTGTCTTGTTTCTGATGACTTCTCCTTGCTCATTCAGTTTGTTTCTGAACACCCACTTTGTTCCAATAACATTGAATCCTTTTGGTTTGGGAACCATCTCCCATACGTCATTCCTGGTGAACTGGCTTAATTCCTCCTGCATTGCCAGAATCCAGTCATTGTCCAGAAGAGCTTCATCAATTGTTGTTGGTTCAATCAGTGAGACCAGTCCCATGAGGGATTCTTCAGAGTTTCTGAATGTTGATCTTGTTCTAATTGGATCATCCTTCTTTCCCAGGATCTTATCTTCTGGGTGAGCTATGAGGCTTCTGGATAACCTTTTCTAGAGATGATCAGCAGAAGGTACTGAAGCACTTGTAACATTTCTTTCTGAAGTAGTTGGAGCGTCTTTGATGGGAACATCCGATGAGTTGTCTTTAGTACCTGTGAATTCAACTTCTATATCTGCACAAGATTTATTCTGCTTTGACTTTTGAGGGTCAAGCTTATCATCAAATCTAACACTGATTGACTCTTCAACAATCGGTGTTTCTGTATTGTATACTCTGTACCCTTTTGAGCGTTCAGAGTATCCTAACATAATACACTTCTGTGCTTTAGAGTCAAACTTGTTCAGATGGTCTTTAGTATTCATAATAAAACATGTGCATCCAAAAGGATGGAAATAAGAAATGTTGGGCTTTTTGTTCTTCCACAATTCATATGGAGTCTTTTCTAGAATAGGTCTTATAGATATTTTATTCTGAATATAACACGCTGTGTTAATTGTTTCTGCCCAGAAGATCTTAGCAATGTTAGTCTCATTGATCATGGTTCTGGCCATTTCTTGAAATGTTCTGCTCTTTTGTTCTACAACTCCATTTTTTTGGGGAGTTCTAGGACAAGAGAAGTCGTGCGAAATGCCTTTTTCATTAAAAAATGTTGCAAATTTTTTATTTTCAAATTCTCCACCATGATCACTTCTGACTTTTACAATTCTAAGATCCTTTTCATTCTGAACTTGGTTACAAAATGCAACGAACACAGAGTGTGACTCGTCCTTGTGTCTTAATAACTTTACCCATGTCCATCTGCTATAGTCATCTACGATCACTAACCCATACTTATTTCCACTAACAGACGCAGCTTTCACTGGTCCAAATAAGTCTATGTGCAGAAGTTCTAATGGCCTAGAGGCGGAAACAACATTTTTAGCTTTAAAAGCAGGTTTTACAAATTTTCCTTTCTGACATGCTTCACACAGAGCATGTGAGCTGAACTTCGTATTAGGAAGTCCTCTGACCAGATTGAGTTTCTTAACCTGAGATATTCTTCTCATACTAACATGTCCCAATCTTCTGTGCCAGACCCATTGCTCGTTGTTAAAAGAGAGAAGGCATTTTACATTCTGACTTTTTAGTTCATAAAGTTTTATCTTATAAATGTTGTTTTTCCTCATTCTATTAAAAAGGATAGTTCCATATTTCTGACTAACAGCTTTGCATGAATTTTGATTAAAGATTATATCATAACTGTTATCACTTAATTGACTTGTGGATAACAGGTTATGCATCAATCCATCAACTAAAAGCACATTATTGATAGAAGGAAGATTACCATTACCTACTGTTCTAGAGCCAATGATCTTCCCTCTTTAGATGCCTCCAAAGCCCATGTAGCCTCCGTGTTTAAGTTCTAGGCTTTGGAACATATGCTTTCTTCCGTCATGTGTCGAGAACATCTAGAGTCCAGGTACCATGACTGGTGTTTTAGCCTTGCTGCTAAAGATATCTGCTACATGTATAATTTTGTCCTTAGGTACCCATATCTTTTTGGGTCTTGGTTTGTTAGTTTTACCAAAATTCTGTTTAAATTTTGATTTGACAGAGTAATCATTACTAGTGTATTTTAGGTCATGTGTGTGCCCGTATGTGAAGTGTGATTTTAGTGGTGTGCATTTTATAACAAGGTCCATGACTTTCTTAGGTGGAGATACCTTACCATGGTATCCTATTCCTTTTCTGCCATTCCTGCTAACTCCATAGATCATTGAAGCCATCTTGCTTCTATCTATGTTTTTAGCCAGAAACTTCTGAAAGCTGTGATCATACTCTTTGATGATCTTATCAGCATTACTGGGAGTCTCTGAGATTATTTCTTTCTAAGAGTTTTGTAAATTATTGTCTAATTTTAAAATCTTTTCTTTTAACTCAGAATTTTCTAATCTAAGACTCTCATTTATTTCATAGTCAGAGACAAGATCCCTTTCCAGGTTCTTGAATTTGACTCTGATCTACTGATAGCTTTCTAGAGTTTCATTCAGACTTTCTGCAAGTTCAACCTTAGTAGAATTGACAGTGAAATCAGGGAATATCTCTTTTGTGTATGATTCTGAGTCTGAACCAGAAGCTTCGATGTCTTCTGTCACATTTGCCATAAGAGCAAGGTTGGCTCTTTCATCATCTGACTCTGAGTCAGCATCAGAAGTGTCTGAATTGTCTTATGTTTCCATGAGGCTTTTCTCTTCTCCTTGAAGAACTTCTTTTTGGGCTTCTCCTTCTGAAGCCTTGGACAATCACTTTTTTAGTTCCCTTGTTCATTGCACTCATAGCAGATGATGTCTTTGTTATTTGAATTTTTGTGACTTGAAGAAGCTTCAGATCTTCTGTGTCCAGAGTAGGACTCAGACTTTCTGTATCTGGAGGAGGATTCATTTTGATTCTTTGATCTTCATGGGTTTCTGAATTTTCTTTGTCTCTGCTTCCACAGTTGATTGACCCTTCTGGAGAGAAGAGACAATTTGTCTTCTTCTTATGAGGATCCATCAGAGGTTTCTTCCATTGCCTGCAAAACCTTAGAATAAGTTTTTTTGTTAGATTTTAATGCTATAGGCTTACTTTGATTTTGAGGCTCGTCTTCTTCTAGCTCTATCTCATGACTTCTGAAGGAGCTGACAAGTTCCTCCAGAGATATTTCGTTGAGATCTTTAGCCAGCTTAAGTGTAGTGACCATTGGCCTCCATTGCTTGGGTAGACTTCTGATGATCTTCTTTACGTGATCAACAATAGAATATCCTTTGTCAAGAAATTTCATCCCAGCAACAAGAATCTGGAATCTTGAGAATATTGCTTCTATGGATTCACTATCTTCCATCTTAAATGCTTCATAGTTCTGAATGAGCGCAAGGGACTTGGTTTATTTGACTTGTATGTTGCCTTCATGCGTCATTCTCAAAGAGTCAAACATGTTTTTGGTTGTCTCTCTTTTTGAGATCTTCTCATATTCTGAGTATGAGATGGCACTGAGAAGTATTTTTCTGGCTTTATGATGGTTTCTGAAATCACGTTTTTGCTGGTCAGACATCCTTTTTCTATCTATCTTCTGACCACTTTCATCCACAGGATGTGTGTATCCATTAATTACCATGTCCCATAGATCAGCATCATGATCCAGAAAGAAGCTCTCAATTCTGTCTTTCCAATAGTCAAAATTTTCTCCATCAAAGACTGAAGGTTTGCCGCTGATTCTGTCCTTGTCCTCATGATAGTCATTGTTGATGTTTTGGCTAGGTCCCACCATAGTGTTTTTCTCAAGCTTGGATATTGTACTGACACTGTTAAGTGTATGGACTCAGAACCAGGTGCTCTGATGCCAATTGAAGAAGTGAAAAACACAAGAAGGGGGGTTGAATTGATACTTCAAAAAAAAGCAGTAGACACAATATTTTTATCCTGGTTCGTTTGATCTCAAACTACTCCAGTCCACCTGCCAAAGTGATTTCGCCTCTCTCCAACGAGGACTTAATTCACTAATCAAATCTGATTACAGTACTACTTTGACAACTGCCAAAGTCTTCTTGAGTACAACCACAACCCGGTTTATCTCAAGGAAAACTAGCTTAATCAAACGAGAATGATATATTGTGTACTGTTGTTTTTTGTTACAAAAACTGTATCACTACTGTGATATATTACACAATTTGAGCGTATAAGTGAATATGAAAGATTGCAGCATTTTAGATGTATGAACAATGGTGTATAAAATCATAAACAATTTGTCCTTTAATCTTGTTTATATAGGCGTGGAAATCTTGTCCAACATAAAGCGTGATAATGGACACTCAATGCTATTTCCATATTGAGAAGATTCTTGTCTGACTGAAGTCGTTGCGTATGATACTGTCTTAATTGAAAAGTAACACTTTAGAGCTAGAATCTTGCATGCTGTTTTTACTTCAGAACATTGATGACTCAGAGATGTGAGGATTTGATGGTATAATAGACTTATGTTCATAATCAGAGTATCCTTTACTTTAGCGCAAATTTTGATCATCATTCTTCAGAACATTCTGATTGCCTCAGCTTGAAAGCTTTTGTAGCTTAACTTCTGATGTTGTTTTGGTCAGAACTTCTGCATACAAAATAACATAAATTTAGAGTGCATATTTGTTCTTTGTGTTTGTTATCATCAAAACTCTAATTAAGGGTTGTAGAATCAAACTATGTTCTAACAAAACCTAAACCAAATTTTTCGGACTTGTAAAGAATGTCGTGAAGTTAACCCTAAACAGTGTTACCACCTTCTTCAACCAGATCCTTAGTGTCTTTCAAATAAGCCATTTTTGGTGGAATATTGGTAACCTTTGGAATAGTAGGAGTAAATTTATTAACAACTTCAAAGGTCTGGCAAGGTTTCTCGGAGAATTCACCATCCACCTCAACATACTTGAAATAATTCAAATGGCTCACCATGTATTCTTCTTCACCGCAAACTGTAACGATTTTTCCTTTCACAGGATACGTTAACTTTTGGTGTAAGGTAGAAGTAACAGCCCCGAACCTATGAATCCAAGGGCGTCCAAGCAAACAAGAATAGGCTGGATGAATGTCCATCACATAGAAAGTAGAGTCGGAGACCTAGGAACCCACTTTGATTGAAAGATCAATATCTCCATGCATCATTCTCTTTGTACCATCAAAATCTCTGACCATAATGTCACTGGGTTTTAGCACAATCCCTTCACAGTCAAGTTTGTCTAAAGCAGCTTTTGGCAATACATTCAATGAGGAACATGTATCGACCAACACATGAGATAAGGTAGTTCCCTTACACTAAATAGATACATGCAAGGCCTTATTATGGTTCCTTCCTGCGGGAGTTAAATCAGCGTCAGAAAATCCTAGCCCATTATCAGTTGTCAGGCTAGCAACATGATTTTTGAACTGGTCAATAGATATTTCCTGCGGTACATGAGCAAATTTCAAAAATTTCACTAAAGCATGAGCATGGGCTTCAGAGCACAACAACAGAGATATCATAGATATTTTGGAGGGTGTCTTCCCCAACTATTCAATAATCTTGTTGTCACTCTTTCGAATAATCTTCAGTATCTCCTCCATCTCTGGTTTGGAGGTGTCTTCAACAGTGACCTCTTTGGGTGCCTTGGTCTGGGTAGGCTTAGTCATATGTTCTTTAGCTCGAATTTTGATAGTTGATTCAGTAGTAGTGATACGAATTGGTGTAGTAACAACCTTCATAGAGATCTCTATAGAGGAAACCCTTCCACTTTTTGTAACCTTACTAGTCCGAGCAATATTGCCAACATCGGGATCGGTAACTTCAACATTTTCATCTTCATCAATTAATGGTTCTTTCTTGACGCCATGGTAGTAGACATTAGCTCCATAATTCCAAGGGATAGCCTTATCAGAGGAATATGAAATTGGACCATGTGTAGTAATAATTAGAGGAGCAACTCTAGGTTCATCAGTAATCTTCACAGGACCCTTAGAAGTGATCCTTATAGGGGTACCAGAAATTATAGACACGTCTTCAAGCTTCGGATCTTGGGATATACTCTCCAAAGAAGGAGTGTTCTCAAAAGGAATTTTCTCAAATAGAATCGCACGGTAATCCATCAAACACTGAATACCTTCTTTCAGTGGTGCACAACCATTGGATTGGGATGCTGATAAGTGCAAATTATCGTTATTTTTGTATATACTTTTTTATGCACTTATCGACTTTTTATTGTTAATATCGTTGAATAAACCCAAATTTTGTGAAAATACTTAGATTGTGTTTATTTATGTTTTTGTTTATATAGTGTATTGTTTGGTATTTTTCCTTTTATTTTATAGGTATTGATGCATATTTGGGGCATGAGCAATAAAGTGTCGAAGACACGACTTCAAACGCGCGATTTTGAACAACTCATCAATGAATAAGGCTCAAAATCAAAGAATAAGAAATCATTAATTTGGTTTATATTTAGATATTTTTAGATATATAATTTAATAAGCTTTCCAACGCTTCAAATTGGGCGTAAATCGGAGTTACGGTTCTCAAGTTATGACGAAAACAAAAAACTGATTTTTTTCTCATGACACCCAAGTGCGCTTAGCGAGATTGTGCCGCTTAGCATGGTCCCTTGGACAGAAACACGTTAAAAGGGCCGAAATACCCATTTTTTAAGTGATGTTTTGGGGTATTTATTCCCAACTCATCAAACATTCATTTTTTGATAGATTAGCTTAGAAAACAACATTAGGGCATTGCTTATGAATGGTAAGAGGTGGATTTCTCTTTGACCGGCACTGACAAACTAGAAGATTTGTGGTTTATCTTTTCTTCCATTTTTGTATTTCTCTTTTGTTGGGTATTATTTGTATATTTACTTTGAACATATTTATATTTTTTGATCATGGTGTTGTATAAAGCTTGCTTTACAAATCAATCTTGATGTCTTCTTTGATCTTTTTGCTTTATGTTTAGATTTGGGTTGTTATAGACATATACCTTACAAATCTTTATTAGGGATGGATATATATTAGTTTCTAGATTCTAGAGATAAATTTAGAGCTAATATTCACTTTGGGTGCTAAAGTTTAATGCCTCGGTGTTGTTGTAGCATGCAAGACATTGTCGATAGAGTAATACGGTTGGTCTCGTAACTTGGCGTTAGACATAACCTTCATTTTAGATACATCTCGTGGTGTCCGTGATGATTTTGACGAGTATATTAGGTTGAGTGCAACTGATCGATAGATTTAAGTTTGTGACGAGTAGTGTACATTCATACCGGATAAATTACCCATCCTTTATAGTTTTTGTTTACATTTATTTTTTGTTGATACCTTTTCCATACAACCTATTTAACCCTCAAACCCATTAATTATAGATTTGTTGAACGACATTTCAATACACTAATCTCTGTGGACACGATATGATATAACCTATATCACCCGGTAAATAAATAACTTACTTTTTGCTTTCCGCTTTACCGTCGCAACAAAATAGCATCGTTGTCGGGGATTGGTTCTATTGTTTCGCATTATGATAAGTTTCTTTGTTTTTTGGTTTTGTAATTAATGTATTTGTTGTATATAATGTGTACATAAACTTGTCTATTTTTACTTGTACATGTTTTGTGTTTACTTTACATACTTGTACGTATATGTGTTTTTCTTTGTTTTCACGTATTGGTGTTTTGTGTCTCATTTAGTAACGTTTGTTGTATGGGTGTTAGGACACTTTCTTTAGGTTTGTGCGGTGTGACAATACCATGGCATGACGAGGGGAGGTTACTAGCTCGCTCAATAAAGGCGTCGAGCTTACGACGTAAAATAAGTATGTTTTGTTTGTATCTGTTTATGTATGGGTTGACTTGTGTTTTAACAAGTTGAAATTGGACTTGTTATAAATTCTCAAATTTTCACTTTTCAACTTGTTAATTCACTTTCACCTTTTAGTTTTGTTATGTCAATTTGTGTTTCTCCATAAGCTTGTTGTCTTTAGCTTGAGGAAGTTTGTATGTTGTGAATATTCTGTACATTGAGGTTTTGCAGGAATAAGTGATCTTTCATAGCAGTTGCACCAGTTGTTATTCTATTTTTCTGCAACAGGCGTAACGCGCTTAGCGCGCTCTGTGCCGCTTAGCACATCCTGATGTGTAGAGCCATTGAATTCTTTTTAATTTTTCGCTTGGCTTTCCTTTTTCACACTTCCAACTAGGCATTAAACAGTAAATAAGATTCGTTTAATTAATTATTTTGTTGTTGTTTGGACTTAATTTTGGTTTGATAGCTTGAAGTCGCTTTTAGTGATTTCCAAGTTTGAGTGTTTCAACTTACGAGTACATGGTAATTATTTTGTTAAAGTTTTGTACACGTTCGAGGTATGTTTTTATCCCTTTCTATACTTTAGCATATTCATGATACTTAGATTTTTTACAATTTTTATGTTATTCATTCTTTTGTATACTTGTTCATTTGTGAATTAGTTTAGTTCCTATCCTTTTTATGAGGTAGTTTTTCATTGTTCACATATGCTGGAGACCACAACTCTTGTTTAACTGGATTTTATTATGCTTAATCTTTTGTTTGTGTTGATTATATGAAAGCTTGAACATGATCAAAGCATTTTTTGTTTCATTTTGAGCACGACTACCTTGGCCGAATAGTCAAATTACCTTGTGAGTGTGTGAACATTTGTTAACTCCTTTGAGCTTTTTGTCGATATCCATGTTGTTTTTTTTAAATGCTTGTCTATGAGTGTTTGGTCATATTTTTGTATGGATATTGATTCTTTGTTTTATTGAACCTTTAACTATAAGTTGTAGTTTAAATTTTTACCTTGCCTTAGAAAGTAAGGAGTATTGACATTATGATGATGGTTGAATTCAAGTTGGGAAGAGATTTGTTTGCTCACTTATGTTGTTGATTGCTATGAGGTGGAGAAAAAGAAAAAGAAAAAAAAAGTGAAAAAGAAAGAAAAGAAAAAGAAAGAAAAAAATGAAAAGGTTTTGAAAAAAAAATAAAAAGAGTATGAATAATTGTGCTAATAAGTGATGCGTGTTGGTTTGAAATTTGGAATAAAGAAGAAGTTTGATTGAAATTATTTTGCTTGTGATTTTGTGAGTTGATCACCCCCTTAGGTTTAGGCAAGTTTTTGTTTCGATTAGCTTTTGGATTTATCCCTTGTTTGTTAATCAAGCCACATTACAACCTTGAAAAGCCCTTGAGATTTTTGCCTTTGTATTTTCAATATGAGTTTTTGGATTAATGCATAATTTAGTCTTTTGTTTGCAATATTGTAGATGAGTGAAAATACCTTATTTTGTGTGTTTTTCATCTACCGATGATTGTTTTTGCTAGGTGTGATTCATTTATGAACTAGTGTTTTTTTAGAATGTTTGGCATGTTCTTTCTATTTATCATTCATTTCGTGTTTATGTTATCATCGTAGTTTAGTGGTAAGTATGTTTCTTCGTGTATACCGTTTCTCATTTGAACCTTTGCATTTGTTTTCAATTTTTAAAACTTGTTGATTCATGATATTTTGGTTGAATACTTTTTGTACTTTAAGTTTTTTGGCTTTGTTTGAGGACAAACAAGTTCAAGTTGGGGAGAGTTTGATAAGTGCAAATTGTAGTTATTTTTGTATATACTTTTTGTTGCACTTATCGACTTTTTGTTTTTAATATCGTTTAATAAACCCGACTTTTTTGTAAATAGGTTTAGTTTTTGTTTATTTATGTTTTTGGGTATATAGTGTACTGTTTGATGTTTTTCCATTCATTTTATAGGTATTAATGTGTATTTGGAGCATGAGCAATAAAGTGTCGAAGACACGGCTTCAAACGCATGCGATTTTGAGCAACTCATCAACAACTAAGGCTCAAAATGAAAGAATAAGAATCATTAGTTTGGTATATATTTATAAATTTTAAGAAGTATAATTGAATAATTTTTCCAACGCTTCAAACTGAGCGTAAATCGGAGTTACGGTTCTCAAGTTATGACGAAAACAAAAAGCTGATTTTTTTGTCATGACAGCCGAGTGCGCTTAGCAGGATCGTGCGGCTTAGCGTGGTCCCCTGGACAGAAACAAGTTAAAAGGGCCAAAATAGCCATATTTTAAGTGATGTTTTGGGGTATTTCTTCTCAACTTATCAAACCTTCATTTTTTGATAGATTAGCTTAGAAAACAACATTAGGGCATTGCTTATGGATGATTGGAGGTGGATTTCTCTTTGATCAGCACGGAAAAACCGGAAGATTTGTGGTTTATCTCTTCTTCCATTTTTGTATTTCTCTTTTGTTAGGTATTATTTGTATATTTACTTTGAACATATTTATATTTGTTGATCACGGTGTTGTATAAAGCTTGCTTTACAAATCAATCTTGATGTCGTCTTTGATCTTTTTGCTTTATGTTCGGATTTGGGTTGTTATAGACTGTATCTTACAAATCCTTATTAGGGATGTATATCTATTAGTTTCTAGATTCTATAGATAGATTTAGAGCTAATATTCACTTTGGGTGCTAAAGTTTAATGTCTCGGTGTTGTTGTAGCATGCAAGACATTGCTGATAGTGTAATATGGTTGGTCTCGTAACTTGGCGTTAGCCATAACCTTCATTGTGGATACATATCATGGTGTCCGTGATGATTTTGACGAGTATATTACATTGAGTGCAAATGATCGATAGATTTAAGTTTGTGACGAGTAGTGTACATTCATACCGGATAACTTGTCCGTCCTTTGTAGTTTTTGTTTACATTTATTTTTTGTTGATACCTTTTCCATACAACTTATTCAACCCGCAAACCCATTAACGATAGACCTGTTGAACGGCATTTCAATACACCAATCTATGTGGGCACGATATGATATAACCTATATCACCCGGTAAATTAATAACTTACTTTTTACAGGCCGCTTTATCGCCCCAACATAATAGAGTCGTTGTCGGGGATTGGTTCTATTGTTTCACATTGTGATAAGTTTCTTTGTTTTTTAGTTTTGTAATTAATGTATATGTTGTATAGAATGTGTACATAAACTTGTCTATTTTTACTTGTACATGTTTTGTGTTTACTTTACATACTTGTGCATATTTGTGTTTTTCTTTGTTTTCAAGTATTGTTGTTTTTTGTCTCGTTTTCGTAACGTTTGTTGTATGGATGTTACGACACTTTCCTTAGGTTTGCATGGTGTGACAATACTATGACATGATGAGGGGAGGTTACTAGCTCGGACAATAAAGACGTCGAGCTTACGACGTAAAACAAGCATGTTTTGTTTGTATCTGTTTATGTATGTATTGACTTGTGTTTTAACAAGTTGAAATTGGACTTGTTATAAATTCTCAAATTTTCACTTTTCAACTTGTTAATTCACTTTCACCTTTTAGTTTTGTTATGTCAATTCGTGTTTTTTCGTAAGCTTATTGTGTTTAGCTTGAGGAAGTTTGTATGTTGTGAATATTTTGTACATTGAGGTTTTTTAGGTATAAGTTAGCTTGCATAGCAATTGCACTAGTTATTGTCCTGTTTTTCTGCAACTGGCGTAACGCGCTTAGCGCGCTCTGTGCCGCTTAGCACATCCTAATATGTAGAGCCAATGAATTCTTTTTAATTTTTCACTTGTCTTTCCTTTTTCAAACTTCCACCTAGGCATTAAATAGTAAATAATATTAGTTTAATTAATTATTTTGTTGTTGTTTTGACTTAATTTTGGTTCGATAACTTGAAGTCGCTTTTGGTGATTTCCAAGTTTGAGTGTTTCAACTTACGAGTACATGGTAATGATTTTGTTAAAGTTTTGTACATGTTCGAGGTATGTTTTTATCGCTTTCTATACTTTAGCATATTCATGATACTTAGATTTTTTACAATTTTTATGTCATTCATT
Source organism: Vicia faba (assembly GCA_948472305.1). Taxonomy (NCBI): domain Eukaryota; kingdom Viridiplantae; phylum Streptophyta; class Magnoliopsida; order Fabales; family Fabaceae; genus Vicia; species Vicia faba. The sequence continues at coordinate 1,129,337,817 of OX451739.1, read as the reverse complement.
TTTTTGTATACTTGTTCATTTGTGAAACACTTTAGTTCCTATCCTTTTTATGAGGTAGCTTTTCATTATTCACATATGCTGGAGACCACAACTCTTGTTTAACTGGATTTTATTATGCTTAATATTTTGTTTGTGTTGATTGTATGAAAGCTTGAACATGATAAAGGCATTTTTTGTTTCATTTTGAGCACGACTACCTTGACCAAATTGTTAATTTACCTTGTGAGTGTGTGAACTTTTGTTAACCCCTTTGAGCTTTTTGTCGATATCCATATTGTTTTTGCTAAATGCTTGTCTATGAGTGTTTGGTCATCTTTTTGTATGGATATTGATTATTTGTTTTATGGAACCTTTAACTATGAGTTGTATTTTAAATTTTTACCTTGCCTTAGAAAGTAAGGAGTATTCACATTATGATGATGGTTGAATTCAAGTTGGGAAGAGATTTGTTTGCTCACTTATGTTGTTGAGTGCTATGAGGTGGAGAAAAAGAAAAAGAAAAAAAATGAAAAAGAAAGAAAAGAAAAAGAAATAAAAAAATGAAAAGCTTTTGAAAAAAAAAGAGTATGAATAATTGTGCTAATAAGTGATGTGTGTTGGTTTGAAATTTGGAATATAGAAGAAGTTTGATTGAAATTATTTTGCTTGTGATTTTGTGAGTTGATCACCCCTTAGGTTTAGGCAAGTTTTTGTATCGATTAGCTTTTGGATTTATCCCTTGTTTGTTAATCAAGCCACATTAAAACCTTGAAAATCCCTTGAGATTCTTGCCTTTGTATTTTTAATATGAGTTTTTGAATGAATGCATAATTTAGTCTTTTATTTGCATGATTGTGAATGAGTGAAAATACCTTATTTTTCGTGTGTTTCATCTACCGATGATTGTTTTTGCTAGGTGTGATTCATTTATGAACTAGTGTTATTTTAGAATGTTTGGCATGTTCTTTCTATTTATCATTCATTTCGTGTTTATGTTATCATCGTAGTTTAGTGGTAAGTATGTTTCTTCGTGTGTACCATTTTTCATTTGAACCATTACATTTGTTTTCAATTTTTAAAACTTGTTGATTCATGATATTTTGGTTGAATACTTTTGGTAATTTAAGTTTTTTAGCTTTGTTTTAGGACAAAAAAGTTCAAGTTGGGGAGACTTTGATAAGTGCAAATTGTAGTTATTTTTGTATATACTTTTTGTTGCACTTATCGACTTTTCATTTTTAATATCGTTGAATAAACCCGACTTTTTTGTAAATACATTTAGTTTGTGTTTATTTATGTTTTTGGGTATATAGTGTATTGTTTTATGTTTTTACATTCATTTTATAGGTATTGATGTGTATTTGGAGCATGAGCAATAAAGTGTCGAAGACACGGCTTCAAACGCGTGCGATTTTGAGCAACTCATCAACAAATAAGGCTTAAAATAAAAGAATAATAAATCACTAATTTGGTTTTTATTTAGAAATTTTAAGAAATATAATTGAATAAGCTTTCCAATGCTTCAAGCTGGGCGTAAATCAGAGTTACGGTTCTCAAGTTATGACGAAAACAAAAAGCTATTTTTTTTCTCATGACAGCTGAGTGCGCTTAGCAGGATTGTGCCGCTTAGCGTGGTCCCCTGGACAGAAACACGTTAAAAGGGCCAAAATACCCATATTTTAGGTGATGTTTTAGGGTATTTCTTCCCAACTCATCAAACCTTCATTTTTTGATAGATTAGCTTAGAAAACAACATTAGGGCATTGCTTATGGATGATTGGAGGTGGATTTCTCTTTGATTGGGATTGACAAACCGAAAGATTTATGGTTTATCTCTTCTTCCCTTTTTGTATTTATCTTTTGTTGGGTATTATTTGTATATTTACTTTGAACATGTTTATATTTGTTGATCATGGTGTTTTATAAAGCTTGCTTTACAAATCAATCTTGATGTCTTCTTTGATCTTTTTGCTTTATGTTCGGATTTGGGTTGTTATAGACATATATCTTACAAATACTTATTAGGGATGGATATCTATTAGTTTCTAGATTCTATAGATAGATTTAGAGCTAATAATCACTTTGGGTGCTAAATTTTAATGCCTCGGTGTTGTTTGTAGCTTGCAAGACATTACTGATAGAGTAATACGGTTGGTCTCGTAACTTGGCGTTAGACATAACCTTCATTGGTGATACATCTCGTGGTGTCCGTGATTATTTTGACGAGTATATCAGGTTGAGTGCAACTGATCGATAGATTTAAGTTTGTGACGAGTAGTGTACATTCATACCGGATAAGTTGTCCAGCCTTTGTTGTTTTTGTTTACATTTATTTTTTGTTGATACATTTTCCATACAACCTATTTGTTGTACCCCAAAATTTGTCCTCTCATTTCACAAGGGATCACCCTGGATCCCAAGTTTTCTTCTATCTATTTCCAAGCCTTGAATTATCAATTTTCAAAGAAATTTATTCATGAGGGTAAAATGGTCATTTGCACACTAAAAAGTCAAACTTTGACTTTTGGATCAAAACCAAAATTCTAAGAATCATATCTCATCAAGACATGTTGAAATATGAAGTTTGAGATTCAAAAGTCAAAACTACTTGGGAAAAGTCAAAATTCTAAACACTTAGAATTTCCCTAAGTGTTTAAGAAACATGACAAACTCAGAACTTATGACCAGATTATCACCATAATGCTTAGCAAATTCTGGATATTCTCAAGACAGAGTTTGGTCAGAACTTCAGGGAAAGTTTTCACAAAAGTTCAATCAGAGTTTGCCAGGGTAATTCAAATAAGGTTAAGAAACGTGTTGCAAGCTTTCTAGAAAGTCTGAAAGCTCCTTCAGAACATACTGGAGCCAGAAGATAAGAAGATCAGAGGTTGGATGCTACACTGAAGCAGAACTTGTGATCCAGAACTAAGCCATGGTGTAAATCTCACGTTGCAGGATTTCTTGTTGTGATAAGTCTCATCATCATTTAATGCTCACAACCACTTTCTGAGTCTTTATCCAAAGGATTTCCCCCACGTGTACCTCTACTGTCTTGGGATAGCAACTTTGGTACTGAACCCATACTTTGCTTTTTGCTTTTCCTTAATTCTTGCTAACAACCACCATGCTTGCTTCAAGAACAAGGCAACGCTTCAACATATGAAGGTTATATTCAACGCTTTGGTCAGAATATGACAAAATCCCAAAACCTTGTTTATATAACCCGCTGTAGACCTGTAACCAACAGCTATTTCAGCCTACGCCTGCATCCCATAATTGCACCAAACTAGCATAACAGTGATGAAAAAGCAAGGGAACAAGATACCAAAAAAGTTCAAATCCCATCTGTTTTTCCCCCCAAAACCACAACAAATTCATCTATAAATAAGTGGCTCCATCACACTTGTAAGGGGCTGGCTTTTGGAGAGAGATTGGCCAAAAGAGAGAAGAGGAAACAAGGAAAACCTTCACAAATCCAAAATAAAACCTTTTGTTCCTCCCCTTTGAATCAAAGAACACAACCACTGTTCCGTCACTCTCGCTAATTCCAGAACATACAAAGGCAGAAACTCAAAGCTCCAAGCACGCTCCAGATTCAAGGTAAGTCTTTCTGACTTTGCATTTTTTTTTCATTCAGAACATCATTAATATGTAAATATCATAGTATTAATGTTGTACATATCATTGCATAAGTAGAAAAACTATGGATCAGAACTTCTTGATTAGGGCTAGACTCAGATTTAGGATTAGAACTTCTATAAACTATTGTGCTATTATCCTTCTGATTTGCTGTTTATTAAGAACTGGATAAATTGCTAATGTGTTGATTAATAGTTGAAATATGGCATAGAACTTCTGATTTCCATACGCTGATAACATGTTGAACTGTTGATTGTTCACTCACTTTTTTAACACACAAAACTTCTAGGATTTTCTCACTGTTTAAGCACGCAGAACTTCTGAGTTCTCTTCACTGTTTTAACACACAGAACTTCTATGATTTTTCTCACTGTTGACACACACTGAACTTCTGATTTTCATACACTGTTAACACACACAGAACTTCTATGATTCACTCACTGTTCTAACACAACACAGAACTTCTGAGTTCTCCTTACATGTCAAATATACTGAACTTCTGATGTTTCCATTCACTGTTTTTACACTCATAGTTTCTGATTTTTACATGCTGATAACGCACTGAACTGCTGACGTTTACTCACTGTTTTAGTGTAATACAGAACTTCTGACTTGTGGCCCACTGTCTGAATGCAACCCAGAATTTATGTATCTATCCTCTAACATTTCTTGCAGGACCTCAGAGTGTACCAACTCAGAACTTCTGATACCCACTGACGTTTCCTGCTGAGTCACATCACGCTTGGCTTCAGAATTCCTGATCCTTGTTGTTTTTCTTGCAGCAGCACTATTTCTATCTTTCATTTATTTTCTTTTTTCATCATTTTTAATATTAACTCCTTTTTTTATTAACATAAAAAAAACATAAAAATATTTTCCTTTTAATTTATTTCCTTAAGACAAAAACATTTTCTAAACAAGTCCATTTCTTTCTTATATTGTACATTTCAATATGGTTGTAATAGTAACTTAGGATTTATTTTTTACTTGCAATCCCCATTCATAAATATGTACCCCCATCCCCTAAATATTGTAATAGCGTAGGACTTTACATTTATGCAACTTATCGCTTTAAAATATATTGCTAGTAAATAGGATGTATGGAAAGATAAAATCAACAAATAGATGACTTTCAAATACAAGACTAAATGCATGCAAATCAAACAAACTATTCACACATGCACCCTTAAGGTTAACTCCACTTGTTGCCTAAAAAATGGTCATGTTATGCATGTGGGGTGTCTTAGCAAAAACAATCGAAATATAAGATCATAGTCCCTCGATGACGCTATAAATGTTGCCTTTCAAAATGATCTTAGTCCCTCAAAAAGAAATGCTAAGATACCTCACAACATTGCTATCATGACTATACGATGACCCACGCCCGTCCCTTCACATCTAACGATGGGGCTTCTCACCAAATCAATGGTAAGATAGCAACATCTAAAGGAGGAGGAAAAGCATATCTAAGACCTTTTGAGTAGGTAGATTCGCTCTTAGTTGCTCGCTTTCTCACAACTAAAACATTTTATGCACCAACACTCTCACTTTGAAACATTTTCAAAAGACAACACTTTGTACGCGTTCTTATAGAAACAAGAGCCATTACAAAGGAAACCCTTTTCAAAATCACTTTCAAAAAACACATTTCACAAACATCTTTTTGAACTATTTGCGAAACAAACACTTTGTATGAGTTCTTATAGAAACGAGAACCATTACGAAGTTCCATTTTCAAAATACTTTCAAAACCCACACCACAAGCACATTCAAACAAAAGCAAGTGATCTAGCGAGTAATTAAGATCCCATGGAAAACCATGGATGAAAAGGGTGTTAATATCTTCCCTTTTCATAATCTACCCCCCGAACTCAAAACATCTCTAAAGGTCTTTCTGTGCTTTTTCACCTTTCCTTTTGGATAAAAGAAAAGTCGGTGGCGACTCTTGCTAAACCGCAAAATTTGTGAGCACAAACACAAAACACCTCAAGTTAGTTCTCCCACCATATCACACTATTCAACCCTCAAACCCATTAACGATAGACCTGCTGAACGGCATTTCAATACACCAATATCTGTGGACACGATATGATATAACCTCTATCACCCAGTAAATTAATAACTTACTTTTTGCTTGCCGCTTTACCGCCCCAACATAATAGAGTCGTTGTCCGGAATTGGTTCTATTGTTTCGCAATGTGATAAGTTTCTTTGTTTTTTAGTTTTGTAATTAATGTATATGTTGTATAGAATGTCTACATAAACTTGTTTATTTTTACTTGTACATGTTATGTGTTTACTTTACATACTTGTGCATATATGTGTTTTTCTTTGTTTTCAAGTATTGTTTTTTTTGTCTCGTTTTCGTAACGTTTGTTGTATGGATGATACGATAGTTTCCTTAGGTTTGCGCGGTGTGACAATACTATGGCATGACGAGGGGAGGTTACTAGCTCGGACAATAAAGACGTTGAGCTTACGACGTAAAACAAGCATGTTTTATTTGTATCTGTTTATGTATGTGTTGACTTGTGTTTTAACAAATTGAAATTGGACTTGTTATAAATTCTCAAATTTTCACTTTTCAACTTGTTAATTCACTTTCACCTTTTAGTTTTGTTATGTCAATTCATGTTTAACCGTAAGCTTGTCGTGTTTAGCTTGAGGAAGTTTGTATGTTGTGAATATTCTGTACATTGAGGTTTTTTAGCTATAAGTAAGTTGGCATAGCAGTTGCACCAGTTGTTGTCCTGTTTTTCTGTAACTTGCGTAACGCACTTAGCGCGCTCTGTGCCGCTTAGCACATCCTGATGTGTAGAGCCAGTGAATTCTTTTTAATTTTTCGCTTGGCTTTCCATTTTCACACTTCCACCTAGGTATTAAATAGTAAATAAGATTAGTTTAATTAATTATTTTTTTATTGTTTGGACTTAATTTTGGTTTGATAGCTTAAAGTCGCTTTTGGTGATTTCCAAGTTTGAGTGTTTCAACTTACGAGTACATGGTAATGATTTTGTTAAAGTTTTGTACACATTCGAGGTATGTTTTTATCGCTTTCTATACTTTAGCATATTCATGATACTTAGATTTTTTTACAATTTTTATGTCATTCATTCTTTTGTATACTTGTTCATTTGTGAATCACTTTAGTTCCTATCCTTTTGTGAGGTAGCTTTTCATTGTTCACATATGCTGGAGACCATACCTCTTGTTTAATTGGATTTTATTATTCTTAATCTTTTGTTTGTGTTGAATGTATAAAAACTTGAACATGATCAAGGCATTTTTTGTTTCATTTTGAGCGCGACTACCTTTGCCAAATAGTTAATTTACCTTGTGAGTGTGTGAACTTTTGTTAGCCCCTTTGAGCTTTTTGTTGATATCCGTGTTGTTTTTGCTAAATGCTTCTCTATGAGTGTTTGGTCATCTTTTTTTATGGATATTGATTCTTTGTTTTATTGAACCTTTAACTATGAGTTGTATTTCAAATTTTGACCTTACCTTAGAAAGTAAGGAGTATTCACATTATGATGATGGTTGAATTCAAGTTGGGAAGACATTTGTTTGCTCACTTATGTTGTTGATTGCTATGAGGTGGAGAAAAAGAAAAAGAAAAAAATGAAAAAGAAAGAAAAGAAAAAGAAAGAAAAAAATGAAAAGGTTTTGAAAAAAAAAACAAAAAGAGTATGAATAATTGTGCTAATAAGTGATGCGTGTTGGTTTGAAATTTGGAATACAGAAGAAGTTTGATTGAAATTATTTTGCTTGTGATTTTGTGAGTTGATCACCCCCTTAGGTTTAGGCAAGTTTTTATTTCGATTAGCTTTTGGATTTATCCCTTATTTGTTAATCAAGCCACATAACAACCTTGAAAAGCCCTTGAGATTCTTGCCTTTGTATTTTCAATATGAGTTTTTGGATGAATGCATAATTTAGTCTTTTGTTTGCATAATTGTGAATGAGTGAAAATACCTTATTTGCGTGTTTTTCATCTTCTGATGATTTTTTTTCCTAGGTGTGATTCATTTATGAACTAGTGTTGTTTTAGAATATTTGGCATGTTTTTTCTATTTATCATTCATTTCGTGTTTATGTTATCATTGTAGTTTAGTGGTAAGTATGTTTCTTCGTGTGGACCATTTTTCATTTGAACCATTGCATTTGTTTTCAATTTTTAAAACTTGTTGATTCATGATATTTTGGTTGAATACTTTTGGTACTTTAAGTTTTTTGGCTTTGTTTGAGGACAAACAAGTTCAAGTTGGGGAGAGTTTGATAAGTGCAAATTATAGTTATTTTTGTATATACTTTTTGTTGCACTTATCGACTTTTTATTTTTAATATCGTTGAATAAACCCGACTTTTTTGTAAATACGTTTAGTTTGTGTTTATTTATGTTTTTGGGTATATAGTGTATTGTTTGATGTTTTTCCATTCATTTTATAGGTATTGATGTGTATTTGGAGCATGAGCAATAAAGTGTCGAAGACACAGCTTCAAACGCGTGCGATTTTGACCAACTCATCAACGAATAAGGCTCAAAATCAAAGAATAATAAATCATTAATTTGGTTTATATTTAGAAATTTTAATAAATATAATTGAATAAGGTTTTTAATGCTTCAAACTGGGTGTAAATCGGAGTTACGGTTCTCAAGTTATGAAAAAAACAAAAAGCTGATTTTTTTCTCATGACAGCTGAGTGCACTTAGCAGGATTGTGCCGCTTAGCGTGGTCCCCTAGATAGAAACACGTTAAAAGGGCCAAAAAACCAATTTTTTAAGTGATGTTTTGGGGTATTTGTTCCCAACTCATCAAACTATCATTTTTTGATAGATTAGCTTAGAAAACAACATTAGGGCATTGCTTATGGATGGCTGGAGGTGGTATTCTCTTTGATCGGCACTGACAAATCGGAAGATTTGTGGTTTATCTCTTCTTACCTTATTGTATTTCTCTTTTGTTGGGTATTATTTGTATATTTACTTTGAACATATTTATATTTGTTGATCATGGTGTTGTATAAAGCTTGCTTTACAAATCAATCTTGATGTCTTCTTTGATTTTTTTGCTTTATGTTCGGATTTGGGTTGTTATAAACATATACCTTCCAAATCTTTATTAGGGATCAATATCTATTAGTTTCTAGATTCTATAGATAGATTTAATGCTAATATTCACTTTGGGTGCTAAAGTTTAATGCCTCGGTGTTGTTGTAGCATACAAGACATTGCTGATAGAGTAATACGGTTGGTCTCGTAACTTGGCGTTCGACATAACCTTCATTGTGGATACATATCATGGTGTTCGTGATGATTTTGACGAGTATATTAGGTTGAGTGCAATTGATCGATATATTTAAGTTTGTGACGAGTAGTGTACATTCATACCGGATAAGTTTTTCATCCTTTATAGTTTTTGTTTATATTTATTTTTTGTTGATACCTTTTCCATACAACCTATTCAACCCTCAAACCAATTAACGAAAGACCTGTTGAACAACATTTCAATACACCAATCTATGTGGACAAGATATGATATAACCTATATCACCCGGTAAATTAATAACTTACTTTTTGCTTTCCGCTTTACCACCTCAACATAATAGAGCCGTTGTCGGGGATTTGTTCTATTGTTTCGCATTGGGATAAGTTTCTTTGTTTTTTAGTTTTGTAATTAATGTATATGTTATATAGAATGTGTACATAAACTTGTTTATTTTTACTTGTACATGTTTTGTGTTTACTTTACATACTTGTGCATATATATGTGTTTTTCTTTGTTTTCTAGTATTGTTGTTTTTTGTCTCGTTTTCGTAACGTTTGTTGTATGGATGTTACGACACTTTTCTTAGGTTTGCACGGTGTGACAATACTATGGCATGACGAGGGGAGGTTACTAGCTCGCTTAATAAAGGCGTCAAGCTTACCACGTAAAACAAGTATGTTTTGTTTGTATCCGTTTATGTATGTGTTGACTTGTGTCTTAACTAATTGAAATTGGACTTGTTATAAATTCTCAAATTTTCACTTTTCAACTTGTTAATTCACTTTCACCTTTTAGTTTTGTTATGTCAATTTGTGTTTCTCCGTAAGCTTGTCGTGTTTAGCTTGAGGAAGTTTGTATGTTGTGAATATTCTGTACATTGAGGTATTGTAGGAATAAGTGAGATTTCATAGAAGTTGCACCAGTTATTGTCCTGTTTTTCTGCAACTGGCGTAACGCGCTTAGCGTGCTCTATGCGGCTTAGCACATCCTGATGTTCAGAGCCAGTTAATTCTTTTTAATTTTTTGCTTGGCTTTCCTTTTTCACACTTTCACCTAGGAATTAAATAGTAAATAATATTAGTTTAATTAATAATTTTGTTGTTGTTTGGACTTAATTTTGGTTCGATAGCTTGAAGTCGCTTTTGGTGATTTCCAAGTTTGAGTGTTTCAACTTACAAGTACATGGTAGTGATTTTGTTAAAGTTTTGAACACGTTCGAGGTATGTTTTTATCGCTTTCTATACTGTAGCATATTCATGATACTTAGATTTTTTACAATTTTTATGTCAATTATTTTTTTGTATACTTGTTCATTTGTGAATCACTTTAGTTCATATCCTTTTTATGAGGTAGCTTTTCATTATTCACATATGCTGGAGACCACAACTCTTGTTTAACTGGATTTTATTATGCTTAATATTTTGTTTGTGTTGATTGTATGAAAGCTTGAACATGATCAAGGAATTTTTTGTTTCATTTTGAGCACAACTACATTGGCCAAATTGTTAATTTACCTTGTAAGTGTGTGAACTTTTGTTAACCCCTTTGAGCTTTTTGTCGATATCCATATTGTTTTAGCTAAATGCTTGTCTATGAGTGTTTGGTCATCTTTTTGTATGGATATTGATTCTTTGTTTTATGGAACCTTTAACTATGAGTTGTATTTTAAATTTTTACCTTGCCTCAGAAAGTAAGGAGTATTCACATTACGATGATGGTTGAATTCAAGTTGGGAAGAGATTTGTTTGCTCACTTATGTTGTTGATTGTTATGAGGTGGAGAAAAAGAAAAAGAAAAAGAAAGAAAAAGAAAGAAAAGAAAAAGAAAGAAAAAAATGAAAAGGTTTTGAAAAAAAAACAAAAAGGGTATGAATAATTGTGCTAATAAGTGATGCGTGTTGGTTTGAAATTTGGAATATAGAAGAAGTTTGATTGAAATTATTTTGCTTGTGATTTTGTGAGTTGATCACCCCCTTAGGTTTAGGCAACTTTTATTTCGTTTAGCTTTTGGATTTATCCCTTGTTTGTTAATCAAGCCACATAACAACCTTGAAAATCCCTTGAGATTCTTTACTTTGTATTTTCAATATGAGTTTTTGGATGAATGCATAATTTAGTCTTTTGTTTGCATGATTGTGAATGAGTGAAAATACGTTATTTTGCGTGTTTTTCATCTACCGATATTTTTTTTTGCTAGGTGTGATTCATTTATGAACTAGTGTTGTTTTAGAATGTTTGGCATGTTCTTTCTATTTATCATTCATTTCGTGTTTATGATATCATCGTAGTTTAGTGGTAAGTATGTTTCTTCGTGTGTACCGTTTTTCATTTGAACCATTGCATTTATTTTTAATTTTTAAAACTTGTTGATTCATGACATTTTGGTTGAATTCTTTTGGTACTTTAAGTTTTTTGGCTTTGTTTGAGGATAAACAAGTTCAAGTTAGGGAGAGTTTGATAAGTGCAAATTGTAGTTATTTTTGTATATACTTTTTGTTGCACTTATCGACTTTTTATTTTTAATATCGTTGAATACACCCTACTTTTTTGTAAATACGTTTAGTTTGTGTTTATTTGTGTTTTTGGGTATATAGTGTATTGTTTGATGTTTTTCCATTCCTTTTATAGGTATTTATGTGTATTTGGAGAATGAGAAATAAAATGTCGAAGACACAGCTTCAAACGCGCGCGATTTTGACCAACTCATCAACGAATAAGGCTCTAAATCAAAGAATATGACGAAAACAAAAAGCTGATTTTTTCTCATGACAGCCAAGTGCGCTTAGCAGGATTGTGTCGCTTAGCGTGGTCCCCTGGACAGAAACAAGTTAAAAGGGCCAAAATACCCATTTTTTAAGTGATGTTTTGGGGTATTTGTTCCCAACTCATCAAATCTTCATTTTTTTGATAGATTAGCTTAGAAAACAATATTAGGGCATTGCTTATGGATGATTGGAGCTGAATTTCTCTTTGATCGACACTGACAAACCGAAATATTTGTGGTTTATCTCTTCTTCCCTTTTTGTATTTCTCTTTTTTTGGGTATTATTTGTATATTTACTTTGAACATATTTATATTTGTTGATCATGGTGTTGTATAAAGCTTGCTTTACAAATCAATCTTGATGTCTTCTTTGATCTTTTTGCTTTATGTTCGGATTTGGATTGTTATAGACATATATCTTACAAATCCTTATTAGGGATGGATATCTATTAGCTTCGAGATTCTATAGATAGATTTAGAGATAATATTCACTTTGGATGCTAAAGTTTAATGCCTCGGTGTTGTTGTAGCATGCAAGACATTGCTGATAGAGTAATACGGTTGGTCTCGTAACTTGGCGTTAGACATAACCTTTATTGTGGATACACATCGTGGTGTCCTTGATGATTTTGACGAGTATATTAGGTTGAGTGCAACTGATCGATAGATTTAAGTTTGTGACGAGTAGTGTACATTCATACCGGATAAGTTGTCCATCCTATAGATTTTTTGTTTACATTTATTTTTTGTTGATACCTTTTCCATACAACCTATTCAACCCTCAAACCCATTAACGATAGACCTGTTGAACGGAATTTCAATACACCAATCTCTGCGGACACGATATGATATAACCTATATCACCCGATTAATTAATAACTTAGTTTTTGCTTGCCGCTTTACCACCGCAACATAATAGAGTCGTTGCCGGGGATTTGTTCTATTGTTTCACATTGTGATAAGTTTCTTTGTTTTTTAGTTTAGTAATTAATGTATATGTTGTATATAATGTGTATACAAACTTGCCTATTTTTACTTGTACATGTTTTGTGTTTACTTTACATACTTGTGCATAAATGTGTTTTTCTTTGTTTTAAAGTATTATTGTTTTTTGTCTCGTTTTCGTAACGTTTGTTGTATGGATGTTACGACACTTTTCTTAGGTTTGCGCGGTGTGACAATACTATGGCATGACGAGGGGAGGTTACTAGCTCGGACAATAAAGACGTCAAGCTTACGACGTAAAACAAGCATGTTTTATTTGTATCTGTTTATGTATGTGTTAACTTGTGTTTTAACAAGTTTAAATTGGACTTGTTATAAATTCTCAAATTTTCACTTTTCAACTTGTTAATTCACCTTCTCCTTTTAGTTTTGTTATGTCAATTCTTGTTTTTCTGTAAGCTTTTCGTGTTTAGCTTGAGGAAGTTTGTATGTTGTGAATATTTTGTACATTAAGGTTTTTTAGGTATAAGTTAGCTTGCATAGCAGTTGCACCAGTTGTTGTCCTGTGTCTCTGCCATTGGCGTAACGCGCTTAGCACGCTCTTTGCCGCTTAGCACATCCTGATGTGTAGAGCCGGTGAACTCTTTTTAATTTTTCGCTTGGCTTTCCTTTTTCACACTTCCACCTAGGCATTAAATAGTAAATAAGATTAGTTTAATTACTTATTTTGTTATTGTTTGGACTTAATTTTGGTTCGATAGCTTAAAGTCACTTTTGGTGATTTCCAAGTTTGAGTGTTTCAACTTACAAGTACATGGTAATGATTTTGTTAAAGTTTTGTACATGTTCGAGGTATGTTTTTATCGCTTTCTATACTTTAGCATATTCATGGTACTTAGATTTTTTACAATTTTTATGTCATTCATTCTTTTGTATACATGTTCATTTGTGAATCACTTTAGTTCCTATCCATTTGTAAGGTAGCTTTTCATTGTTCACATATGCTGAAGACCACACCTCTTGTTTAACTGGATTTTATTATGCTTAATCTTTTGTTTGTGATGATTGTATGAAAGTTTGAAGATGATCAAGGCTTTTGTTTTTCATTTTGAGCACGACTACCTTGGCCAAATAGTTAATTTACCTTGTGAGTGTGTGAACTTTTGTTAGCCCCTTTGAGCTTTTTGTCAATATCCGTGTTGTTTTTGCTAAATGCTTGTCTATGAGTGTTTGGTCATCTTTTTGTATGGATATTGATTCTTCGTTTTATTGAACCTTTAACTATGAGTTGTATTTTAAATTTTTACCTTACCTTAGAAAGTAAGGAGTATTCACATTATGATCATGGTTGAATTCAAGTTGGGAAGAGATTTGTTAGCTCACTTATGTTGTTGATTGCTATGAGGTGGAGAAAAAGAAAAAGAAAAAAAAATGAAAAAGAAAGAAAAGAAAAAGAAAGAAAAAAAATGAAAAGGTTTTGAAAAAAAAACAAAAAGGGTATGAATAATTGTGCTAATAAGTGATGCGTGTTGGTTTGAAATTTGGAATATAGAAGAAGTTTGATTGAAATTATTTTGCTTGTGATTTTGTGAGTTGATCACCCCCTTAGGTTTAGGCAACTTTTATTTCGATTAGCTTTTGGATTTATCCCTTGTTTGTTAATCAAGCCACATAACAACCTTGAAAATCCCTTGAGATTCTTTACTTTGTATTTTCAATATGAGTTTTTGGATGAATGCATAATTTAGTCTTTTGTTTGCATGATTTTGAATGAGTGAAAATACCTTATTTTACGTGTTTTTCATCTTCTGATGATTGTTTTTCCTAGGTGTGATTTATTTATGAACTAGTGTTGTTTTAGAATGTTTGGCATGTTTTTTTTATTTATCATTCATTTCGTGTTTATGTTATCATTGTAGTTTAGTGGTAAGTATGTTTCTTCGTGTGGACCGTTTTTCATTTGAACCATTGCATTTGTTTTCAATTTTTAAAACTTGTTGATTCATGATATTTTGGTTGAATACTTTTGGTACTTTAAGTTTTTTGGCTTTGTTTGAGGACAAACAAGTTCAAGTTGGGAGAGTTTGATAAGTGCAAATTATAGTTATTTTTGTATATACTTTTTGTTGCACTTATCGACTTTTTGTGTTTAATATCGTTGAATAAACCCGACTTTTTTGTAAATACATTTAGTTTGTGTTTATTTATTTTTTTGGGTATATAGTGTATTGTTTGATGTTTTTCCATTCATTTTATAGGTATTGATGTGTATTTGGAGCATGAGCAATAAAGTGTCGAAGACACAGCTTCAAACGCGCGCGATTTTGAGCAACTCATCAACGAATAAGGCTCAAAATCAAAGAATAATAAATCATTAATTTGGTTTATATTTAGAAATTTTAAGAAATATAATTGAATAAGTTTTCCAATGCCTCAAACTGGGCGTAAATTAGATTTGCGGTTCTCAAGTTATGACGAAAACAAAAAGCTGATTTTTTTCTCTTGACAGCCGAGTGCGCTTAGCAGGATTGTGCCGCTTAGTGTGGTCCCCAGGACAGAAACACGTTAAAAGGGCCAAAATACCCATTTTTAAGTGATGTTTTAGGGTATTTATTCCGAACTCATCAAACCTTCATTTTTTGATAGATTAGCTTAAAAAACAACATTAGGGCATCGCTTATGGATGATTGAAGGTGGATTTCTCTTTGATCGGCACTGACAAACTGGAAGATTTGTGGTTTATCTCTTCTTCCCTTTTTGTATTTCTCTTTTGTTGGGTATTATTTATATATTTACTTTGAACATATTTATATATGTTGATCATGGTGTTGCATAAAGCTTGCTTTACAAATCAATCTTGATGTCTTCTTTGATCTTTTTGCTTTATGTTCGGATTTGGGTTGTTATAGACATATACCTTACAAATCTTTATTAGGGATGGATATCTACTAGTTTCTAGATTCTAGAGATAGATTTAGAGCTAATATTCACTTTGGGTGCTAAAGTTTAATGCCTCGGTGTTGTTGTAGCATGCAATACATTTCTGATAGAGTAATACGGTTGGTCTCGTAACTTGGCGTTAGACATAACCTTCATTGTGGATACATATCATGGTGTCCGTAATGATTTTGACGAGTATATTAGGTTGAGTGCAACTGATCGATAGATTTAAGTTTGTGACGAGTACTGTACATTCATACCGGATAAGTTGTCCATCCTTTATAGTTTTTGTTTACATTTATTTTTTGTTGATACCTTTTCCATACAACCTATTAAACCCTCAAACCCATTAACGATAAACCTGTTGAACGGAATTTCAATACACCAATCTTTGTGGACACGATATGATATAACTTATATCACCGGGTAAATTAATAACTTAATTTTACTTGCCGCTTTATCGCCGCAACATAATAGAGTCGTTGTTGGGGATTGGTTATATTGTTTCGCATTGTTATAAGTTTCTTTCTTTTTTAGTTTTGTAATTAATGTATATGTTGTATAGAATATGTACATAAACTTGTCTATTTTTACTTGTACATGTTTTGTGTTTACTTTATATACTTGTGCATATATGTGTTTTTCTTTGTTTTCAAGTATTGTTGTTTTTTGTCTCGTTTTCGTAACGTTTGTTGTATGGATGTTACGACACTTTCCTTAGGTTTGTGCAGTATGACAATACTATGGCATAACGAGGGGAGGTTACTAGCTCGGACAATAAAGACGTCGAGCTTACAACGTAAAACAAGCATGTTTTGGTTGTATCTGTTTATATATGTGTTGACTTGTGTTTTAACAAGTTGAAAATGGACTTATTATAAATTCTCAAATTTTCACTTTTCAACTTGTTAATTCACTTTCACCTTTTAGTTTTGTTATGTCAATTCGTGTTTTTTCGTAAGCTTGTAGTGTTTAGCTTGAGGAAGTTTGTATGTTGTGAATATTCTGTACATTGAGGTTTTTTATTTATAAGTTAGCTTGCACAGCAGTTGCACCAGTTGTTGTCCTATTTTTCTACAACTGGCGTAATGCACTTAGCGCGCTCTGTGCCGCTTAGCACATCCTAATGTGTAAAGCCAGTGAATTATTTTTAATTTTTCGCTTGGCTTTCCTTTTTCACACTTCCACCTAGGCATTAAATAGTAAATAAAATAGGTTAATTAATTATTCTGTTATTGTTTGGACTTGATTTTGGTTCGATAGCTTGAAGTCGCTTTTGGTGATTTCCAAGTTTGAGTGTTTCAACTTACGAGTACATGGTAATGATTTTGTTAAAGTTTTGTACACATTCGAGGTATGTTTTTATGGATTTCTATACTTTAGCATATTCATGATACTTAGATTTTTTACAATTTTTATGTCATTCATTCTTTTGTATAATTGTTCATTTGTGAATCACTTTAGTTCCTATCCTTTTGTGAGGTAGCTTTTCATTGTTCACATATGCTGGAGACCACACCTCTTGTTTAACTGGATTTTATTATGCTTAATCTTTTGTTTGTGTTGATTGTATGAAAGCTTTTACATGATCAAGGCATTTTTTGTTTCATTTTGAGCACGACTACCTTGGCCAAATAGTTAATTTACCTTTTGAGTGTGTGAACTTTTGTTAACCCCTTTGAGCTTTTTGTCGATGTCCGTGTTGTTTTTTCTAAATGCTTGTCTATGAGTATTTTGTCATCTTATTGTATGGATATTGATTCTTTTTTTTATTGAACATTTAACTATGAGTTGTATTTTAAATTTTTACCTTGCCTTAGAAAGTAAGGAGTATTCACATTATGATGATGGTTGAATTCAAGTTGGGAAGAAATTTGTTTGCTCACTTATGTTGTTGATTGCTATGAGGTGGAGAAAAAGATAAAGAAAAAAAATGAAAAATAAAGAAAAGAAAAAGAAAGAAAAAATGAAAAGGTTTTGGAAAAAAAACAAAAAGAGTATAAATAATTGTGCTAATAAGTGATGAGTGTTGGTTTGAAATTTGGAATATAGAAGAAGTTTGATTGAAATTATTTTGCTTGTGATTTTGTGAGTTGATCACCCCCTTAGGTTTAGGCATGTTTTTGTTTCGATTAGCTTTTAGATTTGTCCCTTGTTTGTTAATCAAGCCACATTACAACCTTGAAAAGCCCTTGAGATTCTTGCCTTTGTATTTTCAATATAAGTTTTTGGATGAATGCATAATTTAGTCTTTTGTTTGCATGATTGTGGATGAGTGAAAATACATTATTTTGTGTGTTTTTCATCTACCGATGATTGTTTTTGCTAGGTGTGATTCATTTATGAACTAGTGTTGTTTTAGAATGTTTGGCATGTTCTTTCTATTTATCATTCATTTCGTGTTTATGTTATCATCGTAGTTTAGTGGTAAGTATGTTTCTTCGTGTGTACCGTTTTTAATTTGAACCATTGCATTTGTTTTCAATTTTTAAAACATGTTGATTCATGATATTTTGGTTGAATACTTTTGGTACTTTAAGTTTTTTGGCTTTGTTTGAGGACAAACAAGTTCAAGTTGGGGAGAGATTGATAAGTGCAAATTGTAGTTATCTTTGTATATACTTTTTGTTGCACTTATCAACTTTTTGTTTTTAATATCGTTGAATAAACCCGACTTTTTGTAAATACGTTTAGTTTGTGTTTATTTATGTTTTTGGGTATATAGTGTATTGTTTGATGTTTTTCCATTCATTTTATAGGTATTGATTTGTATTAGGAGCATGAGTAATAAAGTGTCGAAGACACGGCTTCAAACGCATGCGATTTTGATCAACTCATCAACAAATTAGGCTCAAAATCAAAGAATAATAAATCATTAATTTGGTTTATATTTACAAATTTTAAGAAATATAATTGAATAAGCTTTCCAACGCTTCAAACTGGGTGTAAATCGGAGTTACGGTTCTCAAGTTATGACAAAAACAAAAAGCTGATTTTTTTCTCATGACAGCCTAGTGCACTTAGCAGGATTGTGCCGCTTAGCGTTGTCCCCTGGAAAAAACACGTTAAAAGGGCCAAAATACCCATTTTTAAGTGATGTTTTGGGGTATTTGTTTCCAACTCATCAAACCTTCATTTTTTGATAGATTAGCGTAGAAAACAACATTAGGGCATTGCTTATGGATGATTGGAGGTGGATTTCTCTTTGATCGACACTGACAAACCGAAAGATTTGTGGTTTATCTCTTCTTCCCTTTTTGTATTTCTCTTTTGTTGGGTATTATTTGTATATTTACTTTGAACATATTTATATTTGTTTATCATGGTGTTGTATAAAACTTGCTTTACAAATCAATCTTGATGTCTTCTTTGATCTTTTTGCTTTGTGTTCGGATTTGGGTTGTTATAGACATATACCTTACAAATCTTTATTAGGGATGGATATCTATTGTTTTTTAGATTCTATAGATAGATTTAGAGCTAATATTCACTTTAGGGTCTAAAGTTTAATGTCTCGGTGTTGTTGTAGCATGCAAGACATTGTTGATAGAGTAATACGGTTGGTCTCGTAACTTGGCGTTAGACATAACCTTCATTGGTGATACATCTCGTGGTGTCCGTGATTATTTTGACGAGTATATCAGGTTGAGTGCAACTGATCGATAGATTTAAGTTTGTGACGAGTAGTGTACATTCATACCGGATAAGTTGTCCATCCTTTAGAGTTTTTGTTTACATTAATTTTTTGTTGATACTTTTTCCATACAACCTATTCAACCCTCAAACCCATTACCGATAGACCTGTTGAACAACATTTCAATACACCAATCTCTGTGGACACGATATGATATAACCTATATCACCCGGTAAATTAATAACTTAATTTTTACTTTCCGCTTTACCGCCGCAACATAATACAGTCGTTGTCGGGGATTGGTTCTATTGTTTCGCATTGTGATAAGTTTCTTTTGTTTTTTAGTTTTGTAATTAATGTATATGTTGTATAGAATGTGTACATAAACTTGTATATTTTTAATGGTACATGTTTTGATGTTTACTTTACATACTTGTGCATATATGTGTTTTTCTTTGTTTTCAAGTATTATTGTTTTTTGTCTCGTTTTCGTAACATTTGTTGTATGAATGTTACGACACTTTCCTTAGGTTTGCACGGTGTGACAATATTATGGCATGACGAGGGGAGGTTACTAGCTCAGACAATAAAGACGTTGAGCTTACGACGTAAAACAAGCATGTTTTGTTTGTATCTGTTTATATATGTGTTGACTTGTGTTTTAACAAGTTGAAAATGGACTTGTTATAAATTCTCAATTTTTCAATTTTCAACTTGTTAATTCACTTTCACCTTTTAGTTTTTTTATGTCAATTCGTGTTTTTTTGTAAGCTTGTCGTGTTTAGCTTGAGGACATTTGTATGTTGTGAATATTTTGTACATTGAGGTTTTTTAGGTATAAGTTAGCTTGCATAGAAGTTGCACCAGTTGTTGTCTTCTTTTTCTGCAACTGACGTAATGCGCTTAGCGCGCTCTGTGCCGCTTAGCACATCCTGATGTGTAGAGCCAGTGAATTCTTTTTAATTTTCCGCTTGGCTTTCCTTTTTCACACTTCCACCTAGGTATTAAGTAATAAATAATATTAGTTTAATTAATTATTTTGTTGTTGTTTTGACTTAATTTTTGTTCGATAGCTTGAAGTCGCTTTTGGTGATTTCCAAGTTTGAGTGTTTCAACTTACGAGTACATGGTAATGATTTTGTTAAAGTTTTGTACACGTTTGAGGTATGTTTTTATCGCTTTCTATACTTTAGTATATTCATGATACTTAGATTTTTTACAATTTTTATGTCATTCATTCTTTTGTATACTTTTTCATTTGTGAATCACTTTAGTTCCTATCCTTTTGTGAGGTAGCTTTTCATTGTTCACATATGATGGAGACTACACCTTTTGTTTAACTGGATTTTATTATGCTTAATCATTTGTTTGTGTTGATTTAAGGAAAGCTTGAATATGATCAAGGCATTTTTTGTTTCACTTTGAGCACGACTACCTTGGCCAAATAGTTAATTTACCTTGTGAGTATGTGAACTTTTGTTAACCCCTTTGAGATTTTTGTCGATATCCGTGTTGTTTTTGTTTAATGCTTGTCTATGAGTGTTTGGTCATCTTTTTGTATGGACATTGATTCTTTGTTTTATTGAACCTTTAACTATGAGTTGTATTTTAAATTTTTACCTTGCCTTAGGATGTAAGGAGTATTCACATTATGATGATAGTTGAATTCAAGTTGGGAAGAGATTTGTTTGCTCACTTATGTTGTTGATTGCTATGAGGTGGAGAAAAAGAAAAAGAAAAAAATTGAAAAAGAAAGAAAAGAAAAAGAAAGAAAAAAATGAAAAGGTTTTGAAAAAAAAACAAAAAGAGTTTGAATAATTGTGCTAATAAGGGATGTGTGTTAGTATGAAATTTGGAATAAAGAAGAAGTTTGATTGAAATTATTTTGCTTGTGATTTTGTAAGTTGATCACCCCCTTAGGTTTAGGCAAGTTTTTTTTTCGATTAGCTTTTGGATTTATCCCTTGTTTGTTAATCAAGCCACATTACAACCTTGAAAAGCCCTTGAGATTCTTGCCTTTGTATTTTCAATATGATTTTTTGGATGAATGCATAATTTAGTCTTTTGTTTGCAAGATTGTGGATGAGTGAAAATACCTTATTTTGTGTGTTTTTCATCTACCGATGATTGTTTTTGCTAGGTGTGATTCATTTAATAACTAGCTTTGTTTTAGAATGTTTGGCATGTTCTTTCTATTTAGCATTCATTTCGTGTTTATGTTATCATCGTAGTTTAGTGGTAAGTATGTTTCTTCGTGTGTACCATTTTTAATTTGAACCATTGCATTTATTTTCAATTTTTTAAACTTGTTGATTCATGATATTTTGGTTGAATGCTTTTGGTACTTTAAGTTTTTTGACTTTGTTTGAAGACAAACAAGTTCAAGTTGGGGAGAGTTTGATAAGTGCAAATTATAGTTATTTTTGTATACACGTTTTGTTGCATTTATCGACTTTTTGTTTTTAATATCGTTGAATAAACCCGGATTTTTTGTAAATACGTTTAGTTTGTGTTTATTTATGTTTTTGGGTATATAGTGTACTGTTTGATGTTTTTCCATTCATTATATATGTATTGATGTGTATTTGGGGCATGAGCAATAAAGTGTCGAAGACACGGCTTCAAACGCGCGCGATTTTGACCAACTCATCAATGAATAAGGCTCAAAATCAAAGAATAAGAAATAATTAATTTGGTTTATATTTAGAAATTTTAAGAAATATAATTGAATAAGTTTTCCAACGCTTCAAACTAGGCGTAAATCGGAGTTACGGTTCTCAAATTATGACGAAAACAAAAAGCTGATTTATTTCTCATAACAACCGAGTGCGCTTAGAGGGATTGTGCCGCTTAGTATGGTCCCTGGACAGAAATATGTTAAAAGGGCCAAAATACCCATTTTTAATGATGTTTTGGGGTATTTTTTCCCAACTTATCAAACCTTCATTTTTTGATAGATTAGCTTAGAAAACAACATTAGGGCATTACTTATGGATGATTGGAGGTGGATTTCTCTTTGACTGGCTCTGACAAACCAGAAGATTTGTGGTTTATCTCTTCTTCCCTTTTTGTATTTCTGTTTTGTTTGATATTATTTGTATATTACTTTGAACATATGTATATTTGTTGATCATGGTGTTGTATAAAGCTTGCTTTACAAATCAATCTTGATGTCTTCTTTGATTTTTTTGGTTTATGTTTGGATTTGGGTTGTTATAGACATATACCTTACAAATATTTATTAGGGATGGATACCTATTAGTTTCTAAATTCTAGAGATAGATTTAGAGAAAATATTCACTTTGGGTGCTAAAGTTTAATGCCTCGGTGTTGTTGTAGCATGCAAGACATTGTTGATAGAGTAATACGGTTGGTATCGTAACTTGGCGTTAGATATAACCTTCATATTAGATACATCTCGTGGTGTCCGTGATGATTTTGACGCGTACATTAGGTTGAGTGAAATTGATCGATAGATTTAAGTTTATGACGAGTAATGTACATTCATACCAGATAAGTTGTCTATCCTTTATAATTTTTATTTACATTTATTTTTTGTTGATACATTTTCCATACAACCTATTCAACCCTCAAACCCATTAACGATAGATTTATTGAACGACATTTCAATACACCAATGTCTGTAGACACGATATGATATAACCTATATCACTCGGTAAATTAATAACTTACTTTTTGCTTGCCGCTTTACCTCCGCAAAAAAATGGCGTCGTTGTCGGGGATTGGTTCTATTGTTTCGCATTGTGATAAGTTTCTTTATTTTTTAGTTTTGTAATTAATGTATATTTTGTATAGAATGTGTACATAAACTTGTCTATTTTTACTTGTACATGTTTTGTGTTTACTTTACATACTTGTGCATATATGTGTTTTTCTTTGTTTTCAAGTATTGTTGTTTTTTGTCTCATTTTCATAACGTTTTTTGTATGGATGTTAGGACACTTTCTTTAGGTTTGCGGGTGTGACAATACTGTGGCATGACGAGGGGAGGTTACTAGCTCGCACAATAAAGGCGTCGAGCTTACGACGTAAAACAAGCATGTTTTGTTTGTATCTATTTATGTATGTGTTGACTTGTGTTTTAACAAGTTGAAATTGGACTTGTTTTAAATTCTCAAATTTTCATTTTTCAACTTGTTAATTCACTTTCACCTTTTATTTTTGTTATGTCAATTTGTGTTTTTCTGTAAGCTTCTGATGTTTAGCTTGAGGAAGTTTTTATGTTGTGAATATTCTATACATTGAGGTTTTATAGGTATAAGTGAGCTTTCATAGCAGTTGCACCAGTGGTTGTCTTGTTTTTTTGCAACTGGTGTAGCGTGCTTAGCGCGCTCTGTACCGCTTAGCACGTCCTGATGTGCAGAGCCAGTGAATTATTTTTAATTTTTCACTTGGCATTCCTTTTTCCAACTTCTACCTAGGCATTAAATAGTAAATAAGATTAGTTTAATTAATTATTTTGTTATTGTTTGGACTTAATTTTTGTTCGATAGCTTGAAGTCGCTTTTGGTGATTTCCAAGTTTGAGTTTTCAACTTACGAGTAAATTGGTAATGATTTTGTTAAAGTTTCATCAATATTCGAGGTATGTTTTTATCGCTTTCGATACTTTATAATATTCATGATACTTATAATTTTTGCAATTTTTGTGTCATTCATTCTTTTGTATACTTGTTCATTTGTGAATCACTTTAGTTCCTATCCTTTTGTGAGGTAGCTTTTCATTGTTCATATATGCTGGAGACCACACCTCTTGTTTAACTGGATTTTATTATGCCTAATCTTTTGTTTGTGTTGATTGTATGAAAGCTTGAATATGATCAAGGCATTTTTTTGTTTCATTTTGAGCACGACTACCTTGGCCAAATAGTTAATTTACCTTGTGAGTGTGTGAACTTTTGTTAACCCTTTTGACCTTTTTGTTGATATCCGTGTTGTTTTTGCTAAATGCTTGTCTATGAGTGTTTGGTCATATTTTTGTATGGATATTGATTCTTTGTTTTATTGAACATTTAACTATAAGTTGTATTTTAAATTTTTACCTTGCCTTAGAAAGTAAGGAGTATTCACATTATGATGATGGTTCAATTCAAGTTTGGAAGATATTTGTTTGCTCACTTATGTTGTTGATTGCTATGAGGTGGAGAAAAAGAAAAAGAAAAAAAAGTGAAAAATAAAGAATAGAAAAAGAAAGAAAGAAATGAAAAGGTTTTGAAAAAAAAAACAAAAAGAGTTTGAATAATTTTGCTAATAAGTGATGTGTGTTGGTTTGAAATTTGGAATAAAGAAGAAGTTTGATTGAAATTATTTTGCTTTTGATTTTGTGAGTTGATCACCCCCTTAGGTTTAGGCAAGTTTTTGTTTCGATTAGCTTTTGGATTTACCCCTTGTTTGTTAATCAAGCCATATTACAACCTTGAAAAGCCCTTGAGATTCTTGCCTTTGTATTTTCAATATGATTTTTTGGATGTGTAGCGGTAGAAATGTTCAAGACTAAGCCATTGGATTGACTAGACTTTATACAAATCAAAAATAAAAATCGCCACCGCGCTTTATTGTTTCCAAAGGAATGGGAAAAGAGCGAATAACCCAAAAAGAGGGTGAAAGATTCAAGGTTAGGGGGTTGGTTATGCAAAGGGAAGGTATTAGCACCCTAAACATCTACAGTACTCCGCAGGAACCTCTTTGAAAAATCTGTATATTTTGGCTATAAAATATGTTGTATAGAAATAGATGGTGGAGGTGAGAAGAGAAGTATTTTTTATGATTTTTGCACCCGCCGCGGTTGCGAACCTTTAGTGCCTATGTACCACCTTTTATGCAATAGGGGATAAGGGTACACGTAGTTCCTCTTTTAAAAATTTGAAACACAAGTGTGTTGGTTGATTTTAAGCGATAAGACATCATTGTCATTGTTCGTATGGAAAACATACTTACTACCCACAGTCATGAGAAAGGAGAATTTGCATCATCTCAAAGTGGAGGATATGGCTTGGATTTTAAAATCAACAATGCTTCACTCAACACCCAAGTGGAAAATATCTCACTTCACTACTTATTATAGAAGTATAGTTGTTGCATCACTACAAGGATTGACAAGAGTCCAATATTTTGAGAAAAGTTTTAAAGTAGAAGCCAAAGTGGCAAAATAGTTTGAAGTGAGATTGATTGACTTTTAGTCTTCTCACAAAAAAAAGGTCAAGGTATTACTGTTAGAACATAGTTTGATTCTACAACCCTCAGTTAGAGTTTTGATGATAACAAAATACAAGATTAAATAAATTGTAAGATTTATATAAGACATACATGCTACTTAAAATTATGTTGTGTATTTAAAGAAACTCTGATGGAATCAGCATCAGAATATCAGTATCAAAATCAGCATCAGAAGATATGTCAGCATCAGAAGATTAAATAACATGTGCTATACGCTGAAGCCTGATGAACAGAATCTACGCATAAAATACTCTGACTCTGATCAAGATCCTAACCAAGTCATCAGCACTCAGAAGCGTCAGAATAAAGGAAAGAACACTCTGATTACCATAAGCAGAGAAGACTCTGAAGTGTCAATGTTACTAAGCATTCAAGACAGATTTATTACCAACGGCTTTATTCCAAGACAAAGATCTTCTCAAAAAGGAAAGAACATTAATAGCATTGAAATGGATTTATGGACAACCAACGTATCTCTTCCGTGGCTATTTAAACAAGTCAGTGTGAGAAAAGAAAAGGCTAATACTCTTCACGCACGCATACGAAAACATTCTCATTCATACAATTTGCTAAAGCCTTCAACCACGCCTACTCAAAAGCATTAGCAGTACAGTTTCATTCTAAGCTTAATATTGTGTATTATCACAGTTGTGATATATAGTTTTATTAAAAAACATCAAACACACTTTTGTTCATTTTATCTGTAAGAGAATTTCCTTGAGATAAACCGGTATGTGGTTAGACTCAAGAAGGCTTTAACAGTTGTTAAAGTAGTTGTTGTATTCAGTTGAATATAGTGGATTAAGACCTCGTTGGAGAGAGGCAAAATCACCTTGACGGGTGGACTGGAGTAGTTTGAGATCGAACGAACCAGGATAAAAATACCGTGTTGTCTGCATTTGATTTTAAGATTTACAATTCAACCCCCCTTCTTGTGTTTTTCACATCTTCAATTGGCATCAGAGCGCCTGGTTCTGAGCTTATAACACTTAACTGTGTCAGTACAAGATCCAGAGTCAGAAAAACACAATGGCAGGACCACATCAATACATCCGCAATGACAACAATGAAGAAAGAGACAGATTCAGTGGCAAACCTCTAGTCTTTGATGGAGAGAACTTTGACTACTGGAAAGACAGAATTGAAAGCTTCTTTTTGGCCCA
Source organism: Vicia faba (assembly GCA_948472305.1). Taxonomy (NCBI): domain Eukaryota; kingdom Viridiplantae; phylum Streptophyta; class Magnoliopsida; order Fabales; family Fabaceae; genus Vicia; species Vicia faba. The sequence goes on along the minus strand of OX451739.1, from coordinate 1,129,311,251 downwards.
TGATGATGATCTGTGGGACATGGTTACAGATGGATACACGCACCCAGTGGATGGAAGTGGTCAGAAGATTGACAGGAAAGCAATGTCTGATCAGCAAAAGCATGATTTCAGAAATCATCACAAGGCCAGAACAATTCTTCTCAGCGCCATCTCATATTCAGAATATGAGAAAATATCAAACAGAGAAACTGCCAAGAATATGTTTGATTCTCTGAGAATGACGCATGAAGGCAACATTCAAGTCAAAGAAACCAAAGCCCTTGCGCTCATTCAGAAGTACGAGGCATTCAAGATGGAAGAAAGTGAATCAATAGAAACAATGTTCTCAAGATTTCAAATTCTGGTTGTTGGTCTCAAAGTTCTTGACAAAGGGTATTCTACTGTTGATCATGTTAAGAAGATCATCAGAAGCTTGCCAAAACAGTGGAGGCCAATGGTCACAGTGCTTAAGCTAGCCAAGGATCTCAACAAAATCTCTCTGGAGGAACTTGTCAGCTCCCTCAGAAGTCACGAGATAGAGCTAGAAGCAGATGAACCTCAAAAGCAAGGTAAGCCATTAGCTTTAAAATCTAACAGAAAATCTGACTCCAAGGTTTTGCAGGCTGTAGAAGAAACCTCTGATGGGTCCTCATCAGAAGAAGATGAACTATCTCTCCTCTCCAGAAGGGTGAACCAATTATGGAAGCAGAGGCAAAGGAAGTTCAGGAATCCCAGAAGATCAGAGAATCAGAATGAATCTTTCTCCAGATACAGAAGGTCAGAATCCTCCTCTGTACACAGAAGATCTGAAGGCTCTTCAGGAAGCAGAAAGCCAAACAACAAAGACATCATCTGCTATGAATGTAACGAGCAAGGACACTACAAGAGTGATTGCCCAAAGCTTCAGAAGGAAAAACCCAAAAAGAAGTTTGGCAAGGAAAAGAAGAAAAGTCTCATGGCTACATGGGATGACTCTGACACATCTGAAGATGACTCAGAATCAGATGATGAAAGAGCAAACATTGCTCTCATGGCAAACATACCAGAAGACGGTGAAGCTTCTGAGTCAGACTCTGAATCAGATACAGAAGAGGTATTTCCTGACTTTGCTATAAACTTTACTAAGGCTGAACTAGCTGAAAGCCTTAATGAAATTCTGGAAAGATATCAGCAGATCAGAGTTAAATTCAGAAACCTGAAAAGGAATCTTGCTTCTGACTCTGATAAAACTGAGAGTCTCAAATTGGAGAATTCTGAGTTAAAAGATAAAGTTTCAAAATTAGAAAATATATTGCAAAACTCTCAGAAGGAAACAATCCCTAAAACTCCCAGCAGTGCTGATGAGATCATCAAGGAGTATGATCACAGCTTTCAGAAGTTTCTAGCTAAAAACATAGATAGAAGCAAAATGGCTTCAATGATCTATGGAGTTAGTAGAAATGGCAGAAAAGGAATAGGATACCAAGGTAAGGTACCTACACCAAAGAATGCCATGGACTTAGTTATAAAACGCACTTCACTTGATTCACACTTTGTATATGGGCACACACATGACATCAAATACACTAGTAGTAATTACTGTCAAACCAAAATTCAACCAGAGTTTTGGTAAAACTAACAAATCAGGACCCAAGAAAATATGGGTACCTAAGGATAAAATAATACATGTGGCAGATATCTTTAGCAGCAAAGCAGAAACACCAATCATGGTACCTGGACTCTGGCTGCTCACGACACATGACGGGAAGAAAGCATATGTTCCAAAGCCGGGAACTTAAGCCTAGAGGCCACGTAGGCTTTGGAGGCAATCAGAGGGGAAAGATCATTGGCTCTGGAACTGTAGGTAATGGAAATCTTCCCTCTATAAGTAATGTTTTATTAGTAGATGGATTAATGCATAACCTGTTATCCATAAGTTAATTAAGTGATAACGATTATGATATAATCTTTAATCAAAATTCATGCAAAGCTGTTAGTCAGAAAGATGGGACTATCCTATTTAATGGAAAGAAGAGAAACAACATTTATAAAATAAAACATTCTGAAGTGAAAAGTCAGAATGTAAAGTGTCTTATGTCTGTTAACAACGAGCAATGGATCTGGCACAGAAGATTGGGACATGTTAGTATGAGAAGAATATCTCAGATTAACAAACTCAATCTGGTCAGAGGACTTCCTAACCTGAAGTTCAATTAAGATGCTTTGTGTGAAGCATGTCAGAAAGGCAAGTTTGCAAAACCAGCTTTCAAATCTAAAAACGTTGTTTCTACCTCCAAGCCATTAGAACTTATGCACATTGACTTATTTGGACCAGTTAAAACTGCTTCAGTCAGTGGTAAGAAGTATGGGTTAGTAATCGTAGATGACTATAGCAGATGGACATGGGTAAAGTTCTTAAGACACAAGGACGAGTCACACTCTGTGTTTGTCACCTTCTGCAACCAAGTTCAGAATGAAAAGGATCTTAGAATCGTCAAAGTCAGAAGTGATCATGGTGGATAGTTTGAAAACAAAGATTTTGAATCATTTTTTAATGACAAAGACATTCTGCATGATTTCTCTTGTCCTAGAACTCCCCAACAAAATGGAGTTGTAGAACGAAAGAACAGAACATTGCAAGAAATGGACAGAACCATGATCAACGAGACTAACCTTTCTACGATCTTCTGGGCAGAAGCAATAAACACAGCGTGTTATATTCAGAGTAAAATCTCTATAAGACCTATTCTAGAAAAGACTCCATATGAATTGTGGAAGAACAGAAAGCCCAACATTTCTTATTTTCATCCATTTGGATGTACTTGCTTTATTTTGAATACTAAGAATTATTTGAACAAGTTTGACTCTAAAGCATAAAAGTGTATTATGTTAGGATACTCTGAACGCTCAAGAGGGTACAGAGTATACAATACAGAAACACAGATTGTGGAAGAGTCAATCAGTGTTTGTTTTGATGATAAACTTGACTCTCAAAAGTCAAAGCAGAATGAATTACTTGCAGGTATGGAAATTGAATTCCCAGGTACTGAAGACAAGTCATCAGAAGCTCTCAACAGAGACACTTCCTCAACATCAGAAAGAGGCACTGCAAGCAATCCAGCACCTTCTGTTGATCAACTTCAGAAAATTCCATCCAGAAGCAGCATGGATCACCCAGAAGAAACAATCTTAGGAAGAAAGGAAGATCCAATCAGAACAAGAGCTAGCTTCAGAAACTCTGAAGAATCCCTCATGGGACTTGTTTCTCTAATTGAACCATCATCAAATGATGAAGCACTTCTGGATAATAACTGGATTCTAGCAATGCAAGAGGAGCTGAATTAATTCACAAGAAATGACGTATGGGATCTAGTTCCTAAACTAAAAGGATTCAACGTCATTGGAACAAAATGGGTGTTCAGAAACAAACTGAATGAACAAGGTGAAGTCATCAGAAACAAGGCACGATTGGTAGCACAAGGTTATAGTCAGCAAGAGGGGATAGACTATACAGAAACCTTTGCTCCAGTCGCCAGGTTAGAATCTATCAGACTTTTAATTTCATTTGCTGTTAATAAAGGCATCACTCTGTATCAGATGGATGTTAAGAGTGCATTCTTAAATGGCTATATAGAAGAAGAGGTATATGTGCACCAACCCCCTGGTTTTGAAAGTTCAAAAAATCCAGAATATGTTTTCAAACTAAAGAAGTCACTATATGGTCTGAAACAAGCTCCCAGAGCTTGGTATGAAATACTAAGTAACTTCCTGTTAGAAAAGGAATTCACCAGAGGGAAAGTGGACACAACCTTATTCTGTAAGACAGTTAAGAATGACATTTTAGTATGTCAGATTTATGTAGATGATATCATTTTTGGATCTACTAAACCTTCTCTGGGTAGAAAGTTTGCTAAGTGTATGCGGGCAGAATTTAAGATGAGCCTAATGGGGGAACTGAAATTCTTTCTGGGCATTCAGATCAATCAAACCCCAGAAGGAACTTACATTCATTAGAGCAAATATGTCAGAGAACTTCTGAAGAAATTTGATCTCTCAGAATGTAAGCCATCAAAGATTCCAATGCATCCCACGTGCATTCTGGAAAGAGAAGAGGTAAGCAAAAAGGTAGAACATAAGGTCTACAGAGGTATGATTGGTTCTCTTCTTTATCTGACAGCTTCAAGACCTGATATTTTATTCAGTGTATGCATTTGTGCAAGATTCCAATCAGATCCTAGAGAATCTCATTTAACAATTGTTAAGCGAATTTTCAAGTATCTGAAAGGTACTACTAATCTGGGTTTGTTTTATAGAAAATCAAGTGATTACAGCTTAGTAGGATACTGTGATGCTGACTTTGTTGGAGACAGAGTAGAGCGTAAAAGCACTTCTGGAAGCTGCCAGTTTCTGGGAGAAAATCTGATCTCATGGTCCAGCAAAAGACAATCCACAATTGCTCTATCAACAGCAGAAGCTGAATATATAGCAGCAGCTGGATGCAGCACACAAATGCTCTGGATGAAAATTCAACTTGAGGACTTCCAGATATTTGAGAGTAACATTCCTATCCTCTGTGACAATACTTCTTCTATTTGCTTAAGTAAAAATCCAATTTTTCATTCTAGGGCTAAGCATATAGAAATAAAACATCATTTTATTAGGGACTATATTCAGAAAGGGATTTTAAATTTAAAATTTATTAACACAGACCATCAATGGGCTGATATTTTCACAAAACCACTTTCTGAAGATAGGTTCAACTTCATTCTGAAACATCTCAGCATGAAGCTCTGTCCAGAATAAAATTGTTTTAATTTTATATATTAACCTTCAGAACTTTGTTTATTTTTCTGTGAACTTCTGATCAATCTTCTTTCAGAATTTTAGAAGTGCAGATTGTATCAGAATCTATCCATGAAGATCTGAGTGCTTCATTTCCAGGATAGAGATGTGATGTTCACTCAAGCAAACAAGTGTCATCCAGTCATCAGCTGTTTTCTGAGGCTGAACACGCGTTCACGTTTCTGAAAAAGGCAAAGCGCTGATTGGATGCATTGAGACACATGTCATGGGTAACCGTTCCAAATATCTTTCTGAATCCCCTAAAATCAGCTATAATTAAATGCTAATAATCATTATTAATTTCTCTCTCTTAAACGTTTATGTTTTCAAAAACTTTTTAGAAATCTATTTAAACACTTCACACCATTTACACTTTTTACCTTCACCTTCGTTTTCTCTCAATTTTTCTGATTTCAGTGTTCTTCTTTCTCAAGAAAACCTTTCAATCTTTTTCACAAAAAAACCTCGTGTGAACATGGCTTCTTCCAGCATTCCTTTTTCAGGTTCCCAGAAAAATGCTTCATCTGATCAATATGAAGTACCTTTCAGAACGCTTCTCACTCCAATCAAGAATCTTGAAGTTCTGTCTGAACTGATTATGGATTTCAACAGTCTCAAAGAGAATGGAGAAGCAGGACACCAAAATTGATGCTATAGCAAACATGGTATCTCAGCAACAGGAAACCAGCAATCAAATCAAGAGCATGTTGGAAGCTCTGTTCACACGTCTTCCACCTTCCTCTTAGAATTTTCTTGTGTTTTTCTTGTTTTCTTTACATGTTTGTCTGTAATATTTTTACATGTTCTGAACTTATCATTGCTTCTGTTTTTAATATATACGCTTTTTTCGCTCTGATCATTTTAACTCTGATTATTTGTGCTTTTTGATAACTGACAAAAAGGGGGAGAAAGAATGATATTTTTCAATAACGGATTACTGAGACATAAGTCTCAAACATTCTAACATTCTGATATATTTGAATTTCTTTCTTCTGAAAAGCTTACAGGTACAAGAATCTGATGAATCTGACGAACTCTGATAAAGTAAAGTTCTGATGCTCAAGGTCTCATGGAATTAAAGGGAAGTAATCAACTCAGGGGGAGTTTTTCTCTTCATTGCTCTGATACCTTTTATTCCTTATCTTCTTATCTCTGATACCTTTTATTCGTCATTTGTTTATCTCTAATACCTTTTATTCTTTAATTTTAATTGAAAAAAATCTGGTTTTTGTCATCATCAAAAAGGGGGAGATTGTTAGAACATAGTTTGATTCTACAACCCTCAGTTAGAGTTTTGATGATAACAAAATACAAGATTAAATAAATTGTAAGATTTATATAAGACATATATGCTACTTAAAATTATGTTGTGTATTTACAGAAACTCTGATGGAATCAGCATCAGAATATCAGTATCAACATCAGCATCAGAAGATATGTCAGCATCAGAAGATCAAATAACATGTGCTATACGCTGAAGCCTGATGAACAGAATCTGCACATAAAATACTCTGACTCTGATCAAGATCCTAACCAAGTCATCAGCACTCAGAAGCGTCAGCATAAAGTAAAGAACACTTTGATTACCATAAGCAGAGAAGACTCTGAAGTGTCAACGTTACTAAGCATTCAAGACAGATTTATTACCAACGGCTTTATTCCAAGACAAAGATCTTCTCAAAAAGGAAATAACGTTAATAGCATTGAAATGGATTTATGGACAACCAACGTATCTCTTCCGTGGCTATTTAAACAAGTCAGTGTGAGAAAAGAAAAGGCTAATACTCTTCACGCACGCATATGAAAACGTTCTCATTCATACAATTTGCTAAAGCCTTCAACCACGCCTACTCAAAAGCATTAGCAGTACAGTTTCATTCTAAGCTTAATATTGTGTATTATCACAGTTGTGATATATAGTTTTATTAGAAAACATCAAACACACTTTTGTTCATTTTATCTGTAAGAGAATTTCCTTGAGATAAACCGGTCTGTGGTTAGACTCAAGAAGGCTTTAACAGTTGTTAAAGTAGTTGTTGTATTCAGTTGAATATAGTGGATTAAGACCTCGTTGGAGAGAGGCAAAATTACCTTGACGGGTGGACTGGAGTAGTTTGAGATCAAACGAACCAGGATAAAAATTCCGTGTTGTCTGCATTTGATTTTAAGATTTACAATTCAATCCCCCTTCTTGTGTTTTTCACATCTTCAATTGTTAAGTTGATTGAAGTTTATTTATGAAAATATTTTGAAAATGCATGGACCTAAGTCCAAGTTTATTATGAAATTGGTTTAAATTTTAAAACAAGAAGAGTTTCAAAAGGAGGGAGTGGATTTTTTGAAATTAAAGAAGATGGGAGGAGAAGAAGAGACTATCCTAAATCATAAGGTAAAAGCTAAGGATAAGAACCATCTAACCAACAAGAAGCCGAAACTTGACATTATGAGCCAAGATAGAATTCTCTTTCTTTGGATTGAAACCAAGCAAGCAAAGATACTAGACCTCTTCAAATATATTAAGTCTTCATAAAAATTGGACAGAGTAACAGATGTATACGGGTGAATTCCAGATTACAAACAAAGGATGTAATCACAAAAACCTGCACACAAAAACAATCAAGCAACCCAATGTCTTGAGGTAAACCTCAAAAGCTCCAGACAAAATAATCAGATAGGATCACAAGGTCTCCAAGATAGGCCAATGTTTCTAATCCTAAGTCCAAGAAAAAGTCCCATGCTCCATAATGCCAAGGATAGTAACCAAATAGTCCAAGTACCATTAAGAGTTTTTTAGGGTTTATGTTGATTATTAAGTATCTTAGGAAAAGAAAAAGAAAAGCTCAAGTGAGCAAAAAAATAAAAATGGCAAGAAGATAAATGCTCAAATGAGCAAAGATGAAAATGGAATGAAATGAAAAAATGCTAAAAAAAAAAATAGATAGTACATAAAGCATAAAAGAATAAAAGCATAAAATAAACAAGTCAATAATTAGTGGTTAGTTGGATGACCATCTTGAAACTTGCATTTGGAACTCATTAGGGGATTGGTAGAACCAAAGCCTCCACACAACAAGTTGCATTTGCTTTTTGTCAAGTATATCATCCATTTGGAATTCTCATAAGTACCATTTAATGATCAACTATGTTTAAGTGATCCGCGTTGACCAAAGGTGTTGTAGATCCATTAGAGGATTGGTAGAACCAAAGCCTCCACACAATGAATCTCAAGGTTATTGGATCAAAGAGGTCAAATTAACATACTTGGGGTTGCAATCATAAGTTTGGGCCATGAATGATCATTTATTCAAATCGGGATAAAATTTAGCGCTATGTTAAGCAATCGTAAGTGGACTTATGTAGAAGTCGCACCTATTTTGAGGCCAGTCAATAGCAATCTATGCACCATTTTTTGAGACATGATATAGAGATCATGCTCCAACAACATTTAGTGCAATGAGAAGGGGATGAGATGAAGAGGAATTAGGGTAAAAAGAGAAACCACATTTGAATTAATATTTAATCAAACTATTATTAAAATCATTGATCCATTTTTTGTAGAGTTAAACTCAACACCATAGATCCAATGATGTTAATAAAGCCATGATCAAAAAATCAACCCAAGACAGCCAGAAAATATTCACAGAATAATAATACAATTAATATATACATTAAAGGATTTAAAAATGTTTTAAAAATGGAAAATAATGAGGAAAATGTCAATTATATTCAAATTAATCAAGAAATGAAAAATAAGACCATAGAAAAATCAGAAAAGAGGGCAAGTAATTTTATAAAAAATTTGGGAATTTTTAAAAGTCAGAAACTATTTTTAAAAAATAAAATAAATGGGTAAAATAAACAAAAATAGTAAAAAAATAGTAAATTCAGAAACAAAAATAAAATAAGGTCACCAATATTTGTCACAATATCACTGGATCATTCCATAATTTTATTAGAATTTAAAAATGTATAAAGGTATTTTTAAACATTTTAAACAAATCAAATAAGTGCAAAATTCATAAAAAATACAAAAACACAAAATTAAATTGTGAAAAAATAAAAATGAGAAAGAGAGTAATCAAAAATATTTTTCATAATTATTTCAGATTTTTTGGACTAAAAATGAATTTTCTATGATTTTTTGAAATTTAAAACAATTAAAATATAAAAAATCAGAAAAAGAAAAAAAAGTAAAAGATGTGGACCATTGGATGAAAGTCAAAACGCATTACTAATCAACTTCAAGGGATCTGGCGTGCTATGCATATCATGGTCTTTAATGAATAATGTGCAGAATCAATAATAAAATCAGAATTTGAAAATAACAAATGGCACGCGTTCATTGGTTAGAAGATGACACTTTGGTCATCTTCAACCTCCAGCCATCACGAATTGCAGGTCTCTCAAACTGTAAAATCAGAAGCTCATACCTATGCCATTCGCTTCGTCTCTTCAAGACGAAGACAACCACACCCTCGCGTCAAATTTATATAAACTGTAGCTCAAGCAAATTGGAAGGAAAGTTTTGAAAAGGGATTTGAAAATTCATGGTCAAAATGTGTTTCCAGTGAACTATAATTGTTGCGACTAGAACCAGGACAATGAGAGCAACACAATGATATCAGAGTTTTGAAGAATTGATGAAGGAATCTACCTATTGAAGTTGAGTTGTAGAGCTCTGAAACTAGACTTCTATGGAGCAATATGGGGCACGATTCTTGAATGTAATTATATGGTTAGCTTCAGGGAAGATCAAGGAAGGTGAACTGATGGAAAAATGGATTGAAAAAGGCTTGAGAATAGAATTCGAAGTAGCTAAATTATGGGTTGTGAAGCAAGTTTGGCAGGGTGATTCTGGCTATCTAAGCTTGGGAAATTGAATGGGGGATGACCCTCTATTTATAGGCAAGCAAATGGGATCAAAAGGAATAGAAAATGATGCGTTTTGGAGGGAATTCGTGTGGGTTTGCATCATGAAGAAAGTGTGACTCAAACTTGATCAAAACTCATCCAAATCGTGCTTTTCATGATGCTAATCACTTCTGGCAAGTTGCTAAACATGATTAGAAACAAAAACGCATTGAAATCTTGTGATTAGAAGCCAAAACAAAGATTTCAAAATTCTGACTTTGTACAAAATTCAGTTTCAAACTACCAAATTCAAATCCATGGCATTTTCACCTCAAGGGGTCTTAGGGCATAATTCTTGATGCTTTGGAAAGATGAGGTCACAAGCTTTGTAATGGAAAAATAATGGAATCAAATGGATGCTTGAGATGAAAGTTACATGGAGTCAAAGTTGAAGAAAAAGAGTTGACTTTCCATACTTAGAAATATTTCAAATTCTTCTTTAAAAATGACCTATAAACTTTTGCATCCAAACATGGCGTTCCACTTAGAATTTGCTCTTGACCAAAAAATATGGAATGAAGTAGATCTCTTGAATGACATTTTGAAAATTTAACCACTCAAAATTTTCAAAAATTGAGCTTGTTATGACTTGTTGATGTTGGCCAAAAATCATGAAATGACCTATAATCTTTTGCATTCTTAAGGAAACTTCTATCCATTTTCTCACTTTGCACATAAAAAAAGGAATGAATTACACATATTTAAGATCATCATGAAAAAATAATGGGCTAAAGGTGATAAAAATTGACCAAGTTATGACCATTTGAAGTCACATATGGAAAATTGGGGATTCATCTGGGTGACTTGTAATCTTTCTTCTTCACCAAGTTCCTTCCACATGAAAACTCCTTCAAACTTTTGAAGTGATATGTTGGTAACTATTTGAAGAGAAGTATGTTTTTGGAATCACTCAAAAATAACAAAATATGAGCAAGATATGCACCTTTGAAGTTCAAAACCCTAGCCTCTAGATCAAGAGAATGCTTTGAGGAACTTGTCCAAGTTTGAACAAGCTTTTTGTACCAATATTATTCCTTTGTGAATAGAAATTGTTGAGGATGATGATGAGGACTCATGGCCACCAAAACCACTTCCATACCAATTCTTCCAAAACAACTTCAATGGTGAGGCCTGAATTTCTCAAACTATGTTGACTAGGGCATGGAAATAAACTCATGAACCCATGATGCAACTTGCTAAACCTCATTGCCTTTACCTACATTATTAACAAGTAAGACAAACCAATATTGCATTTTGTTAATTAGAGAGAAAATCAAAGCAAAATATCCATGATCACAAAAGAAAACAAGTTAAGGTGCTTGGTAACTCCTCAAAGAGCAAAGCTAAAGATAGGTAGAAGAACCAAAAGCCCTAATGTGATCTTGTTGTGATTGAAATAATATGGTATGATGAAGGAATCTTAGGGGCAAAAATTGGGGTACAACAGCTGCCCTTATTTAAGTTTCTTCTATCCGGAGATACGAAGGTTAAAAATCTTCGTGTCGACGTGATCGAAGATACTTAAATACAAAACAAACCCTATTTTTGGTCCTAAGATGCCATGCAAATGCTTATGCATATGAATGCATATGAACAGAACCAAAGAGATGCAAAGTAACATTGGGGATGCAACAAAAATGAAGAAACAAAGGAGCAACCCCACAAGGAAAATAAATCACTGGTAAACCACAAGATCAGAATCAGAGAGGAGGATAACAAGCATCGACGTTCACTGCCGATGTCTACCAATGTTCACTGAAGGTAGAAAGAGAGAATATATCATATTACCACCGTTCAGTGACGATGAACTATCAACATTCACTGAAGATAGCAAAAAGATAACAAACACCGACGTTCACTGCTGATGTACTACCAACGTTCACTGAAGGTAGAAAGAGAAAATATATCATACCACTGCCGTTCACTGATGATGAAATATCAACGTTCACTGAAGATAGCAAAAAGATAACAAACACCGACGTTCACTGCCGATGTACTACCAACGTTCACTGAAGGTAGAAAGATAAAATATATCATACCACCACCGTTCACTGACGATCAACTATCAACATTCACTTAAGATAGCAAAAATATAACAAACACCAACGTTCACTGCCGATGTACTACCAATGTTCATTGAAGGTAGAAATAAAAAATATATCATACCACCGCCATTCACTGACGATGAACTATCAACGTTCACTGAAGATGGCAAAAAGATAACAAACACCGACGTTCACTACCGATGTACTACCAACGTTCACTAAAGGTAGAAAGAGAAAATATATCATACCACCGTCGTTCATTGACGATGAACTATCAACGTTCATTGAAGATAGCAAAAAGATAACAAACACCGATGTTCACTTTCGATGTACTACCAACGTTCACTGAAGGTAGAAAGAGAAAATATATCATACCACCGCCGTTCACTGAAGATGAACTATCAACGTTCACTGAAGATAGAAAAAAGATAACAAACACCGACGTTCACTGTCGATGTACTACCAACGTTCACTGAAGGTAGAAAGAGAAAATATATTATACCACCTCCGTTCACTAACGATGAACTATCAATGTTCACTGAAGATAGCAAAAAGATAACAAACACTGACGTTCACTGTCGATGTACTACCAACGTTCACCGAAGGTAGAAAGAGAAAATATATCATACCACTGCCATTCACTGATGATGAACTATCAACATTCACTGAAGATAGCAAAAAGATAACAAACACTGACGTTCACTGCCGATGTACTACCAACGTTCACTGCAGGTAGAAAGAGAAAATATATTGTACCAGTGCCGTTCACTAACGATGAACTATCAACGTTCACTGAAGATAGCAAAAAGATAAGAAACACTGACGTTCACTACCGATGTACTACCAACGTTCATTGAAGGTAGAAAGAGAAAATATATCATACCACCGCCGTTCACTGATGATGAACTATCAACATTCACTGAAGATAGCAAAAAGATAACAAATACCGACGTTCACTGCCGATGTACTACCAACGTTCACTGCAGCTAGAAAGAGAAAATATATCGTGCCACTGCCATTCACTGACTATGAACTATCAACGTTCACTGAAGATAGCAAAAAGATAACAAACACCGACGTTCACTGCTGATGTACTACCAACGTTCACTGAAGGTAGAAAGAGAAAATATATCATACCACTGCCGTTCACTGACGATGAACTATCAACGTTCACTGAAGATAGAAAAAAGATAACAAACACCGACGTTCACTGCCGATGTACTACCAACGTTCACTAAAGGTAGAAAGAGAAAATATATCATACCACCACCGTTCACTGACAATGAACTATCAACGTTCACTGAAGATAGAAAAAAGATAACAAACACCAACGTTCACTGCCGATGTACTACCAACATCCACTAAAGGTAGAAAGAGAAAATATATCAAGTTTCCCCAAGATTCTGGTGTTTTTCCTAGAACGGGTCTCAACTTCTTCTTTAACCAAGGCACTTTTCCTGGAAAGGGTAATATGTAAGTTGTCTCAAATAAAGAGACTTTCACTCATTGTCAAGGGGAATTGCAAAGAGAAATGACTTTCTGGGGATAGAAATATGACTTCCCGGGGAAATGCCACGATATTCCTGCTGAGGAGATAAAGTCTTCTCATACAAAATAAATGCACAAACCAAAACCCCCAGTTCTCAGAAATCCAAAATAAATGATATTGTCATGCAACCACAAATCCAATTCAGAAATAGACTGGAGGAAGACGGCCAATGAAGATACATCCTTTGAGAAATAAACTCAAGAGGGAAACCCAAATTCAACTAATCCAAGAGCGTTGCAGGACGGTCATAACACAGTGTTAATGAACGATGGTTTTTAGTTATGCATGATGTATGTATGAATGTATGAGTGCTATCGTGCATATGCTGGTAAAAGGATACATAATCAGTATAAACAAACAAAACCGCCTCAGGTACTAACAATATTGGGCTAAACTTCAACCAGAAAGATAAATCCAAGAAAGGTAAAAGAAACTTCGGAAACCAAACACATTGCCTGCCTTAACTTCACTGAGGAGAAACATAATCCAGATGTAGCCAAATCAAACAAATATCGGGATAGAACACCCTTCTTCCGGATTCATCAGAGAAAAAACAGTTTTCCAAAAGCAACATGCCTACTGGAGATTGCAACACCAGCCTCAAATAAAGCAGACTAACACCGAAACAACCAAACTTGACTGGGGGATTCAAGCCCACCTCCCTGGAGAAAACTGCGGATTGAAAATATTCATCACGAACACTCATTCCAACAGGAGATACCCTGGGATGACTTTCCCGGGAAATCAAGAAGTCAACATTAATTCCAATACTGCAAAAGAGCGACATCTTAGCACACCGAGGGGATAAAACCTTTCATTATATGAGGGAAGACTTCGCTGGGGAATCTGGGACGGAGGCTTCTGACCATGCAAACCCAAAATCAAAAGCGAACCAAGACTTGACTGGGGATAATGGGATCACAAACCCAATATTGTACCTTGCACCCACTGATATCGTCTTTAACTATCTGAGAAACACACAAAGATTACACACACCAGCAAAATGTCCTGAGAAAACCTTCATGAAGGGAGTAAATCTTCTTAAAACAACCAGAGTTTGTTCATTCTTGGGATCACCATTCTTGTTGTCATTGTTTCATTACAAATCCCAAAGTAAATTGAATTGTAAAGATCTCTTCTTCTTTTTTTGGCGAAGTTAATTTTGCTTTTTTATCTTTTTGGTTTAACAGTTATTATCAGTAATAAGTGAAGTCTTTGCAAGTTAAATAAAAACAAGAACACAAAGAATTGGGTAAAAGCTCGAATTTCATTAATAGAATGGTATTCTGCGAATGGAGAGACTCCATGGATGATTACAAAGTTTGGGAAATGGTAATACATAATAGAAAAGATACATTGAGATACAATGACCACTATCCCCCCTAACAACTTTTGAAATCATGAGCAGCAGCTTTTGTTGAAGTATGGTGAGGATCCGCGAAGATTGTTGCTTCAACGATCAAGTCTTGTCTGACGTAGTTACTTGCCAAGAAAAATCCCTAACTTTTTCCTAAGCTTCCCTTGCGGTTTTTCAACTTAGTGGGAAATTTATTCTGTTTATGTCTCTAATTTTTGCCTAGACCGCCCTTTCGGGTTTTCGACCTACCGATACGCTCCTTTTTGCCTAAGCCACCCTTTCGGGTTTTCAACTTAGCGAGCTGTTCTTTTATTTCTTTAGGCGAAGTATTTCTTGACTGCGTCAGCATTCATGGGACGTGGGAACTCCTCGCCATCCATAGTTTCAAGAATTAATGCACCACCAGAGAAGGCTTTCTTGACAACATACAGGCCTTCAAAATTGGGAGTCCATTTTCCCCTAGAATCAGTGTTGAAAGACATGATCTTCCTGAGCACGAGGTCGCCTTCTCTGAATTCACGAGATTTAACCTTTTTATCAAATTCTTTCTTCATTCTTTTCTGATATAACTTCCCATGACATAAAGCTGTCATCCTCTTCTCTTCAATCAAATTCAATTGGTCAAACCTGTTTTGGACCCATTCAACCTCTGTCAACTTGGCTTCCATTATCACACGCAACGAGGGAATCTCTAACTCGACAGGGAGTACAGCTTCCATTCCAAACACTAGGGAGAATGGGGTTGCTCCTGTTGAAGTGCGAACAGATGTTCGATATCCATGCAGAGCAAAAGGGAGCATTTCATGCCAATCCTTATAAGTGACAACCATTTTCTGGATAATTCTCTTGATATTCTTATTAGCAGCTTCAACAGACCCATTCATCTTTGGCCTGTATGGAGATGAATTGTGATGGACAGTCTTGAATTCTTCGCACAGTTCTGTCATCATATTGTTGTTCAAATTCGAGCCATTGTTAGTGATGATTCTGCTCGGCACACCATACCGGCATATAAGATTGTTTTTGAGGAAACGCACAACCACCTGTTTGGTAACATTGGCATATGAAGCAGCCTCTACCCATTTGGTGAAGTAGTCAATTACTACCAAGATGAAACGATGTCCATTTGAAGCTTTTGGTTCTATCATCCCGATCATGTCAATACCCCACATAGAGAAAGGCCATGGGGAGGAAATCACATTGAGAAGTGTCGGAGGCACATGGATCTTATCTGCATAAATCTGGCATTTATGGCACTTCTTTGCAAATTTATAACAGTCATATTCCATTGTCAACCAATAATAACCTGCCCTTACCATCTTTTTAACCATCGAATGTCCATTAGCATGAGTTCCAAATGAACCTTCATGGATCCCATGCATCAACATGTACGCTTCGTGTCTATCCACACATCTGAGCAGTACCATGTCATAATTTCTCTTGTATAACACATTTTCACTAAGGAAGAAACTGCCTGCCAATCTTTTCAATGTCTTTCTATCTTTCTTCGACGCACCAAACGGGTATTCCTGAGTCTGAAGAAAATGTTTGATATCATAATACCAAGGTTTTTCATCTGCGACAACCTCTTTCGCAAACACATGAGCGGGCCTATCCAGCCGTCGAACTCTAATTCGGGGTATATCATTCCAAGCATTTACTTGGTACATGGAAGCCAGAGTTTCCAGAGCATCCGTCATTTGATTTTCATCTCTAGGAATGTGATGGAATTCGACTTTATTGAAGAAGGGTAATAATCTTCTAGCATAATCTTTGTAAGGGATTAAGCCAGGGTGACGAGTGTCCCATTCTCCTTTAATCTGATTTATTACCAAGGCTGAATCACCATACACATCCAGAATCTTGATTCTGAGATCAATAGCTTCCTCAAGACCCATGATGCAAGCTTCATATTCTGCCATATTATTAGTGCAATCAAATGTTAACCTTGCAGTAAAAGGAATGTGCGATCCATGAGGAGTGACAATCACAGCACCAATTCCTTCACCATAAGCATTCACAGCTCCATCAAATACCATACTCCAACGAGATTCAGGGTCGGGGTCCTCCTCAGGCAATGCTTCATCACAATCTTTCACTTTCAAGAACATCACATCTTCATCGGGGAATTCATACTCTGCAGACTGATGATTCTCCACTGGCTGGTGAGCAAGGTAATCTGCCAACACACTACTTTTAATAGCCTTTTGAGTGCGGTACTCAATATCGTATTCAGATAACAACATCTGCCAGCGGGAAATTCTCCTAGTGAGAGCAGGCTTTTCAAAAATATACTTGATTGGATCCATTTTGGAGATCAACTAAGTGGTATGATTTAACATATATTGCTGCAAACGCTTTTCCGCCCAGGCCAAAGCATAACATGTATTTTCTAGCATGGAATACCGCGACTCACAATCAGTGAACTTTTTGCTGAGATAATAAATGGCGAACTCTTTCTTTCCTGTTTCATCTTGTTGTCCCAGAATACGACCCATGGACTTATCTAACACTGTCAGATACATAATCAATGGTCTTCCTTCTACGGGAGGGATCAAGATAGGAGGTTCAAGCAAATATTATTTAATACTCTCAAATGCCCTTTGGCAGTCATCCGTCCACACACAACCTTGATCTTTCTTTAACAACTTAAAGATTGATTCACACGTTACAGTCATGTGGGAAATAAATCTGGAGATATAATTCAAACGCCCGAGGAATTCCCTGACCTGCTTTTCAGTTCTTGGTGCTGGAATTTCTTGAATTTCTTTGACTTTGTCAGGGTCAACTTCAATTCCTTTCTGGCTAACAATAAAACCCAACAATTTCCCCGATCTAACTCCGAAGGTGCATTTATTTGGATTCAAGCGGAGACGATATTTCCTCAAACGCTGAAACAACTTCAACAAATCTTCTATATGCCCTTCTTCAGTTTGGGATTTGGAAATCATATCATCAACATATACTTCGATTTCTTTGTACATCAGATCATGGAATAGGGTTGTCATAGCCCTCTGGTACGTTGCACCAGTGTTCTTCAACCCGAAGGGCATCACTCTGTAATAGAATGTTCCCCAGGGTGTGATAAACGTTATTTTTTCCATGTCCTCTGGAGCCATTCATATTTGATTATACCCGGAAAATCTGTCCATGAACGATAATACTTTGAATTTTGTTGTGCTATCCACTAACATGTCAATGTGAGGGAATGTAAAATCATCTTTTGAACTAGCTTTATTTATATCTCTATAATCTACACACATGCGGACTTTTCCGTCTCTTTCGGTACTGGGACAATATTGGCAATCCATTGAGGATACACTGATGTCACAAGAAAACCAGCATTAATCTGCTTTAGGACCTCCTCTTTGATCTTTACTGCCATATCCAGTTGGGTTCTTCTCAACTTTTGTTTAACTGGCGGACACTCTGGCTTCAATGGCAAACGATGCTCGACAATGTCTGTATCTATACCAGGCATATCTTGATAAGACCAAGCAAAAATATCCACATACTCTTTCAACAGCTCAATCAAATCGCTCTTTACATCAGGATGCAACGATGCTCCAATTTAAACTTCCTTCGGATCTTCTTCTGAACCTAAATTAATCACTTCCAAAGGCTCCTTATATGGCTGAATGGTATTTTCCTCGTGCTCAAGCAACCGTGAGACCTCTTCTGGAATCTCATCATAATCTTCTTCTTCATCCCCAAACACAGGACAATTAAAGTTGGGAGAGGGTGCAGGGTCATTGTATTCAACGATTTTTTTAATTAATCTGCACATGTGATTTATGATTGCTTTTAGAAACTGACACATATAACAAGTGATCATGCAAATTAATTTTCAGTTATAATTTATTTTTGAAAGGTTTTTTTTTATTACCATTTCCCAAGAAAAAAGCAAAAAATAAAAGACATAATTTTGGAAGCAAAGACAACTTTTATTAATGATCTTAAAAGTTATAGCAAACAGATAAGCCCTACAACATTAATACTTCCACCTCGGGCAGTGTGAAAGCTTTTCAAAAGAAAGAAACAAATTAACAAAACAAATTACTTTGAAACATGTATGCAAGAAGGAACATCAATGGTGACCCAGTTCTGAACTCGGACTCCATGCGTTATATAATTCGGTACTTCCTGCTCTGCTTCATCCTCTTCAACAGTATTAATTCCAAAACCAATTGGATGGAGGTAGCCTCCGCTGCGGAAAACATCATGATAACTGTTCACAGAAGACTTTGATTTCAAACTTTCGCCTTTTCCATTCCTTGAAGAGAAACCCAAACTAGCTCTGTTTTTGTTCACGGGTGGATCCACAAGTCGTCCCCAAACTGCATTATGACCATTGCGCACAACCTATTGCGCGTCTTTCAGTGAAACCACAGAATTCTCATTCTTCCTTATGTTGTCAATGGATAGGGCTTGGAACTAGGTTCCAACAGTAGCCTCATCCGCTTCTACAATACTGAAAGAGGATAGATGGGATATCAATAACGCCTGCTCCCCACTTATGATCACTACCTTCCCTTCACACACAAATTTTAGCTTCTGATGCAGAGTTGAAGTGACAGCCCCTGCTTCATGTATCCATGGTCGTCCTAGTAAACAACTATACGCAGGAATAATGTCCATTACCTGGAAGGTTATCAAGAACAAATGTGGTCCTATATGGATGGGTAAGTCCACTTCACCGATGACAGATTTCCTCGACCCATCAAAAGCCTTCACAATGATGCCACTTGGGCGCATAGGTGTTCCCTGATACTTTAACTTCATGAGGGTACTTCTCGGTATTACATTCAACGCGGATTCATTATCAATTAGCACATTGGATAGAGAGTCATTCTTGCAGTTCATAGATATGTGGAGGGCCAGGTTGTGATTCCTCCCTTCATCTGGTAACTCATCATCGCAGAAACTCAAGTTGTTACATGACATAATGTTTCCAATTACGTTGCTGAATTGATCTAACGGCATGTCATTCTCCACAAAAGCTTGGTCTAGTACTCTCATTAGTGATTCTCTATGAGCGGAGGAATTCATTAATAAAGCTAGGATGGATATCTTTGAAGGAGTCTGCAATAGCTGATCTACAATTTTGTAGTTGCTCATCTTAATTATCTTTAAGATATCATCCACTTCTTTCTCTAATGTAGCTCCACTAGTCTCTCCTATAGCCTTCTTAGGATCATCATTCTCAGCAACTTTCTTTCCAATAACAACATCTCTTCGTACAACCGGCGCAAACACACGACCACTACGGGTCACCCTGCTATTATCAACTATATTTCAAACATCTGGCATTGGCTGGATGGGAACTTCCACCCCATCTTCTAAGATTGTAGCGTTGTATTTGTAAGGCATAGCCTTATCTGATTTATAGGGAACAGGACCTGGCAGACTAATTACCAATGGGGTAACAGCTGGTTTTCTATGGAACTCCACCTCAAGATGAGAGGGTGCACCAAAACAAGGTACAATGACATTTACCCCTTCCTTAACACAATCAGCCCTCAAAAGGTCATTTTCGGCAAAAAAAATCTTCGTCTGAAGAGAAATACTCATCTGCGGAGGCATACTCTTCCTCTGACTTTTCTTCCATCAAACAAACTTCAACCATATCAATCTCGTGATAATCATCTCTCTGGCCTGTGATCTTGATAGTTCCATTGTCTAACAGCAATTGAACACCCTCTCTCACAATAGAACATCCTCGGGGGTCTCGACAACAAACTATGCAAGATTCATATTGGTGTTCCACCTGACCAACAGTACGGCAGAAGGTAGCATGCAACTGCACGAGATCCTCATTCAAATGCTCCACATAAAAAATTTTGAATTCACCCGGACATCCAGAAACCATATTCACTTCCTCTTCATATTTTGCCATAGGCCTGATTATATGGATTAAACCTTCATCCATCATCTCCTGTAAATCAACCTTTATCTTCTCACAACCCTGTATGTTTGTACTCCAAATAGCACAACCGGCATGGTCATGTGTAAAATAACTGAATTCACAAAGGTTTGCGTGCATCTTCACCAAATCCCCTCTAACCAGATTAATGTCAAAAATCCGGAAGTCACCTGGACAACCGGCCACCATATTTACAACATTCACTCCACCGTGCTTGGGTAGAGGATTGTCTTTCACATTAGGTCCCATGTCTTTGAAAGATAAAATTCCAGACTTCACTAACCTTTGCACTTCAGTCCTCAAAGGATAACAGTTCTCAACACTATGCCCTAATGCTCCCTGATGAAAGGCACACGTCTGGTCTGCTTTGTAATACCAAGGTAATGGTGATGGTACGGCTGGAGGTGGTCGTGTCTGGACCAACTTCTTCTGAATCAATACTGGTAGTAGCTTTGCATAACTCATGGGAATAGGGTCGTAGTTCTCCCTTCTCTGATTATTCCCTTGGTTCCCCTGCTAGGACTGTCTTTGATAAGAAACGGTAGTTGGAGCGGCATTCATAACAGGAGTAACTGAGGCAACTTGTTGGTGATGCTGATAATTCCTTCTAGGAGCGTTTACCCTCCTCTCTTACATAACAGCATCGACATCCCCTTCTTTATTTTTGGTAAACCCATAAGATGGCTTCTTCACACCTCCGGATCCTCCACTCTTCATCAAACAGCCTTCTCTTACAGCCTCTTCTAGGCGGACACCCATTCCTACCATCTTTGTAAAATCACTTGGTGCGCTTGCTACCATTCTTTCGTAGTAGAAAGCGCCTAGCGTTTTCAGAAAAAATTTAGTCATTTCCTTCTCCTCCATGGGAGGAATCACTTGGGCAGCTACTTCGTGCCATCTCTGCGCATACTCTTTGAATGATTCTCTGTCTTTCTGAACCATGGCCCTAAGCTGGTCACGATCGGGTGCCATGTCCACATTGTACTTGTATTTTTTAATGAATGCTTCTCCCAAATCATTAAAGTATGGATGTTGCCGCTGTCTAAACTCATGTACCATTTCAACGCTGCACTGGTCAGACTATCCTGGAAAAAGTGAATCAACAAACGCTGATCATCGGTGTGGGTAGACATTCTCCTCACGTACATCACCAAGTGAGCACGAGGGCAAGTGTTGCCCTTGTACTTTTCAAACTCTGGGACCTTGAACTTAGCAGGCACTTTGACATTCGGGACCAAACACAGCTCATTCACATTCTGCCCAAATAACTCTTTTCCCCTAAGAGCCTTCATCTCTCTTTGCATTCTATCAAACTGCTCTTGGAAATCCTCCATTCTGTCATAAAGACCCAAGTCTTCACTTGGCGGAGGGAAAGGACGACACACATCTTCATTAACAAACGGAACCAAATCCATTGAAAGAGGTGCAGCAGGAACAATATGCACCATAGGAGGTGCTGGAGTAACAACATTTGGAATCACTGTAGCATCTTGGGGGCCCAAATTGAAACCTTCAGGTGAAAAATTCTCTGGCATCCCCCATGGATAACCCTGAGGCATACGGTTTTGAACAACAGTCGGAGTAGCAGATACGGGAACAGTCAGAACTTCAGTATTTTCCCTTGTTGGTTGAGGTTGAACACTCGGTGGCTGATTCTAAGCAACCACCAGAGCTTCCATCAGAGTAGTTAAGTTGTCCAAGGCAGCTTTCAAAGCAGAAACTTCTTCGCATAGCTCGCGATTCTCCTGTTATAAGTTGTCCATCTTCTTTTTGAAGTTAGCCCGAGTGTTGTAGTGATGAGTGAGTTTGCTGAACAAAGTAGAAAGCTGGGTAAGGCACCTGGATATTTATAACAAATGAAAGAAATATGTGCAATGCATATGATTATTTTTACTTTATCATTTAATATTTCAAGTGATTTAATGTTTATAGACATATTGCAAACATCAAAATAATAACGTATTTGAAGTACTGAAAATTTTTATTATAATAACTTCAAAATGGGTTACAAGTTTCAATGATCCCAAGTACAAGATGAAAATACAATCTAAAAATCCTGAGAAAAAGAACTGATAGAGATCAATTTGTACGCTGGCGCTTCCTTGTGAGCCTGGCAATCTGAGCCCTCAACCTCTGGTTTTCTTCCACATGCCTGATGGCAACTTCCTTCCAATCATCTGGATCAGGAAATGAGTAATCAACACCTGTTTGAGGCTTAGGATAAAATAAATCCCCTTGCCTCTCCATAGACTCCACTACTCGACTCTCAAGGATCTTGATCATCTTTCTCCTTCAGGTCTTCTCTGTAGGAACTCTCTAAAGTCTGGAACTTGTTCTTCCAAGCATCCCTTTCCTGTTGCATCCTAACCAAAGCAAGTTGCAGCTCCTCTAATAAGGGAGGAGTGGTCTTCACAAAAAAATCAGGCATGGGTGTCTCCCGAGTATACGGCATCTTCAACTGAATGGCTCTCGATCAGAACCACTGAAGATATGGCTCCAAAGAAACAACACCCTTAGGTCCCAAATCCTTCCCACTCTTCTTATGAATGTGACGCCAGGCCTTCGCAATCTTCTCCCTAGATTCCCTATGGTCTTCTCCTTCCTTCAGAAAGAAACTACTCAAATGAATACTGTTCAGTTTATCCCTCATCAGATAACCAAGTTATCGCCGTGCAAGAACAAGGTTATAGTTAATTCCTCCCTTTGTGCCAAGAAGTGGTACATTGGGGAAACTACCACAACTGTCAACAATCTCTACATCCTGATAAGCTCGGTGATACCAATCAATATCCGAGTGAGTAAGTGCCATGATCTTAGGAGACCAACCGGGTTCCCTCTTGACATCCCAAAAAGCATCAGACTGAGGCATATGAGAGATGAACCACTGGTACAGCAAAGGCGTGCAATAGATAATAATTCCTCCATGATAAGAACTCCAAAGATGAATAGAGTAATAAGCATCACCTAACAGTGTAGGAACTGGGTTTCCAATCATGAAAATCCTAATAGCGTTAATGTCGACAAACTTGTCCACATTAGGAAATAAGAATAATCCATAAGCAAGCAGAGCAAAGATGGCCTCAAAAGCAACCGTACTCTTCATTCTGACAAAGTAATGATTTTTCTCTAATAAGAACTGAGCTGGTAATCCTCTAATCCCTCCTTTAGTAGTCATATGGGCTTCCACCTCAGACTTCCCCAGATGGATCAAAGCAGCAATCTCATGTGGTTTTGGCTCACCCTCCAAACCAGTAAAAGGAACACGATCGGTAACTGGTAAATCCAATAGATAAGAATACTCCTCCAGTGTAGGCATCAACTGATAATCGGGAAAAGTAAAGCAGTGATACATCAGATCATAGAACTGGACCAAGTTCGATAGAATACCCTCCTCATCTTCAGCTTCATGAGAGGAATAATGGATCCATACTTCTTCCAAAAGTCTGCAGAAAACTCGATCTCTGGAATTAGACTGACCAACTCATCTATCTTGGGATCCTTGAAACTGTATTTCCCGGTCTTTCTCTTTCCAGAATCCATGGTTAAAAGTACCTGAGATATTCACAAATAGTCAACCTTTAAATCCCTTGAAATATTATTTTCTCCAAAAGATACTTATGAGTGCATGGATGCATGATGCAACAATCACACACAAGATCACACATATAGGGTTCATAGGTTCAACGTCACGAGCATGAGGTCGAAGGTACTACCCATAAGGTGTTGGTCTAAAAAGTTATCACCTGTCGAACAAGGTTCTAAAGGTTCCCAGAGTCTACATACTTCCTTCGGATATTACCAACTTCCCGATTAACTCAGTAATTAGTAATATTCTCAAGAAAGACTCGTCCGAGCATAGTATCGCGTGACAACTATTTCCGGATTACTCCGTCATAGCTTCCGCACTACACCTAAAAGGACAAGATGGGTTTGGTATTCTACGGTCCTCAGTTTCAGCAGGCTCCCAGGTCGAAAGCAGTACGTCTTCTCGATTACTCGGTAAATGACACTACAGTCAAAGGGGCCTCCACTGAGTGGGGGATCTCATGCCTCCTTTTTTGGGATTACTCCCTCAAAGTTAACATGACTATATCGCCCGTCCTATCTTAAAGTTTGCCCAAGTCCGGGTATAGGACTTATGAGTAATCACCAAGCACCCTGAAAACCAGGAAAATCCAAACAAACATATATACAAAATATACCACATAAAAAACAATAGCACATATACAGATATAAACAAAGATAGGCTTAACCCACTTAGGGATGGACCAACAAGAGGTCAATCTTTCCCCAGCAGAGTCTCCATTTTTCTGTAGCGGTAGAAATGTTCAAGACTAAGCCATTGGATTGACTAGACTTTATACAAATCAAAAATAAAAATTGCCACTGCGCTTTATTGTTTCCAAAGGAATGGTAAAAGAGCGAATAACCCAAAAAGAGGGGGAAAGATTCAAGATAAGGGGGTATGTTATGCAAAGGGAATGTACTAGCACCCTAAACATCTATGGTACTCCGCAGGAACCTCTTTGAAAAATCTATATATTTTGGCTATAAAATATGTTGTATAGAAATAGATGGTAGAAGTGAGAAGAGAAGTATTTTTTATGATTTTTGCACCCGCCACGGTTACGAACCTTAGTGCCTATGTACCACCTTTCGTGCAATACCGGATTAGGGTATACGTAGTTCCTCTTTTAAAACTTTGAAACACAAGTGTGTTGGTTGATTTTAAGAGATAAGACATCATTGTCATTGTCCGTGTGGAAAACATACTTACTACCCACAATCATGAGAAAGGAGAATTTGCATCATCTCAAAGTGGAGGATATGGCTTGGATTTTGAAATAAACAATTCCTCACTCAACACCCAAGTGGAAAATATCTCACTTCACTACATATTGTAGAAGTATAGTTGTTGCATCACTACAAGGATTTACAAGAGTCCAATATTTTGAGAAAAGTTTTAAAGTAGAAGCCAAAGTGGCAAAATAGTATTAAATGAGATTGATTTACTTTTAGTCTTCTCACAAAAAAATGTCAAGGTATTGTTAAGTTGATTGAAGTTTATTTATGAAAATATTTTGAAAATGCATGGACCTAAGTTCAATTTTATTATGAAAGTGGTTTAAGTTTTAAAAAAAGAAGAGTTTCAAAAGGAGGGAGAGGATTTTTTGAAATTAAAGAAGATGGGAGGAGAAGAAGAGACTATCCTAAAGCATAAGGTAAAAGCTAAGGATAAGAACCATCTAACCAACAAGAAGCCGAAACTTGACATTATGAGCCAAGATAGAATTCCATTTCTTTGGATTAAAACCAAGTAAGCAAATATACTAGACCTCTTCAAATGTATTAAGTCTTCACAAAAATTAGGCAGAGTAACGGCTGTATACGGGTGAATTCCAGACTACAAACAAAGGATGTAATCACAAAAACCTGCACACAAAAACAAACAAGCAACCCAATGTCTTGAGGTAAACCTCAAAAGCTCCATACAAAATAATTAGATAGGATAACAAGGTCTCCAAGATAGGCCAATGTTTCTAATCCTAAGTCCAAGTAAAAGTCCCATGCTCCATAATGCTAAGGATAGTAACCAAATAGTCCAAGTACCATTAAGAGTTTTTTAGGGTTTATGTTGATTATTAAGTATCTTAGGAAAAGAAAAAGAAAAGCTCAAGTGAGCAAAAAAATAAAAATGGCAAGAAGATAAATGCTCAAATGAGCAAAGATGAAAATAGCACAAAATGAAAAAATGCTAAAAAAAATAGATAGTACATAAAGCATAAAAGAATAAAAGCATAAAATAAACAAGTCAATAATTAGTGGTTAGTTGGATGACCATATTGAAACTTGCATTTGGAACTCATTAGAGGATTGGTAGAACCAAATCCTCCACATAACAAGTTGCATTTGCTTTTTATCAAGTATATCATCCATTTGGAATTCTCATAAGTACCATTTAATGATCAACGATGTTTAAGTGATCTGCATTGACCAAAGGTGTTGTAGATCCATTAGAGGATTGGTATAACCAAAGCCTCCACACAATGAATCTCAAGGTTATTGGATCAAAGAGATCAAATTAACATACTTGGGCTTGCAATCATAAGTTTAGGCCACAAATGATCATTTATTCGAATCGGGACAAAATTTAGCGTTATGTTAAGCAATCATAAGTGGACTTATATAGAAGTCGCACCTATTTTGAGGTAGGTCAATTGCAATCTATGCACCATTTGTTTTGAGACATGATATAGAGATCATGCTCCAACAACATTTAGTGCATTGAGAAAGGGATGAGATGAAGAGGAATTAGGGTAAAAAGAGAAACCACATTTGAATTAATATTTAATCAAACTATTATTAAAATCATTCATCCATTTTTTATGGAGTTAAACTCAACACCATGGATTCAATGATGTTAATAAAGCCATGATCAAAAAATTAACCCAAGACAGCCAGAAAATATTCACAAAATAATAATATAATTAATATATACATTAAAGTGTTTAAAAATGTTTTTAAAAATGGAAAATAATGAGGAAAATGTCAATTATATTCAAATTAATCAAGAAATGAAAAATAAGACCATAAAAAAATCAGAAAAGAGGGCAAATAATTTTATAAAAATTTTGGGAATTTCTAAAAGTCAGAAACTATTTTTAAAAAATAAAATAAATGGGTAAAATAAAAAAATAGTAAAGTCAGAAACAAAAATAAAATAAGGTCACCAATATTTGTCACAATATCACTGGATCATTCCATAATTTTTTCAGAATTTAAAAATGTATAAAGGTATTTTTAAATATTTTAAACAAATCAAATAAGTGCAAAATTCATAAAAAAATACCAAAACACAAAATTAAATTGTGAAAATATAAAAATCAGAAAGAGAATAATCAAAAATATTTTTCATAATTTTTTCAGATTTTTTGGACTAAAAATGAATTTTTTATGATTTTTTGAAATTTAAAACAATTAAAATATAAAAAATCAGAAAAAGAAAATAAAAGTAAAAGATGTGGACCATTGGATGAAAGTCAAAACGCGTTAGTAATCAAATCCAAGGGATCTGGCGCGA
This sequence comes from Vicia faba, assembly GCA_948472305.1. NCBI lineage: Eukaryota > Viridiplantae > Streptophyta > Magnoliopsida > Fabales > Fabaceae > Vicia > Vicia faba. Next base: position 1,129,283,585 of record OX451739.1, on the reverse strand, counting down.
TGTGCTTATCACGGTCTTTAATGAATAATGTACAGAATCAATGATAAAATCAAAATTTAAAAATAACAAATGGCACGCCTTCATTGGTTAGAAGATGACACGTTGGTCATCTTCAACCTCCAGCCATCACGAATTGCAGGTCTATCAAACTGTAAAATCAGAAGCTCAGACCTATGCCATTCGCTTCGTCTCTTCAAGACGAAGACAACCACACCCTCGCGCCAAATTTATATAAATTGTAGCTCAAGCAAATTGGAAGGAAAGTTTTGAAAAGGGATTTGAAAATTCATGGTCAAAACGTGTTTCCAGTGAATTGTAATTGTTGCGACTAGAACCAGGTCAATGAGAGTAACACAATGATATCAGAGTTTTGAAGAATTGATGAAGGAATCTACCTATTGAAGTTGAGTTGTAGAGCTCTGAAACTAGACTTCTATGGAGCAATATGGGGCACGATTCTTGAATGTAATTATATGGTTAGCTTCAGGGAAGATCAAGGAAGGTGAACTGATGGAAAAATGGATTGAAAAAGGTTTGAGAATAGAATTCGAAGTAGCTAAATTATGGGTTGTGAAGCAAGTTTGGCAGGGTGATTATGGCTATCTAAGCTTGGGAAATTGAATGGGGGATGACCCTCTATTTATAGGCAAGCAAATGGGATCAAAAGGAATAGAAAATGATGTGTTTTGGAGGGAATTCGTGTGGGTTTGCATCATGAAGAAAGTGTGACTCAAACTTGATCAAAACTCATCCAAATCGTGCTTTTCATGATGCTAATCACTTCTGGCAAGTTGCTAAACATGATTAGAAACAAAAACGCATTGAAATCTTGTGATTAGAAGCCAAAACAAAGATTTCAAAATTCTGACTTTGTACAAAATTCAGTTTCAAACTACCAAATTCAAATCCATGGAATTTTCACCTCAAGGGGTCTTAGGGCATAATTCTTGATGCTTTGGAAAGATGAGGTTACAAGATTTGCAATGGAAAAAGAATGGAATCAAATGGATGCTTGAGCTGAAAGTTACATGGAGTCAAAGTTGAAGAAAAAGAGTTGACTTTCCATACTTAGAAATATTTCAAATTCTTTTTTAAAAATGACCTATAAACCTTTGCATCCAAACATGGCCTTCCACTTAGAATTTGTTCTTGACAAAAAAAGATGGAATGAATTAGATCTCTTGAATGACATTTTTCAATTTGAACCATTTAAAATTTCCAAAAGTTGAGCAAGTTATGACTTGTTGAAGTTGGCCAAAAATCATGAAATGACCTATAATCTTTTGCATTCTTAAGGCAAATCCTATCCATTTTCTCACTTTGCACATAAAATAAGGCATGAAGTACACATATTTAAGATCATCATGAAAAAATAATGGGCTTAAGGTGATAAAAATTGACCAAGTTATGACCATTTGAAGTCACATATGGAAAATTGGGGATTCATCTGGGTGACTTCTTCACCAAGTTCCTTCCACATGAAAGCTCCTTGGAACTTTTGAAGTGATATGTTGGTAACTCTTTGAAGAGAAGGATGTTTTTGGAATCACTCAAAAATACAAAAATATGAGCAAGATATGCTCCTTTGAAGTCCAAAACCCTAGCATCTAGATCAAGAGAATGCTTTGAGGATATTTTCCAAGTTTGAACAAACTTTTTGTACCAATATTCTTCCTTTGTGAATAGAAATTGTTGAGGATGATGATGAGTACTCATGGCCACCAAAACCACTTCCATACCAATTCTTCCAAAACAACTTCAATTGTGAGGCCTGGATTTCTCAAACTATGTTGACTAGGGCATGAAAATAAACTCATGAACCCATGATGCAACTTGCTAAACCTCATTGCCTTTACCTACATTATTAACAAGTAAGACAAACCAATATTTCATTTTGTTAATTAGAGAGAAAATAAAAGCAAAATATCCATGATCACAAAAGAAAACAAGTTAAGGTGCTTGGTAACTCCTCAAAGAAAAAAGCTAAAGATAGGTAGAAGAACCAAAAGCCCTAATGTGATCTTGTTGTGATTAAAATAATATGGTATGATGAAGGAATATTTGGGGCAAAAATTGGGGTACAACTGGATGAATGCATAATTTAGTATTTTGTTTGCAAGATTGTGGATGAGTGAAAATACCTTATTTTGTGTGTTTTTCATCTACCGATGATTGTTTTTGCTAGGTGTGATTCATTTATGATACTTTATTTTTAGAATGTTTGGCATGTTATTTCTATTTAGCATTCATTTCGTGTTTATGTTATCATCGTAGTTTAGTGGTAAGTATGTTTCTTCATGTGTACCGTTTTTCATTTGAACTATTGCATTTGTTTTCAATTTTTAAAACTTATTGATTCATGATATTTTGGTTGAATTCTATTGGTACTTTAAGTTTTTGACTTTGTTTGAAGACAAACAAGTTCAAGTTGGGGAGAGTTTGATAAGTGCAAATTGTAGTTATTTTTGTATACACTTTTTGTTGCACTTATCGACTTTTTGTTTTTAATATCATTGAATAAACCCGACTTTTTTATAAATATGTTTAGTTTGTGTTTATTTATGTTTTGGGGTATATAGTATATTGTTTGATGTTTTTCCATTCATTTTACAGGTATTGATGTGTATTTGGAGCATGTGCAATAAAGTATCGAAGACACGGCTTCAAACGCGCATGATTTTGACCAACTCATCAACGAATAAGGCTTAAAATCAAAGAATAAGAAATCATTAATTTGGTTTATATTTAGAAATTTTAAGAAATATAATTTAATAAGCTTTCCAATGTTTCAAACTAGGCGTAAATCGAAGTTACGATTCTCAAGTTATGACGAAAACATAAAGGTGATTTATTTCTCATGACAACCGTGTGCGCTTAGCGAAATTGTGTCGCTTAGCATGGTCCCTGGACAGAAACACGTGAAAAGGGCCAAAATACCCATTTTTAATTATGTTTTGTGGTATTTGTTCCCAACTCATCAAACCTTCATTTTTTGATAGATTGGCTTAGAAAACAACAATAGGGCATTACTTATGGATAATTGGAGGTGGATTTCTCTTTGACTGGCTCTGACAAACCGGGAGAATTGTGGTTTATCTCTTCTTCCCTTTTTGTATTTCTCTTTTGTTTGGTATTATTTGTATATTACTTTGAACATATGTATATATGTTGATCATGGTGTTGTATAAAGCTTGCTTTACAAATCAATCTTGATGTCTTCTTTGATCTTTTTGGTTTATGTTTGGATTTGGGTTGTTATAGACATATACCTTACAAATATTTATTAAGGATGGATATATATTAGTTTCTAGATTCTAGAGATAGATTTAGAGCAAATATTCACTTTGGGTGCTAAAGTTTAATGCCTCGGTGTTGTTGTAGCATGCAAGACATTGTTTATAGAGTAATACGGTTGGTCTCGTAACTTGGCGTTAGACATAACCTTCACTGTGGACATATCTCGTGGTGTCCGTAATGATTTTGACGAGTACATTAGGTTGAGCGAAATTGATCGATAGATTAAAGTTTATGACGAGTAATGTACATTCATACCGGATAAGTTGTCTATCCTTTATAGTTTTTGTTTACATTTATTTTTTGTTGATACCTTTTTCATACAACCTATTCAACCCTCAAACCCATTAACGATAGATTTATTAAACGGAATTTCAATACACCAATATCTGTAGACACGATATGATATAACCTATATCACCCGGTAAATTAATAACTTACTTTTTGCTTGCCGCTTTACCTCCGCAACAAAATGACATCGTTGTCGGGGATTGGTTCTATTGTTTCGCATTGTGATAAGTTTCTTTATTTTTTAGTTTTGTAATTAATGTATATGTTGTATAGAATGTGTACATAAACTTGTCTATTTTTACTTGTAAATGTTTTGTGTTTACTTTACATACTTGTGCGTATATGTGTTTTTCTTTGTTTTCAAGTATTTTTGTTTTTTGTCTCATTTTCGTAACGTTTGTTGTATGGATGTTAGGACACTTTCTTTAGGTTTGTGGGTGTGACAATACTATGGCATGACGAGGGGAGGTTACTAGCTCGCACAATAAAGGCGTCTAGCTTATGACGTAAAACAAGCATGTTTTGTTTGTATCCGTTTATGTATGTGTTGACTTGTATTTTAACAAGTTGAAATTGGACTAGTTTTAAATTCTCAAATTTTCACTTTTCAACTTGTTAATTCACTTTCACCTTTTAGTTTTGTTATGTCAATTTGTGTTTTTCTGTAAGCTTGTCGTGTTTAGCTTGAGGAAGTTTGTATGTTGTGAATATTCTGTACATTGAGGTTTTGTAGGTATAAGTGAGCTTGCATAGCAGTTGCACCAGTTGTTGTCCTATTTTTTTGCAACTGGTGTAGCGCACTTAGCGTGCTCTATGCCGCTTAGCACGTCCTGAAGTGCAGAGCCAGTGAATTCTTTTTAATTTTTCACTTGGCATTCCTTTTTCCAACTTCTACCTAGGCATTAAATAGTAAATAAGATTAGTTTAATTAATTATTTTGTTATTGTTTGGACTTAATTTTGGTTCGATAGCTTGAAGTCGCTTTTGGTGATTTCCAAGTTTGAGTTTTCAACTTACGAGTAAATTGGTAATGATTTTGTTAAAGTTTTTGTATACGTTCGAGGTATGTTTTTATCTCTTTCTATACTTTAGAATATTCATGATACTTGGACTTTTTACAATTTTTATGTCATTCATTCTTTTGTATACTTGTTCATTTGTGAATCACTTTAGTTCTTATCCTTTTTGTGAGGTAGTTTTTCATTGTTCACATATGCTGGAGATTGCAACTCTTGTTTAACTGGATTTTATTATGCTTAATCCTTTATTTGTGTTGATTGTATTAAAGCTTGAACATGATCAAGGCATTTTTTGTTTCATTTTGAGCACGACTACATTGGCCAAATAGTTAATTTACCTTGTGAGTGTGTAAACTTTTGTTAACCCCTTTGAGCTTTTTGTCGATATCCATGTTGGTTTTGCTAAATGCTTGTCTATGAGTGTTTGGTTCATCTTTTTGTATGGATATTTATTCTTTGTTTTATTGAACCTTTAACTATGAGTTGTAGTTTGAAATTTTACCTTGCCTTAGAAAGTAAGGAGTATTCACATTATGATGATGGTTGAATTCAAGTTGGGAAGAGATTTGTTTGCTCACTTATGTTGTTGATTGCTATGAGGTGGATAAAAAGAAAAATAAATAAAAAAGTGAAAAAGAAAGAAAAGAAAAAGAGAAAAAATGAAAAAGTTTTGAAAAAAAAAACAAAAAGAGTTTGAATAATTGTGCTAATAAGTGATGCGCGTTGGTTTGAAATTTGGAATAAATAAGAAGTTTGATTGAAATTATTTTGCTTGAGGTATTGTGAGTTGATCACCCCCTTAGGTTTAGGCGAGTTTTGTTTCGATTATATTTTGGATTTATCCCTTGTTTGTTAATCAAGCCACATTACAACCTTGAAAAGCCCTTGATATTCTTGCCTTTGTATTTTCAATATGAGTTTTTGGATGAATGCATAATTTAGTCTTTTGTTTGCAAGATTGTGGATGAGTGAAAATACCTTATTTTGTGGGTTTTTCTTCTACCGACGATTGTTTTTGCCAGGTGTGATTCATTTTTGAACTAGTGTTATTTTAGAATGTTTGGCATGTTCTTTCTACTTAGCATTCATTTCGTGTTTATGTTTTCATCGTAGTTTAGTGGTAAGTATGTTTCTTCGTGTGTACCATTTTTCATTTAAACCATTGCATTTGTTTTCAATTTTTAAAACTTGTTGACTCATGATATTTTGGTTGAATACTTTTGGTACTTTGAGTTTTTTGACTTTGTTTGAGAACAAAGAAGTTCAAGTTGGGGAGAGTTTGATAAGTGCAAATTATAGTTATTTTTGTATATATTTTTTGTTGCACTTATCGACCTTTTGTTTTTAATATTGTTGAATAAAACCAACTTTTTTGTAAATAGGTTTAGTTTGTGTTTATTTATGTTTTTGGGTATATAGTGCAATGTTTGATGTTTTTCCATTCATTTTATAGATATTGATGTGTAATTGGAGCATGAGCAATAAAGTGTCGAAGACAAGGCTTCAAATGCGCGATTTTGAGCAACTCATCAACGAATAAGGCTCAAAATCAAAGAATAAGAAATCATTAATTTGGTTTATATTTAGAAATTTTTAGATATATAGTTGAATAAGCTTTTCAACACTTCAAACTGGGCGTAAATCGGAGTTACAGTTCTCAAGTTATGACGAAAACAAAAAGCTAATTTTTTTCTCATGACAGTCGAGGGCGCTTAGTGGGATTGTGCCGCTTAGCGTGGTCCCCTGGACAGAAGCACGTTAAAAGTTCCAAAATACCCATTTTTAAGTGATGTTTTGGGGTATTTGTTCCCAACTCCTCAAACCTTCATTTTTTGATAGATTAGCTTAGAAAACAACATTAGGGCATTACTTATGGATGATTGGAGGTAGATTTCTCTTTGACTGGCACTGACAAACCGGAACATTTGTGGTTTATCTCTTCTCCCCTCTTTGTATTTCTCTTTTGTTAGGTATTGTTTTTATATTTAATTTGAACATATGTATATTTGTTGATCATGGTGTTGTATAAAGTTTGCTTTACAAATAAATCTTGATGTCTTCTTTGATATTTTTTCTTTATATTTGGATTTGGGTTGTTATAGACATATACTTTACAAGTCTTGATTAGGGAAAGATATCTATTAGTTTCTAGATTCTAGAGATAGATTTAGAGCCTTTGGGAGCTAAAGCTTAATGCCTCTGTGTTGTTGTAGCGCGCAAGACATTGCCGATAGAGTAATACGGTTGGTCTCGCGACTTGGCGTTAGACATAACCTTCATTATGGGTACATCTCATGGTGTCTGTTATGATTTTTACGAGTACAGTAGGTTGAGTGCCACTGATCGATAGATTTATGTTTGTGACAAGTAGTGTACATTCATACCGGATAAATTGTCTATCCTTTATAATTTTTGTTTACATTTATTTTTTGTTGATACCTTTTTCATACAACTCATTCAACCCCCAAACTCATTAATGATAGATTTGTCAAATGGAATTTCAATACACCAATCTTTGTGGACACGATTTGATATAACCTATATCACCCAGTAAATTAATAACTTACTTTTTACTTGTTGCCTTACCGCTGCAACAGATGCACAGTAGTAGTTATCTTCAATGTAACTCGAAAATAAACCGGCTTGTCGCAGCTTCTTCTTAACAATCATCATAGGACTAGTTAAGTCATTCACAGTTGAACATAAGAATCTTCAATAGCCTTAACACCCTTGTCATGATTAGGCATAGGTGCAGTAATCACATTAGGAGTCTCAATAGGATCAAATTCAATTTCCTTAGCGTCGATCATGTCTTGAATCTTATTTTTCAGAGCCCAACAGTTGCTAGTGTCATGTCTGGGACTGTCAGAGTGATATGCACACCTTGTGTTGGGATTGTAGCGGGGAGAGGAAGTATTCATATTCTGAGGAGGTTTTCTCATTGTAATTAGCCATGCCTTTAACATGTGTTGTAATGCTTGAGCCAACAGCATGTTGATTTTTTTGAATTGTCTCTTGGGTGCATCCTGCCTACGCTTATTACTATGTTATTGATGTTGCACTGGCGCAGGATTAGAAATTAGTATTACCCCTACAGATTGGTTGTGGTCATTATTATTATGACCCTTATGGCCGTACACATCATTGGATTCCCTCTTACCATTATAAGGCTTCTTCAAAGTATTTGAAGATGCAGCCACCTAGATTTTACCGTTTTTTATTCCATTCTCAACATGTTCCCATGTCAATATCAGTTCAGTGAAACCAGCTGAAGAACTTCCTAGCAGATGATTATAGAAGGGATCAATTAGTATGCTCATGAACATGTCAACCAATTCCCTGTCATCCAAAGAAGGTTGAACTCTTCCCGCGAGATCTCTCCATTTCTATGCATACTCTTTGAAACCTTCCTCAGAACCCATGGACATACTCTGCAATTGCACATGGGTTGGTGCTAAATCAGAATTATATTGATATTGTTTGTAGAAAGCTTCAGCCAAATCTTCCCAGGTATGAATATTGGCACCTTCAAGTTGATAATACCATTCCATATGTGTTCCAGACAGACTCTCTTGAAATAAATTCAACCACAACTTCTGGTCAGCAGTATGTGGTTGAATTTTCCGAACATATGATCTCAAGTGTTGCTTCGGACAGGAAACGCCATCATACTTGGAAAAGGTAGGAGTTTTGAATTTAGGAGGAATAACAACCCCTGAAACCAAACCCATATCATCAAAGTTGAATCCATGAACCTTTTGGATCTCCATAGCTCTCAAACGCTCTTCCAGCAGCTTATATTTCTCATCAACAGGGGGATATTGCTCATCCAAATAATCATCTTCCTCTTCATCAGGAAATTTGTTAAAACCAGGATTGCTTCTTTCATTTTTCACACTCTTATCATCTTCATCTTATTTGTCATCTTCATCAGATGGGATATTAAGATCTCGAGCTTGCTTGACTGGTCCTCTGAACCTTCTCCCCATGTTAAGGACGCCGATTAATTTCATTGTCTTCTTCTTCTTCTTCTTCTTCTTCTTCTTGGTGACAAGTGCCTTCAATTCATCCTTCCTCTTGGCTAATTCAGGAACATCTGTTGGAATTGGGCATTCTGAGTTGGAGATATTTGATTGTCTGTTCAAGAGCCATTTTTTGCTGAAATAAACAGCAAGGAGATGCGAAAACCTGTCTTGAAAACCTGTTATGCGATGATATGTATGACATGTAGATGCATATGCAATGTTTTCAAGGATATCGCGGGATTAAAACATTAGAAAAAGAATTTGGTTGCAACTTTGTCTTGAAGAACTTTGAATTTTCATCTTTGTACGTCCTTCTATAAGAATTAAGCTCACCATATCAAATGTGTCATAGCCTTTGACTCAAGAGAATGTACTTTGATCTTGACGGCATCTGGTTAGAGGAAAATAAATCCTCTTGCCCCTTGCTATAAGTCTGACTTATGATAATACTGCACCAACGATCCCTAAGATCCTTGAAATGGTTAGTAAAAATTCCATGTCATGATGATATGATGTTATGATGTCATGTTCGTGTTAGATAGATAGGAAACACAAACAAGTCACACAAGAGCCCTAGGTTTAAAGGCTTACATGAATTCCATAGGTAAGTATCATTTCCCATTAAAGTTAAGTTGGCTCAACCTGTCCTAAAAATAGTAATCGGGTTCTAGGAATATCATATCATTGATCTTTCTCGCAAGCTTTGTTTTAGCACGACAATTGGCTTTCTACCAAAACATCCCGAGAGTCGAATCTCAATGAGTGTAGTTTCGGGTATCAACCAACTTTGGACTGCACCAAAGCCGACCATCTCAATACCTTCTAATGGCCAAGATGGGTCAATTAAGGTTCTAAAAGTAAGTTAGTGCTAATGACACCACGCGGGAGCCTAATGTTATCATTGAGTGACGCAAGGAACATTTGTACAAACCAATGTGTTACACTAACCGTAGCCATCATTTCAACCAAATCGGTCTATGTCGTACAATCTCGATGATATATTACTACTTACCTAAGGCATCCCTAGATCCGGGTGTAGGATCTTTCACAAGAAATAATATCCAAGCAAACCCTGAGAGTTATAGTAAACAATTCAAACAAATAAAGCAAGTAAAAGTGATATAACCCTAAGGTAACTCCTCTTTTTTAAGTACTCCCCAGCAAAGTCGTCAATTCTGTAATACGGTGGGAGAACTGACTTTTATGGTTTTATCCAAATATGCGGATGGCTAGAGTCACCACTGACTTTTCTTTTATCCAATATAAGCAAAGGGTGAAAAGAACAGGAAAGACGTTGATAGATTTTGAGTTCGGGGGGTAAGTTATGAAAAGGAAAGGTGTCAGCACCCTTTTCATCCATAGTTATCCACGGGCTCTTAATTGCTTAGCTCACTTTGAAAAACTTGCTTTGTGTGTGTGTGATTTATTTGAAAATATTTTGAAATGCCAATGTAAGTCTAACTTTGTAATAATTCTTGTATCAGTCCTCAAGAATGTATACAAAGCATTTTTTGAACATATTTGTTTTGAAAGTGATGTGTAAAAAATGTTTTGGAAAGGTTGTGAGCAAGCAGTTAGGAGTTATTACCCACTAAATTCTTTCTTGTTATTTTCCTTCTACTTTGGAGATAGTGTCATCCATACCATTAGTTGGTAGGTAGCCATATCTATTGAATGTGAAGGGATAGGTGTAAGGTCATCGAATGGTCATTGAAGGCAACATGTAGGAATACTTTAGCAATTTGTATTAGAGTGACTAGATAATTTTTGTAGGCAACTTCGAAGGGTCATCGAGGGACTATGATCTTTATTCGTAAGGGTCTTTTGCTAAAGTATCTCCACTTTTGAGGGACATGACCAATATTTCGTAAGGCAACAAGAGTGGATACCCTAGAGGTGCAAGTGTGAAGAGTGTTTGTTTTCAGCTATTTATCTTGAGATTAGGGTTTTCTACGTTTATTTTTAATCTCGCCATACAATCCTAATTACTAGAAGTTACAAAGTATGCAGAAAATAAAGTGTGGAAAATAAAATTCCTATGCTATTACATGGCTTTGGGACAGTTATATAATAGAAGAGTGTGAGAAATTAAATCTATAACTATTACAACCTCAGAGCAAATACATAATAGGAAAAAAAACCGGAAAATAAATCTACGATATTTGTTGTACCCCAAAATTTGCCCTCTCATTTTTCAAGAATTTTCTTACAAGATCTTCCATGGCTCAAGTTGGCAGCACTGATACATCAATTTAGGTTTGGAATTAGCACAAGGGCAAAATGGTCAAAATGCACACTGAAAAGTCAAACTTTCACTTTTGGATCAAAATCAAGTTTCAAGAATCATATTTCATCAAGACATGTTAGAATGTGAAATTGGTTCATCAAGAAAATCAAAAGTCAAAATTACTTTGGAAAAGTCAAAGTTCTAAACACTTAGAAACTTTTCTAAGTGTTAAGAAAATATGATAAGTTCAGAACTTCTGGCTAGATTTTCATCATGATGCAAGATGATTCATAAAGAACTTCTGACACAGAAGTTTTAGACCTCAATGAGATCTAAAACATTGCAGAACAGAGTTTCTCCTATAAATGTTGGGATTTCAAGTTATAAATCCTTGAAGACATGTCCATGAAACTAAAAGACTTAGTAAATTCTGAGTCTTTCCAAGTCAGAATTTGATTTGAATTTATGGGGAAGTTTTCACATGGGTACAATCAAAGTTTGCAAGGATGATTAAAAGAGGGATTACAAAGCATGTTACAAAGCTTTCTGAAAAGTCTGAGAACTCCTTCAGATCATACTGGAGTATGGAGATTCAAAGATCAGAAGTTGGACATTTGTTCTTAATCCAAGTTACATTTATGCTAAACCTCTGATCCAGTTCCAAGCTAGGATGCATAATCTCATGTTGCAGGCCTTCTTTCTTATTAAATCTCATCATAATTTAATGCTCACACCAAATTTTGAGTCTTTATCCAAAAGATCTTCCCACGTGTGGCATAAAAGTACCACTGTTGTCCTTGAAAAGTAAACTTTTGTACAAAGTTTATTCTGAGCCCATACTTTACTTTGCATGAGTGTACTTTCCTACAAATCATGCCTACAAACTCAGATTAGGTGTGCTTAAAGTTGCTAACCACCCTACCTTACCTTGAAACATGCTTGTCTAAACTTACTTCAAAAACAAGTCAACGATTCATAACACATGATAGTTGTACTCCTGGCTTCCCCGAGTTTCTAAATCTTTTGCCTATAAATTAAACTTCATTTGCAAACTAAAAGGAGGAGGATATTGAGAGAAAAAGCTCTGAAACCTTGTTGAAAATTCCCAAGAACCTGAAACTGCAGCCCAAACACAAAACCTGCTAGTTTTTAGTTTTTGCATCAAAACTCTCATTTTTCCTTGTGATTTTCTTGGCCAAATCATCCACACAGTTTCTGATATACACATAGAAGCCTCCCAGCTTCTGTTTTTCAAACTGTAATATGGTCTTCACCACTCTCTATTTCAAAAGTCAGAACTTCTCATCTCGGTTGCTCCAGAACATTCCAACCATTCATAGCTCAAGTTAAGGGTTGCTTTAGATTTATGAGAACTTGAAGAAGCTGACCAGGACATCACAGCAATATGAACCGGACTCTAATTCACAGAACAATTTCCAGCTGCAAGGTAAGTTTCTTCTGATCATTTAGGCATTGTTAGGCTTGCATTTTCAAAGATACAATGTAGATATCATGGCTCTGAATCTGTACATATTTATAGATTTCATTCATATGGCCTAAGTAGAGAGAATTTCAGATCATAACTTTTTGTGGAAATTAGGGTTCATAATTAGGATTAGCAAAATTCATGATTGCTTATGGTTTATAGTTTTGATGCTTTGTATTTCTGAAACCATCATGAAACTTGCCATAAATTCTATGTTTGCATTTTCCATTTTTGTTGAGAAATGACTAAGTTGTAGATACTCTGGTTGGCGCGAAGAAGAAGATGAAGCTCATCATCAGAACTTACTTTGTATTATATGTTTATGTTTTTGTTTCTAGTACCAGATGTACAGCCACCCCAGTGGCAGAGAGCGCGCTTATAAGACATTAGTGTTAAGGGTCCTGAGTTCTAGCCCGAGAAGCATCTTTTTATGTTTATTTCTTGACATTTTAACCCCATTATTTGTCAAACAATATTCCTTGACCAGAACTTCTGGATAAACCCCTCCATTCGTTTGTCAAAATAGTAGTCTTGGACCAGAACTTCTAGATATTCTCTTCTAATAACATTGACACCTCACTTACCCGTTATCAGAACTTCTAGCCTTCAAGTAACACTAGAACTTCTAGGTTTCCAACTGTATCAGAACTTATAGGATCTTTCAACAACTAGAACTGCTAGGTTTCCAGTTACTTCAGAACTTCTAGATTTCCAACTGCATCAAAACTTCTAGTCTCCCTCAGCAATTAGAACTTCTAGGCTTTCCCTTTGTTCCCGGAAACCACAGAATTCTAGTGCATCTGGATCCAAAATTTCTGGCTTTCCCCATTTCTGCTAACATTTTCTTTCTGATTTACAGTGCGCCTGAGTCAGAACTTTTGCTCTTTCTCATATTTCTATTCTTTCAGCAACGTGTTGTCTCTAATTCTTATTCTCTTATTATTTTTATCATCACTTTTATTTTCATTAATCAAAAACACCAAAATATTTTATATTCATATATTTTGCTTTATTTCTTTTAAAAACAAAAGACTAAAAACATTTCCTTAAGCAAATTTATTGCTTCTCTTAACCAAAGCAAAACAAATATATTTTACATTTCAATTCTTGTACATTATTTCAATATGGTTGTAATAGATAATTAGGACTTTAATTTCTTGCAACCCCCATTTGTAAATTTGTACACCCCATTCCACAAATGATTGTAATAGTGTAGAATATTTACTTTCTGCAATTTATCGATTTCATATAAATGCTAGTAATTAGGGTTTGTATGGAAAGATAAAATCAATCTTAGAAAAACACTAATCCAAGATAAACCAAGCATGAAATACAAACACTTGCACACTTGTATCTCTAGGGTTAACTCCACTTGTTGCCTTATAAAAATGGTCATGACACGCATGTGAGGCGTCTTAGAAAAAACAATCAAAAATACAAGATCATAGACCCTCGATGACGCTTTAAATGTTGCCTTTCAAATGATCTTAGTCCATCAAGAGAAATGCTAAGATATCTCACAACATTGTTATCATGACTATAGGATGACCCACGCTTGTCCCTTTACATCCAAAGATAAGGCTTCTTACCAATCAATGGTAAGATAGCAACATCTAAAGGAGGAGGAAAAGAACAAATACTTTTGAGTAGGTAGAAACATTCTTAGTTGGTTGCTCATCTTCAAACATAAGCACCTTTTTAAATGCACCGACACTTTCCTTGAAATATTTTCAAAAGTACAACACTTTGTATACATTCTTATAAAGACGAGAATCATTACAAAGTTAGCCTAAACGAAGGCGCTTTTCAAAAATACTTACAAAACCCACCATAAAGCACACTTTCAAACAAAAGCAATGATCTAGCAGGCAACTAAGAGCCCATAGATAACTATAGATGAAAAGGGTGCTAACACCTTCCCTTTTCATAATCTACCCCCCGAACTCAAGAAAATAATCTCAAAGGTCTTTCTTGTTCTTTTTCACCCTTTCCTTTATTGGATAAAATAAAAAGTCGATGGCGACTCTTGTTATCCTTAACAATTGCGATCAAATGCAAAACATCCCAAGTCAGTTCTTCCACCATGTTACAGACTGGCGACTCTACTGGGGACAAAGGAATGTTCTTAAAAAGCGGTGTTAGCTTAGGGCTAGATCACCTTTACTTGATTTCTTTGTTTGACTTGCATGCTTTACATTATGGTTCCTTGTTTGGGCTTGTTTGATCCTCTACCCAGATCTAGGGAACCTTTTAGGTAAGTAGCAATAGATTATGGAAACTGTGTGGGGTATACCGACATGGTCTAAATAATAGCTACGTTAGTGTGACACATTTGTTGGTACCGGTAGCCTTTGAGTAGTCAAGGTGAATACAGGGCCGCTGTGTAGTGTCATGAAGCACTAACTGACTTTAGAACCTTATTTGGCTAACTTGGCCATTAGGAAGTAGTGAGGTAGCCGGCTTTGGTGCAGTCCAAAGTTGGTTGATACTTGATACTACGCTCATTGAGATTGGACTTTAGAGATACTTTGGTCGCCAATAAAGAGGCTTGCAATGAAACAATTCCCGATGAAGAAAGATCAGTGATATTGAGATCCCCTTCAACCCGATTACTTTCTAGGACAGGTTAAACCAACTAAACTTCAATAGGGTACTTACCTACAAACTCCATGAAAGCCTAAACCTAAGGACTTGTCTGTTTTGTGTATGATTATTTGTACATAACAACTTGCTTGCTTTGCATACTTGTACATAACATCAAAACATCATACCATAGCATTTTCAATAACCATTTTAAGGATCTCAAGGGTCTATGATGCAGGGTCATGTTGAACCATACGCCTATGAAGGGGTAAAAGGATTCATTCTCTAATCAAACACCGCCAAAAACTAAATTACGATAACTTGAGTCGAGGCCTATGACCCACTTGACATGGTGAGCTTGATTCTCGTGGAAGGACATTCACCAATACGAAGTTCCCCAATCAAAGTTGTTGATCAAAATTCAACTTCTAACATCTTCTTGTGTTTACGCCGAGAGATCCTTGAAAACATGCATCTACATACCATGCATCATATCATGACAGGTCTTTCTCATACAGGTCACTCATCTGCTTATGGTTTATTTCAGTAGAAATGGCTCTTAAACAAAATGACAGAGATCTCCAAGCTCAAGATGCTCAGCTCAAGGAAATATTCCTAAATCTATCCAAGGGACAAGAATAATTGAAAGCACTCCTCACTGGGGAACTTGATCGAGAAATTTTCGGATAACAACAAGGATGACCAGTTGGAATAACTACAGGCTGAGATGGGAAGGATGAGAATCCATGTGAGTAGTCAGATGGCTCTTATCCAAAGTTTAGCTCGGGAACAAGAAGAGTTGAGGATTCTCATCAGCAAGCTTTATCAAGACAGATACGACCGTCTGGGGAAAAATACTAAAGCTTAGGGCCTAACCAATGATCAATCTCTCTTGGAAGATAGGGAATTGGATAACATGTTCGTACAAGAGCATGTTGAAAATAAACTCAGGAGCGGTAAAATTCAAGGGACTGCATCTTCAAGTACTCAGAAGAAATCATACAATGGAAAGAAGGAGTTTTTATACTGTGTATGACCAGAAGAGCCTCCATAAGAGTAATCTCAACCAATTTGTGGGGGTGGTACGTATATCTAATCCAGCGCCGATGCAGCAACAATGACAAGGCAATCAGCATAAGTAGGACACGCCCAAAAGTAAATTCACCAAAATCAACATGTCCTTGGCTCAATTATTGCAACACATGTTGAAGATGGAATTGATTATGTTGAGGGATCCTCCTCGGAATCTCAATACCTTCGCTCCTAGTTATCATCCTGATGCAATGTGTGCATACCATTCCAATAATCATGGACATGATACGAATAGCTGTTGGGCATTGAAAAATAAGATTCAAGACTTGATCGACAAAGGAGTGCTGGAGTTCACACAAGATGGTCAGACTGAATTCTTCTGCCGTCCCTCAAAGGCACACCACCTGAAGTGACAAGTTCAGACAAAGAGGCTTTTGTTCATTTGAATTTTCAAGTTATAATTTTATTTTGATTATTCGAACATTTATTTATGTCAAACGTTTTTATTTCATCAATGCATTGCATATGTTTTTCTTGAATTAATCCATTCGTTTTCACTATACTTAAACTGTGCTTTACTTCCTTTTGGTGATATTCAACTCTCTATTAAAAGTTGTAAGCCTTTAAAGGGAGGATGACGAAAACAATACCATAATCTCATACAGTATGCTTTTGGACAGACCTTGTTGATGATGTACAGGCGTTTGTTTCAATTCCTAAACACTGGAGTTATAAGGAGGATAATCCCTAGTCAACCACTTCGAGCCAAAGAAGTAGGAGTTTCCTTTTTACACAAATTGAAACCTTTAATAAAAACCTGGGGCAGGATAGTCTCTTCAGTTAATTCAAACTCGCGTTCAGTCGCAAACTTTCGTGTCATATACGAAGAAGGACATCAAAAACATTCCACTGGAATCAAAAGACGATGAGGGTTCCCGACCAAATAGGAAGTCGTTATCTCTCAAGAGAAAAGCCCATTAGGTTAAAACCTATGAAGGAGACTTAAGAAAAATTGGGGCATCCCGCTGACTGTAAGTCTCAAAAACAAGAACAGTCAGGAAAAATCAGAGATAATAAATTAAAAAGAGGTCACTACAAATCCTCAACAATATGGAAAACATGGCCAAAAAAATGACTTCCTTCCAATAAATTTAACTTGTCTGAACCGTCACCAAAACGTCATTCCAGACTCGATTGGAGTCCAAACGCATAATTAACTGAGTTTAAGACTGAAAGACATCACGAAGAACGGGCGGGTACAAATACACTTTGAGCCTTACGCTTTGTTTCTTAAAACCGTGAACCAAGCCACGTTACAACCCTTCAAAAGTCCTAATTGAAGCATGGGTTAGTTTGAAAGCATATTGTTACTAAAGGTATCCTGACTCCTGTAAGGCTTTACTGTACTTCTAGATATTCTCTTATAACAACATTGACACCTCACTTACCCGTTATCAGAACTTCTAGCCTTCCAGTAACACTAGAACTTCTGGGTTTCTAAATGTATCAGAACTTCTAGGCTCTTTCAACAACTAGAACTGCTAGGTTTCCAATTACCTCAGAACTTCTAGATTTCCAGCTGCATCAGAACTTCTAGTCTCCCTCAGCAATCAGAACTTCTAGGCTTTCCCTTTGTTCTAGGAAAACACAGATTTTTAGTGCGTTTGGATCCAGAATTTCTGGCTTTCCCCATTTCTGCTAACATTTTCTTTCTGATTTACAGCGCACCTGAGTCAGAACTTCTGCTCTTTCTCATATTTCTATTCTTTCACAACGTGCTGACTCTAATTCTTATTCTCTTATTATTTTTATCATTACTTTTATTTTCATTAAGCAAATACACCAAAATATTTTATATATTTTTATTTATTTCTTTTAAAAACAAAAGACTAAAAACATTTCCTTAAGCAAATTTATTGCTTCTCTTAACCAAAACAAAACAAATCTATTTTACATTTCAACTCTTGTACATTATTTCAATATGGTTGTAATAGATAATTAGGAATTTAATTTCATGTAACCCTCATTTGTAAATTTGTACACCCCATTCCCCAAATGATTGTAATAGCGTAGAATATTTACTTTTCGCAATTTATCGCTTTCATATAAATGCTAGTAATTAGGGTTTGTATGGAAAGATAAAATCAATATTAGAAAAACATTAATCCAAGATAAACCAAGCATGAAATACAAACACTTGCACAATTACATCTCTAGGGTTAACTCCACTTGTTGCCTTATAAAAATGGTCATGACATGCATGTGAGGCGTCTTAGTAAAAACAATCAAAAATACAAGATCATAATCCCTCGATGATGCTTCAAATGTTGCCTTTCAAATGATCTTAGTCCCTCAATAGAAATTCTAAGATATCTCACAACATTGTTATCATGACTATATGATGACCCATGCCTGTCCCTTTACATCCAAAGATAAGGCTTATTACCAATCAGTGGTAAGATAGCAACATCTAAAGGAGGAGGAAAAGAACAAAGACTTTTGAGTAGGTAGAAATGTTCTTAGTTGCTTGCTCATCTTCAAACATAAATGCATTTTTAAATGCACCGACACTTTCCATGAAATATTTTCAAAAGTCCAACACTTTGTATACATTCTTATAGAGATGAGAATCATTACAAAGTTATCCTAAACGAAGGCGCTTTTCAAAAATACTTTCAAAACCCACTACAAAGCATACTTTCAAACAAAAGCAATGATCTAGCAAGCAACTAAGAGCCCATAGATAACTATGGGTGAAAAGGGTGCTAACACCTTCCCTTTTCATAATCTACCCCCCAAACTCAAGAAAATAATCTCAAAGGTTTTTCCTGTTCTTTTTCACCCTTTCCTTTATTGGATAAAAGAAAAATTCAGTGGCGACTCTTGCTATCTGCAACAATTGCGATCAAACACAAAACATCACAAGTCAGTTCTCCCACTGTGTTACACTATTACATAGGGAATGCGACTTATACATTTGATCTAGGAAAATTAAATAATAAATAAGAGAATAGAAAAATATAAGAAAAAAGAATCTAAAAATGTTTTATTTTTATTTTTTATGGAAAATAATTTAAATGATAATAATTAATAAAAAAATTTAAATTCTAATTGATTTTAATGTTAAAAAAGAAAAATGTGATTAATTAACTAATTTAGTAAACAAAAAAACTAACTAAAACCCTAATCTTAATTTATTAATGTTAAAAAATTAGGTTAGTTTAATGAATAATTAAAAAAACAATTTGTGTTAGAAAAGAAAAAGAAAAGGAATTAGGTTAAAAAAACAAGAAAAAGGATTTGCATGGGGTGGGTGTCGAACCCACGCCCTCTTGGATTCACACTACAGTGCTTGCCACTAGGCCAAGAGCCTGTTGGTATTAGAGAATATGACTGGAATGATATATTTGAAGCCTACACGTTAGATGGAAAATAACAAAAAACATTGCAGACACAAGGATCGAATCCACGTCCTTAACGTTATACGCCTTTGCCTTGACAAGTGGTGCTACACTCTCATCCGGTTATACAATATAAATCATTAAATATAATATAAACTAGTGTACCAGATAGGTGCTGGAGCCCTAGCTCCGGTCGTCTTCTCCGGCGAGATGATTTTTCATCCTACAAAAATAGCGCTTGTTAGCGATCAAAAAGGATCCTATCCCCCTAAATCGACCCTTGTGAATCCAATGATGGTGTTATTTTTGGCTAATTCGACCTGTACAAGGAGATACGGTGAAAATAATGCAAATAGGTTCAATAATGATGATAGACCATTATGGCGTTATGGCCCTAATACTAGGGACCGAACCTGTACTGTTTTATCTCAGGAACACAATGGAATCATTAGTTTACATCAAAATATCATGAATATTAAAATATGAAATTCATGCAAATATGTAAATCGGTGATGCATCATATGCATGTTTCAGGGATCTTTAATCATGAAGAATGATCCAAACTTACTCTATGATACCTCAGGAACGATTTGCAATGGATGACTTGCCTTGAGGATGGCTGGATCTTTGATTTCTAATTCACCTTATTCTTGCAAATTTTGATTGGAAACCCTTATTTCTTAAATCCTCCTTGCGTGTATCTCTTTGTCTGAATATGGAGGGTATATGTAGATGGAGAGATTAGGTTAAAGACATGAGCTTGGACTTTATACAACACATGTCTTTGATTTGTTTTGGAAATAAGTTTAAAAGTGACAAAAACATGGAGATTTGATTGGAAAATAAGTATGCACGGTTTCTAAATTGGTCTTGGGCCCCCAAAATAATCAAATCATAAGCTTTATATGTCTTACACATTTATCTAATATTTATTTGATTTTATTTTAAATTTAAATGAATAAAATTCAAAATAAATGAAATAAAAATTAAAGTAATGCATGCATGGACCTAGAGGTCTTATAAGGTATCATGAACATGTTTAGACCTTAAAATATAGGTCCATTAGCCCAAAAGTCAAGTTTGGTTCAAATTGAATTTCATGCTTTTTCTCAAAATTTCCCAACTTGCACAAATAATATCTCACTCAATTAGCATTATATGAAGATGATCTTGGACTTTTTGGAAACCTCAATATGTCTCCTACAACTTTCATGTTGGTAATTTATCCATTTGAAGATTTTAACTTGATGTAAATTGCTTTGACAAGATGTGTCTTTTTGTTGACTTTTAAAATGACCTGTAATGTTTTGGCTCATATCTCTCAAATGAAGCATTTTTTGAACTTGAGCTTAGAGAGACAAAGTTGTAGAGAATTGAATTTTCTTAAAATTTAGCTTTGTTTGAGAGTTTTCTGATGAATCATGTAAAAGTTATACTTGGTCAAAGTTCAATTGACTTCTCCTTAAGAAAATCCTAATTTAGTAACTTTTGACTTTTGATGAATCTTGAGTTTTCTTGATGAATCATGATAAAACCTTTATCAAATGATGAATGTGTGTTCACCATGTTGAGTTTGACCAAAAATCTTGAAGTTTGACTGTAAATTGGTCAAAGTTGACTTTTTGTCTAATATAGTTGATTTTCAATCATCTGAGAAATTGATTGGGAAAACTTTGGTTGCAAGGCGTGAAACATTGTATGATGATACTTTGAAGCATATGAGAAACCATGAAGTCCATTTTAGGCATTAGAAGTCCAATTTTCCCTAAGAAAACCAAAACCCTAATTATAGGTCATTGCTTAGGAGGAGGATTCATCTGATCAATTCTTGAGTAGTCTTGAGTACTTGAAAACCTTAGGAGCATGAGAAGATATCTTGAACCAATTTGTCTTGAAAAATGGGAGAGAAAATTTTGGGGTACAACAGATTGAAAGGTAAATCACTTGTCACTGGTAAATTAATCCAAAAAGAGTACTCTTCTAAAGTAGAAACCAACTGATAATCGAAGAACGTGAAGTAATGGTAAAGGGGATCATATAACTGAACAAGAGTCTCAATAATTATATCTGGTATGTTTAACTTGGAAAATACCCAAAATCCCTCCATAAAATTTTCTGAAATCTTCTCGATTAGATACCAAAGATCTTAACTTTCTCAACTCTTGTAACTCAGGCTTCTTGATATCATACTTCTTAGTGCTCCTCTTTCCAATTTCCATGATTATGATTCCTATTATATTTACAAAGATAATTTTATAAGTTCCTTGAAAATGTGTTTTTTTATGAATGCATGGTTATGCAATAATCACAAACATGGTTTTAAGGTTTCATGAGCTCTCAAGTTGAAAGTAGTAATGCTTTAACAACCGGCTTGTTTTAGCATTACCACCTCAATGAGGCCTCTAATGAGTGGGGTTATATCATATTCTACTTATGTCAGGATTAGTCTAGTCATGTAACTTTTGATTATACCACCATCCTAATTCTTAAGTGTTACTTTAATCCGGGTGTAGGTTTTGTCCTTTGCGAAACACCAATACCACCCCCAAAGAACCACAAAACAACATATATAGGAAAATAAAAAAAAATAAAACTGATAAAATAAACTAGGTTTAACCCTCTTGAGGATACATTCCCCAGTGAGATCGCCATTTCTGCCGCGGTGAAAAATCGAGGACACCAAGCTATTGAGGAACTTGTCTTACAAAATCTTAATAAGTCACCATCGAACTTTATTGTTTCCAAGAAAAAGGGAAGAGATCGAAACCCCATTGTTTAACATGAAATGCAAAAATTAAAGACTAAAAGAAAAGTATAGGGAAGATATCCAAGGTACGGGGGTTGGTTATAAAAAGGAAGGTATTAAGACCATGTGTATCTATAGTACTCTATAGGAATCACTTATAATATCTGTGTTTTTTCTGTTTAAAATTTTTTGTTTGCTAAATGAGTGTGAAGATGGGAAAAGAAGTATATTTAGGATTTTTTTAGAAAGACATAGTCTTATACCTATGTACCAATTAAGGATCAAAACCTCGTAGTTCATGGTAAAAATAACAAAATAGTTTGTTGTGATTGATTTTAAGAGAAAAGAGATATTTCATGATCTTTTAGAGAGAAAGCTCAACTAATACCACCACAAGTATGAGAAGATGGATCTTGAATCACCATGAAGGAAGGGCTACTAACTTGGATATAAAAATCAACAAGTTTCCAACTAACGTCTTCATGTGGAAAGAATCACATTTACTTCAACAATTCCTATAGGGATAGGAGAATCTTATCTCAACCATAAAGAGGATTTATATATAATCTCTTCGAGAAAAAATTTAAATTGAAAATCCACATGGCAAAAAGATCTGGGTGGGGTTAAGTCACTTTTAGTCTTTTGAAATTTTTTGATATTCTTAAGTGTATTGAAGCATTTGATTAAAAAAAAATAAAGTTTGAAAATGCAATGACACAAAGTCAAGGTTTTTATATGAAAGTGGTGAAATTTTGAAAATTATTTTTTATAGTTAAAAGGTTCCTTAAAGTATATGAGAATACATAGGGTGACCATTCATAAAAGGTTTTTTTATACAAAGGGTAATGCACATGCACATGACTTATAAAGTCAACAAAATTTACCCCTTTTCCTTGGATTTTGACACATAATCACTACACAATGGGGTACTAAATATATGCAAACATCATGTTATCAAACAAGGGTCAAAACATGGAATGGTCAGATCAATCATCGAGAAATAATCAAGAAAATCAACCAAGAAACAAAAGAAAGTCTTAAGAGAAAGTATGAAGACATGTTTTTGGTTTTTTTAATAGAATGATCAAAATAAAACTTCTTTTTTACATTTTTAAAATATATTCAAAGTACACACATAAGTAAAGTAGCATGCAACAAATCTAGCCAAAAGGAGTTGATTTTCTCATTGAAAATCATGTGGAAAGTTGTAAAAAGGAGTTGAAAATGAATGGAAAAGAAAGCGATTGAAAGAAAATATTTTGGCAAAAAGTCTCAGGAAATCGATTTCTAGAAATGAGGAAACTGGTTTCCCTTGCGAAATCTGCTTGACAGAGGCGCTGGAAGGAAAAAATCAGCTATGGAAACCGGTTTCCAAAAATAGGTAAACATGTTTCTGCCGCAAAAATCAGTTTTTCAGCTTTCAAAACACATTATCTTTAATCCTCAAAAAATTTCAAAAGGCGGCAACTCTCTCATCTCTCAACCAAATGCAAGAGCGTAAAGATCAAAGTTGCTCAATTTTTCACAAGGATTTCAAAAATGTAAACATTATAAATTGATATGGACTGTAACTCAGGAATTTTTTATAAAACCAGAAAAAGCTAAAACTTCAAAATGCAATGATAGCTCAAACCATGAGTTCAAAGTTAATAAAATTTACCAAATAGAGTGAGTCTGTATCCCCTTTAAATGATGCTCTGGCAGCAAGATGATAATCCAACTAGCTCCCTTAGACCTTAATGAAGTTATTGATGTGCTTACTTTACTTTGAAACAAACTCAAACTTTCTAACCAACTTAATGTGATAACTCAAAAAGTAAGAAATAGAGATATGGATTGGGTGGTTACAGAAGAAAACTTAAGGCTATATTAGCTTCTATGTGATGTATGGAATGTGTTTGGATGGTTTATTTGCAAAGAACTTGCAAGGATTGAGAATTTGGTGTTTGAGATTGAAGGATGCAACAATGGTGGTTTTTGTGTGCAAACTTGGTGTGTCTTAGCAATAAGGTTTGAGGCTCTATTTATAGTGAATGAAATGAGCTTAGAGAGAGGCTTTGGTCTAGTACAAACAATGGAGAGCTTGGTTTACATCAAATTCAAACAAAAGTGTGAAGAAATGCATTGTAACTTATGTGTAAAAGAACAAAAATGGTATGGCTTTCTTGGATGCTCTTTGATGGAGTGTTATAGATGTTTTAGATGGAGTATATACTGATACAAATTCAGTTTGTGAGGCTCAAGATTACAAAGCAAGATTTTTGGAGATTTTAACAAAATTCACTTTATGCTTTTGGTCTATTTATGGTATGGAACTTGGACAATGAATGGACTCCTTGAATAATATAGTGTCAAAGTGTTCAACACATCAAAAAATTTGAGGTTTGGAGTTCTCAATGCAAGGTTTTATGAATCATGAGGTTGGACACAAAATTGTGCATGAACTTGAGCATATAATTGGGCTTCCAAATATCTCTTCCATGACTACTTTGTGGCTTTGAAACTCTCAGCTCAAGCGTCATATTTTCATGCTCATGGACTTTTTGGAAAGCTTGAAATACTATTTACAACTTTCATGTTGAGCACTTGGACTGGATCAATTTGGATCATGGAGATAAATGGCCATAAAGTCAGCTACTTGACAAGGACAAAATGCTGGAAAATTTTCTTTAAGTGTTGGTTAATGAAGTCATGACTTCATGAGCTCATATCTTCTTATCCATGCATTTTTTAGAGATCAACCCTCATTGACAAAGTTGTAGTATGAAATATCATCTTTATTTTGAGAATCAGAGCAAGAAAAATGATGGCTTGATGAAGAAATTACAAGCTTGCACAGTAGCCCTTGAACATGAGAATTTGGGGACTTCGTTAAATTTTCAAAATTCTCAACTTTTCCCTTTTTGCAAGTAATCTCCAATTTTATGGTTTCCCTTGATCAAATTAACATATTAATCACATTCATGAAATTTAACTCGGGGAGTCCATATTTGACCAAAAATCTCAAAAGTCAAAGTTTGACTTTGGCTAGTTGACTTTTCCAGGTTAATTCAAATCTTCCAATTTCAAAGGAATCTTGTAACCATGATGCAATCCTTAGAATTCTAAGATATACTTAAAGTCCATGATATGATGAAGCCTTGAGTGATGCATAATTGAAGACTCCTTGCTCCAACACACCTATCTTGTATGAGAAACAAACACAACAAGACAAACTTCTGCATTTTTATGATGTTAGTGATGCATAGATGAATGCATTGTTATCTCAGTTTTCTTGAGAACCAAGGTAATATAGCTATGTTTACCTATCTTCGAATCCTAGTTGCCTCATTTAAAACTTTTTTCAACGATTTATCACTTGGCGTCTTTTTTAGATTCCATGTTTTTTTATTTAACAAGAATAGACAATAATAGAAAAAGGTAATAGTTCATTGATATTTAAAAAAACACAACAAAGAAAGCTGCTCAACAAATTAAAAACTCTTAATCCATTCAACTTCAACATCACCCCTAACTAAGGAAAGTTGTTTCCTCCCGAGAAGTCTTTATAATTTCCTTCAAGAAGTTGAAAATGGTAAGAGGGAGATTAACTCTCATATTGTAGGTGAGGAATAACAAGAGATGTTTTTCATACCAAGCAAGTGTTTCCAGGTATTTCTTTCTTGGGCGGAGATTTGCCACTAGAAGTTGAAATCAAAATTTTGTAATTGGTTTCAGAGAAGCATGACTGGAGAGATTATTTTTGTTGGCATAAAATCGATGAAGATGGGTTTCATAGACCCAAGGTAATATTTAGCGTTAAAATTGAGATATTTAAATTTGTTCTACATTAGTGGCGTCAATTGGAGTGGCACATTAGTGGTGCATGGGCCAGTGTCTGTTGTGCATAGGTATATATTTGAATGCACGCGCCATTATATGTGGCGCGTCCTCTTTGCTTCAAAAAAATTTATTTGAAATATGGATATTTTGGTATATTATTGGAAAATATGGTCGTGAAATTAAAATTTTTTTGATTATTGTGAAAAAAAATTCCAAAATTTAAATTATTAGTAATTAATAGCTACTTTTTAAATTAATAATCATTAATAGCTACTTTTTAAATTAATAATCAATTAAAAATTATTTTATAATATATATTTTATTATATATTATAATATATGTTTTTATCTTAAAAATTATAAGTTTTTTATCTATATTAATAATTTATAATATATTTAAAAAATTAACTACATATTTTATTTATGTTTAAAATTCGTTTTGTATATTATTAATATTTTTTAAATCTATTATAGTATTTTATTAACTATATAAATTAATATTTTTAAATCTACTTTAAATTTTCTATCAAATTTATTTTAAAATTTTGTTTGATTAATAACTATTAAATTTGATTTTAATAAAAAAAATATTGTATTTGTTTTTATTTAATAAGTTTTAATGCTATTAAACTAATTTATATAATAATTAACTAAATTTATTTTTAACTAATCTGAATTTGTAAAAACTTTATTTAACTATATCATAATTCAATTTTTACAACAACTTCTATCAGTGGCTATTCGTGGAATCTTACCAAAAATGTAAGGGAAAGTATAACCAGATTGTGTTTAATCTTCATTGTTATATATAATAAAGTTATTGATCCATAAAACTTAGATGTGATGGAAAACGGACTTATAATTATATTGTGTCAGTTGGAGATGTATTTCCCTTCATCTGTTGTGACAATGACAATGTTCAATTTCAATCAACACTTTTATATATAAGGCAAAGAATAGTAGCAATCAAAACAAACGACATTCAACAATAATAATCAATAAACAGAAAATATAATAAAATAAGGGGATAAGATGCGAAATGTTTGTTTACCCAATTCGATCAAAAGATAATCTGATGGAGAGATCATCTCTCCAATTCCCTGTACTTAGAATATACTCAGAAAGTTGGCACAAGAGATTACAAACGAGTTACAAGAAAATAGTCTTCACCTTAAGAGTTTCCAAGAACTAACTTTGTAGGCTCTCAAGAACAAATCCATATTTTCTATCCAAGTTTTTTATAACCTCTCCAACTCTCAATATATGAATCAGTCAAATCCAAGGTTTTAGAAGTACTTTCCAATCCCCTTAGATAGCTCCAAAGATTTCCCTTATAATTCCATTAACCCTTATTTCTCTCTTTTGTTCTAAAACTCTAAAATTGTCACAATATAATAACCAAAAGAGATACATATTCATAAGTATTAAAACCAAACATACAAAGTCCAAAACACAACACATTAATTATTAAAATAAAATATTATAAATATCTTATGATATATTTTATATTAATTTATAATATTTCTAAACTAATATATATATATATATATATATATATATATATATATATATATATATATATATATATATATAATATTTTAACATTAAATAATGGATCTGCAAATTGAACCAGTCAACTTCAAAATCTGCGAACCTGAACTAGACATTTCTTATGCTCTTCGACTTTCTAATTTTTGGCAATCTCGAAACATATTTTCTTTCTCTTCATAAAAAAAAGGTTTTAAGACATACTTCAATAATCTTCATCTTGACTTTAAACCGTGTTGATGTCAATTTAACCATCAACCACCTTGTTGCTCTCTACCATGTTGAAACTCTAATCAATAATCTTGATCAAATTCAAGGCACCCTTGAATTTTGATCTCTCCACTTGCATCCACTTGATTCTGATTACCCTTTTCTTACTAGATAATCTAACACGCCCACAAGTAAGATTCTTCAACCATCATCGACTCCACATGCCTTTGAATGCATCCTTGAAGGTTCCTGTTTTAGTATTTTGCCTTCAACCACATTCAAAGCATAACACCCAATAATAGCATAATAGTCCCTTTAAGATGCTACAATTCATGCTTCATACCTTATCACGAGTCAGATGATAATCAGATATCTTTGTAATTATTCCTTCACTACTATTAGTATCCATAGTAGGAAACTCCACCTCAAACTGAGTTTTCTCCATTATAGTTTCTAAAAGGCTTATCCCTTGGTTTTAATATTCTTCTTCTAAATAAATTCTCTTCTAATCAAGTAAGATGGTTTTACATCATCCCTACCCCCAAAACTCAATAACAACTCAGCGCTTACATGCATTTTTTTTCCTTGTTTTTTACAAAATTCATTAAATTATTCTGAAACAACTTTTAGGTAATCATATAACCTTGACCTCAAATCACATAGCTCTTTCTTGTCATGAAAGTCCCCACTAGTTAATGATGATTGAATAACAACATTTGAACCTTCTAAAATATATAGACCACATGCTTTAGACCCTTTAGCAAAAATTACTTCATCATGCGAAATCTTCAACACTCCATGTTCAACTCTAGTACAATAGCCTATATCATCAAACATACTTATAGATAACAAATTTCACTAGAGCACTGGAACATACCTCATGTTATGAAGAAGAAACTCATGTTCATCAAACATTTTAAGTTTGACAATACCAATACCATAAACCTTACAAGCCTTATTATCACAAAGGAGAACTACTTCACCTTACTTCGGCTTCAAAGTATAAAGTATTTTATTCTTGGACACATGTGATAAGAGCAATCTGAGTCTATGACCTAACTATCTTTTGTCTCTAATATTGATACCACTAGTGCATCAGCATTCTCACAACCATCCTCATCTAAGGCAACCACAACTTAAACCGGATCATTGACCTTTCTCTAAGGATAATCCTTCTAGAAGTGACCAATTTTATGACAATTAAAACAATTTATATTTGAATTTTCAAACTTATTTGATTTGGACATCCCTGTATGCTTAGTTCTTCGTCTTGAGACACACAGGCCTTTACCAATGTCTTCAATCTTCAAAAAAATTTCTTTTGAAAATTCTTTGCATTTTACCGCTGTTTAGGCTTTATCCATAGTGATAGTACATTCCTTATCATAAATAAGGGAATCCTTAAAGTGCTTAAAGTATCTGGGTAATGAACTCAACAAGATTAAAACCTTGTCCTCATCATCAATACTCAATTAAATATTCTCAAAATTATCAATAATATTTTGAAATTCTGCCAGCTGCTCCTCCATGGATTTGTTCTCCATCATTCGGAATTAGTAGAGTTAATGTTCCACACATAACCTGTGAGTCAAAGACTTGTTCATATATAATGATTCAAGTTTTGGCCACATAGAAGCAACATTCTACTCTGTGGCCACTTCCCTTAGAATGTTATCTCTGAGACACAAGATAATGGCACCCCTGGCCTTATCTATCATATTAGTCTTCTCTACTTTACTAAGGTGTTCAGGTAAAGATGCCTCACCCTTAAAATCTTCAATACACTTATCTTGAGTTAAAAGCTTAAGGTAATTAGAGTATGGGTCATCTCTCTCATAAACCAAACATTCCCTCTATTCCTAGTCGATGTGAGACATTAACACTTTCACACTTGAAACCCAACAATCTCCCCCACAAGTGTGAGTCACCCACATCACTAGCCTTGATCCACACACTACTACAAATAATGCTTCTAACGTCAGACGCGGAATGTATTTTACCTCTGAGGTAGATGCGACGTAAATAAGCCTGTCATAATAAGTAAAGACTTATCACCTCTGTCTTTAAATCACTGAGGTACAAGTTTATTAGCGCATGGGTTAGAACCCCAGCAGCAACAAATAATATTACTTTCAAAACTAGCATTTCTTTTATCTTGGTTTATCAAATAACCGAGGGGTATGATTTTTTTTAAATTGTTATATTGTTTACCCAAAATATTACATTGTTTACATAGAATATTACATTGTTTACTCAAAATATTTAAATTAAAATAAAAATCAAACTCCTTAGGGATCTAGATGAAAATCAAATTCCCTAAAGATGTAGATCTAGATCTTCGAATTATTGAATATTATCAATGATCTTGCATGCATTTTTTTCTAGTGAAAAAAAAGGTAACATAATTGTGATACGGTGGCAGAACCGGGCTATTTTGGAAAATGTTGGTTTGCATTTTGCGTTTGTGTTCGCAAAATGTCGCGATAAGCAAGAGTCGCCACCGACTTTTATTTCATCCAATCGGAAAGGAAAAAAGTACAGAAAAATCCTTTTTCGAGATGTTTCTGAGTACGGGGGGTAGATTATAGAAAGGGAAGGTGTTAGCACCCTTTCTATCTGTGGTTTTCCACTGGCTCTTAGGTACTTGCTCATCATTTTAAAATTGCTTATGTGTTTGTGTATTTGAAAAGTTTTTGTTTTACTTCGATTTAACCCTTGCTTCTGTCTTCAAGAGTGTTACAAAGTCGTTTTGAAAACTTTAGTTTGAAAAGTTTGTTTGAAAGTGTATGGTGTAAAAAAAGTTTGTTTTGAGCAAGTACCTACTAGCATCTACTTACTCGAAAAAAGAATATTTTTGTTCTTACTTCCTTTAGACAACGCTATCCCACTATTAGTAAGTAGGTAGCACCGTCCTTGGAGTTTATAAGGGTCAATTCGAAAGGGACGTACGATCACTAAAGCAATGCTAAGACGTCTTAGTAATAACCCGGATGTCTTAAGATCATATTCGAGGCAACATATCCGAGGTAACCTTTCCGAGGCAACATTCCCGAATGGGACATTTGATCTTTGTTTGGAAAAGAGAGCGATCACTAAAATACCCTATACTTAATGATCGTTTACCGAAGGCAACCGAAGTGAGAGTATACCCTAGGAGTGCGCATGTGCGAGTGATTCAATTTCAGTTATTATCTTTGCACATTTAGGGTTTGCTAACCATTTTAAAATTTACATACAGTCTTGTCATGCAACCCTATTATCATACATCTAACAGTTAATATTTGCGGAAATTAAAAATGCGGAAAATAAAGCTACGTTATTATAAGGCTTCGGGTGGGGGATTAATTACATAGCCAAAAAACCCGTCAAAATGATAAACAAACAAAAAAGTCCTAATTAAATTATTACATCCCATGAGAAATTACATCAATATTTTCAAAAAATAAATGAACGCGTGATGAATCGAGATTGAGAGAAAAATAGGGTTTTGACCCCGTCTAACCTAATTACAAGAAGAATTATTTTTTGGTTGCTTTGATTATTTTAAGGAAATGAGGTTTTAAATTAAATATGTACAAAACTAATTACTAATTAATTTAAATTAGGAAAATTAATTACATTTGACCTATTTTGTGTTTTGGTTATTTTTAAGAAAAGAAAATAGAATTTAAATTAAACAAAAACCCTAGTTTCTAATTTATTTTAATTTATTTACAAAGACAAATTAAAGTTATCCTAAAATTAAATAAACTAATTAAATTAATTTTTGATAAAAAATAAAACCTAAATCTAATTTGATGAAAAATTGATTTTATGATTTTCTTGATAAAAAAGAATAAATTTTTGTGTTAATAAAATAAATTAAATGAATTAAATAAAAGAGAAAAATATAAAAAGCAAAAGAGAGAATATGGGCCTTGTAATCAGCAAATTGGAGGGGGGTCATTAGCAACTTTTGGGCCCAAGAACCCTGGTCCATGTTGACTTCCTGGATCCAGCGCTGCACTTTGACTGGGATGTATGATGGACCCTTATGTAATGGCCTTCAGATCTGGCCTCTTAGAGATCTAATGATTGAGCCTTGAGGGCACATGGTGGTCTTCACGCCTCTGTACACGCCTGATCATACAAGTAAAAATAACATGAAATACATGGGGGGACCTGGGATTCGAATCCAGGTCCTATGGCCTTTTCATCTACCTCAATATCAACTGAGCCACGCGCGTTTGTTGTATATCAAACAACCATTAATCAATATATTAAAAAACAAACAAAATAAAAATTATCAGCGCGCGAAATTCAAATGGAGCAATCAAGGCTTGCCACGCCATCGTCCCCAACCTCTCTCTGTTGCTAAAAGGTCAATGACTTTTACCTACGGACCAGAAGCGTAGGTACAAACCAACGACTTTCCAAAATCATCCATAGGCACGATAAATGGAACCTGAAGCCATAAACCAATTCTTCTTGGCCTGGTGAGCAGCATGGTGCCTTTATTTTGAGCCAATTTTACCTGTATAAAAAGATCCCAAAATGCAACAGAAAACCCTAGCAATGGTGTTTCTCTATAGGGTTAGCAAAAATGCAATTAACTGTTATGAATAGCTTGCAAATACTTCCAGGATTCAGAATATATACATGATTCATGCTACAAATGCTTAAACAATGGTATTCGATTTCAAAAAAAGAGGGAGGTCGTGAAGCTCTTACCTTGCATTTCTGGGCACAAAAACGCTTGCTTTTGATTGGTATAGCCTCCTTTTACTCCCAGGAAGCGAATGAGATGGCTTTGGAGTCTTGAAACTGCTTGTAAATATGGAATCAGATCACCACTTTTTTTATTTTTTTCAAGTTTTTTTCTTCCTCTCCACGCCTCAAAACCTTGTGCTTTTGGTCTGCATTTGTCCAATATATATCAATGATTGAATTAGGGTTACAAATGTGTTTTCAATCTTTGTCAATTATGGTCTTTGATCATGATTTGATTTTCATGAAAATCTTTCCAAAATAAGCCAAAACCAATCTTTTTATGCACAACTATGCCTTACACGATATGATTCTCTTGTTAGCTGTATAAGATACCTGAAATATGCACAAAATCTTAAGGTTTGAATGATTTGGATATTTCCATGATTTATTTTGATTTAATTTGATTTAATTGAAATAAAAAATCAAAATAAATGGAAAAAATAAAATAAAGGAAAGTGGGAAGAGTTAGGGCTCGTAGACCATGTTAGAAACTCAAAACAAGTGCAAAAAGTTGGGGCCATTTGACAAAAATTGCAATTTGAGGCATATTTGACTTTTGCCAATTTTGCAAAAAAGGTCAACTTCACCAATGCATAACTTCTTAAATTTTGAATCTATGAAGGTGTTCTTTCACTTTTTAGAAATCTTTAGATGTCCTCTAAGCACCGTCTTTGGTCTCATCTCAATTGATTCTTCCATGTTCATGTGTGAAGCTTTGACAAAAAAGGTGTTTTTGTTGACTTTTCAAAATGACCTATAATGTCCAAATTCATAAATTCTTGTGAGTGCATATTTTGAACTTGGGAGATGAAGATGAATTGTAGGTAATTTCATCCTCTTCAAAATGAGCATTGGATGGGTCATTTCTCATAAAGTATGAGAAAGTTATGCTTGGTCAAAGTTGAGTTTACTTTTTCTGCAAAACCCTAATTTAGCAACTTTTGGGTTTTGATGAATTGTGAGCAATCCTTGATGAATCATGATCAACCCTTGATAAAATGATGAATAATACTTCAAAGTGAGTATGTTGACCAAAAATCTTGAAGTTTAACTATATGTGCGCCACAGTTGACTTTTGCCCTAACACGGTCGATTTTCAGGCCTTTGAGCAATTGACTGAGCAAACTTCCTCTGCAAGGCTTGAAACTTGACAAGGATTATCTTGTGAACATATTAGGACAATGGTGAGCATTTGTAATCCTTTGGACTCCAATACCTTGATGCAAACTAAAACCCTAATTTGAAGTAGACTGCCTTAGGCGAGAGTTTGTCTGGTCAACCCTTGGACTTCCTTGGGCAATTTGAGGATCTCACTTGAAATGTATTGAGGAATATAGGAGGGAAAATTTTGGGGTACAACAGCTGCCCCTGTTCAATCTTCTTAAACCTGAGGATGTAGATTGGCTTGCCTGCCTTTCGTGATCCGAGGGATGAAGATGATTGAACACTAGAGTGCCCAGAAATTTGCACTTGCATTAAGTGGTAATTGTCTTGTGATGTCGGGAATGGGCTTATAGATGCCATTTGAAGATTGATGGCAGAAGATGGGCTTAAAGATGCCATCCGAAGGAGTTTCGATCGCATAAGAGATTCCTTAGCGAGAGCTTGCATACCTGTTGTTGAGGAAGACTCCGCTGGGGAATGTTGTTCTCTGTCTTGAGAAAAAGTTGAATTTTAGGAGCTTCAGTCGTCCGTTATTCTACTGGGGAATTGTATCTTGGTCGAAGAGGTGAAACTGAACTACTATCTGGTCGTGATCCAGGCTTCGTAGTGATAAGATCGGCTTCTATTTGGTCGTGCTCCAGGCTTTACAGCGACTTACTGGGGAGATGAGATTAAACTTGCTATCCAGTCGTACTCCAGGCTTCGCAATTTCTCAATACTTATCTGGTCGTAATCCAGGCTTCAGAAGGAATTAAGTTATTATTCGGTTGCATCCGGGCTTTAACTTGAATTTAGGGCACACTAATATCCGGTCGACTCCGGGTTTCTTAGTAATTGTCCAGGTAAACTACTATTTGATCGAAATCCAAGCTTCGCAATGTCCTTTACCGTTATCTGGTCGTAATCC
Source organism: Vicia faba (assembly GCA_948472305.1). Classification (NCBI taxonomy): domain Eukaryota; kingdom Viridiplantae; phylum Streptophyta; class Magnoliopsida; order Fabales; family Fabaceae; genus Vicia; species Vicia faba. Next base: position 1,129,249,082 of record OX451739.1, on the reverse strand, counting down.
AGGCTTCACGATGTTTCCTACCATTATCTGGTCGAATCCAGACTTCATGGTGTCCTGTACTGCTATCTGGTCGATTCCAGGCTTCACAATACCTTACTTCTTATCTGGTCGTATTCCAGGCTTCAGAAGAAATCAAATGGTTATCCAGACGCATCCGGGCTTCCATTTGATTTTAAGCCTACTAATATCCGGTCGATTTCCGTGCTTCATAGTAATTGGCCGAGTAAACTGTTATTTGGTCGAAATCCAAGCTTCGCAGTATCCCTTACTGTTATCTGTTCGTAATCCCAGGCTTCAGTGTTCTTTACCACTATCTGGTCATAATTCAGGCTTCACGATGTCTTATACCATTATCTGGTCGAATCCAGGCTTCATGGTGTTCGGGGAAATCAAGATATTATCCGGTCAAATCCGGGCTTCATAACTTGCATTAAAGATATACCATTATCTGGTCGACTCCAGGCTTAGTAGTATTATTGGCTGCTATCTGGTCGTAATTCAGGCTTCACAACGTCTTCTACCATTATCTGGTCGACTCCAGGCTTCATGGTCTTGTATTGCTATTTGGTCGTAATCCAGGCTTCACAATAACTTGTTAAGCTGTTATCCGGTCGACTCCGGGATTCACGGCTTGTGTTTATGATATACCACTATCTGGTCGTAATCCAGGCTTCATGGTGTCTTTGTATTGCTATTTGGTCGTAATCCAGGCTTCACAATAATTTGCTGGGGATTGTACTATTATCCGGTCGAATCCGGGCTTCATAGCTTGTTTTAATAGATACCACTATCTGGTCGAGTCCAGGCTTCGCGGTATTCTGATACTGTTATCCGGTCGTTCTCCGGGCTTCACAATATGATAGAGAAATCAAGATACTATACGGTCGTACCCGGGCTTCATAGCTTGAACTTTGTGAGAATTGGATTGTATCTTTTCCTGAAAGGTAAGGAGTTAGTCGTATATATTATCATGATGCATGACATGCGTCAAATAATGATGTTCTCAAAATAAATGAGATTGCACTGTATGATGTTTATGCATATGTCATGATGTATGGATATGCAATGTTTTTATGATATTCTCTAACTGGGGAAAATAAATCCTGGACTGCTGCTGGGGAGTGCAAGGAGTTGAATTCTTCGTTCTCGTTGGGGATAACGATCGAAGATGTTTTGAGAATAAATTGGCGGGAGAATAACTCTGCTGGAGAATAAACCGGCGAGAGAATGGCTCTGTGGGGAAGAGATACTATGTCAGGAGATCTGCTAATTTGGAGAAATAACCTCGGCTGTGGATGAATTACCGTTGCTGGCGGTGATGAACTCTGTCGGGGATAAAGTTTCTATTTGTGGAAGAAATAAACTCCACTGGGGATGATCTTCCATTTTTGGTGAAAGATAAACTCTGCTTGGGAAGAATTAACACCACTATATTTTGGTACTTCTTACCCTGCGGGGAGTGTATATACTTTTAGTTATTTTCTCAAGCTGGGTCTATCCCTGTACCTGGTGAATAGAGCAACTGTAGGGCTTGGACATTTCTTGTTTGCCCCTGTTCCTGGAATTACGGGTAATTGTCTTTTGTTTCGCATGTAAATATTTATGAGCAGCAATTATTTTCAAATGCATATATCAAAAATGAATTATTGGACGATCTTGCAAAACAAAACAGAAAAAGAAAAACAATTTTTTTTGAAAATTATTGTAAAATGAATTGTATTGATTTTGAAGTTGGCCTGTAATAGGCGTTTTGTACAAGAGGCTGACGTCCTAGTAAGAGAACGCTGCTGAAATGATAGAATTTATACAATTTGTGAAAAACAAAGAAAAACAGCTGTGTGAACAATCCCATTGGGTTCCAACTCTGCTATTGTCTTTATGTCTTCGAGCATCTCATCACTTTACTACTTGGTTGAAGGTAGATCAGATCGATTGGCACCGTCCGAGCTTGATAGTCGATACTGAAGTCTGGTTGCAAGATGATCCAATGAGACATAGTGTTACGCTTTGATCCCTAATTTTGCCTGGACTTCCCTTTCAGGTTTTTAGTCCACCGGGATACCCTTTTTTTCCCAAGCTGCCTTTTCAGGTTTTCGACTTGCCGGGTGTACAGTTTTTCATTTTCATCCCTTACTTTTGCCCGAACCCTTTTGGTTCGCCGGGAAGCCCTTATTTTTTCCTAGGCCAGTCAACCTAGCGGGTCTTTGATTATGCGTAGTATTTTTTCACTATGTCTGCATTAACGGGGTGAGGAAGGTCGTCACCATCCATGGTGGTTAGAATCATAGCTTCTCCTGAGAAAATGTTCTTAACCATAAATGGCCCTTCGTACGTAGGGGTCCATTTGCCCCTTGGATCACCTTGTGGCAGTATGATGCGTTTGATCACCAGATCCCCGACTTGATACTCTTGTCGTCTAACTTTCTTGTTAAATGCCTTGATCATTCTCTTTTGATACGTCTGACCATGACAAATAGCAGTAGGTCTCTTCTCGTCGATTAAATTCTGCTGATCAAGCCGGGTCTGGATCCAATCGTCCTCGCTCAAACCTGCATCCTTCATAATCCGGAGAGAGGGTATCTGGACTTCAATGGGCAAGACTTCCTCCATGCCATACACCAAAGAGTAGGGTGTTGCCCCTGTTGACGTTCGCGCTGAGGTACGGTACCCATGAAGAGCAAATGGTAATATCTCGTGCCAGTCTTTGTATGTCACCGTCATCTTCTGTACAATCTTCTTGATATTATTATTAGCCACTTCAATAGCCCCATTCATCTTCGGCCGGTAAGGAGAAGAGTTGTGATGTTGTATCTTAAACTGTTTGCAGAGCTCGGTGATCATTGTATTGTTGAGATTTGTACCATTTTCCGTAATGATCCTCTCTGGTACCCCATATCGAAAGATCAGATTGTGTCAGATGAACCACGCCACGAAGTTCTTGGTTACTGTAGCAAAGGAAGCTGCCTCAACCCACTTCGTAAAATAATCAATAGCCACCAGAATGAAATGATGCCCGTTGGATGCAGTAGGTCTGATGTCGCCGATCATGTCGATACCCCACATTGCAAAGGGCCAAGGAGCTGCCAAGATGTTCAGAGGAACTGGATGTACATGCACCTTATCAGCATAGACTTGGCACTTATGACAGGTCCGAGAATGCTGATAATAATCGGCTTCTATAGTAGACCAATAATACCTGCCCGTAGGATTTTCTTTGCCATGGTTTGTCCACTGGAATGAGTTCCGAAAGTACCTTCATGTAACTCTGCCATAATCCTTTCTGCCTCGTTCTTATCCACACATCGTAGTAAGGTCGAATCATGGTTACACTTATAAAGAATCCCATTACTGATGAAGAACTTCGCCGTGAACCTTCTCAAGAACTTCTTATCATTAATAGATGCACCCTCGTGGTACTCCTGAGCCTCAAGATACCTCTTTACCTCATGAAACCAGGGTTTATCTGCTACTTCTCCAGTCTCAATGTCACAGCAATGTGCGGGTTCATCCAACCTCTCAATGGTAATCTGGGGAGCTTCATTTTCCCACCTGACCTTAAACATAGAAGACATGGTAGCTAGCGCGCCCGCTAACTGATTCTCCTCTCTGGGTAAATGTTCAAAGGTTATCTCCTCGAAGTGTGGGAGCAACGTCAGTACATACTCCTTATAAGGAATAAGATTTGGGTGTTTCGTATCCCACTCGCCTTTGATCTGACTGATCACTAGAGCGGAATCTCTGAATACACTCAAGAACTTAATCCTTAAGTAAATAGTTGCTCGAAGACTCATGATGCACGCTTTATACTCCGCCATATTGTTGGTGCAGTTAAAACATAATCGGGCGGTGAACGGAGTATGACAGCCTTCAGGAGATATGATCATAGCGCCAATGCCATTACCCAACGCATTTGAGGCTCCATCAAAGTACATAGACCATTGGGATCCCTCCTTGGGTCCTTCATCCGGTCCAGGTTCTTCACAGTCGGTCACCAACATGATGTTCTCATCCGAAAACTCAAAATTCATAGACTGGTAATCATCCACGGCCTGATGCGCCAAATGATCTGCCAATACACTCCCCTTGATTGCTTTTTGGGTTTTGTATTGGATGTCGTACTCAGTTAAGATCATCTTCCATCTTGCTATTCTTCTGGACAAGGCCGGCTTTTCAAAGATATACTTGATTGGGTCCATCTTTGATATCAGTAGGGTAGTGTGGGTCAGCATATACTGTCTCAGCTGGCGAGCAGTCCATGCCAAAGCGCAACAAGTTTTCTCAAGCAGTGAGTATCGGGTCTCACAGTCGGTAAACTTTTTGCTAAGGTAGTAAATAGCGTGCTCTTTTCGGCCAGACTTGTCATGCTGCCCCAGCACGCACCCCATTGAATTATCCAGTACTATCAAGTATAAGATCAAATGTCTTCCTTCAACTGGAGGCATTAGAATAGGTGGCTCTTAGAGGTATTTTTTGATCCTTTCGAAAGCAGTCAGACATTCATCATTCCACTTTACTACTTGATCTTTCTTCAGCAGCTTGAAGATTGGCTCACAAGTAGTAGTCAGATGTAAAATGAATCGGGCAATGTAATTCAGACGTCCCAAAAAGCCTCTAACTTCCTTTTCTGTTCGGGGAGCGGGCATCTCTTGTATAGCCTTCACCTTTGTAGGATCCACTTGAATACCTTTATCACTAACGAAGAAACCTATCAGCTTACCAGACCTTACTCTGAAGGTGCACTTGTTCGGGTTTAATCTTAGCTTGTACATCTTCAACCTGTTGAACAGTTTCTGGAGATGGTCAAGGTGTTCTTCTTCAATTGGGGACCTTGCAATCATATCATCAACGTAAACCTCAATCTCATGGTGAATCATGTCGTGGAACAAAGCGACCATGCCACTCTGATAAGTTGCCCCAACATTCTTCAACCCGAAAGGCATTACCTTGTAGCCAAAGGTTCCCTACTGCGTAACAAAAGTTGTCTTCTCCGTGTCTTCGGGAGCCATCTTAATCTGATTGTAACCAGAAAAACCATCCATAAAGGAGAAGACCTTATGCTGCGCGGTGTTCTCGACCAGAACATCAATGTGAGGCAGTGGGAAATCATCTTTGGGACTCGCCCTATTCAGATCTCTATAGTCCATGCACATCCGTACCTTACCATCCTTCTTCGGCACCGGAACAACGTTGGCAACCCACTGCGGGTAAGAAGTGACAGTTAGAAATCCAGCGTCAAATTGTTTTATGACCTCAGCTTTGATTTTCTCAGACATCTCAGGGCGCATACGGTGAATTTTTTTTTACCGGAGGGCAGTCTTCTTTGGTTGGCAGGTGGTGTACCACAATGTCAGTGTCTAAACCAGGCACATCTTCATAAGACCAAGCGAAGATCTCAACATAGTCGCGTATCATCTGTATCAGCCGCTGCTTGACACTAGGCTTCATATTCGCACCTATCTTGACCTCTTTCTTATCTTCTTCCGTACCTAAATTCACTGATTCCACTGGCTCTTCATGCGGCTGTAGGGCCCTCTCTTCCTGTAGTAACAGTCTAGCAAGTTCCCCAGGTACCTCACAATCATCCTCACCATCGTCCTCGGCTTGGTTGATCGGATTTTCGTAGTCATAACTGGCAGCATCAGAGTCGTTATCAATGGGATCCAGAGTGGATGTGGATTTGCATTATAATACGTGAGTGTGTGTAAGACAATAGTTGTTTTGATAAAGTGCGAGATAGAAAGGAAAAACAAGGAGCGCAAAATTTTTAATGCAAGAAAACGTCCAATGCTTTATTGATGATATATGAAAATGACAAATATTAAGCCCTCATAAACAAAGCCACGGTGCCTCGGGGAAGGCACCGGGCCGTAAAGTTTTAAACTGTCTGTTACAAATCTCAACACAAAAGTCTATTACTGTGTAATAAAAGAAACGGGCACGAAGTCCTTCGCCGTCCAGTTGCTCAATCCACCGTTGGTGGTCAGGTAAATCTAGTTGTCGATATCTGACTCTTCTTCATCATCCTCAATTTCATTCACTCCCTGATTACTGATGTGTAGAGGAGGTCTTCCAATCCGCACACGCCGAACAGCCCTTTGAGCTTCTACAGTAAAGCCCAAACCAAACTTGTCAGTTTTGTGTGCAAAGTCAGGGAGCTGACCCCAATTTCCACACCCACCTTTTTCAACTACAGCCCTGGCATCCTTGAGGGAAGCCATCTTCATTAGAGGTTTATCAGCGGTAACTTCAATCGACGCCAGAGTCTGGGGGACCTCCTCAAAGTTCTGACACGGGGTTTCGATGAACTCCCCATCCATCTCCACATAGCGAAAGGAATTAAGATGACTCACCATGTACTCCTCTTCACCTTGTACCGTAACAATCTTCCCCTTTACTGGATATTTCAACATTTAATGGAGCGTAGAAGTCACTGCCCCAACCTTATGAATCCACAGGTGACCCAACAAGCAAGAATAAGATGGTCGAATATCCATCACATAGAAAGTAGATGCAAAATTCTGAGAGCCAACTTTGACAGGGACGTCCACTTCCCCGTGCACCATCCTTTTTGACCCATCGAAAGCTCTAACCACAATATTACTCGGCTTCATAACCAAACCTTCATAGTCCAGACGGCCTTATGCTTTCTTGGGTAAAACATTCAATGAGGACCCAGTATCTACTAGTACATGGGCCAGAGTAGTGCCCCTGCACTCGATCGAGACGTGCAGAGCATCATTGTGATTTCTTCCTTTAGCAGTCAGATCTGCGTCTGAGAAACCCAACCCATTGTCGACAGTCAAACTAGCTACACAGTCTTTGAATTAATCAGCAGAAGTTTCTTGCGGAACATGCACAGTTTTGAGGAAAGCAATTAAAGCCTTTGCATGGGCTTCCGAACATAATAACAAGGATAACATGGAGATTTTCGACGGGGTCTACCCCAGCTGCTCGACTATGTTGTAGTCGCTCTTCTTGATAATCTTTAGAATTTCCTCTATCTCCTGCTTAGAGGTTTCTACAATGATCTTCTTAGGTGCCTCCATCCGGGCAGGCTCACCTGTAACTTCTTTGCCCCGAGTGCCAGATGGCTCAGTGACAAGGGTGATAACTGGAGTAAGAATTGGAACAGTAGCTGATGTACTCGCAGAGGGAATGGCAACAGGCTTTAGAACAGACGGAGGGGAAATCTCAGGAGAGAAGAGTCTTCCACTTCTGGTGACCTTGCTAGACCCGACAATATTGTTGATATCAGCATCAGCTTCTTCAACCTTTAAGTCTTGCTTAACTCCATGGTAATACACGTCGGCCCCATAGTGCCAAGGGACAGCTTTATCCGAAGTGTATGGGATAGGACCAGGGATAGTAATGATTAACGGAGCAATTCTTGGAACAGATGTAATCCTAACAGGCTTTCTCGAGGAAGCCTTGGAAGGATTGGTGGAAATGGTTATGATGGAAACATCTTCAATCGGAACTAACGGAATCAAAGTCTTCTCGAACAGGATCTCTTTGTTATCCATCATGTGTTGAATACCTAATTTCAATAAATGGCAACCCACTGGCAGAATTGAACATAGGTGGTAACCTTCGCCACAACCCGGAAATAAACCGGCCAACAATAGATTCTTCTTCACAGTTAACAACAGAGTAGAAATGTCTTCCACGGAGGTCACAAATAAATCATCGTCCACAGCATTTACTCCATGACCATGCTTGGGCATAGGAGCAGTTATGACGTTGGGTTTCTCTGGAGCGTCAAACTCAATCTCTTTAGTTTCAATCAAATCTTGCACCTTATTCTTCAAGGCCCAACAGTTGTTCGTATCATTACCTGGGCTATTGGAGTGATAAGCACAGCGTGCGTTCGGATTATATAATGGAGATGTGGTACTGGGATTCCTCGGGGCTTCCCTCAGAGTTACCAGGTTGGTCTTCAACAATTGTGGTAGAATTTGAGACAAGGTCATATTAAGCCGAGTGTACTGTCTTTGCGGTCTCTCCATTCTTTGCTGATTGTTGCATTGTGGGGCAACAGTGGGTCTTAATATTACTACCGCATTTACTGCTTGACGGCGTTCAGGTCTATTTTGGCTCCTTGAGCTGTAAACTGCACTAGCTTCTTTCTTACCGGTGAAAGGATTCTTTACTGCACTTGATGATGCATCCTTCTGTATCTTAACACTTCTGATACCAGCTTCTACTCTCTCCCCAGTCAAAATCAATTCAGTAAACCCAGATGATGAACTGCCGATCAGATGATTGAAAAATGGACCAGACAACGTCCCTAGAAACATATCAACCAACTCCCTGTCAGACAAAGGGGGTTGGACTCTTCCATCCAAATCTCTCCACTTTTGAGCATAGTCCTTAAAACCTTCACTTGCACCCATAGACATACCCTGAAGCTGAGCACGAGTGGGAGAAAGGTCGGTGTTATACTGATACTTCTTGTAAAAAGCAGCAGCAAGGTCTTCCCAGTTGCGGACATTAGCTCCTTCCAATTGATAAAACCATTCAAGCTGAGTCCCTGACAGACTATCTTGAAAGAAGTGTACCCATAAATTCCTATCAGCAGTGTAAGGTTGGATTTTTCTGACATATGAGCAGAGATGGGGCTTTGGACAAGATACTCCATCGTACTTAGCAAAAATCGGAGCTTTAAACTTGTGAGAGATCACCACTCCTGATGCTAGTCCCAGATCTCTAAAGTCCAAACCAGGGACCTTCTGAATCTCCATAGCACTCAGACGGTCTTCAAGTTGTTTGTACCTATCCTCGGCAGGAGGGTACTGTTCATCATCAAAATCAGTATCATTATCGGAGACCACAGGACTAGGACCCTTTTCTTCCTCTTGATTCTCTCCTCCTTTAGATAAATGAGACAGATTAGCTTCCTGTCGCAACCTATTCCCAGATCTGTAACCCATATTCAGAAGAACCACCTTCTTCTTCTTCTTCTTCTTCTTCTCCTTCAGGATGAGAGTCTTCAAGTCTTCTTGCCCTTTAGCCAAGTTCAAGAACATCTCTTGGAATTGGGCATTATGTGCCTGAAGAGCTTTGATAGCTTGATCGGTAGGTATTTCAGAAGACATAATTGCTGAAATAAACAGCGAAGAAGATGAGAAACCTATAATGGTACCTGTAATGATGTGCATGATAATGGAATGCGTATGGAATGATTTCAAAGACTTTGGGAGATTTAAATTTGTAAAACAAAGATAATGCAAACTTTATTAGATTAAACTTGTAAAAATGTTTAACGATGCCTTCAAGGCGTTACAAAAAGAAATAACTGAAAAGCAAATTTAAACTAGAAACAACAAAAGATATCAGAAATCCCATGGTCGTTTCACCTTCGTGCTGACGTAATCATTGATCTTCCTTTCATTCTCAAGTTGCATCGTGAGCCTCAAGATCTTCCATTCTTGATCATGATACTTCTCCCAATAGGTATCCCTATCCTCCTTCAACTGGATCCAGGATCTCTTCAATGCCCCGAGATCAGTAGGCATGTAGGGATAAAGGACTGTATAAGGAACGCCTTCTTCATTAGTATGCTCCATAACCACTAGCAAAACGGCTTCATAAGGCATCCCAAGCTTCTGAGCCTGAGCTCGGACCCACTGGAGATAGGGTTGCATAGGGAGAGAAGTCTTTGGTCCTAACTCGTGAGGGTTAGACCTGTTCACCATGCCCCAGGCCCGTATAAACCTTCGGCGATGCTCATCAACGTCCCCCTTGTAGTCAAAGACAATATCTGTAAGAAGTAGCTCATGAGGACTGTCTCTCTGAGCGCGACCAAACTGTCATAGAGCCAAGCAAGGACTGTAGGTTATTCCACCTCTAATTCCAAGCAACGGGATATTAGGGTATTCCCCACATCGATCAATGACAACTATTTTTTCCATATCCTTGGAACTCCAAAGAATGTCCGTATGGGCAGGGACATTATCCTATAAGCCTAACCTAAACCTTCCTCATTTTTCAAAACAGACTTGGGGAGGTGCGAAATAAACCACCTTTCCAGCAGCGGCACGCAACACATGAGGGTCCCTCTTCTTCGTACAGTACGAGTATAAAGGGCATGTAGGATATCACCCAGAAGAGTAGGCAATGGATTGCGAGACAGGAAGATCTTAACCGCATTCACATCTATGAAGGAATCTGGATTCGGGAAGAGAACCAAACCGTAGATAAGGAGAGCCAAGATGTCTTCGAAAGCCTGAAAGTCCAAATTATCCCAGAACAGTTGAGCTTGATCCATCAGAAACTTGGCCAAGAAACCTTTAACCCTGATCCGTGTCTCCCAGTTGGATACTACATCAGCCCTTTTTAGATGTAAGGCTGAAGCAATGTCTTCGGGTCTAGGAACCTCTTCCAAACCTGTGAAGGGCGTCTGCTCGAGAATGGATATGTCCAGTAAGTAAGAAAACTCCTCCAAAGTAGGAACTAGCTGATAATCTGGGAAGGTGAAACAATGATGCATCGGATTGAAGAACTGGAAAAGCACACTCATCATCTGCTCATCCAACTTTGAAGTGACCAAGTTAAGAAGATGACCATGTCTTCTAATGAATGAAGAAGTATCAGGAACTTTTGAGACTATCTCTTTGAGTTGAGCAGGTATTTGCACAAAGTTAATGTGGATGGTGTTTCTGCACATGGAAGCCATAATCTGAAAAACAGAACAAAGATAAATCCCCTCGGTCTTTGAAATGGTTAGTATAATGAAGTATGCATGCTATGTTATGATGCATGATGTCATGGTAAAACACACAACAGGTATAGCAGATAACAGACATGGTAAAGGAAAATAAGTCACATAAGAGCCCTTAAGTTTCAGGCTTGCATGGGGTCTGGGTATTACCGTTTTGAAGTTCAGTTGGTTTCAACCTATCTTAATAATAGTAACCTGGTTCTAGAGGTTCTCAATATCACTGACCATCCTCCATCGGTCATGGTTTCAGCTCACGCAATCTTTTCTTGCAGTCGGAACTATCTCGAGAGTATGGTCTCAATGAGTGTAGTATCGAGTATCAACCAGTTCTCAGCTTTATACCGAGGCCGGCTATTTCACTACTTCTTATGGCCAAGTTGGTCAATTATAGGTTCTAAGGTCAATTGATGCTTAACGACACACATAGCAGCCCCGTATTCTCCTTGTTTCTCCACAAGGGATACCGGTACCAACCAATGTGCCACATCAATGTAGCTCCTGCTTCAACCGTATCGGTCTATGCCGTACAGTTCCCTCACAGTTTATTTCTACTTACCTAAAAGGTGTCCCCCAGATCTGGGTTAGGATCTATAGTAACTCCCAATACAAATCCCTCAAAAGTAAAGCAATCAAATCAAACAATAGAAGCAAATGTGATGAACTAATCCTAAGGTATACCCCACTTATTAATTCCCCAGCAGAGTCGCCAGTTCTTTGATATGGTGGCAGAACCGGACTGTTTTGGAAAATGCTGGTTTGTGTTTTGCGTTTGTGTTTGCAAAATGCCGCGGTAAGCAAGAGTCGCCACCGACTTTTATTTCATCCAATCGGAAAGGAAAAAGTACAGAAAAAATCCTTTTTCGAGATGTTTCTGAGTACGGGGGGTAGATTATAGAAATGGAAGGTGTTAGCACCCTTTCTATCCATGTTTTTCCACGGGCTCTTAGGTACATGCTCATCATTTTAAAATTGCTTCTGTGTTTGTGTATTTGAAATTTTTTTGTTTTACTTCGATTTAACCCTTGCTTCTGTCTTCAAGAGTGTTACGAAGTCGTTTTGAAAACATTAGTTTGAAAAGTTTGTTTGAAAGTGTATGGTGTAAAAAAAGTTCGTTTTGAGCAAGTACCTACTAGCATCTACTTACTCGAAAAAAGAATATTTCTGTTCTTACTTCCTTTAGACAGCGCTATCCCACTATTAGTGAGTAGGTAGCACCGTTGTTGGAGTTTGTAAGGGTCAATTCGAAAGGGACGTACGATCACTAAAGCAATGCTAAGACGTCTTAGTAATAACCCTAATGTCTTAAGATCATATTCGAGGCAACATATCTGGAGCAACCTTTCCGAGGCAACATTCCCGAATGGGACATTTGATCTTTGTTTAGACAAGAGAGCAATCACAAAAATACCCTATACTTAATGATCGTTTACCGAAGGCAACCGAAGTGAGAGTATACCCTAGGAGTACACATGTGCGAGTGATTCAATTTCAGTTATTATCTTTGCACATTTAGGGTTTGCTAACCGTTTTAAAATTTACATACAGTCTTGTCATGCAACCCTATTATCATACATCTAACAGTTAATATTTGCGGAAATTAAAAATGCGGAAAATAAAGCTACGCTTTACAAGGCTTTGGGTGGGGGATTAATTACATAGCCAAAAACCCGTCAAAACGATAAACAAACGAAAAAGTCCTAATTAAATTATTACATCCCATGAGCAATTACATTAATATTTGCAAAAAATAAATAAACGCGCGATGAATCGAGAATGAGAGAAAAATAGGGTTTTGACCCCGTCTAACCTAATTACAAGAAGAATTGTTTTTTGGTTGTTTTGATTATTTTAAGGAAATAAGGTTTTAAATGAAATATGTACAAAACTAATTACTAATTAATTTAAATTAGGAAAATTAATTACATTTAACCTATTTTGTGTTTTGGTTATTTTTAAGAAAAGAAAATAGAATTTAAATTAAACAAAAACCCTAGTTTCTAATTTATTTTAATTTATTTACAAAGACAAATTAAAGTTATCCTAAAATTAAATAAACTAATTAAATTAATTTTTGATAAAAAAATAAAACCTAAATCTAATTTGATGAAAAATTTATTTTATGATTTTCTTGATAAAAAAGAATTAATTTTTGTGTTAATAAAATAAATTAAATCAATTAAATAAAAGAGAAAAATATAAAAAGCAAAAGAGAGAATATGGGCCTTGTAATCAGCAAATTGGAGGGGTGTCATTAGCAGCTTTTGGGCCCAAGAACCTTGCTCCATGTTGACTTCCTGGATCCAGCGCTGCACTTTGACTGGGATGCATGATGGACCATCATGTAATGACCTTCAGATCTGGCCTCCTGGAGATCTAATGATTGAGCCTTGAGGGCACATGGTGGTCTTCACGCCTCTGTACACGCCTGATCATACAAGTAAAAATAACATGAAATACATGGGGGGACCTGGGATTCGAACCCAGGTCCTATGGCCTTTTCATCTGCCACAATACCAACTGAGCCACGCGCGTTTGTTGTATATAAAAAACCATTAATCAATATATTAAAAAACAAACAAAATGAAAAGTATCAGCACGCGAAATTCAAATGGAGCAATCAAGGTTTGCCACGCCATCGTCCCCAACCTCTCTCCGTTGCTAAAAGGTCAATGACTTTTACTTACGGACCAGAAGTGTAGGTACAAACCAACGACTTTCCAAAATCATCCATAGGCACGATAAATGGAACCTGAAGCCATAAACCAATTCGCCTTGGCCTGGTGAGCAGCATGGTGCCTTTATTTTGAGCCAACTTTACCTGTATAAAAAGATCCCAAAATGCAACAGAAAACCCTAGCAATGGTGTTTCTCTATAGGGTTAGCAAAAATGCAATTAACTGTTATGAATAGCTTGCAAATACTTCTAGGATTCAGAATATATATACATGATTCATGCTACAAATGCTTAAACAATGGTATTCGATTTCAAAAAAAGAGGGAGGTCATGAAGCTCTTACCTTACGTTTTTGGGCACAAAAATGCTTGCTTTTGATTGGTATAGCCTCCTTGTACTCCCAGGAAGCGAATGAGATGGCTTGGGAGTCTTGAAACTACTTGGAAATATTGAATCAGATCACCACTTTTCTTGAGTTTTTTCAAGTTTTGTTCTTCCTCTCCACGCCTCAAAACCTTGTGTTTTTGGTCTGCATTTTCCCAATATATATCAGTGATTGAATTAGGGTTACAAATGTGTTTTCAATCTTTGTCAATTATGGTCTTTGATCATGATTTGATTTTCATGAAAATATTTCCAAAATAAGCCAAAACCAATCTTTTTATGCACAACCATGCCTTACACGATTTGATTCTCTTGCTAGCTGTATAAGATGCCTGAAATATGCACAAAATCTTAAGGTTTGAATGATTTGGATATTTCCATGATTTATTTTGATTTAATTTGATTTAATTGAAATGAAAAATCAAAATAAATGGAAAAAATAAAATAAAGGCAAGTGGGAAGAGTTAGGGCTCGTGGACCATGTTACAAACTCAAAACAAGTGCAAAAAGTTGGGCCCATTTGACAAAAATTGCAATTTGAGGCATATTTGACTTTTGGCAATTTTGCAAAAAAAGTCAACTTCACTAATGCATAACTTCTTCAATTTTGACTATAAGAAGGTGTTCTTTGGCTTTTTAGAAAGCTTGAGATGTCCTATAAGCAACCCCTTTGGTCTCATCTCAATTGAGTCTTCCATGTTCATGTATGAAGCTTTGATAAAAAAGGTGTTTTTGTTGACTTTTCAAAATGACCTATAATATCCAAATTCATACCTTCTTGTGAGTGCATATTTTGAACTTTGGAGATGAATATGAATTTTATGGAATTGCATCCTCTTCAAAATGAGCTTTGGATGGGTCATTTCTCATAAAGTGTGAGAAAGTTATGCTTGGTCAAAGTTGAGTTGACTTTTCCTACAAAACCCTAATTTAGTAACTTTTGGGTTTTGATGAATTGTGAGCAATCCTTGATGAATCATGATCAAACATTGATAAAATGATGAATAATACTTCAAAGTGAGGATGTTGACCAAAAATCTTGAAGTTTGACTATATGTGGGCCACAGTTGACTTTTTCCCTAGCACAGTCGATTTTCAGGCCTTTGAGCAATTGACTGAGCAAACTTCCTCTGCAAGGCTTGAAACTTGACAAGGATGATCTTGTGAACATATTAGGACAATGGTGAGCATTTAGGACCCTTTGGACTCCAATACCTTGATGCAAACTGAAATCCTAATTTGAAGTAGACTGCCTTAGGAGAGAGTTTGTCTGGTTAACCCTTGGACTTCCTTGGGCAATTTGAGGATCTCACTTGAGATGTATTGAGAAATATGGGAGGGCAAATTTTGGGGTACAACAATAATTAATATCAATAATATAAAAAATTGGTAAAAATAAAAATTTTAATAAAATAAACATTGAATCCAGATGATTTTCTGCTCTTGCAATCCATCATAGAGAACTTTTCCAAGCGTCATTAGGTTTCAAGCGCTTCATATGTTTCATTTAAATTTACAATATAATGAACTTATATAATGATGTCCCTTAGATTTCATGCGGATCACTAATGACATATTCTTGAGCATTGATAACCTTTAAATGGATGACAAAGGTTTGTTTAAGGTCGTTGAAAAAAGTTAAAAATAAAACTTAACTATCCTCTCGTTTTGGACTAATACTGAGGGGTTAGATTTATTTTATTTTATTTTTACAAAAATGGTACATTGTCTACCCAGAATATTAAAAATTTGTTGTATGCAATAAATCTTTGCAGAATTTAAAAAATACAACATGTCCAGGTCCCACAGAAGATGCTAGAGATCTGTTTCGCTGATATCTATCTTCTGAAAAGTTAATATCCCCTCTATGTTTAAACTTTCAAATGTTGAGCTCCCTTCTTTGTGTAAGTTGAAGAAAGAATGATTTTCTGCACTTGTAATCTATCAAATACAACAAAATTTATCCACAAAAAAATACAACACCGTTTATCCATGAATAGTATTATGGGATTTACTTCTCGTTGATCCTTGAAGGTTTGGGGAAGTATTGATGATAACAAAGTCATAGTATTGATAGACTGTGGTGCCACCCACAACTTCATTTCGAAAGAACTGGTGGGAAAATTACAATTAGAGGTGGAAGGCAATTCATCATACATTGTAGAAGTCTGAGATGGTCACAAAATCAAATGTAAGGGAGTATGTAGAAATGTTCCCTTGAAAGTGCAAGAAGTACAAGTACAACACACTTCTTCTTGTTTGGCCTCAGAGGCGTGGATGTGGTTTTAGGCATGGAATGGTTAGCAAGCTTGGGAGAGATTAGTGCCAACTTTGAACAAATAATGTTGGGCTTCAAGATTAATGGCAGAAAGGTGATTTTAAAGAGAGAATTAGAACGTTCAAAGAAAGATGCCTCACTTAATTCTATTTTGAAAGCATTGCAGCAAGGAGAAGGGTTCCTTATCATTTATCATCATATTCAAGCCGAGATAGATTGGAAGGATTCAATCTCGTGTGAATTAAAAGATGTTTTACATTATTTACCTTCTATCTTTGAACCCTCAGAAGGACTTCCTCCTTATCAACGTCAAGACCATGCCATTCATCTCAAAGAAGGAGCCTGTTGTACCCCAAAGTTTTCCCTTCCATATTCCTCAATATTTGTCAAGAATGATCTTCAAGTTGCTCAAGATTGCTCAAGGGTTGGACAGTCAACTCACCTCCTAAGGCAGTCAAGTCAAAGTTAGGGTTTTGTGTTGCATTAAGGTACTCATATCCAAATGGCCTCAAGTGTTTCCCAATGTCTTAATATGTTCTTAAGTTCATCCATGTCAAATTTCAAGCTTTGCAGAGGAAGTTTGGTCAGTCAATTGTTCAAGAGGCCCAAAAATCGACTGTGCTAGGGCAAAAGTCAACTGTGTCCCAAATACAGTCAAACCTCAAGATTTTTTGTCAACATTCTCATTTTTAAGGATAATTCATCATTTGATCAAGGGTTTATCATGATTCATCAAGTATTGTTCAAGATTCATCAAGATTCAAAAGTTGCTAAATTAGGGTTTTGTAGGAAAAGTCAACTCAAGTTTGACCAAGCATAAAATTCTCATAATTTATGATAAATGACCCATTCAAATCTCATTTTGAAGAGGATGAAATTTCCTACAATCCATCTTCACACCCCAAGATCAAGAAATGCTCTCACAAAAAGTTAAAAATTTGGACATTATAGGTCATTTTTGAAAGTCACCAAAAACACATTTATTTTCCAAAGCTTATAACTTGAGCATGGAAGATCAAAATTGGATGAGACCAAAAGGGTTGATTATAAGACATCTCAAGGTTTCTAAAAAGTCCAAGAACACCTCCAAAAGTTCAAAATTGAAGAAGTTATGCATTGTTGAAGTTGGGCATTTTTCCAAATTTACCAAAAGTCAACTATCCTCAAAACTCCAATTTTTGACAAAAGGGCCCACTTTTTTCCACTTGATATAGTCTTGTCATGCCACACACGTGTCCCATACTTGATTTCATGGCCATTCATTTATTTTTCTATTTTATTAAATTTTTATTGACTTAATTCATTTTAAATCAATTTTAAATCAAATAAAATCTAAAAATTGATGAAATCATATCTTTGTGATTGGTACAACTTTCAATTGGCATGATTCATCAAATCAATTCGTATCAAGGCTCATTCAAGCATAAAAAATCAGATTTGGCCTATTTTTGGAAGTTTGATAATGGTGATCAAAATCAAATCATGAATCTTCAATGCACTTGATTTCAGACCAAAAGATCAAACCTAATTCATTCTATAACACTCACACAAGCCACAAAGCAAGAACACGCACAGGACACTACTGAAAGGCCAGAACAAGTTTGGAAAAAGTGTGAAAAAGTGTGAGATCAAAAACAACATTGGAGCTCGATTCAATCAAAAAGCTTGACATGGCTCTCTTCCCTGACATCTAGTGAAGCCATACCAATCAAAATCCAGCCTTGAGACCATTTGAAACTCACTGTAAGTCATCACGAAACAAGCTCTGAACATGGAATCCAAATCTCCAATTCTTGCATCTTTTCTTTAAAATCCTGGCATATTTGTGTTTGTTGTTTGATTTAGAACGTTTTGGCATTATTCAATTGTATTTTTAGGACCTATATCATGATGCCCGAACCTAGGGTTCCTGTTCTTGTTTTTTAGGAATTCTTGGTACAGGCAAAATCAAGGCGAATAATTGGTACAGGGATACTCAAGAAGGAGAGACGAAGTCAGCCATGGCTTTGGATTGCATTTCTATGGCCTAGGATGAATTCTAGGACACACCTAGGAATTTAGCTGCGGAGAAAATCCACAGGTAAAAACCTGGTTATTTCAACGAAGAAGACGACTACGCGTCCTCTTCCCATTGGCCGGTTTAAACAGCGCGCCAATTTTTTTTTATTTTCCAAGCATAGTAAATATTTTTCCATATATTATTTGTTTTGTATTCTTATAACGAATGAGCAGTTTGGTTGGGTTGTTGAACACGCTGGCATGTGAGCAATGGGACCTGGGTTCGAATCCCAGGTCCCCCAAAACTTTATTGCAATTTTATTTCAGGTTATTCTATGTGGACTCAGCAAGCACGGATTACCATATACCTCCAGATCTCCAATGCCAAGTGGCTCACAGGGCAAAACCAATGGCCAAGGTTGAAGGACCACCATGGACTCAGGTCAACAAGCGCATACTGTTGTGGAAAAGTCAACAAAGGCCAACGTGTTGGGCTTGGAAAATTGCCAGATTCACACCCAAATTAAGCCCAGCACCCCCTGGGTTATTTCTTTTTCCCTTCATATTTTCATTTTTGTTTTAATTATTTATTTTGTTATTAATTAATTAACCAATTAACATTTTTATAAAAAAATCAGAAACAACAAAAATAATATTTTTATTAATTCCATTAATTTTATTATTTATTTTTTGTAAATAACAATTAATTAATTTATTTAGTTTAAATAGGTTTAACATTAATATTTTTTTTGCAATAAATTAAAATTAATTTAGAATTAGGCTTTTAATATTTTTAACCATTCTTATTTTATTTCCTTAAATAATAAAAAACCAAAAATCTTTTCATTTAATTAATTAATTCAATAATTAACTTAGACTAATTTTTAATTCAAAAAATAACAAAAAAATATGCTTTATTTAATAAAAAGGGTCAAAACCCTAAGTCACTTCGATTTAATTTTCTCGCGCGCGAATTATTTTTGATCCATATTTCAATATTGTAACTGCTTCAGGAATGTAATAGTTTTTTAACTTAGGACTTTATTTATTTATTTACCGCTTTTATTTACTTTTCGCAATTTAATTTTAAAGGGTTTGTCTTTGGCGATGTAAATACCCGACGCCTTGTAATAGCTTAGATTTATTTTCCGCAATTTAATTCCCGCAACCATTAACTGTTAGATGTTTGAATAATAGGCAATGCATGACAAGATCAAATCTTTAACCTAAAATCAACAGTAGCTCACCATTAACATGTACAAAGATAAATAACTGAAAAATAATACACTCGCACATGCGCACTCTTAGGGTACACCTCACCTTGTTGCCTCGAACGTGGTCATTGAGTATAAGAAGTTTTAGAGGTCGCCCTCTTGTCCAAAGATCATAAGTTGCCTCGAAACGGTTGCCTCGGATAAAATGATCTAAGACATTAGGGTTACCACTAAGGCGTCCTAATATTGCTTTAGTGACCACACGTCCCTTAATCGAATTGACCCGAAAACTCCAACGATGACGCTACCTACTTCTCAATAGTGGGATAGCATTGTCTAAAGGACACTTGTACAGTTTAATTCCTTTTTGAGTAGGTAGATGGTTCTTAAGTACTTGCTCCTTTTAAAACAAAACAAAACTTTTCGCACTTACACTCCTTTCAAACAAAAACTCTTTTCAAACCCACAAACACAAAGAAAAAGCAAACTTTTGAAAACACAATGAGCAAGTACCTAAGAGCCCGTGGATAACCACGGATAGAAAGGGTGCTAACACCTTCCCTTTCTATAATCTACCTCCCGAACCCGAGAAATATCTCAAAAAGGAATTTTTCTGTGCTTTTGTCCTTTCCTTGTTGGATAAAATAAAAGACGGTGGCGACTCTTACTTACCGCGACATTTTTGCAAAAACAAATGCAAAACGCAAACCAGCATTCCAAAAATAGTTAGTTCTATTCCCAACGATACAAGAACTGGCGACTCTGCTGGGGATGTATTTTTATAAGTGAGGTGTACCTTAGGATTAGATCACTTGTGTTTTCAATTGTATGCTTTGTATGCTTTAATTTTATGGGCTTGTATCGGAGTTCTATAGATCCTAACCCGGATCTGGGGATACCCTTTAGGTAAGTAGCAATAAACTGTGAGGGATTTGTATGACGTAGACCGATACGGATGAAGCAGTAGCTACGTTGGTGTGGCACCTTGGTCTGTACCGATATCCCTTGTGTTGGAACGAGGAGAATATGGGTCTTCTAAGGAGTCATTAAGCACCAACTTACCTTAGAACCTTAAATTGACCAACTTGGCCATAGAACAGTAGCAGTATGCTACACTCATTGAGACTAAACTCTCGCGATGATTCCAGCCACAAGAAAAGGTAGCTAAACTTGAATTATGACCGATTGAGGGTAGTCAGTGATATTGAGATCCTCTAGAACCCGGTTACTATTTTTAGGACAGGTTTAAACCCACTGAACTGAAAGAGGGTAGTACCTAAGCTCCATGCCAGCCTGAAATCTAAGGGCTCTTTTGTATGACTTGTGTGCCTTTACCATGTTTTCCTTTTGTGGATACTTTTGGTGTGCCTTTACCATGACATCATGACATCATAACATTGCATACATTTTGCATAAGGACTAACCTATTTCAAAGACAAGAGGGTTTCAGCTTTGCTCTGTTTTGTAGGTCATCATGATGCCCATGCGTAGGAATACTATCCGGATCAACTTTGTCCAAGTACCTACCCTGCTTAAAGAGTTGGTTGTCAGGATTCCAGACACTACTTCCTTCATCAGAAGGCATGGTTCTCTCCTCAGTTTGGTCACCTCAAAATTGGACGAACAAATGATGAGTGTTATGGTCCAATTCTATGATCCGTTGTACCATTGTTTTACTTTCCAGGACTTCCAGCTGGTTCCTACCCTAGAAGAGTTCTCTGAGCTGCTCGGTATCTCCGTCCTGGAACAGACTCCGTTTACTGGTTGGGAAAAGAATCTTAAGCCCGAAGAAATTGCTGCAGCCCTTCACTTGACCAAGGAGGAGGTAATGGCTAACTGGGAGACTAGAAGTGGAGCTAAGGGTTTTCTGACTAAGTTTTTGGTTGATAAAGCTAATTACTTCTGGGACAGCTTAGACTTCAAGGCGTACGAGGACATTCTGGCTCTTTTGATTTATGGTCTGGTATTGTTTCTGAATCCTGACACTTTTGTTGATATTAATGCCATAAAGATCTTCATCTCTCAGAACCCTGTACCCACTCTCTTGGGTGACATCCTTCATCAGCTCTATGCTCGTACTGCCCGAAAGCGGGGAACTTTGATGTGTTGTGCTCCTTTATTATCGAGGTGGTTTATTTCGCACCTCCCTAAGTCCTTACTGAAGAACAAAGAAGTAATGGGAGGGGCTTACAGGGTGATGTCTCTTTCTAATAATGACATTATCTGGACTCTCAAAGGTATGGATGAGGTGACTATCATTGATCATTGTGGAGAGTATCCTAATGTTCCATTGATCGGAACCCATGGAGGGATTTCTTACAACCCATGTTTAGCTCTCCGTCAGTTTGGAAGAGCCAGAAGAGAAGGGCCTCATGAGATGTTGATGCCTCATATCATCTTTGATTTTCAGGGAGATAGCGACGAGCTGCGTCGTAGATTCATAAGGGCTTGGGACAGAGTTCACCAATCTGACCCACATGAGTTGGGACCAAAGACTTCTCTGCCAATGGAGCCATATCTCAGATGGGTCTGCATCCATGCCCAGAAGCTAGGTATGCCATATGAAGCTGTCAGGCCTGTTACTCTTGAAGTTGCTAATGAATAGGGGGTTCTTCCAACCATTCTCCACCCTTACATGCCCACTGATATTGGGACACTGAAGAGGTCTTGGATGCAACTGCGGGAAGAACTGGATTCGTACCGGGAGAAGTTCAATGAACAAGAGAAGAAGATCCAGAAGTTGACTAGGCAACTAGAGAACGAGCGGATCCTGAATGATTATGTCCGCACTGAGAAGAAGAGACCATGGG
This sequence comes from Vicia faba, assembly GCA_948472305.1. Classification (NCBI taxonomy): domain Eukaryota; kingdom Viridiplantae; phylum Streptophyta; class Magnoliopsida; order Fabales; family Fabaceae; genus Vicia; species Vicia faba. Next base: position 1,129,227,004 of record OX451739.1, on the reverse strand, counting down.
AGCATTGATGGACCTTTGTTGATTTCTTTTACAGTTTTTGTTTACTTTTTAGGGTTCCCATTCTTGTAACGCCTAAGGGCAATTTGTTGAACAATTTAAATTTCGAAGTTTAAATCTAATAAAGTGTGTTTCCTTTCTTGTTTACAAATTTGAATCCCGATTGTCTTTGAAATCATAAATCATACGCATTTCATCTCATTCACTTCATAAACAGGTACCCCATTACAAGTCTCTTATCTTCTTCGTTGTTTATTTCAGCAATCATCATGTCTGCTGAACCTTCAACTGAGCAAGCTATCAAGGCCCTACAGGCCCAGAATGCCCAGTTTCAAGAGTTGTTCATAAACCTAGCCTAAGGTCAGCAGGACCTGAAGACTTTGATTCTGAAGGAGAAGAAGAAGAAGAAGAAGAAGAAGAAGAGGACCATCATGTTCAATACTGGACGCAGGTTTGGAAACGGGCTGCTGAATGAAGTTGATCTGACCTCCTCATCTAGAGGGAAGGATAGTCCACAAGAAAGGAGGGCTCCTAGCTCTATGGTCTCCGACAACGACACAGACTATGATGAAGAACAGTATCCTCTTGCTGAGGATAAGTACAAACAGTTGGAAGACCGTTTAAGCGCAATGGAAATTCAGAAGGTGCCCGGTCTGGACTTCGGAGATCTAGGTCTATCCTCTGGGGTGGTGATTCCCCATAAGTTCAAGGCATCTGCCTTTGCCAAGTATGACGGAGCTTCCTGTCCAAAGCTGCACCTCCGGTCATATGTGAGGAAGATCCAGCCTTACACTGCTGATAAGAACCTGTGGATCTATTTCTTTCAAGACAGTCTCTCAGGGACTCAGCTTGAGTGGTTCTATCAGTTGGACGGAGCCAGTATCTGTAGCTGGGAGGATTTGGCTACTGCATTTTACAGGCAGTATCAGTACAACTCCGACCTCGCTCCTATGCGTACCCAACTCCAGGGTATGTCAATAGGAACGGGTGAAGGATTCAAAGAGTATGCTCAAAAATGGAGAGACCTTGCCGGAAGGGTGCAACCACCGTTAGCTGATCGTGAGCTTGTTGACATGTTTTTGGGGACCCTGTCTGGTCCATTCTTTAATTGTCTGATTAGAAGCTCTTCAGCTGGGTTTACAGATCTTATTTTGACTGGTGAGAGGATTGAAGATGGTATTAAGGCTGGGAAGATATAGAAGGGTGCCTCATCGAGCACCGAGAAGAAACCATTTAAGAAAGAGTTGAGTGTTGTCTACAGTGCGAGAAGACAGAATAGACCTGAACACCGCCAAGCTGTAAATGCGGTTGTTATTTCAAAACCTGCTGGTGCTCCTCAGCATCACAATCAACAAAAGGACGAGAGACCTCGAAGGCAATTCACTCGTCTCAGCATGACTTTGTCTCAGATTCTGTCACAGTTGCTGAAGACCAATCTGGTGACTCTAAAAGAAGCTCCGAAGAATCCAAGTACCACATCACCAAAGTACAACCCTAATGCCCGCTGCGCTTTCACTCTGATAGCCCGGGGCATAATACAGATGATTGTTGGGTTTTGAGGAACAGGGTGCAAGACCTAATTGATGCAAAGGAGATTAAGTTTGAGGCGCCCGAGAGTTGGATGTTGATACCGGCGTCAGCAACATTACTGGGCCTGCTAAAGTCACCCGCAGTGGTAGACTTTTCTCACCTGATATTGCTCCACCGGTTGTCCGAAGATCTATTGTCATTACACCTGCAAGTGTACCTACTGCCATTCCTGATCAAGTTCTTAGTCCTACCCCTGTCGCCGAGTCATCTAATGCTCGGGGCAAAGGGATCACCACTGATGTTCCTGCCCAGACGGAGGCACCAAAGACCATTACTGTTGAAGCTTCCAAACAGGAGATGGAAGAGATTTTGAAGATTATTAAGAAGAGTGATTATAACGTAGTTGAGCAACTGGGGCAAACCCCATCCAAGATTTCTATGTTGTCACTGTTGTTGTGTTCAGAGGCCCATGCCAAGGCTCTGATTACCTTCCTGAAAACTGCCCACGTGCCACAAGAGACATCAGCTGATCAGTTTACCGATTGTGTGGCCAATTTAACTGCTGATAATGGTTTGGGTTTCTCCGACGCCAATTTGAATGTTAAAGGGAAGAACCACAATGATGCCCTGCATGTCTCCATTGAATGTAGGGGCACTACTCTTGCACATGTATTGGTTGACACTGGTTCCTCATTGAACGTCTTACCCAAGAAGGCTCTAGACCGGTTGGATTGCGAAAGGTTGGAGCTAAAGCCAAGTAACATCATTGTCAAGGCCTTTGACGGGTCTAAAAGGATGGTGCATGGTGAAGTGGATATTCCAATTAAAGTTGGTTCTTAGGTCTTCAATTCTACATTCTACGTGATGGACATTCGGCCATCCTATTCTTGTTTTCTGGGTCATCCATGGATCCACAAAGCTGGAGCTGTAACCTCAACGCTCCACCAAAAGCTGAAGTACTCGGTCAGAGGGAAGATTGTGACAGTACAGGGAGAGGAAGAGTATATGGTTAGCCACCTCAACTCTTTCCGATATGTAGAGATGGATGGGGAGTTCATTGAGACCCCATTTCAGCACTTTGAAGAGGTTCCTCAGACACTGGCATCAGCTGAGACTGTGGTTGAAGATTCTCCCATGAAGATGGCTTCCTTAAAGGATGCCCGGGCTGTTATTGAGAAGGGTGAGTGTGCAAATTGGGGCCGACTTCCTGATTTTACACAGAAGACTAACAAGTTTGGTTTGGGTTTCACTGCAGAAGCTCAAAGGGTTGTTCGAAGTGCAAGGATTGGAAGACCTCTTATGTTCATCAGCAACTCAGGAGTAAATGCCATTGAAGATGATGTGGAGGAGTCTGGATTCGACAGCTGGATCTATCCTACGTCCAACGGTGGACCAAGCAACTGGACAGCAAAGGACTTCATCCCTATTACTTTTGTTACCCAGTAATGAACTCTTTGTTTTGAGCTTGTAACAGACAATGTTTTGAAACTTTATGGCCCGGTGTCTTACCCGGGGCACCGTGGCCTCATTTGTGAGGGCTTTTGTGTGCCATTTTCATATATCATTAATAAAAGCATTGGACGTTTTTGCATTTCAAATTTTATGCTCCTTGTCTTTCTTTATTATATATTGCAAAACAGCTATTTTACACACACTCACATATACAGGTCTCAATCCACTCTGGATCTCACTGGTAACGACTCTGCTACTGCCAGTTATGACTTCGAAAATCCGATCAACTTAGCCGAAGACGAAGATGAAGATGATTGCGAAGTGCCGGGTGAACTTGCAAGACTGCTACTCCATGAAGAGAGGGCCATTCAGCCACATGAAGAGCCGGTGGAAACGGTGAATCTGGGTACTGAAATAGACAAGAAGGAAGTCAAGATCGATGCAAATCTGGAGCTTAGTGTGAAGCAGCGGTTGATTCAGATGCTGCATGACTATGTTGAGATCTTTTCTTGGTCTTACGAAGATATGCCTGGGTTGGATACTGACATTGTGGTTCATCGCTTGCCTACCAAGGAAGACTGCCCTCCGGTAAAACAGAAGGTTCGCCGTATGCGCCCAGAGATGTCTGAGAAAATCAAGGCTGAAGTTATGAAACAGTTTGACACCGGTTTTCTAGCAGTGACTTCTTACCCTCAGTGGGTTGCCAATGTGGTTCCGGTACCGAAGAAGGATGGTAAGGTTCGAATGTGTGTTGACTACAGGGATTTGAATAGGGCAAGCCCTAAGGATGACTTCCCTCTACCTCACATCGACGTTCTGGTTGACAATACTGCTCAGCACAAGGTATTCTCCTTCATGGATGGTTTCTCCGGATATAATCAAATTAAGATGGCTCCCGAGGATATGGAGAAGACCACTTTTGTTACTCAGTGGGGTACCTTTTGCTACAGGGTCATGCCTTTTGGACTGAAAAATGCTGGGGCAACGTATCAGCGTGCCATGGTTGCTTTGTTTCATGATATGATCCATCATGAGATTGAAGTATACGTCGATGATATAATTGCGAGGTCCCATACTGAGGAGGAACACCTTGACCATCTACAGAAGCTGTTTGACAGGTTGAAGTTGTACAAGCTGAGATTGAACCCGAACAAGTGCACCTTCGGGGTGAGGTCTGGTAAGCTACTGGGTTTCGTCGTGAGCGACAAAGGTATTCAAGTGGACCCTGCCAAAGTGAAATCCATACAAGAGATGCCAGCTCCCAAGACAGAGAAGGAGGTCAGAGGCTTTCTAGGACGACTGGACTACATTGCCTGATTCATCTCTCACCTAACTGGTACTTGTGAGCCAATCTTCAAATTACTGAAGAAAGATCAAGTGGTACGTTGGAACAACGAATGCCAGGCTTCTTTCGAAAGGATCAAAGAGTATCTCCAGGAGCCACTTATTCTAATGCCACCAGTTGAAGAGAGACCTCTGATCTTATACTTGACAGTACTTGACAACTCAATGGGGTGTGTGATGGGGCAGCATGACGAGTCATGCCGAAAAGAGCATGCTATTTATTACCTTAGCAAAAAATTTACCGACTGTGAGACCCGATACTCACTGCTTGAGAAAACTTGTTGCGCTTTGGCATGGGCTACTCGCCGGCTAAGACAGTATATGCTGACTCACACTACTCTATTGATTTCAAAGATGGATCCAATCAAGTATATCTTCGAAAAGCCCGCCTTGTCTGGAAGAATAGCAAGATGGAAGATGATCTTGACTGAGTATGACATCCAGTACACGACTCAAAAATAAATCAAGGGAAGTGTATTGGCAGACCATTTGGCACATCAGACAGTGGATGATTACCAGTCTATGAACTTTGAATTTTCGGACGAGAATATCATGGTAGTGACTGATTGTGAGACACCTGGACCGGATGAAGGACCTGAGGAGGGATCCCGATGGTCTATGTACTTTGATGGAGCTTCGAACGCTTTGGGTAATGGCATTGGCGCTGTGATCATATCTCCTAAAGTCTCTCATACTCCATTTACCGCCCGACTGTGTTTCAACTGCACCAACAACATGGCGGAGTATGAAGCATGCATCATGGGTCTTCGAGCTGCAATCGACCTAAGGATTAAGTTTCTAAGTGTCTTCGGAGATTCCGCTCTCATGATCAGTCAGATCAAAGGCGAGTGGGATACGAAACACCCGAATCTTATCCCTTATAAGGAGTATGTGTTGACATTGCTTCCCCATTTTGAGGAGATAACCTTTGAACACTTCCCTAGAGAAGGGAATCAGTTGGCGGACGCGCTAGCTACGATGTCTTCTATGTTCAAAGTCAATTGGGACAACGAGGCTCCCCGAATCATTATTGAAAGATTGGACGTACCTGCGCATTGCTGTGATCTTGAGATCGAAGAGGTAACAGAAAAGCCCTGGTATCATGAGGTGAAGAGGTACCTTGAATCTCAGGAATACCTCGAGGGTGCATCTGTTAATGACAAGAAGTTTCTGAGGAGGTTCGCGGCAAAGTTCTTCATCAGCAATGACATCCTTTACAAGCGTAACCATGATTTGACCTTACTGCATTGCATGGATAAGAATGAAGCGGAAAGGATCATGGCAGAGCTTCATGAAGGTACTTTCGGGACTCATTCCAGTGGACATACCATGGCAAAGAAAATCCTTCGGGCAGGATATTATTGGTCCACGATGGAAGCCGACTGTTATCAGCATTCTCGGACATGTCACAAGTGCCAAGTCTATGCTGATAAGGTGCACATACCTCCAGTTCCTCTGAACATCTTGACGACACCTTGGCCTTTTGCAATGTGGGGCATTGATATGATTGGCGAGATCAGACCTACGGCATCCAACGGGCATCGTTTCATCCTGGTAGCGATTGATTACTTTATGAAGTGGGTTGAAGCAGCTTCATTTGCTACCATAACCAAGAACGTCGTGGCACGGTTCATTCGGCACAATCTGATCTGTCGGTATGGTGTACCAGAGAGTATCATTACGGACAATGGTACCAATCTCAACAACAAGATGATCACTGAGCTCTGCGAGCAATTCAAGATACATCATCATAACTCTTCTCCCTACCGGCCGAAGATGAATGGGGCTATAGAAGCAGTTAATAAGAACATTAAGAAAATTATGCAGAAGATGACAATGACATATAAAGACTGGCACTAGATGTTACCATTTGCTCTTCATGGGTACCGTACCTCAGCACGGACGTCAACAGGGGCAACACCCTATTCCTTGGTTTATGGCATGGAGGCAGTCTTACCCATTGAAGTTCAGATACCCTCTCTTCGGATCATGAAGGATGCAAGTTTGAGTGAAGATGACTGGATTCAGACCCGACTTGATCAATTGAATCTAATCGACGAAAAGAGACTTACTGCTATTTGTCATGGTCAGACGTACCAAAAACGGATGATCAAGGCATTTAACAAGAAAGTCAGACGACAAGAGTATCAAGTTGGGGACCTGGTAATCAAGCGCATTATTCTACCTCAAGGTGATCCCAGGGGGAAATGGACCCCTACTTACGAAGGGCCATTTGTGGTTAAGAACATCTTCTCAAGAGGAGCTATGATTCTAACCACCATGGATGGTGACGACCTTCCTCACCCCGTCAATGCAGACATAGTGAAAAGATACTACGCATAATCAAAGACCCGCTAGGTTGACTATCCTAGGCAAAAATAAGGGCTTCCCGGCGAACCAAAAGGGTTCGGGCAAAAATAAGGGATGAAAATGAAAAAATCTGTACACCCGGCAAGTCGAAAACCTGAAAAGGCGGCTTGGGAAAAAATGGGTATCCCGGTGGACTGAAAACCCGAAAGGGTGGTCCAGGCAAAAGTTAGGGATTAAAGCGTAATACTATATCTCGTTGGATCACCTTGCATCCAGACTTCGGTATCAACTATCAAGCTCGGACGACACCAATCAGTCAGATTCATCTTCAGCTAAGCAGCAAAGTGATGAGATGCTTGAAGATATAAAGGCAATAGCAGAGTTGGAACCCAGTGGGATGATTCACATAGCTGTTTTATTTCCTTTTCACAAATTGTATAAATTCTGTTTGTTCGGTGGCGTCCTCTTATCAGGACGTCAGCCTCTTGTACAAAAACGCCTATTTTTAGGCCAAACTTCAAAATCAATACAAATTCATTTTCAGAAATTGCAAGTTGTTTTTCCTTTATCTTTTTTGTTTTGCAAAGAACATCCAATGTTCATTTTTGATATATGCATTTGACATTAATTGCTGCTCATGAATATTTACATGTGAAACAAAGGACAAATTACGGGTAATATCAGAAACAGGGGCATAAGAAATGTCCAAACTGTGTAGTTACTTTGTCCACCAAGGTACCAAGGTAGGTTCAGCTGAAGAATATGACCAAGATACCATCACTCCCCGCAGAGTAAAACAGTAATGGTAGCTCTCCCCACTGAGACTTGCAACTATGAACGAATCAGCAATGCTCTCCCCAAGCAGAGTTAATCTACCATCAGCCCTAAAAAGGTTGGGTATCCCCAGAAGGTCTTAATCTTCCCTAGCGGAGTATAAAGATATCCTCCAGCAAGTATAAGAGCATCCTCGGCAGTCTTAATATTCCTCAACAGAATATAAGAATATTCCCCGGCGGAATACAAGATACCCCTAGTGGAGCCATTTCCCCAGCGTAGTCTAAAAAAGGCTTCCCCACCAGAGTTGAATCATCTTCCCCAGTAGATTCTGGAAGCTAATCCCATGCAGAGCGCAAATAAATCTCCCCAGCCAAACTCAGAAGGTTATCCTCCCAATAGTCTAACTTGGTTATCCTCAGCAAGTTGCAACGGAAATATCATCCCCAGCGAAGTTCTTTCTTTTCCCCCAGCAGGACTTCTATCCTCAACAGATTCAATATCACCAGCAACGGTAATCCATCCCCAGCGGAGTTTATCGTTGAAATCCCCAACAGAGCTTGCCAACGGAATCCCCAACGGGGTTTATCGTTAAAATCTTCAGCAGAACGTCTCTTCTCCACAGAGTAATTCCCCTCGGAGTAATCTCTTCATCAGTTTATTCCCCCAATGGAGTTTTTTCTCTCCTACAGGTTTATCATCTTCATTCATCATCCCCAGCGGAAACGAAGAACTCAACTTTATTCTCCAGCAGCTCCGGGATTTATTTTCCCCAGCTAAAACATTATATCCCCATACATCATGATACATGCATATATGCATCATACGAATACAATCTCATTTATTTTGAGAACATCATTGCCTGATCCATATCATGCATTTCATATGACTAGCCTTTACTTTTCAGGAAAGATACAGTTAAAGTTCTCAATTACGTCGAAGACCTGACCGGTTCTTAAATGTCAATTGAATTATCCTCAGTTGAATTTCAGATAAGGTTCTCAATCTCGACAGTTTCCCTACGTCATAGTGTGGACGAGTATTATAATCCCAACGGTATACTCCGTTGAGCACAAGTCAGTTCCTAGATCTTGATGTTTTCCTCCGTCGTAGTGTGGATAAGTTCTATAACCTCAGCGGTATACTACGTTGAGCACGAGACAGTTCCTAGATCTTGATGAAGATGTTTCCCTACGTCATAGTGTGGACGAGTACTATAACCTCAACGGTATGCTCCATTGAGCACGAGTCAGTTCCTAGATCTTGATGTTTTCCTCCGTCATAGTGTGGACAAGTTCTATAACCTCAGCGGTATACTACGTTGAGCACGAGACAGTTCCTAGATCTTGATGAAGATGTTTCCCTACGTCATAGTGTGGACGAGTACTATAACCTCAATGGTATACTCCATTGAGCACGAGTCAGTTCCTAGATCTTGATGTTTTCCTCCGTCATAGTGTGGACAAGTTCTATAACCTCAGCGGTATACTACGTTGAGCACGAGACAGTTCCTAGATCTTGATGAAGATGTTTCCCTATGTCATAGTGTGGACGAGTACTATAACCTCAACGGTATACTCCGTTGAGCACGAGTCAGTTCCTAGATCTTGATGTTTTCCTTCGTCATAGTATGGACAAGTTCTATAACCTCAGCGGTATACTACGTTGAGCACGAGACAGTTCCTAGATCTTGATGAAGATGTTTCCCTACGTCATAGTGTGGACGAGTACTATAACCTCAACGGTATACTCCATTGAGCACGAGTTAGTTCCTAGATCTTGGTGAAGATGTTTCCCCCCAATTGGATTATGGACAGGTTCTTAAGACTCAGCTGAGGCATTCTCTCAATTGAAGTACAGGCAAGTTCCTAAATCTCCACAAAAGTTAGGCTTCCCCAGCGGAATCTTTTACAACAACAGGTATGCAAGTTCTCGCTAAGGAATCTCTTATGTGATCGACATTCCGGCAGATGGCATCTGTAAGCCCATCCTCCTACCAACAGTCTCCAAATGGCATCTGTAAGCCCATTCCCGACATCACAATGTTGATACTACACCATGTGAGTGCAAATTTCTGGGCACTCTAGTGTTCAATTATCTTCCACCTTCGGATCACGAAAGGCTCGAAAGCCAATCTATATCCTCAAGTTTAAGAAAATTTAACAGGGGAAACTGTTGTACCCCAAAATTTGCCCTCCCATATTCCTCATGATTTGTCAAGAATGATCTTCAAGTTGCTCAAGATTGCTCAAGGGTTGGACAGTCAAATCACCTCCTAAGGCAGTCAAGTCAAAATTAGGGTTTTGTGTTGCATTAAGGTCCTCATATCCAAATGTCCTCAAGTGTTTCCAAATGTCTTAATATGTTCTTAAGTTCATCCATGTCAAATTTCAAGCCTTGCAGAGGAAGTTTGGTCAGTCAATTGTTCAAGAGGCCCAAAAATCGACAGTGCTAGGGCAAAAGCCAACTGTGTCCCAAATACAGTCAAACCTCAAGATTTTTTGTCAACATTCTAATTTTGAAGGATAATTCATCATTTTATAAAGGGTTGATCATGATTCATTAAGGATTGTTCAAGATTCATCAAGATTCAAAAGTTGCTAAATTAGGGTTTTACAGGAAAAGTCAACTCAACTTTGACCAAGCATAACTTTCTCATACTTTATGAGAAATGACCCATCCAAAGCTAATTTTGAAGAGGATGAAATTTCCTACAATCCATATTCACACCCCAAGATCAAGAAATTCTCACAAAAAGTTAAAAATTTGGACATTATAGGTCATTTTTGAAAGTCAACAAAAACACCTTTTTTGCCAAAGCTTATAACTTGATAATGGAAGATCAAAATTGGATGAGACAAAAAGGGTTGATTAGGGGACATCTCAAGGTTTCTAAAAAGTCCAAGAACACCTCTAAAAGTTCAAAATTGAAGAAGTTATGCATTGTTGAAGTTGGGCATTTTTCCAAATTTACCAAAAGTCAACTATCCTCAAAACTCCAATTTTTGACAAAAGGGCCCACTTTTTTCCACTTGATATAGTCTTGTCATGCCACACACGTGTCCAATACTTGATTTCATGGCCATTCATTTATTTTTCTATTTTATTAAATTTTTATTGATTTAATTCATTTTAAATCAATTTTAGATCAAATAAAATCTAAAAATTGATGAAATCATATCTTTGTGATTGGTACAACTTTCAATTGGCATTATTCATCAAATCAATTCGTATCAAGGCTCATTCAAGCATAAAAAATCAGATTTGGCCTATTTTTGGAAGTTTGATAATGGTGATCAAAATCAAATCATGAATCTTCAATGCACTTGATTTCAGACCAAAAGATCAAACCTAATTCATTCTATAACACTCACACAAGCCACATAAAGCAAGAACACGCACAGGACACTGCTGAAACGGCCAGAACAAGTTTGGAAAAAGTGTGAAAAAGTGTGAGATCAAAAACAACATTGGAGCTCGATTCAATCAAAAAGCTTGACATAGCTCTCTTCCCTGACATCCAGTGAAGCCATACCAATCAAAATCCAGCCTTGAGACCATCTGAAACTCACTGTAAGTCATCACGAAACAAGCTCTGAACATGGAATCCAAATCTCCAATTCTTGCATCTTTTCTTTAAAATCCTGGCATATTTGTGTTTGTTGTTTGATTTAGAATGTTTTGGCATTATTCAATTGTATTTTTAGGACCTATATCATGATGCCCGAACCTAGGGTTCTTGTTCTTGTTTTTAGGAATTCTTGGTACAGGCAAAATCAAGGCGAATAATTGGTACAGGGATACTCAGGAAGGAGAGACGAAGTCAGCCATGGCTTTGGATTGCATTTCTATGGCCTAGGGTGAATTCTAGGACACACCTAGGAATTTAGCTGCGGACAAAATCCGCAGGTAAAAACCTGGTTATTTCAACGAAGAAGACGACTATGCGTCCTCTTCCCATTGGCCAGTTTAAACAGCGCGCCAATTTTTTTATTTTCCAGGCATAGTAAATATTTTTCCATATATTATTTGTTTTGTATTCTTATAACGAATGAGCAGTTTGGTTGGGTGGTTGAGCATGCTGGCATGTGAGCAATGGGACCTGGGTTCGAATCCCAGGTCCCCCAAAACTTTATTGCAATTTTATTTCAGGTTATTCTATGTGGACTCAGCAAGCATGGATTACCATATACCTCCAGATCTCTAATGCCAAGTGGCTCACAGGGCAAAACCAATGGCCAAGGTTGAAGGACCACCATGGACTCAGGTCAACAAGCGCATACTGGAGTGGAAAAGTCAACAAAGGCCAACGTGTTGGGCCTGGAAAATTGCCAGATTCACACCCAAATTAAGCCCAGCACCCCCTGGGTTATTTCTTTTTCCCTTCATATTTTCATTTTTGTTTTAATTATTTATTTTGTTATTAATTAATTAACCAATTAACATTTTTATAAAAAAATCAGAAACAACAAAAATAATATTTTTATTAATTCCATTAATTTTATTATTTATTTTTTGTAAATAACAATTAATTAATTTATTTAGTTTAAATAGGTTTAACACTAATATTTTTTTTGCAATAAATTAAAATTAATTTAGAATTAGGCTTTTAATATTTTTAACCATTCTTATTTTATTTCCTTAAATAATAAAAAACCAAAAATCTTTTCATTTAATTAATTAATTCAATTATTAAATTAGACTAATTTTTAATTCAAAAAATAACAAAAAATACGCTTTATTTAATAAAAAGGGTCAAAACCCTAAGGCACTTCGATTTAATTTTCTCGCGCGCGAATTATTTTTGATCCATATTTTAATATTGTAACTGCTTCGGGAATGTAATAGTTTTTTAACTTAGGACTTTATTTATTTATTTACCGCTTTTATTTACTTTTCGCAATTTAATTTTAAAGGGTTTGTCTTTGGCGATGTAAATACCCGACGCCTTGTAATAGCTTAGATTTATTTTCCGCAATTTAATTTCCGCAACCATTAACTGTTAGATGTTTGAATAATAGGGAATGCATGACAAGATCAAATCTTTAACCTAAAATCAACAGTAGCTCACCATTAACATGTACAAAGATAAATAACTGAAAAACAATACACTCACACATGCGCACTCTTAGGGTACACCTCACTTGGTTGCCTCGAACGTGGTCATTGAGTATAGGAAGTTTTAGAGGTCGCCCTCTTGTCCAAAGATCATAAGTTGCCTTGAAACGGTTGCCTCGGATAAAATGATCTAAGACATTAGGGTTACCACTAAGGCATCCTAACACTGCTTTAGTGACCACACGTCCCTTAATCGAATTTACCCGAAAACTCCAACAACGACGCTACCTACTTCTCAATAGTGGGATAGCATTGTCTAAAGGAAACTTGTACAGTTTAATTATTTTTTGAGTAGGTAGATGGTTCTTAAGTACTTGCTCCTTTTAAAACAAAACAAAACTTTTCGCACTTACACTCCTTTCAAACAAAAACTCTTTTCAAACCCACAAACACAAAGAAAAGCAAACTTTTGAAAACACAATGAGCAAGTACCTAAGAGCCCGTGGATAACCACGGATAGAAAGGGTGCTAACACCTTCCCTTTCTATAATCTACCTCTCGAACCCGAGAAATATCTCAAAAAGGAATTTTTCTGTGCTTTTGTCCTTTCCTTGTTGGATAAAAGAAAAGACGGTGGCGACTCTTGCTTACCGCGACATTTTGCGAAAACAAACGCAAAACACGAACCAGCATTCCAAAAACAGTCATTTCTATTCCCACCGATCACAGAGCCTAAATTCCGAATATCGAACCATATGGATATCCTCACTATCAAAAACAGAAATTGAAAAATTGGTTGTGGAGATGTTAGAAACGAGAATCATTTGACCATCTACAAGTCCTTATTCTAGTCCTGTCATCCTAGATAGAAAGAAAGACGCTAGTTGGCGGTTTTGTGTAGATTATAGGGCCTTGAATAAAATCACTATTCCCGGAAAATTTCCCATCCCAGTGATTGAAGAGTTGTTGGACGAAATTTGAGGGGCCAACATCTTTTCAAAACTGGATTTAAGATTCAGATACCACCAAATCAGAATGAAGGAAGAGGATACTGCAAAAAATGCTTTCCGAACACATGAAGGTGATTATGAATTTATGGTACTTCCATTTGGACTTACTAACACACCTTCTTATTTTCAATCATTAATGAATGAAGTATTAAGGACAGTACTCCGAAAATACGTTTTGGTATTTGTTGTACCCCAAAATTTGCCCTCACATTTCTCAAAGATTGTCTCACAAGATCTTCCATGACATCAAGTTTGCAGCACTGATACATCAATTTAGGTTTGGAATTGGCACAAGGGAAAAAATGGTCAATTGCATGCTAAAAAGTCAAACTTTTACTTTTGGATCAAAATCAAGTTTTAAGAATCATATTTCATCAAGATATGTTAAAATCTGAAGTTTGTTTCATCAAGAAAGTCAAAGGTCAAAATTCTAAATACTTAGAAATTTTTCTAAGTGTTTAAGAAAGATGATAAGTTCGGAACTTCTGGCCAGATTTTCACTATGATGCAAGCTGATTCTGGAAGAACTTCTGACACAAGAGTTGTAGATTTCAATGAGATCTACGACATTGCAGAACATAACTTCTCCTAGAAATTCTGGGATTTCAAGTTATAAATCCTTGAAGACATGTCCATGAAATTGAAACACTCGGTAACTTCTGAACATTTACAAGGAAAAATTTGGTTAGAACTTCTGGACCAGTTTTTCACGAAGGTTTAATCAGAATTTGCAAGATTAATTCAAAGAAGGTCTATAAAGCATGTTACAGGCTTTCTGAAAAGTCTGAGAACTCCTTCGGAACATGTTGGAGCAGGGAGATTCAAGGATCAAAAGTTGGATGTTTGTTCTAAGTTATGTCGATGTTGAACTTCTGATCCAGATTAAGCTATGATACATAATCTCATTTTGTAGGTTTTCTGTTTTGATAAATCTCATCATCATTTAATGCTCACACCCACTTTTGAGTCTTTATCCAAAGGATTTCCCCACGTGTTGCATAGAAGTACCATTGTTGTCCTGGAAAAGAAAACTTTTGTACAAAGTTTATGCTGGGCTCATGCTTTATTTTTCTTCCGAGGGTACTTTTCTATAATTCATGCTTACGAATTCAGATTAAGCGCGACTAAAGCTGCTAACCACCCTACTTTGTGCCTTGAACCATACTTGTTTAAACTTGCTTCAAGAACAAGTCAACACCCTAGCATATGATGGTTGTACTCTTGACTTCTCAAAGCTACTAAATCCTTGCCTATAAATTGAACTTCATTTGCAACTGTTAAAGAGGTCGAAAAATATTAGAGAAAAATCCTTGAAACTTTGCTGAAATTTCAAAGAACTTAAAACTGTAAACACAAATATAAAACCTGCTAATTTCTAGTTTTTGCATCCAAGCTCTAATTTTCCTTGTGCATTTCCCAACCAAATCACCCACACAGCTTCTTCTATACATTTAGAAGTCGTCCCAACTTCTATTTTCAGACTGTAACACAGTCTTCATCAATCTTCATCTCAAAAAAATCAGAATTTTGCTTCTTGGTTGTTCCAGAACATTTCAGCCATCCACAACTTAAGTTAAGGTTTGCTTCAGCTTTCTGAGAACTTGAGGAAGCTAACCAGGACATCACAGTAGTAAGAACCAGGCTCTAGTTCACAGAACAATTTCTAGCTGCAAGGTAAGTTCTCTTCTGACTTTTATATCATTACTTAGGCATTAATAGACTTGCATGTCCAAAAATACAATGTCTCCTGACTCTGATGCTGCACATATTCATATATTTCATGTATTTTTTGCCTAAGTAGAGAGAATTTCAGTTCAGAACTTCTTAAGGAAATTAGGATTCAGAATTAGGATTAGCAAAATTCATACTTGCTTCTGACTTACAGTTCTGATACTTTATATTTCTAAAACCATGATGAAACCTGCCATAACTGCTATGTGTGCATTTTCTGTTTTGTTGAGAAATGGCTAAGTTGTAGATACTCTGATTAGCATGGAGGAGGAGATGAAATTCATCATCAGAGCTTACTTTGTAATATATGTTTATGTTTTTGCTTCTAATACCAGATGTATAGCCACCCCAGTGGTAGAGAGCGTGTGCATAAGACATTAGTGCTAAGGGTCCTAAATTCTAGCCCCAGAAACACCTTTTTTTATGTTTATCTCCTGACATTTTTACCCCATTAGTTGGACCAGAACTTCTAGATCAATCCCCTTTAATTGCTTGTCAAAACAGTGATCCTGAACCAGAACTTCTAGACATTCCCATCCAACAGCATTGACACCTTACATACCCATTATCAGAACTTCTAGCTTGCCAATGACACTAGAACTTCTAGGTTTCCAGCTACATCATAATTTCCAGACTCTCTCAACAACTAGAAATTCTGACCTTCCAGTAACATTATAACTTCTAGGCTGCCAGTTGCATAAGAACTCGTAGGATTTCCCTTGTTCCCAGCAACCCCGGAATTTTAGTGTACCCGGACCCAGAACTTCTGACCTTCCCCTTTTCTACTAACATTTTCTTTCTGACTTGCAGCGCACCAGAGTCAGAACTTCTGTTCTCTCCTATTTCAGCAACGCGTTGATTCTGACCCTTTTCCTCTTATTATTTTTATCATCATTCTATTTTCAATAATCAAAAACACCAAAAAATATTTTTATATTTACATACTTTATTTTATTTCTTTTAAAATCAAAAGACTAAAAATATTTTCTTAAGAAAATTTATTTATCTCTTTGCCAAAATCGAACTAATCCACTTTTACATTTCATTTCTTATACATTATTTCAATATGGTTGTCATAGATAATTAGGACTTTAATTTCTTGCAAATCCCCATTTGTAAATTTGTACACCTCATCCCCCTAATGATTGTAATAGCGTAGAATATTTACTTTCCGCGATTTATCGCTTTCATATAAATGCTAGTAATTAGGATTTGTATGGCAAGAGAAAACCGATAAGTAGACAACCCTAATCAAAGACTAAATGCATGCAAATCAAACACACTAGTCACACATGCACCCCTAAGGTTAACTCCATTTGTTGCTTAAAAAATGGTCATGTTATGTATGTGAGGCATCTTAGCAAAACAATCAAAAATACAAGATCATAACCCCTCGATGACGCTACGAATGTTGCCTTTCAAATGATCTTAGTCCCTCAAAGAGAAACGCCAAGATATCTCACAACATTGCTATCATGACTATACGATGACCCACGCTCGTCCCTTTTTACATCCATAGATAAGGGTTCTTACCAATCAATGGTGAGAGAGCAATATCAAAGGAAGGGAGTAAATGAATGAAATACTTTTGAGTAGGTAGAAACGTTCTTAGTTGCTTTCTCATTTTCAAGACAATCATCCTTGCAAACACCCACCAAACACTTTCAAAACATGAAATATTTTCAAAAGTCCAACACTTTGTATACGTTCTTATAAGACGAGGACCATTACAAAGTTTTCCTATACGAAGGCGCTTTTCAAAAATACTTTCAAAAACTACTACAAAGCACACTTTCAAACAAAGCAAGTGATCTAGCAAGCAACTAAGAGCCCATAGATAACTATGGATGAAAAGGGTGCTAACACCTTCCCTTTTCATAATCTACCCCCTGAACTCAAGAAAATAATCTCAAAGGTCTTTCCTGTTATTTTCACGCTTTCCTTCATTGGATAAAAGAAAAGTTGTGGCGACTCTTGCTTACCGCAACAATTGCAATCAAATGCAAAATATCCCAAGTCAGTTCTCCCACTGCGTTACAGAACTGGCGACTCTGCTGGGGACTAAAAAGTGGGGTTACCTTAGGGATATATCAACTTTACTCTCTTTCATTGTTTGACTTGCTTGCTTTATATTATGGTTCCTTGTTTGGGCTTGTTTTAATCCTCTACCCGGATCTGGGATACCTTATAGATAAGTAGAAATACATTGTGGAAACTGTGTGGGGTATATCGACATGGTCTAAATAATAGCTCGTTAGTGTGACACATTTTTTGGTACCAGTAGACCTTGAGTAGTCAAGGAGAATACGGGGCCGCTGTGTGGTGTCATGAAGCACTAACTGACTTTAGAACCTTTACTTGACCAACTTGGCCATTAGGAAGTAGTGAGGTAGTCGGCTTTGGTTCGGTCCGAAGTTGGTTGATACTCGATACCACACTCATTGAGATCGGACTTTCGGGATATTTTGGTCGCCGTTAAAGAGGCTTTACTGAAACAATGCCCGTTGAAGAAAGATCAATGATATTGAGATTCCCTAGAACCCGGTTACTATTACTAGGACAGGTTTGAGCCAACTAAACTTCAAGAGGGTACTTACCTATAAACTCCATGCAAGCCTAAACCTAAGAACTTGTTTGCTTTATGTGTATATGCTTACTTGTACATAACATCATAACATTATACCGTTGCATTTTTTGCACTAACATTTTCAAGGATTATTGGGATTTATCTTTGTTCTGTTTTGTAGGACATGGTTTCTACCCGCAGGAATACTATCCAAGTCAATCTCGTAAGAATTCCTTCCCAACTCAAAGAGTTAGCATCAAGGGTCCCTGAGAATTCTTCATTCACTGAAAGACATGGTCAACTCCTAAACTTGGTTACCTCGAGCATTAATGAAGACATGACGAAAGTACTTTTTCAGTTCTTCGACCCTTCACACCATTCCTTCACCTTTCCTGATTACCAGCTTGTACCTACTATAGAATAATTCTCTCAACTCTTAAGGATTCCTATTCTCAATCAACTACGTTTCAATGGTACAGAAAGAGATCCAAGCCATGAAGAGATTTCCCGAGCGCTACACTTGCAACAATCCGACGTCACGACTAATTGGGAAATAAGAAGTGGTGTCAAAGGGTTCCTAGCCAAGTTCTTGTTGGAGAAAGCTCAATATTGTTGGAATACTCTGGATTTACAAGATTTTGAAGAAATCTTGGCCCTTCTCATCTATGGTATGGTTTTATTTCCAAACCCTGACCAACTTATAGATGTAAATGCTGTCAAAATCTTCATGTCCCGCAATCTGGTACCTACTTTGTTGGGAGATATCCTACATTATCTCGACTCTCGCACTATAAGGAAAAGAGGGACCCTCATGTGTTGCACTCCTTTATTGGCTAGGTGGTTTGTCTCGCATCTCCCCTGGTCTGTGTTGAAGAACGAGCAAGGTTTGAGATGGTCCCATAGGTTGATGTCACTCATACATTCGGATATTCACTGGTGTTCTCGATACTTAGAATACATTACCATCATTGACCGTTATGGAGAATTCCCTAATTTTCCTTTTCTTGGAATTAGGGGAGGTATCACTTACAATCCTTGCTTAACTTTAAGACAGTTTGGGTATGCCCGAAGAGATGTTCCTCATGATATGCTCATCCAAGGAGTGGTATTCGACTACGAGAGTGACGATCAAGGCTGCCGTTAGAGGTTTATGCGAGCTTAGAGGATGGTAAACAAAGTGGATAGTAGGATACTGGGACACAAGAATTCTATTCCCCTTGAGCCTTACCTTAGGTGGGTACGAGCTCGTGCTCAGAAGCTCGTGATGCCTTACCCCTCTATCCTACTAGTTATCATGGAGCCTGTGGCTGAAGAAAAAGTTTTGTACATTGTCCTCCATCCCAACATGCCTACTTCTCTTGAAGACTTACAAAAGGGTTGGATTCAGCTAAAGGAAGAACGAGATACCTTTGAAGCACAATTCTACGCAAGCGAGAAAAGGGTTTTGGAGCTTACAAAGCAACTACATGAAGAGTAGATCTTGAACGCCTAACTTGCACCAAAGAGGATGTGTTCGACCTTTTTACCTTATAAATTTACTTTGTAAGCCCAAGAGGCACGTTGTAACCATTTTGAAACAATTAATGCAATTTTACGTTTGTTCATTCTTTGTCTAGACAAATTTAAATTTCATAAATCCTTGAAAACATTTACATACACATCTTCCATGCATCATAACATAATAGGTTTTCCATGACAGGTTTCCTTATCTCTCTGATGTTTATTTCAGCAAGATGGATATCGAGAAAACAGTGAAGGACCTACAAGCACAAAACTCCCAGTTTCAAGAGACTCTGCTGACCCTGGCCAAGGGGTAACAAGAGTTGATGGCGTTGCTGGCATCCAAAAATAAACCAAAGAGGAAGGCCCTAGTCAACATGGGTAAGAGATTCAGAGAGTCGATACGTCAGATACTGGTAGTGGAAGATTCGTCTGAGGAAGACAAAAATCAAATTGGAGAAGCAAGGAGTACCCAGGCGGGGTGTATCAATGATCAAGCGTCCGATGATGAAGATTATTTTAACGAGTAGTATCCTTCTGCCGATGTTAAGTACAAGCAGCTAGAGGACAGATTGAAGGCCGTTGAGATTCAAGCTATCCCTGGTTTGGATTTTGACGATTTGGATTTAATATCTGGGATTGTCATTCCCCACAAATTCAAGATACAAGACTATGCTAAATATGATGGGGTTTCTTGTCTGCAGCTTCACCTAAAGTCTTATGTGCGCAAAATACAACCGTACACTGCTGAGAAGAAACTTTGGGTTCACTTCTTTCAAGAAAGCTTTGTTGGGACTCAACTAGAGTGGTTTTACCAATTTGAGAGTTCCCGTATCCATACATGGGAAGACATGGCCACCGCTTTCTATCACCAATACCAGTACAATGCCGACCTGGCACCGACAAACGTTCAATTGCAAGACATGAAAATGGGTAAGAACGAAGGGTTCAAAGAGTACGTCTAAAAGTGGAGGGATCTTGCCAGGAGGGTTCAACCACCTTTAACTGATAGGGTGCACATTGACATGTTTATGGGAACTTTATCTGGTCCTTTTTTAACTTATTGGTTGGTTGCTCTTCATCCGGTTTCACTGAGCTAATCTTAACCGACGAAAGAGTTGAAAGCGGTATCAAAAGCGGGAAGATTCCCATAGCATCTGCTTCCACCTCCAATCCCGTAAAGAAACCCTTCATTGGGAAGAAAGAAACGAATGTTATGTGTGGGGCAAGGGCCCGTACTAAGAAGGATGATCGTCTAACTATTAATGTTGTTCGGATTTCCAATCCAACTCATGTTCAAAGACAATCTTCCAATCATCAATGATTTGAGGCTCTGCGAAGACAATACACAAGGATAGGAATGTCGCTATCCCAAGCCCTACAACACCTGTTAAAGGCTAATTTGGTGACACTGCGTGATTCTCCGGCCAATCCAGATACCTCCTCACCTAAATACAATCTAAATACCAAGTGTGCATATCACTCGAATAGTCTCGGGCATGAGACCGACCAATGTTGGGCACTGAAGAATAAAATTCAAGACTTAATAGACAACAAGACGATCAAATTTGATCCGCCTCCAATTGTCAATGTGATAACGGCACCAATGTCAAACCATGACAAGGGTGTCAATGCTGTTGAAGACACCATTTTTGTTTCCTCCGTCGAAGACTTGACTACTCCGTTAACAATTATCAAAAAGAATCTGCTGAAAGCCGAGGTTTTTCCTGGCTGTTTTAAGAACTATAATTGTTGCACCAAACAACTCAATGGATGCAAGTGTTTGAAGGAAGGCATTCAACGCTTGATAAATAGCCATGAGATCCTATTTGAGAAGACTCTGTCCGCCAAAAGTTTGACTAATACGATTGAAGACCTCTCTATCATAACAATTTCAAACAAGCCTCTTAGGATCTCCTCCAAGGGTCCTATCAGGATTTCAAATGAACCGACTATTGCTCCTCTGATAATTACCACCCCCGGGCTAATTTCGTACTCTTCCAACAAAGAAGTGCCATGGAATTACGGTGCTGAGGTGTTTTACCATGGAATAAAGCAAGATGCTTGGATTGAAGAAAGCAAATTTGATGACATTGGTAACATTACTGGCTCTAGTAAGGTGACCAGAACTGGGAGAATCTTTTCACCCAACATATCACCACCAACCGCTACAAAGGCACCTGTCCGCATCACCACTGCTAAGCCTAGTGCTGACATAAGGGGAAAAGAGAAAGTAGTTGAGCCTGCTGAGACAGAGATACCTGCAAAAGACATTGCTACTGAGGAACCGTCTGCTCGAGAAATGGATGAGATCTTGAAAATTATAAAGAGGAATGATTTTAAGATAGTGGAGCAGTTGGGGCAAACCCCTTCCAAGATTTCCATGTTATCTTTGCTACTTTGTTCTGATGCTCATGCTCCGGCGTTAATCAAATTCTTGAAGAAGGCTCATGTCCCTCATGAGACTACAACTAACCAGTTTGAAAATTGTGTGGCAAGCTTGACGACCGACAATGGTTTGGGGTTCTCGGATGCTGATCTGACACCACTTGGAAAGAACCATAACAAAGCTCTGCATGCTTCTGTTGAATGTAAGGGAACTACCCTAGCACGTGTTCTGGTTAACATTGGCTCTTCCTTAAACATACTACCCAAGGGCGCTTTGGACCGGTTAGACTGCGAAAGACTGGTGTTGAAGCCGAGTGATATCATTGTGAGGGCTTTTGATGGGTCCAAGAGGATTGTTCATGGAGAGGTAGATCTCCCAATCAAGGTGGGCTAACAGATTTTCAACTCTACTTTTTACATCATGGATATCCGTCCTGCTTACTCCTATTTGTTGGGTCGCCCTTAGATCCACGGAATAGGGGAAGTAACGTCAACCCTTCAACAAAAGCTCAAGTACCCGGTCAAGGGAAGGATCGTCACTGTCTGTGGTGAGGAGGAGTTCATGGTAAGCCACCTTAACTCTTTCAAATATGTGGAGATGGGTGGAGAATTTATAGAAACCCCGTGTCAGGCTTTTGAAGTTGTGCCACCAATGATTGATACTGCCAAAGTCTCCTCCGACCGGCCCAAAGCTGGTAAATTGGTGCCAAGGATGGCTTCATTTAAAGATGCCCGTGCCGCATTTGAAGAAGGAAGTTGTGGTACTTGGGGGAAAATCCCCAAGATCCCATTCAAAGCATACAAATGTGGTTTAGGTTTTACTATCAAGGCTAAAAAAGAAGTGAGACGCGCTCGTGCAGGAAATCCCACTCTCCGTATATGAAGTCATGAAGTAAATGTTATGGGTGATTCTGATGATGAATGTGCATTTGAATAATGGTATACCCTAATACAACAGAGCTCAACAAGTGGCGCGCAAAGGACTTTGTTTCCATCTCCTTCATTGAGGAGTAATTACTTGTTTATTGCTTTCTATTAATTCAAGAATCTTTTATCTGTAATATTAAACAATAACTTTTAAGCCATTTGCCTGGCCCGGGGCACTATGGTCCATTTGTCAAGGGTTTTATTTATGTTCATTTTATCATATGATCATTCAATACAAATCATTGGACTTTTGCATTCAAATCTTTGTGCTCATTGTCTTTCTTTTTCTTCAAATGCATTTTTCAAAATAGCCATGTATCTTACATGCACACACACACACTCTTGCAGGTCCTCGTCCACTCTGGATCTCATTGCCAATGACTCTACTATTACCAACTTTGATTTCGAACATCCAATTAACCAAGCCGAAGACGAAGGCGAGGAAGATTGTGAGATATCGGGAGAACTAGCCAGACTTCTATTGCAAGAGGAAAAGGCTATTCAACCGCGTGAAGAATCAGTTAAAGTCATCAATATAGGTACTGAGACAGACAAGAAAGAGGTAAAAATCGGCGCTAACCTAGAAGGCAGTGTCAAAAGCATATTGGTTCAGATGTTGCATGACTATGTGGAAGTTTTTGCTTGGTCATATGAAGATATGCCAAGTTGGATACCGACATTGTAGTTCATCGTCTACCGACAAAGGAAGTTTGTCCTCCTGTCAAGCAAAATGTTCGTCGCATGAGGCCTGCCATGTCTGAAAAGATAAAAACTGAAGTGATGAAACAATTTGATGCACGATTCCTAGTTGTGACATCGTATCCCCAATGGGTTGCAAACGTGGTGTCAGTGCCTAAGAAAGACGGAAGATTTCATATGTGTGTGTAGATTACAGGGATCTGAATAGAGCAAGCCCTAAGGATAATTTCCCTGTACCTCATATTGATGTCTTGGTCGATAACACCGCTCAACATAAAGTCTTCTCTTTCATGGATGGTTTCTCTAGCTATAATCAAATTAGATGGCTCCTGAAGACATGGAGAAGACCACCTTTATTACGCAATGGGGCACCTTTTGTTACAAGGTCATGCCATTCGGGTTGAAGAATGCGAGGGCAACATATCAAAGGGCTATGGTAGCTTTGTTTCATGATATGATTCATCATTAAATAGAGGTATATGTGGACGATATGATTGCAAGGTCACAAATTGAAGAGTAGCATCTCAATCACATATACAAGCTATTTGAGAGGCTGAAAAAGTACAAGTTGAGGTTGAACCCTAATAAGTGCACATTTGGAGTACGATCTGAAAAGCTTATAGGTTTTGTTTTCAGTGGTAAAGGCATCAAAGTCGATCCTGCCAAGGTGAAGGCCATCCAAGAAATGCCAGTGCCCCGCTCTGAAAAGGAAGTTAGAGGATTATTGGGTCGTCTTAACTACATCGCTTTCTTCATATCTCACTTAACTGCTACTTGTGAGCCAATCTTCAAACTTTTGAAGAAAGATCAAGTAGTTAGATGGAATGATGAATGCCAAGCTGCCTTCGACAAAATCAAAGAATATCCGCAAGAACCTCCTATCCTCATGCCTCCAATTGAAGGAAGATCCTTGATCATGTACTTGATTATGCTAGAGAATTATATGGGATGTGTGTTGGGCCAACATGACGAGTCTGGATGAAAAGAGCATGTTATATACTACCTGAGCAAAAAGTTTACCGACTCTGAAACCAGGTATTCACTGCTCGAGAAAACTTGTTGCGCTCTGGCATGGGTTGCTCGCCGGCTAAGACAGTACATGTTGACTCATACCACTCTGTTGATTTCTGAGATGGACCCTATCAAGTAAATCATTGAGAAGCCTTCCCTTTCCGGACGGATAGCTAGATGGAAAATGATCTTGACTGAGTACAATATTCAATACACAACACAAAAGGCCATCAAAGGAAGTTGTGATACGGTGGTAGAACTGACTGTTTTTTGTTACTACTAGTTTTGTATTTTTTGTTCGCAAATGTATGGTAAGCAAGAGTCGCTACCGACTTATATTTTATCCAACAAAGGAAAAGGGAAAAAGAACAAAAACCTTTTTCAAGATGTTTCTGAGTACAGGGGTAGATTATAGAAAGGGAAGGTATTAGCACCCTTTCTATCCATGGTTTTCCATGGGCTCTTAGGTACTTGCTCATTCTTAAATTGCTTTTGTGTGTTTGAAAAAGTTTTGAAATTGCCTTGGTGCGGCATTTCACTTTATGGTAACCCTTATATCAGTCCTCAAGGGTGTGATAAAGTGTTTTTGAAAACTTTAGTTTGAAAATTTTGTTTGAAAGTGTAAGTGTAAAAATTTGTTGTTTTGAGCAAGTACTTAAGAGTTTTTACCTACTCGAAAAAGATTGTTCGTTTTTCTTATTTCCTTTAGATATCGCTATCCTACTATTAAGGAGCAGGTAGCTCCATCATTGGAGTTTGAGGGACAACCGAAAGGGACAATTACGATCACTAAAGCAATGGTTAGGAAACCTAAGTAGTTACTCTAAAGTCCTAAAGATCTTTCTGAGGCAACATTCGAATGGGTCATCTTTGATCTTTTAGGACTAGAGGGAAACCACTAAAACTCCTTATACTTCATGATCGTTTACCGAAGGCAACCGAAGTGGGCAAAACCCTAGGAGTGAGCATGTGCAAGTGTTTGTTTTTCAATTATTTATCTTTGCACAATTAGGGTTTTCTACCGTTTTAAATTATTGATTTATTTTTCGCATACAATACTAGTATCAATCATCTAACAGTTTATAATGACAGAAAGTAAAATGCTAGAAATTTAAACCTAGATATTACAAGGCTTTGGGGAGGGGGATTACATAATCAAAAACTTGGGGAAAATAGTAAATGAAAACAGTAATAAACCTAAGTTAAACTATTACAACTTCGGAGCAATTACATTAATCGGAAAAATAAATAAATAAATGCACGAGACAAAATTAAATATGGGGAATTGAAAATATTCAAAGATATTTAATTTAGTAAATAAAGAAAAATATTTTTTTGTATTTTTTGAGAAAAAATAATTAATTTTGCAAATTAACCTAATTTCTAATTAATTTTAATTATGAAAAAAAGGAATTTTAAGTTATCCTAATTAACCAAATTAATTAATGAAATTAACTATTTTATGAAAAAAAAATAATTCTATTTTTTGTGTTTTTATGATTTTGAGATTTAATTAAAAAATATTTTTAAAGCGATTAAAAAATAAATAAAATAAAAAAATTTAAAGAAATTTAAAACAAAAAAATTGGGATGGGCCTGATGTTAGAAGCAATTCTGGGGGGTGTAGAATTGAATTCTTCAGGCCCAGAATAGTTGGCCCAACTGCCTACGTCTGATCCTGTGGGAAGCTTGTCAAGAGAGTCCACCATGCGCCTGCATGCTTAAGGCGTGGGATCTGGATACAGATTGATCCAATGATGAGATGTTAAGGTGCACGGTGAGCACGTTTGGAATGGTACTACTGGATCTGCAATTAAACGTTAAGAAAAATATTATGTATGAGGCAGGGATCGAACCCCTGACCTCTTACACACAAGCGTCTTGAAAGCTCTTCCCTTTGCCACTGAGCCAAGCTGATCATTCGTTGATACAAACAAACAACAAATAATATATTAAATAATCAGTCAGTATTATAAGAAAAACGTCGTTTTTGGTAACGAACTTTACCTACGGTCCAAAGTTTGTAGCTGTAAACCTGCCAATTTCAAAAATGCAGCACACACATAATAAATTCAAATAGAGACCATGGATCAACTGGGTTTGAGGCCCTGAACACCATGGTACCCATAATCAAACCTGATTTTGCTTATATTAAAAAACCTAAAACGAAGCTTGAAACCCTAAGAATGGCATATTTTGATTCCTGCGCTTAAACTTAAATCAAACCATTCAAACATATTGCAAACATGATTACAAGCATGAATATATACTTAGAACATGTTGATAATGACAGAATCAATGAAACCAATTTTAGAAAAAGGATGCAAACTGTGGAGGTGGTAGTACGTGATTCTTGATGCTTTGATGCTGGGAAACAATTGGAAAAGCCTCTAGGAGTACCAAGGAATGTATTGCAATCTTCAAATCCCCTTGAGGAAGTCTTCAATATAGAATCCAAGTTGAGTTTTTCTTTGAATTTTTGGAAGCTTTTTCTTTCTCTTTTTGAGGTTGGCTGCGCATGAATTCTTTTTCTCTAGGGTTGAAATGCATTGTGTATATGTACTGAATCAAATTAGGTCATTATAATTGGAAAGATTCAAAAGATTGATGGCATGATTTTAAGAAGAAATCAAATCTTGAAAAGTTTCCATGTATGAAGATTTTGTGTCCATTTGACCTTGCACGATTTCCTTGGCTTTTTGACAGCATATAAGATCTTCATTCAATGCAAAAATCAATCCTAAAACAAATTATATGATTTATTTGGATTTATTTGATTTTATTTGATTTTTAAATGAATAAAAATCAAATTAAATTAAATAAATAAGTGAATAAGGCATGGAGGGTCCCATAGGTCGTGGACCATGCTAGGACTGAGATTCAATCTTGAAAAGATGGGCCCATGTGGAAAAATGCAATTTTGAGCATTGTTGACTTTGGGCAAATTTCCAAAAATAGCCAACTTTGACAATGCATATCTCTCTCAATTTTGACTCTAAGAGGGTTTTCTTGGACTTTTTAGAAAGATTAGGATTTCCCCTAAGAAACCTATTTGGTTTCATCTCAATTGGACCTTCCATGTTCATGTAAGAAGCTTTGACCCAAAAGGTGTTTTTGTTGACATTTTGAAAAGACCTATAATGTCTGAATTTATATCTTTTCATGAGTGCATTTATTGAACTTTAGGGATGAAGATGAGTTGTAGGGAATTGGATTATATTCAAAATGAGCCTTGGATGAGAAATTTCTGATAAAGTATGAGGAAGTTATGCATGGTCAAAGTTTGGTTGACTTTTCCTATAGAAACCCTAATTTAGCAACTTTTGAGTTTTGATGAATTAGGCGCATTACTTGAGGAATCATGATCAACCCCTGATCAAATGATGGATATCACTTCAAAATAATGATGTTGACTAAAAATATTGAAGTTTGATTGTATGTGGGTCACAGTTGACTTTTGACCTAATATAGTTGATTTTCAGGCATTTGAGCAATTGACTGAGCATACTTCTTGTGCAAGGCATGAAACTTGGCATGGATGATCTTGAGAACATATTAGGGCAATGGAAACCATTTATGACCCTTGGAACTCAAACATCTTGATGAGGAGTGAAACCCTAATTTGAGGCTCATTGTCTTAGGAGGAGGATTTGTCTGGTCAATCCTTAGTCAACTTGAGCAATTGAGGACCTCTAGGAGTATGTTTTGTGTGAAAATGGGAGGGCAAATTTTGGGGTACAACAGTTGCCCCTGTTCAATCTTCTTAAACCTGAAGATGTAGATTGGCTGGTCTGCCTTTCGTGATCTGAAGGTGGAAGATGATTGAACACTAGAGTGCCCAGAAATTTGCACTCGTATGAAGTGAATGTCGATCGGTAATATCGGGAATAGGATTACATATGCCATTTGGAGAAGATGACAGAAGGTCGTAAGAGATGGGCTTAAAGATGCCATCAGTAGCATGTGACGGTTGCATAAGAGATTCCTTTGCGAGAATTCCTGTACCTGCCGTCGAGGAGGACTTCGCCGGGGAATGTTGATTTATGTCCTGAGAAATAGAGTCTAGGAGCTTCGATTGTCCATTACTTTACTTGGGAATTATCTCTTGATTGAGGAGCCAGAAGTGAACTGCATATCTGGTCAGGGTCCAGGCTGCACAGTGACTTACTGGGGAAACGTGAAATTAACCGTATCTGGTCGGGTCTAGGTCTTACAGTGTCGTAAGCTGTTGTCTGGAGATAAAAGAGAAGGAACCTGGGCAGTAGGGTTGCATCGAAATGAAAACCTGGATAGTAGAGTTGCGAGAAGGAACCTGGATAGTAGGGTTACTTCGAAATGAAAGCCTGGATAGTAGGGCTGTGAGAAGGAACGTGGATAGTAGGGTTACTTCGAAATGAAAGCCTAGATAGTAGGGCTGTGAGAAGGAACCTGGATAGTAGGGTTACTTCGAAATGAAAGTCGGGATAGTAGGGCTATGAGAAGGAACCTGGATAGTAGGGTTACTTCGAAATGGAAGCCTGGATAGTAGGGCTGTGAGAAGGAACCTGGATAGTAGGGTTACTTCAAAATGAAAGTCTGGATAGTAGGGTTATGAGAAGGAACCTGGATAGTAGGGTTACTTCAAAATGAAAGCCTGGATAGTAGGGTTGCAAGAAGGAACTTGGATAGTAGGGTTACTTCGAAATTAAAGCCTGGATAGTAGGGTTGCGAGAAGGAACTTGGGTAGTGGGGTTACATCGGAATGAAAGCCTGGATAGTAGGGCTGTGAGAAGGAACCTGGGCCGTAGGGTTAATTCAAAATGAAATCCTGGATAGTAGGGCTATGAGAAGGAACCTAGATAGTAGGTTTACTTTGAAATGAAAGCCTCGATAGTAGGGTTGCGAGAAGGAACCTGGATAGTAGGGTTACTTTGAAATGAAAGCCTGGATAGTAGGGCTATGAGAAGGAACCTGGATAGTAGGGCTGTGAGAAGGAACCTGGATGGTAGGGTTACATCGAAATGAAAGTCGGGATAGTAGGGCTATGAGAAGGAACCTGGATGGTAGGGTTACTTCGAAATGGAAGCCTGGATAGTAGGGTTGTGAGAAGGAACCTGGATAGTAGGGTTACTTCGAAATGGAAGCCTGGATAGTAGGGCTATGAGAAGGAACCTGGATAGTAGGGTTACGTCGAAATAGAAGCTTGGATAGTAGGGCTGTGAGAAGGAACCTGGATAGTAGGGCTGTGAGAAGGAACCTGGATAGTAGGGCTGTGAGAAGGAACCTGGGTAGTAGGGTTACTTTGAAATGAAATCCTGGATAGTAGGGCTATGAGAAGGAACCTAGATAGTAGGGTTACTTTGAAATGAAAGCCTGGATAGTAGGGCTGCGAGAAGGAACCTGGATAGTAGGGTTACTTCGGAATGAAAGCCTGGATAGTAGGGCTGCGAGAAGGAACCTGGATAGTAGGGTTACTTCGAAATGAAAGCCTGGATAATAGGGCTATGAAAAGGAACCTGGATAGTAGGGTTGCCTCATCTGATCACATAGATTAGTTGACTCGTTTGGTTTGTGGAACTGATTTTCTGTTAGTCGTCTGAAGATATGACATGTATAGCTTCATGGATTTAACCTTGAACTGTTAGAATTGTTGATGATAACCATCTTTCCTGAAAAGGTACAGGATTAATTATATGCGATACATGAAATGCATTCTGTGATGATGTTCTCAAAATAAATGAGATTATGTTGTATGCAATATGCATGCGCATGTAATGATGTATGAACATGAAATGCTATTGTGACATATTCGAGTTTGGGAAAGTAAATCCCTGACCGCTGCTGGAGAGTATTGGAAATTGAATTCCTGACCATTGTGGAAAAAAGTGATTCTTCTACTTCTGCTGGGGATGGTGAACAGGGATGATTATGCCGTGAATTTACTCCTTTCTATTTTTGAATATTCTGCCAAGGAGACTCTATTTGAGAATAACTCTGCGAGGGAATAACTTTATTTGAGAGAGGAGATGCTTTACCGGAAGATTTTTCCGATTCAGAGAAATAAACTCCGTTGGGGGATGAACTTCTGTAGCTGGAGGAATAAGCTATGTTGGGGATTAAGCTTCTGTATTAAGAGAAATAAACTCTGCTCGGGAGAACAACTTTATGAACCTCTTGTGATTATAAAATTTGGCTGGGGAATATATGTGTCGGCTCTCTGAAGGAACTTTGTTGGGGAAAGTAACTCCTATTTGGGGAAGCCGATGTCGGCACTTTGGTTGCCTCTACTCTGTGGGGAGTGTAGATGTCACAGGGTCGTATGTAATGGTGATCTTGTTTCAAAACTGTACCTTACCCTGTACCATGCTAAACCGAGTAACTGTCGGGATTAGGCTTTGCCCCGTTCCTTAAGTCATGAGAAACTATCTTTTTGTTTCTTATGCGAATATTGGTGAATAGCAATTATATTCCAATGCATATGTCAAGAATAAATCATTGGATGTTTTTTCAAAACAAAACAGAAAAGGAAAACAAAATGGTTTTGTAAAAATTACTTGTATTAATTTCTGAAGTTGGCCTATAACAGGATTTTTTGTACAAGGAAGTTGACGCTCTAGTAAGAGAACACCGCCGTGAAAATGAAAGCTATACAATATTGTGTACAAAGAGAAGAAAATAGATATGTGTAATAATCCCATTGAGTTTCAATTCTTCTATTGCCTCTATATCTTCGAGCGTCTAATCACTTTGTTGCTTGTCCGGAGTTGATTAGATTGATTGGTTTCGTTTGAGCTTGATAGTTGATACTGAGGTCTGGTCGCAAGGTGATCCAATGGGACATAGTGATACGCTTTACATCCCTAAATTTTTCCTCGACCACCCTTTCGGGTTTTCAGTGCACCGGGATACCCTTTTTTTCCCAAGCCGCCTTTTCAGGTTTTCGACTTGCCGGGTGTAGAGATTTTTTTTTGGTTTTCATTCCTAATTTTTTCCCGAACCCTTTTGGTTCACCGGGAAGCCCTTATTTTTACCTAGGCCACTCAACCTAGCGGGTCTTTAATCATGCGTAGTATCTTTTCACTATGCCCGCATTGACAGGGTGAGGAAGGTCGTCACCATCCATGGTGGTCAGAATCATGGCTCCACCCAAGAAAATGTTTTTGATCACAAATGGCCCTTCATATGTGGGAGTCTGTTTTCCGCTGGGATCACCTTGAGGCAGAATGATGCGCTTGATCACTAGATCCCCGACTTGATATTCTTGGCGTCTAACTTTTTTGTTGAAAGCCTTGATCATCCGTTTTTGATACATTTAACCATGACAAACAACAGTAAGTCTCTTTTTATCGATCAGATTTAGTTGATCAAATCAAATCTGGATCCAATCGTCTTTGTTAAAACCTGCATCCTTCATCATCTTCAGAGAAGGGATCTAGACCTCAATAGGCAAGACAGCCTCCATACCATATACCAGAGAGTAGGGTGTTGCCCCTGTCGATGTTCGCGTGGAGGTGCGGTACCCATGAAGAGCAAATGGTAAAATCTCATGCCAGTCTTTGTATGTCACCGTCATCTTCTGTATGATCTTTTTGATGTTCTTGTTAGCAGCTTCAACAACGCTATTCATCTCCATCCGGTAGGGAGAAGAGTTATGATGTTGTATCTTGAATTTCTTACAGAGTTCGATGATCATCGTGTTATTGAGATTCATATCATTGTCAGTGATGATTCTTTCTGGCACACCGTACCGACAGATCGAGTTATGCTTGATAAACCACACCATAATATTCTTGGTAACGGTAGCAAAAGATGCAGCTTCAACCCACTTCGTGAAGTAATCAATGGCCACTAGGATGAAGTGATGCCCATTGGAAGCGGTAGGTCTAATCTCTCTGGTCATGTCAATGCCCCACATTGCAAAGGGCCAAGGAGCCGTCAAGACATTCAAGGGAACCGAAGGTACATGTACTTTATCAGCATAGATTTGGCACTTGTGGCAAGTTCGGGAATGCCGATAACAAGCCAGGACAATTATCTACATGACCAGCTAAACTTTCAGATACAGTTCAGATACGCTCCAGACACTGATGCCATCCTGATACTCATTCAGATACAGCTTTCAGATACATTTAGGATACGCTCCAGACACGGATGCTATCCTGCTACTATTCAGATACAGTTCAGATACGCTCCAGACACGGACGCCATCCTGATACTCATTCAGATACAGCTTTCAGATACAGTTCAGATATGCTCCAGACACGGATGCCATTCTGATACTCATCCAGATTCAGATTTTAGATACAGTTCAGATACGCTCCAGACACGGACGCCATTCTGATACTCATTCAAATTCAACTTTCAGAAACGAGTCACATACAATCCATTTATAGATATTATTCTGGTACTCAACCCCACACATCTAGTACTTCAGAATAAATCAAATAGAGATTTATTCTTTCCCACACATCCATCAACAATCATTTTTGGATGGCATCGGCAAGCCCATCTCCAACAACTTCTAATCTCCTCACCAAATGGCATCTTTAAGCCCATTCCTTACACCATCAACCACCACATCCTCAAGTGCAAATTTCTAGGCACTCTAGTGTCCAATCATCTTCCACCTTCAAGTCGCAAATCTAACTCTTCAGGTTTAAGAAGATTGAACAGGGGCAACTGTTGTACACCAAAATTTTCCCTCTCATTTATCAAATATGTTCTCACAAATATCTCTCTTGGTTCAACACTGCACTAGGGTTGATCAACTCAAGACACCTCCTTAAGCACTGATGACCAAAATTAGTCTTTGAGATTGCACAAGGATAATTGAACTCTCAATACCTCATATGACTTTCATGGATCATTATGGACCCCCAAGATTACTCATATCAAGTTTCAAGTCTTGGATCACATTTTTGCTCAGTCAATTGAGCAGTTGACCTAGAAATCAGTTGTATTGGGGAAAAGTCAACTATGGTCAATTTACAATCAAACTTCATAATTTTTTATCCATATCAACATTATAAACTCATATGTATCATTTGATCAAGTTTGAACCACAATTCCTCAAGAAATTTGATCAAATCATCAAAAGGGCAAAATGGTCAAAATTAGGGTTTTGATTGAGAAAGGGCAATTTCTGATTTTTGACCTAACAAATGGTTAAGTGGTTTGAGGCTTGATCTCAAGAGTTTAATTGCATCATTTTTACCTAATGGCATGACTCAAAACATTTCTCAAGATCAATTGGATTGATAGTGAATTTTCAGTCAACTGATCAAAAGTCAATTGTACACTGAAAAGTCAAACTTTGACTTTTTGGTCAAAATCAAGTGTCAAAGATCACAATTCATCAAAACATGTCAAAAAATGAAACTTATTCATCAAGAAATCAAAAATTCAAGATTTCATTTTGAAAAGTCAAAGTTTTCTAACTTGGAAATTTTTCTAAGTGTTTAAAAAAACTTCATGTTTTTCACAACTTTGAGCAAATTTTTCACCATGTTGCAAGATGATTTAGAAGAAACTTTCAACATGAAATTTGTAGATCTCCATGATATCTAAAAAATTTATTTACACAACTTCTTCTAAAGGTTCTTAGATCTCAAGTTATTAATTCATAAAGTCATGGTCTTGAAATTAAACACTTAGTGAAATTTTGCCCTAGTTTTGGTCAGGATTTTGACCTAACTTCTGACCCAAGTTTCACCTAGTTCCAAGGGGAATTTTTAAAGAGGGGTTGTAGAGCACATTACAAGCTTTCCAAAATGTCCAAGAACTCCTTGAGATCATTTGTGAGCAAGGAGAATCGAAGGTCAGAAGTTGGGGTTTCAAGTTGTTTGGCAAGGAAATATTTGTGATGCACAATGAACCAAATCCATAGCCATGCTGCATAATATTCACTTTGCAGGCCTCAAACTTGCAATTCACTCCTTAATTAAATGTTTACACAACATATGGAGCCATCGTCCAAGCATTTGAATCATTATCCAAGTTGCATTTCCATTTTTGGAAGAAAGGCACCATTGTTATTCTTGAAAAGTGACTTTAATCACAAAGTCAACTTGTGTGGAGCTTTGCACTTGTTCTTTCTGCACAAGCATACTCTATAAACTCAGAACAAACATGTTTAAAGTTGCTAGCCACCCTACAAGACATGTACCTTGCATTGAAACCATGTTTGTCAAGATCACTTCAAAAACAAGTCAAGAACTCATAACATGTGATTATTTGTTTCTGATCATTTCAAACCTCAAAAACTTTCCTCTATAAATAGAGATACTATTTGCAAGAGAACCCACGAATACACAAGCTCCAAAACTTTCCCAAACTCAGAACTGCATCACAAACCACCATCGTTGCATATTCTGACCAAGAACATCAAACTTCCATTTCACTCGTGCGTTTCTTGGCCTTTTGCTTCCAAAAGCTTCCAAACATCATACATAAGTTATCCATATCCCTGTTACACGACTGTAACACCATCTTCGTCAATTTCCAAGTTCAAAAACAAAGCATCACAGTTGGAATTCTCCATACCATTCTAGCCACCTTCAGCTCAAGCCAGCCATTGCATTAGCTTCCTAGAGGTCCAAGGAAGCTAACCTAATCATCACCATCACTTGAAACAAGCTCAAACTCATTTCACGATTTCCAGTTTTAAGGTATTTTTCTTGAACTTCTATCTCATTATTTAGGCATTGTTAGGTTTGCATTTGTGAAGATAGAATGTAGATAGCATTTCCCTGAAACTATACATGTCCATAGATTTAATTTATGTTGCTTGAGCATGGAGAATTTTGAGTTTAAACTTGCTGAAACATTTAGGTCAGAATTTGGTACTTTCAAAAATTATCATTCATCTTTGATTTATAGCTTATGATATTTATATGGTTGGATTCGTGTGGAAAAATGGAGCAACTTTCATGTTTGCATCTTTCATTTTTGTTGAGAAATGAGCAAGTTACAGATCCTTTGGCTGGAGATTGAAGATGAAGTACAGTCAGGGCAAGTTTTATGTTATGTATTTATCATTTCATATTAACGGATGTATCATCACCCCAGTGGTTAAAGCGCGCGCTTGTCACTATGAGGTCCTGGGTTCAAGCCCCAACATGACCTTTTTTCCATTTTCCACTTTTTTTTTGACATTTTTGTGCTTTTGCAGCGCTAGGCCTCCCCTTCTTTGGGCTTTGTTATTTTTACTAACTTCTGACCCCCTGTTCCATTAATCCACCTCCCTGACTTTTTTTTTTTTTTACTTTTTCATCTTTTATTTATTATTATTATTATTATTATTATTATTATTATTATTTTCATTAATCATGAAAAATCCAAAAATATTTTATTTATTATTTACACTTATTTATTTTATTTTCTTATGAAACAAAAATATTAAAAAAACATTTTCTTTTAACAAATTAATTAAATATTTAGACTTAGTTTTAATAATTATTTTATTAATTAAAATTAACTTAGAATTTAGGTTTCTTTTAATTATTTAATTTTTATTTTTATCTAACCTAAAACCCTTTTTCTTCATAAAAACCCTAAAAATCTATTTTAATTTAATTTCTTTTCTCAATTAGTTTAAGTTAATTTTATTTTAATTTTAACTAATCATTTTTCTTAATTAGGTTTAGGTTAAACTCTTTTTTATGAAAACCAAACAAACATCATCTCTCTTTTTTTATATTCTTGTATTTATATATTACCATTTATTCAATTATTTGTACATGTTCAATATGGTTGTAATAGATAATTAGGTTTAATTTTCTTACAAAATCCCCATTTGTAATTTGTATACCCCCTCCCCTAAATGATGTAATAGCGTAGTAATTTTAAATTTCATAATTTATCGCTTTATATGCAAATGCTAGTAATTAGGATTTTGTATGGATAGAAAAAACCAATCAATAGAAAACCCTAACCAAAGACAAATCAAGCATGAAAATCAATCCACTTGCACACAAACACCCCTAGGGTAAATCCACTTTGTTGCCTTACAAAAATGGACATATTATGCATGTGAGGTATCTTAGCAAAAACAAACAAAATACAAGATTATAGTCCCTCGATGACGCTTCAAATGTTGCCTTTCAAATGATCTTAGTCCCTCAAAGAGAAATGCTAAGATACATTGAAACATTGCTAATCATGGTTATACAATGACCCACGCCTGTCCCTTTTACATCCAAAGATAGGGTTACTTACCAAATCAATGGTAAGATAACAATGTCAAAGGAAAGAGGAAAAGAACATGAAAGACTTTTGAGTAGGTAGAATTTTCCTAGTTACTTGCTCAATTTCAAAACAAAAACATCCTTGTTATTTTTTAAAACAAACACCTACACTTTCAAAACATCTTACAAACTTGAAAACATTTTCAAAAGATCAAACACTTTGTATACATTCTTACGAACGAGAATCATTATAAAGTTTGCCTAAACAATGACATATTTTCAAAAGTACTTTCAAAACCACAGAAAACACAATTTCAAACAAAAGCAAATGATCTAGCAAGTAACTAAGATCCCATGGAAAACCATGGATGAAAAGGGTTTTAACACCTTCCCTTTTCATAATCTACCCCCCGAACTCAAGAAACAATCTCAAAGGTCTTTCCAGTGCTTTTTCACCTTTCCTTTTGGATAAAAGAAAACTCAGTGGTGACACTTGCTAACCGCAACATTTGTGATCAAACGCAAAACACCCAAGTCAGTTCTCCCACCGTATCACAGAGACTAACCTCAACAATGCTATGATTACAGAACTTTGCACTCAGTTCAAAATCTAGCATCATAATTCTTCTCCTTGTAGACCTAAAATGAATGGTACAGTAGAAGCATCCAACAAAAACATTAAGAAGATTGTACAGAAGATGGTAGTGACCTACAAAGACTGGCATGAGATGTTACCGTTTGCTCTTCATGGCTACCGCACTTCAGCTCAGACATCAACTAGGGCAACTCCCTTTTCTTTGGTCTATGGCATGGAAGTTGTTCTGCTAGTAGAAGTTCAGATTCCCTCACTGAGGATTATGAATGAAGAAGACCTAGGCAAAGATGAATGGATTCAGACAAGATTGGATCAGTTGAACTTGATTGATGAAAAGTGACAGGCTGCCGTTTTTCATGGTCAGATGTACCAAAAATGTATGATCAAGGTTTTCAACAAAAATAGCAGGCCTTGAGTATATCAAGCTGGTGACTTGGTAATAAAGTGCATCATTCTTCCACAAGGCGACCCCAGGGGCAAATGGACTCCCACTTACGAAGGGCCATTTGTTGTCAAGAGAGTTTTCTCTAGTGGTGCCATGATGCTGACTACTATGGACGGTGAAGACTTCCCACATCCTGTGAATGCAGACATAGTTAAAAAATACTATGCATAAAAGACCCGCTAGGTTGACACACCTAGACAAGATAAGGGCATCCCGGCAAACCAAAAGGTTTGGGAAAAAAATTAGGGATATATGCAAAAGATTGTACACCTGGTAAGTTGAAAACTTGAAAGGGCGACTTGGGAAAAAATGGGTATCCTGGTGGGATGAAAACTCGAAAGGGCGGTCCAGGCAAAAGTTAAGGATTGAAAGCGTATGACTATGTCCTGTAAAATCACCACAGTCGACTTTATTACCAAGGTCCAAGTTCAAACGATCCAAGATCAGTCCAATCAACTTTTGTTAACGGCAAGGGACATTCGAAGACATTGGGGTAATAGTAGAGTTAGAATGCTATGAGATCACTTCCACATGGCTATTATTTTTGTTTTCAATTTTGTTTTCCCTTCGACGATTTCCTCTTACTAGGATCTCCGTCTCTTTGTACAAAAACGCCTATTCATGGGAAAAATATCAATACAAATATACTTTGAAGTGAAAACTTTCTGTTTTTGTTTTGAATGCAAAGATGTCCAATGACTAAAATTGAATGAAAATATGCATGTGAACATAATTAAAACTATTTGGCACATGTGTTCTGCCAAGCTGCAGCAAGCATCTCTTTAATGTATATGGGATATTCCCACAGAGTTATCTCATTATCATTATCCCCATAAAATCCTTTTCATAGTGTAGTCCCCAGCCAGAGACTCAATCTCTTGACACCCCCCCAGCTGAGTTGGTCCTAAAAGAAGAAGCCTTGTGGATCTCTTCCTAAAAGAACTCACCTTGTCAGCAGTTCGTCAAATTTTCCTCGACAGGGTTTATTTCCCAGCTGAGACTATCTTCCCCGACTGAATCTATCCTCTCCAGCTTGAGTTTACCTCTCAGACTATTACAAATCGGAGGACCACAACCTCTGATCCACAGTGAAGTCTCCAACAAATTCATTGCTATCTCCGAAAGTTGTTGTGAAGCCTGGACCCGACTAGATAACATTTTAACTTCAGTAAGTTGTTGAGAAGCCTGGATCCGACCAGATAACAGTCAACTTCATTATTTTAAACAAGTTACTATGAAGCCTGGACCTGACCAGATAATAGTACAACTTTCAATCACTATGAAGCCTGGACCCGACCAGATAATAGTGTACCTTTTCAAAATACTATGATACTTGTACCCGAACAGATAATAGTTAACTTCTCAAGACACTATAAAGCCTGGACCCGACCAGATATTAGTTTAACTCCTCGAGATATTGAAAAACCTGAACTCAACCAGACAAGGGTTTAACTTCTTTTCCCCAGTAGAGTTTTCCTATATCCCAGCAAGTTACTGTGAAGCCTGGACCCGACCAGATATTAGTTCAACTTTATCTTTTCAGACGAGTTATTGGGAAGCCAGGAATCCGACCAGGTAGCAATTAACTTTATTCCCTCATAAATTTGTTGTGAAGCCTGGAATCCGACCAAATAACAACTAGTTTCAAGCAAGTTATTGTGAAGCCTGGACCCGACCAGATATCAGTTCAACTTTATCTTTTCAAGAAAGTTATTGTGAAGCTTGGAGTCTGACCAGATAGCAATTAATTTCATCCACCTCAAAAATTATGAAGCCTGGAATCTGACCAGATAACAATTAATTTAATCTTCCCCAGTAAGTCACTGTGAAGCCTGGAACCCGACCAAATAACAGTTCAACTTCAAGCAATTTTCTGCGAAGCCTGGATTCCGACCAGATAATAGTTAATTCAGATCTTCCCCTGCAAGTCACTGCGAAGCCTGGAATACGACCAAATAGCAGTCAACTTCATTATCCCCAACAAATTGCTGCCAAGCCTAGATTTTGACCAGATAACAACCAACTTTTGATGCTCTCCAGTCAGGAATAATTTCCCAGTAAGAGCATTGAAAAATCAAAACTCCTAAACTCTTTTCCCCAATAAGAGATCAACACTCTCCCCAGAGTCTTCTCAAACAAGCCAGTATTCCCCAGTAAAGTTTCTCCTCAAACAATAGAACAGGAATTCCCAGCGGAAATATCCTAAAATAAGAGGAGCTTACTCTTCATCCCCAACAGCAGTCTGGGATCTCATTTCCTAAGGCTCATCGGCATGTTGTCAAGGATTAGTTTTCCTAGATAAAGACACGCTGCAAGGAACACATCACATTCATAAACCATAACGC
The DNA here is from genome assembly GCA_948472305.1 of Vicia faba. NCBI lineage: Eukaryota > Viridiplantae > Streptophyta > Magnoliopsida > Fabales > Fabaceae > Vicia > Vicia faba. The sequence continues at coordinate 1,129,187,158 of OX451739.1, read as the reverse complement.
ATGCATGACAAATGCATACAGCATAAGCTCATTTATTTTGAGAACATCATTACACCATGCATATATCTGCATGCAACTAATCTTTTTCCTTGCAGAAAAATCTACAGACAAAGACATCTACCACTCCAGTTTAAATCAACCAAAAGATTTATCCTGATACTTTCCCGAGTCACTCTGAAGACATCTCTAAGCCCATTCCCTACACAGTCAACTAACACATCATCGAGTGCAAATTGTTGGGCACTTTAGTGTTCAATCATCTTCCACCTTCAAGTCACGAATGGCAGGCGTGCCAATCTAACTCTTCAGGTTTAAGAAGATTAAATAGGGGCAGTTGTTGTACCCCGAAATTTTCCCTCTCATTTCTCAAAGATTCTCTCACAAGATCTTCCATGACATCAAGTTTGAAGCACTGATACATCAATTTAGGTTGGGAATTGGCACAAGGGAAAAATGGCCAATTGCACGCTGAAAAGTCAAACTTTGACTTTTGGATCAAAATCAAGTTTCAAGAATCATATTTCATCAAGATATGTTAAAATCTGAATTTTGTTTCATCAAGAAAGTCAAAGGTCAAAATTCTAAATGCTTAGAAATTTTTCTAAGTGTTTAAGAAAGATGATAAGTTCAAAACTTCTGGCCAGATTTTCACTATGATGCAAGCTGATTTTGGAAGAACTTATGACACAAGAGTTGTATATTTCAATGAGATCTACGACATTGCAGAATAGAACTTCTCCTAGAAATGCTGGGATTTCAAGTTATAAATCCTTGAAGACATGTCCATGAAATTGAAGAACTCAGTAAATTTTGAACATTTACAAGACAGAATTTGGTTAGAACTTCTGGAACAGTTTTTCACGAAGGTTCAATCAGAATTTGCAAGATTAATTAAAAGAAGGTCTACAAAGCATGTTACAGGCTTTCTGAAAAGTCTGAGAACTCCTTCAGAACAAGCTGGAGCAGGGAGATTTAAGGATCAGAAGTTGGATGTTTGTTCTAAGTTACGCTGATGCTGAACTTCTGATCTAGATTAAGCTATGATACATAATCTCATTTTGCAAGTTTCTTGTTTTGATAAATCTCATCATCATTTAATGCTCACCCCCACTTTAGAGTCTTTATCCAAAGGATTTCCCCACGTGTGGCATAGAAGTACCATTGTTGTCCTTGAAAAGCAAACTTTTGTAGAAAGTTTATGTTGGGCCCATGCTTTATTTTTCTTCTGAGGGTACTTTTCCATAATTCATGCTTACAAATTCAGATTAAGTGCGGATAAAGCTGCTAACCACCCTACTTTGTGCCTTGAACCATACTTGTTTAAACATGCTTCAAGAACAAGTCAGCGTCCTAGCATATGATGGTTGTACTCTTGACTTCTCCAAGCTACCAAATCCTTGCCTATAAATTGAACTTCATTTTCAAATGTTAAAGAGGTCGAAAAAGATTAGAGAAAAAGTCTTGACACTTTGCTGAAATTTCAAAGAACTTAAAACTGTAAACACAAATACAAAACCTGCTAATTTTTGGTTTTTGCATCCAAGCTCTAATTTTCCTTGTGAATTTTCCAACCAAATCACCCACAAAGCTTCTTCTATACATTTAGAAGCTGTCCCAACTTCTGTTTTCAGACTGTAATACAGTCTTCATCAATCTCCATCTCAAAAAATCAGAACTTTGCTTCTTGGTTGTTCCAGAACATTTGAGCCATCCACAACTCAAGTTAAGGTTTTCTTTAGCTTTTTGAGAACTTGAGGAAGCTCACCAGGACATCACATCAGTCAGAACCAGGCTTTAGTTCACAGAACAATTTACAGCTGCAAGGTAAGTTATCTTCTAACTTTTATCTCATTACTTAGGCATTGATAGACTTGCATGTCCAAAAAGACAATGTAAATATCATGACTCTGATGTTGTACATATTCATAGATTTCATGTATTTTTTGCCTAAGTAGAGAGAATTTTAGTTCACAACTTTTTGAGGAAATTAGTATTCAGAATTAGGATTAGCAAAATTCATACTTGTTTCTGATTTACAGTTCTGATACTTTATATTTCTGAAACCATGATGAAACCTGCCATAACTGCTATGTGTGCATTTTCTATTTTGTTGAGAAATGGCTAAGCTGCAGATACTCTAATTGGCGTGGAGAAGGAGATGAAATTCATCATCAAAGCTTACTTTGTAATATATGTTTATGTTTTTGCTTCTAATACCGGATGTATAGCCACCCCAGTGGTAGAGAGCGTGTGCATAAGACATTAGTGCTAAGGGTCCTGAATTCTAGCCCCAGAAACACCTTTTTTTATGTTTATATTCTGAAATTTTTACCCCATTAGTTGGACCAGAACTTCTAGATCAATCCCCTTTAATTACTTGTCAAAATAGTAATCATGAACCAGAACTTCTAGACATTCCCATCCAACAACATTGACACCTCACATACCCATTATCAGAACTTCTAGCTTGCCAGTGACACTAGAACTTCTAGGTTTTCAGCTACATCAGAATTTCCAGACTCGCTCAACAACCGGAACTTCTGACCTTCCAGTAACATTAGAACTTCTAGGCTGCCAGTTGCATCAGAACTCCTAAGATTTCCCTTGTTCCCAGCAACCCCAGAACTTTAGTGTACCCGGACCCAGAGTCAGAACTTTTGTTCTCTCCTATTTCAGCAACGCGCTGATTCTGACCCTTTTCCTCTTATTATTTTTATCATCATTTTATTTTCAATAATCAAAAACACCAAAAAATATTTTTATACTCACATACTTTATTTTATTTATTTTAAAATCAAAAGACTATAAATATTTTCTTGAGCAAATTTATTTATTTCTTAGCCAAAACCAAACTAATCCACTTTTACATTTCATTTCTTATACATTATTTCAATATGGTTGTAATAGATAATTAGGACTTTAATTTCTTACGAATCCCTATTTCTAAATTTGTACACCCCATTCCCCTAATGATTGTAATAGCATAGAATATTTACTTTCCGTGATTTATCGCTTTCATATAAATGCTAGTAATTAGGATTTGTATGGCAAGATAAAACCAACAAGTAGACAACCCTAATCAAAGACTAAATGCATGCAAATCAAACACACTAGTCACACATGCACCCCTAAGGTTAACTCCACTTGTTGCCTAAAAAATGGTCATGTTATGCATGTGAGACATCTTAGCAAAACAATCAAAAATACAAGATCATAATCCCTCGATGACGCTACGAATGTTTCCTTTCAAATGATCTTAGTCCCTCAAAGAGAAATGCTAAGATATCTCACAACATTGCTATCATGACTATACGATGACCCACGCCCGTCCATTTTTACATCCAAAGATAAGGCTTCTTACCAATCAATGGTGAGATAGCAATATCAAAGGAAGGGAGGAAATGAATGAAAGACTTTTGAGTAGGTAGAAACGTTCTTAGTTGCTTGCGTATTTTCAAGACAAACATCCTTGCAAACACCCACCAAACGCTTTCAAAACATGAAATATTTTCAAAAGTCCAACACTTTGTATACGTTCTTATAAGACGAGGACCACTACAAAGTTTGCCTAAACGAAGGTGCTTTTCAAAAATACTTTCAAAAACTACCACAAAGCACACTTTAAAACAAAGCAAGTGATCTAGCAAGCAACTAAGAGCCCATAGATAACTATGGATGAAAAGGGTGCTAACACATTCCCTTTTCATAATCTACCCCCCGAACTCAAGAAAATAATCTCAAAGGTATTTCCTGTTCTTTTCACCCTTTCCTTCATTGGATAAAAGAAAAGTCGGTGGCGACTCTTGCTAACCGCAATAATTGCGATCAAATGCAAAATATCTCAAGTCAGTTCTCCCACCGTGTTATAGTATTCTTCGATGATATCCTAATATACAACCCTTCTATGGAAGAACATAAGCCACATCTACAAAATGTATTAACGTTACTCCAATAAAATGAATTAAAGATCAACGGAAAGAGGTGCTCATTTAGCCAAGATAACTTGGAATATCTGGGACATGTTATTTCTGCTGGAGGAGTATTCACAGATCCTAAGAAGTTGGAAGCAAAGACGCTATGGCCTTCACCCAAAGATGTCACCAGCTTAAGGGGATTCCTAGGCCTTACTGGCTATTATAGGAGGTTCGTTTATGATTATGGAAGAATAGCAAGGCCATTGACCAACCTGTTGAAGAAAAAAGCCTTCCAATGGAGTTCATAGGCACAACTTGCATTTGAACAACTAAAGCAAGCCATGACCAATTTTCCTACATTAGCAGTACTCAACTTTTCAAAGCCTTTTGTGGTTGAAACGAATGCTTGTGGAATCATACTAGGGGCTATTATAATGCAAGAATGAAGACCCTTATCCTTTTGGAGTACTACCCTATCACAAAGGAATCAGAGGAAATCATTGTATGATCGCGAATTGATAGCAGTCGTAAAAGTTGTCCTGAAATGGCGACACTACTTATTGGGAAACCGTTTTATTATTAAATCCGACCAACAAAGTTTGAAATTTTTGACATATCAGAGGATGATCGGTGAGGAACAATACAAATGGATTTCCAAATTAGTAGGATGTGATTTTGAAATACAGTATAAACCAAGGAAGGAAAACTATGTCGTCAATGCCCTAGCCAAGAGAAGTTCTTATTGTGCCATGACAGTCTTACAAATCACGATTTCGAGGAATGGGATGAAGAAGTCAAACAAGATGTCAAGTTACAGAAAATCATGCAAGACCTAATTATCAATCCCATGTATCATGCCGGCTACATATTAAGGGATCAAAAACTATTTTACAAGGAGAAATTGGTATTGTTCAAATCGTCCTCCAGAATTTCTATCATTTTGAAATAATTTCATTCATCCTTGGTAGGAGGACACTCAGGAATCTTCAAGACTTATAAAATAATAATAGATCTAGTTTATTAGGAAGGGATGAAAACCGACATAAAAAATTTCGTTGCAGCTTGCAAAGTCTGTCAAAGGAACAAAAGCGACGACTTATCACCAGCAGGACTGCTACAGCCATTACCAATTTCTACTCAAGTATGGACAGACATTTCGATGGATTTTATTGGAGGACTACCCAAATCCACGGGGAAGGATACAATTCTGGTGGTGGTTGATCGGCTCACCAAATATGCTCACTTCATACCATTAGGGCATCCTTATATCGCTATCGATGTTGCTGCAGTTTTTCTACAAGAAATTGTAAGATTGCATGGATTTCTGTCTTCCATTGTTTCGGATCGTGATCCTTTATTTTTAAGCAATTTTTGGAAAGCCCTTTATAAAGCAGCAGGTACACAACTAAAATTAAGTTCGGCATACCATCCTCAAATGGATGGACAAACGAAAGTTGTCAATCAATGCTTGGAAGTTTATTTACAATGCTTAACAAGTACTAAGTCTAAGAAATGGGTCTCTTGTCTTCCCTGTGCAGAATTATGGTTTAACAGCAATTATAATGCTTCAAGCAAAATGTCCCATTTCAAAGTGTTGTATGGACATGATCCACCTCATATTCTTAAGGGATCCACCATTCCTTTCTGCCTTGAAGAAGCTAACAAACTTACAATTTCTCGGGATAAATTATTGGAGGCTCTGAGAGAGAATTTGTTGAAGTCCCAAGATGTCATACGCGCAATGCTAACAAATGCCGCCGAGATATATAATATGAAATCAGTGACTGGGTGTTCTTGAAGATGCAACCTTACAAGAGAAGATCCTTGGCTAAAAGGATTAATGAAAAACCCTCCCCTCGATTTTATGGCCCTTTCCAGGTGTTAAAAAAGCGGGTGTTGTTGCTTACAAATTGGATCTTCCATCTCACTATAAAACCATTCAGTATTTCATGTATCTCTCCTCAAGAAGGCCGTTTGGGATTCTTTCCAATCCCAACCTTTACCACCTATGCTATCTAAGGATCAGGAGTTACAGGTTTATCCAGACTCTGTTTTAGATATTCGTGAATTACAATCTGGCAACGTTGAAGTCTTAGTTAAATGGCAGAATCTCCCTACAAGTGAAAATAGTTGGGAATTCGTGGCTAAATTGCAAGAGGTTTTCTCATATTATCACCTTGAGGATAAGGTGAGTCTTTTAGGTAGGGGTATTGATAAGCCTAGGCCACCCATCACCAAGTTTTACACCTGCAAGCAGCGATGCCCAAGGAGTGCAAGAACAAGAGATGCGAATTAGGGGGCGTGACCCTTGGTGAACAAACACACCCACCGAAAGGATGCAACCCTTGAAACCAAATAGTATCAAATCTAACAGTCACAACACTTCAGATTAATTGTGCCAATTAAGAACATATGTTAAATGTAGTATAAATAGAAGCGAACCAGAATTAGGAAACCATTTAAGAAAATTAGGAAAAATTGAATTGTGGAGAGACAACCTCTCGAAAACCTGTGTTGTAATATTCCAATATTACCTACATAAATTTCAGTTGTAATATTCCAAAATTATCTACATAAATTTCAGTTTTCATCTTTTCATTTATGTTCCATTTTGTTTGGCTCTTATCAAAGTTTTTCCTTTTTTGTTGATATTGAGTACGAAATTTTACCTCCTTATTATTCCCATTGAAATTCTATTGGGCGTGTGGTGGATGAGTGTAGAAGATTGAACCCTAGGTTGACGGCGGAAGCCAGGGTTGATAACAAGAAGTAAACTCAAACATATGTGAAAATCAGTGATGGTAACATTGTCCAACCTAAGAATTTGAGGAAGGATAAGACTACATAAGTGGAACCAGATGCTAATAGGGTTATGGATAAAGAAAATAAGGAAGTTACTTTTGATAGGGACCCTGAAACTAGTGGAGGGATAAGTAGTCCTATTATGAAAAATAGATTTGAGGCTCTTCTGGATGAGGTAGTCGAATTCCAATATGGCTCTGAGGAGAGTTCTGATGTCCCTGAATTCGTGGATGCTACACCGCTAATTAATGAAGATATTGCCCCTACTGCTTCTTTTGATGATAAAGAGTTAAGTGATCAGCATTTCCTTCAATCCTGTTGGGGAAGCATGGTTGAGAATGAGGATGGTGAGGAAGATTTTCTAGCCTATTTTGAACCTCCCATGGGTGTGCAAGGTTTCTCTTTGGTGAGAGGGGAAACCAAAAAGAACAAATTAAAGTCTAAGAATATCTATGAAACCAGATCAAAGGTTAGATCCTCCAAACCTTTGAAATTATTTGTCATTTTTTGGAATATAAGGGGTATAGACAATGCCTCATTAAGATTAGCTCTTAGAAATATGATATATACTATTAAATCTGACTTCGCTTTTACTGTCAAGCCTTGGATGAGATATGATGTGTTTCCTAAAGCTTGGCTTTGTAGGTTGGTCTTAAGCTTCTTTCCCTCAATGATAGATACAATGGTTTCCCTAATCTTTGGTGTTTTGTAAGAAGAGTCACAATTACTTGGTCTTAGCTCAGGGTTATTCTGAAGCTTTGAAAGATTAGGAGAAAGAAGCCTTGTTGGCCCTTGAAGACGTGCTTCATAAGGAGAATATTTTTTGGCAATAAAAAGCTAGAGTCAATTGGATTTTATAAGGGGATATAAACACCAAGTTTTTTTTTTCATAGGATGTCTAAAGTCAATCAAACTACTAGTCTCATTTCTACTTTGAAAGTTGATGTTGTCCTCACCCATGACCAATATACTTTGACTTCTCATGTGGTAATCATTTTAAATCTTTTTGCTAAGTCCAATAATGTTATGGAGAACAACTGCTTTGTGGAGGACTATATCCCTCAGTTAATCAATGATGATATAAATGACATGCTTACAAGAATTCCTACCCCTTCTGAGATTAAATGTGTTGTTTTCAATATGAATAAGGATGGGGCCCCGGGAACCGATGCGTTTGGTGCTTTTTTATTTCAAAACTACTAGGACATCATTCACCAAGATGTCACTAATTATGTGCTACAATTTTTTCACTCTTCTTGGATCTTTCCTAACTATAGTATGTCAATATCCTTATTCTTTTACCTAAAACTAGTAATGTTGACATTATAGATATGTTTAGTCTTGTTGCTTTAGCTAACTTTAAGTTTAAAATAATTTCAAAAATTATGGTTGACAGGTTAGCTTTGATAATGCCTTTAATCATTTCCAAGGAGCAAAGAGGATTTATGAAGGGGAGAAATATTAGATATTGCATTGGGCTAACTTATGAGGCAAATAATCTTTTGAGGAAAAAGTCTATGGTGGTAACCTTGCTCTGAAAATTAATATTTTCTGTTGCAGGTCCTTAAGTTCTATGGTTTTAACTTCAAATTCAACAATTGGATCTATTTTATCCTTAAATCAGCAAGGATTTCAATATCTATTAATAGATGTCTGAACAATTCCTTTGAGAGTGAGAGGGGGTAACGCAGGGAGACCCCCTCTCTCCTCTTATTTTTTATTACCGAGGACATTCATAGCAGGGGAATCTCTATATTGTCAATAGAAATCTGTTGAAGCTCAATCATGGCCCTATAGGTTGTTTTGTGCGTTCTCATTATCTCTTTGTTGATGACATTATGGTCTTTTGTAGAGGAAACAAAGCCTCGGTTTCAAACCTAATCAAGTTTTTTTCCATACATGTCATGGCTTTGGGTCAAATAGTTAATCAAGCCAAGTCTACCATCTTTGCAGGGTCCGTATCAGATGTTAGACTTCATCGTGTTTCCAATCTCACGAGTTTTAAAATTGGTGCAGCTCATTTCTCCTATCTTGGTGTTCCTATCTTTAAAGGAAGGAAAAAATCTTGTTTCCTGAAACCTATTGCTGAAAAGGTTTTGGCAAGGTTCAGTGCTTGGAAGGGTTCCCTGTTGTGTTTTATTGGTAGGGTTCAGTTGGTGCAATCTTCAATTCAGTCAATGGTGATTCACAACTTCTCAGTGTACTCATGGCTTATTTCTCTACTTAAGTATTTGGAAAAAGGCATTAAGAATTTCATCTGGTCAGGAAAGATTGAAAAAATCAAAATGGCGACTGTGACGTGGAGAAAAGTTTGTAAGCCTATCTCACAGAGGGCTTGGTTTGAAATATTTGATCACTTTAAACAATGCCTCTAATCTCAAATTTTCTTGGGATGTGATAAACTCTCAAGAGGAATGGGCATTGTTACTTAAAGCTTGAGTTTTGAAGAACATGGTCCCTTGTAGTTATCACATTCATTCTTCAATCTGGTGCAACTTAAAGAATGAGTTTGAGGTTGTTATGGCTAACTCTTCCAGTCTGATTGGCAATGGTTCTTCTACGCGTTTCTTGTTGGACTCGTGGTGTGGTGCTCCGTTGATTAATCATATTCAGGATTCAATGCAAATATCACTCAATACTAAGGTTGTTGATTTCATTGTGGATGGAGCGTAGATTTTTTATGAATTTGTTTTGAATTTGATCCCTGATATGCTTCACCTTTCCAACAAGGTAACCATTCCTCTTGACTATACTTAGGACACTATGGTTTCGAAGTACAACTCTTTGAGGATTTTTCGTTGAAAGAGGCTTATCTATTCAAAGTTGGTCCAGCCAATCTCACTCCTTGGTACAAGCATGTTTGAAATATTGGCACCCCCTTCAAAAGCCTTTGTGGTTTGGAGACTTTTCCACAACAAAATGCCAACTGGAAAAAATATGTGTGCAAGAGGTTGTTGCTTAGCCTCTATATGCAATCTTTGTAACAAAGAAGTCGACTTTCTAGCTAATCTGGTCTTGTGACTCTGTTAAGCATGCCTTAGACATATGCGATAGAAACTAGAGTCCCTAGTGTAGAGTGGTTATTCAAGCTACAATTGTATCAATTCTTAACTCTATATGGATTTCCATAAATTCTTGCATATTTGATGGCAAGAACACCAATTGGGACAAAAATATGAACTGGATCAAGACAGAGGTTAAACTCATTGCTAAGCTATCCAAAAAAGCTTCAAACTCCTCTATTAGGGACTTCACTCTCATCAAAAAATTCAAGATCAATATATGTCCCCCGAATGCTCCAAAGATTGTGGAGGTCTTATGGCAACCGCCCTTTAGAGGATGGATAAAAGGTAATTCTGATGGCACTTTCGTGTCACCTAAAGTTGCTTGTGGAGGTTTTTTTCGTGATGCTAAGGCTGAGTTTATTTTGGGATTTGACAAAAGATAAGTTTGCTCTCCTTCCTTCCATGTCTAGATTTAGGGGATCATTAAATGTATTGAGATTGCTCACGATAGAAATTAGAATAAGTTATAGTTGGATGCAGATTCAGCAACTTCTTTTCTTGCTTTTCTTGATGACAAAATGGCCCCTTGGACCCTTAGAACTCATTGGCTTAACTGTAAGGTAATAGATGCACTAATATGGGTGCTTTTTTAGACCTGGAGGCTAACTCCCTGTTGGTTTGGAATAATGCTCCTTCATTATTATACCCTCTAATAATTCATGATAAGTTAAGTCTTACTAATTTTAGATTTTTCTTTCATTGAGAGGGTTTGATCCAACCCCCTCTCGCTTTTGTATTATATTTTTTGGTTTATTGGAAGTTCTTATGGATTAAAAAATCATTGTATTAATAATAAAAATGTGTGTGAATTAAGGTTCAGAATGGCGAAGAAGGGTCGTAGGCGTCCGAGAACAACGATGCCACCGTCTCCACCAAGACAATCTACACCGGAGCCACGACCGGTGCAGATACTAGAAAACCATGAGGATGAAGAGCATAACAAGAAGATGGAGGATGTACTATAGGAAGAACTGGTAGAAAAGCTAACGCAACATGAGGTATCAATGGAAAAACCTGAGAATCGCAAACTGTGGGTGGAGATACTCAGCGAAAATCGAAACCATAAAAAGGGGAGAGCGGTGTCCTATGTTGCACCTATGATTGTGAATGGTGAGATTAAAGTTGAAATTGAAGATGAAGATATTGTCACTGAACTGTTGTATTGGAAGAACTCCCTTATTCTGTATGTTCTCAGGGAAGATTTGAGTATGAATTCGGTCAAGAAGTTCATGGAGAAGATGTGGAACTTTGTCCAACTATCAGATATGTACTATCATGACGATGGGTATTTTATCCTTAGATTCAAAACGCTTGATGATTTGGATGCAATTTTGATGAAAGGCCCTTATACCATTAGGGGTATGCCAATGATCCTTAAAGAATGGAAGCCATATTTCAACATGAAACAAGATATGCTGGGGACTGTACCAATTTGGGTTAAGCTTCCCAAACTTCCCATTTACCTTTGGGGAGAGTAGAGCTTAAACAAGATTGGCAGTTCCATAGGTGTGCCTCAAGTAACTGATAAATGTACAACTCACAGGCTAAGAAAGTCTTATGCTAGGATTCTAGTTGAGGTTGACATAACGAAGAAGCTAGTGGATGAGATCGTGATCAAAGATAAGGAAGGGGTAAAGATGAAACAACCAATTGAATATGAATTGAAGCCTAAATTCTATGAGAAATGTCAAAAGTTTGGACATCATTGTGATGAGGAGCCTACAAAGAAGATATGGAAGCCTAAAATTCGTCATGTTGAGTTAAAGAAGGACTCCACAGTTAGTATGTCTACCCAAAGGATGAGCTAACAAAGATACCCTATGATGGAAATGAAGAGGAATTGACGAAGGTAAGAAAATGAAAAGGTAAGTCAATTTGAATCCTCAAATGATGTAGCCCGTGTAAATGGTTTTGGTGTGTTGAAGGTTTTGAATGACCCCTTAATGACCCTTGACAAGGTCCCATGATGGTAGCGTGGAATGTGAGGGGCTTAAACAAGATTGGTAAAATAAAGGAGATCAACTCCCGTCTCCTAGATTTATAACCTGAGATTTGTATTTTGATTGAAACTCGAGTCAAAAGTAATAAAGATGTAGTTATTAGAGATAAGCTTCACCTTAAAGGTGAATACTTGGATAATTATTCTGAACATGCTAATGGCATATTATGGAACAATTGGGATAATACCAAATTTGACATTAGACGTGTCCATAAAACTAGTCAATTCATTCACTGTGGGGTCTATGACCTTATAGGCTGTTTCAAATTCTGGCTAATTGTTGTTTATGCCCATAACCGCTTGGAAGACAGAAAACGGATGTGGAAGATTATAGAGAACACCCATAGGACTTTGCAGTGCCCTTGGTGCTTGTTTGGAGATTATAACAATGTGGCTACTGCACAAGATAAAGTTAGAGGCAATCTTATTACTGAGAATGAATATGTGGATTTCCAAGATATGTTGAATCTTACTAGGCTAAGTGAAATGGATACTATTGGTGATTATTTCACTTGGTCTAATAAGAATTTCTCGGGGACTATATATTCTCATATTGATAGGTTGTTGGCCAATGTGGACTGGTTTCAGCATTTCAGTACTATAACTTTGCATATTCTTCCCCCTGGCGTGTCAGATCATGCCCTGCTTTTGGTGATTGATAATAAGCCTAAGAAACCTATTGGGAACTTCGAGTTTAATAATTATTTGGTTGAGATTGAGGGTTTTGAGGAGGTTGTAAAGAAGAATTGGAGCAAGCCTATGAGAGGAACCCCTATGCAAATCTTGTAGCATAAACTACAGACACTTAAACCTGTCTTAAAGAGGTTAAATCAACACACCAATGATATTAAGAAGAATATTTCCAAAACTAGGCAAGACCTCCTCTCTGCTCAAAATGATATTCAGTTAAATAGATTTGATAGTCAAAAAACTGAGGAGATTAAAAGACTGACTGAGGAAGTTGTTCATTAGAATTAGATGGAGGAGAAGCGGATGCTGCGGAAAACAAAAATAGAGTGGTTAAAGTTAGGGGATGGAAATAATGCATTTTCCCATGACTACCTAAAAACCAAGCACAACAATAGAAGCATGATGTTCATTCAAAAAGATGATGGTACCATTCTGTCCAACCAAAAAGATATTATGCAGGAGGCTAAAGAGTTTTATGGTAAGCTTATGGGAGCTCAAAGTCATACCTTGAATCATGTTGACATTGATGCCATGAGAAAGGGGAAGCAGGTTAGCATGGACCAGAGGAAGTTTTTGAATAGTAAAGTAACTGTTATTGAAATTGATAAAGCTTTACAGGGTATTGGTGATCTAAAAGCCCCAGGTGCAGATGGCTTTGGTGCTAAATTTTTTAAATCTTGTTGGCACATTATTCATGCGGATGTCATTGCATATGTGATGGAATTCTTTGAAAAGAATAGACTCTTTACCCCTTTTAATAAAACAGTTGTTACCTTGATTCCCAAACATGACCAAGCTAAAGGTGTGAAGGATTATAGACCTATTACGGGTTGCACCACTTTCTACAAAATTATATATAGAATCCTAACTTCCAGATTGGGTATAGTTCTGCAGGGGACATTGAGTCTTAGCCAAGCTGCCTTTGTTCCAAGTCAGAATATTCATAGCCACATCATGCTAGCCTATGAGCTCATTAAGGGTTACACTAGGAAAAATGAAGCCCCCAGGTGTATGTCACAATTGGACCTCCAGAAAGCCTATGATATGGTCGGCTGAAGGGCTCTAGAAGTAATTATGAATGAGATTGGTATGCCAACTGAGTTTATAACTTGGATTATGATTGCAGTCAAAACAATTACCTAAGAGTTCAATGTGAATGGTGAGATAACTGAATCTATGCAGGCTTGTAGAGGGGTTAGACAAGAGGATCCTCTATCCCCTTTGCATTTTATTGTGGTTATGGATTACATGAAAAGATTGTTGACTAAAATGCAGAAGAATCCCAAGTTCAAATTCCATGCTAAGTGTGACAAGGTTGGCCTCATAAACCTCACCTTTGCAGATGATGTCCTTCTTTTCTGTAGAAGTGATACCAACTCTGTGGGCTTGTTAATGGAGAATATTCATAATTTTTCTGCATGTACTAGTTTGGTTATTAACCCTAGCAAGTGTAAAATATTTTTTTGGGGGTATTGAGAATGATCTAAAACTGAAACTGTAGGGGCTTACCAGTTTTGAAGAGGGTTTGCTTCCTGTTAAATTCTTAGGAGTCCCACTTACTAGTAAGAAGCTCCCCATCACCCATTACTTACCCCCGATTGACAGGATTATCTGCAGGATAAGGCATTGGTTCTCTAGGCTGCTGAATTATGCGGGGAGGATTCAACTTGTCAAGAGCATATTATTTGCCATAACCCAGTTTTGGTTATAATGCCTGCCTCTTCCGAAATTTGTGATAAACAAGATTGATGCCATATGTAGATCTTTCATCTGGAATGACACTCTTTATGAACAGGATGTATAGAGCTATGATAGATGATAGAAATCGAGTTCCTTGGATGGAGGTGCAACATGACCCCCTTCATTGGCAAGAAGAACTATCGTGGACTATGGGCCAAAACGAAAAAGAAAGGCTAGAAACGGGCTTTGTTAAAGCTGGCTTTCACCGAAACAGTATATGGTATTTGACTTTATAGGAATAATGTGACTTTCAATAATTTGATTATCAAAGATGTTGAAGACAATATTATAGATAAAATCATATATAGAGGCTGATATAGTTCTAAGTTAAGAAAGCATATAGCTAAACTAATGCTTTAATTTGTCTGTATTTGATTACGCTGGATTCCTTGATCGCGTTTTTGTACTTTGATAGTTTATAAATATATTAAATAATTATAATTGTATGACAATTATAATTATTTAATATATTTATAAATGACAATTATAATTATTTAATATATTTATAAATGAAAATTAAACATATATTTATATTGTGTCTAATAAATATACATAATATGAATTGGAATATAAAGATGATTAATATAAAAAAGAGCCGATTAGATGCAATTACGAATATTCTATCAAACAATTTTTTTATAAGTAATGTATATAATAAGAATTATTTGAGTAAGAAAGACAAGAATTATATTTGTTATTATTTTAGAGAATAATTTAAAATTTATTTTTAATTTAATTTACTTTTTAATGGAAATCATGAGATAATGGTAATAATGAGTAATTGAGATTTAATTTTTATCTTTTTACTTTCATACTTTCTTATTAATAATTATTTTCCTTTTTTTAAATAACATTTTCATGTTTAAAACTATTTTAAAATAAAACAAAAACATGTTTTACTTATTTTTCTTTAAATAAGTTTTTATAAAATTAATTATTTAAATATGTTTTAAAAACCAAAAATTAAACTCAATGAAAAAGGCTCTAGATTTCATAATTTTGAATTTCAAAACTTGAACTAAATTGAAAAACTATATTCAACACAAAAGATTCCAACTACATCTATAAAATAATTTATTTAATTCACAATTTTCTATGGAGGGTGTGGATTCACAAGTTTGAAATCATAACCCAAAGTTTAAAATTAAAAAATTAAAAAAAATAAAATAAATGAACAACATGCTTCAAATTGAAATGGATTATCATGTTGATCGAATTGACTCATATCTATCGGAAGTTCTATTGTCTAGAGAATTTAACTCATGAATTACTTTTATAAATTTTGCACACTTTTAAAATAATAAAAATATTTTATATTCTCTCTGTTTTAAAATAATTATCGTTTAAAAATTTTACACACAAATTAAGAAATATAATAATGTTATCATAAGATATTACATTTTTATAAAATTAATCTTATTAATGTAATAAAAGTAATATAGATAGTAAAAAATAAATAATATAATTAAAAAATAATTATTATTTCTACATTGAAAAGTAAATATAATAGTCATTTTAAAATAAAATTTATTTATTAAAACAACAATTATTTTAAAACGGAAAGAGTACGTATATCTATTATTTTTGGAATTAATTTAATAAAATAATATAATAATCAAACATAATTGAATGGATAATTTTTATTTAACAATGAGTATAAGTTGGGTACATATCCATAAAGCAAAATGACTTTTAATTTTAAATTAGTTGAAATAATATTAAATATAAAATTATAATTATTATCACGAAAATATTTTTTATTTCATTTAGAAATGAGAGTACCTTATGCGAGCTAATGAAAAGTATCATAAAAAATATATATGTTTCTTTGGTTGAATTTACTACCTCGAATTATTAAAATAAATTTGGGAAAATTATCGTTATTATTAATTTTTATTTTTCTATATTTCATTGTAACCTATTATTTTAAATAAAATATATATTATCAATTTCTAAAATAGAAATATTATATAAAAAATATCCGTTGTTTATATCAATTACAAAATCAAAATGGAATATATATTATTTTTTACAACAACACCATTTATTCACCTAAAACATTAAGGTGATAGGTTAGTAAGTTCTCTCACTTATATATGCTTAAGTCTCTACATTCCTATCTAATGTGAGACTATTTCCCCACTTACTCACACGTGTTACATTATTCCAACACAATATTAATAACATGCATCAATAACTACAACTAACGTAACTAATTTATAAGCATATATGAATATCACAGAGAATAACACATATTTTAGGAGTTTTTATTTTCAGACTTTTACTTCTAAAATCATGCAACATATGGTATCTTTCGACATCTCTATATGTTGAAAAAAATAAATATTAGTAAAAAAAAATATAAATGTGAAATAAATTATATATTACTATGTTATTTGAACTGTTTACTTACTAGTTTATCCATATCCCTTCTTGATGATCATAACGAATATTATCTAAATTGTTTTCATCAGATAAGAGACACACATCTGTTGCAAAAGAAACTGTCTCAAAATTAAAATCTTTGACTTTCATCACTATCAGAAATATGTTTTCTTTGAAGAACAATTGTCCATCTAATATTAGAAGAATCAGTTACATACAAACTTGTTTTGCTTGGGATGCCATGATGAATGGTTCGTTCATATTAGTTGTCTTTCGAAGATCAACTAGTATGAATCCTAATCCATCGACTTCTAAACCAGTGTTATTGTTAATACATTTGCATTTAAATAAATGAACTTTAAAAGTAACATAACGAATCTCCAAAATCTTCTTAATGACCCTAAAAATTACGCTCTAGATACTCGTACATGATTATTTTTTGAGCTAGAGAAGTACATGTATTCAACTTCAACCATAACTTCACTATATTGCATGGTACTACGATCATTCTTTGATTTTGTATAGAATAAAAATTTAGTAATGTCGTATGCACTCTAAGTTATTACATTAAACTTAGGCATATATGTCATCCATTTAATTGTCTGAGATTCATTACTATTTTTAGAAACTCTTTCATTAAACCAATTTAAGAAAGTTTTATTATGCTTTATCCAGATAATTGCAGCCTCATGTTCCAACTCATCTAACTTTTTAGAATCAATGACTTTACTACATATAACATTGAAGAATAAGCACAATTTGGTTGTAGTTACCCTTACCCATTTTGGTAAAATGTCATTGATAGCCACTAGTATAAGTTGTTGTATCAAGACATGACGAACATGAAATTTTTTAAGCCAACTAATTTAATATTTGTGGGATTTTGGATCGAACTCTAGTTGGTCGAAGTACTTGTTGTAGTCGAAGAAGGTTCTAGCATGTATTTGTCGAAGGATGCTTGTCGAATTAGGTTTTAGTGTTTAAACCCTAATTTGTTAAGTTAGCTTGTTTGTTAAGTTAGCTTGTATAATGGGCCTTGTGGAAAAAGCCCATTATTTAGTATGTTAGGTTTTATTATAAATAGCATACTAGTCTCTCATCATTGCACAACAGCAAATCCTAATTTAGGGTGAGAGGGTTATTTGTTATTCTTGTAAACTTGTAATCTTGTTTTCTAAGAGAAAGTAAAGAATAGCAGTTATAACCAATTCTTGTGTTCTTCTTCTTCCTTGTTCCTTATTCCTCCTGATTCTATACTTTGTTATTGGCATTGAATTCACAACAAATTGGTGCGGTGAGCGTGGAGAAGATGCCTTCGACAAAGTATGAGATCGAAAAGTTCACCGGAGTGAATGATTTCGGTCTGTGGCGCTTGAAGATGAAAGCCCTACTGGTTCAGCAGGGTTGTTTGGAAGCGTTGAAGGGAGCGACGGCGATGGACGCTGCGTTAACAGAAAGAGAGAAGACGGCCATGATCGAGAAAGCACACAGCGCAATTTTGTTGAGCCTTGGTGATAAGGTTCTTCGACAGGTATCAAAAGAGACGACGGCATCAGGATTATGGGTGAAACTCGAAAGTTTGTATATGACCAAATCTCTGGTAAATCGACTCTACCTGAAGCAAGCTTTGTATTCATTCAAGATGACTGAAGACAAAGTGTTGGCTGAGCAGTTGGATATGTTCAACAAGCTGATTCTTGATCTTGAAAACATTGATGTAAAGATTGATGATGAAGATCAAGCGCTGTTATTATTGTGCGCTTTGCCCAGATCACATGCTCACTTCAAAGAAACCCTCTTGTATGGAAGAGAGTCCCTGACCTTTGAAGAAGTTCAATCAGCTCTGTACTCTAAGGACTTGAACGAACGTAAGGAGCATAAACCTTCGACGGTTGGTGAAGGTTTGGCCGTTAAAGGAAAATTCGACAGGAAGAAAGGTAAAAATCAGTCGAAGTCTTATAGTGGTGACGCATCTGGTATTAGATGCTATCACTGTAAGAAAGTAGGTCACACAAGAAAGCTGTGCCCTGAACGCCTGAAAGATCATGGAGGAAAGGATAATGGAAATGCAGCTATTGTCCAAGATGATTTCGAATCATCTGATGTTCTTGTGGTTTCAAGCAACAACTCGTCGAAGGAGTGGATTATGGATTCTGGATGCACTTGGCACATGACTCCAAACAAAGACTTGTTCGAGGAATTATGTGATCAAGATGGTGGATCTGTATTGCTGGGAAACAACAAAGCTTGCAAGATTGCAGGCGTTGGATCTGTGAGATTCAAGCTCCATGATGAGTCAATAAGATTGTTGACTGAAGTCAGGTATGTACCTGATTTGAAGAGAAATTTGATTTCTCTTGGTGAATTCGACAAGAAAGGATATGTTTTTCAAGGAGAGAAAAGTATCCTGAGAGTCATGAAAGGGTCGAAGGAAGTCTTGAGAGGCGTGAAGAAACAAGGCTTGTATACCCTTGAGGCTGAAGTTGTAAGTGGTTCGACAAATGTTGCATCCACGAAACCTTTGTCGAAGACAGAAATTTGGCACATGAGATTGGGCCATGTCAGTGAAAGGGGTCTGGTCGAATTAGGGAAACAAAATCTGCTTGGTGGAGATAAAGTCGAAAAGCTGAAGTTTTGTGAACCCTGTGTACTTGGAAAATCCTGTAGAATGAAGTTCAACAAAGGCAAACAAAGAACACATGGATCCCTTGATTACATCCATGCTGATCTTTGGGGGCCTGCAAGGTGTCCATCACATTCAGGAGCAAAGTATTTTCTATCCATAGTAGATGACTATTCCAGAAAGTTATGGGTATTCATCCAGAAGACTAAGGATGAAACTTTTGAGAATTTCAAAAGTTGGAAGACTCTTGTCGAAAATCAAACTGGCAGAAAGGTAAAAAGGTTGAGAACCGACAATGGCCTTGAGTTTTGCAATGAGGCGTTCGACAGTTTTTGTGTTGCCTCTGGTATTGCAAGGCACAGAACTACCGCAGGTACTCCACAACAAAATGGTTTGGCTGAAAGGTTTAATCGAACTATTTTGGAGAGAGTTAGATGCATGTTGACTAGTGCGGGATTAAAGAAGGTGTTTTGGGCTGAGGCTGTTTCGACAGCAGCATATCTGATAAACAGATGTCCTTCGACAGCGTTAGATATGAAGACACCCGAAGAAGTTTGGTCGGGACATCCACCAGATCTCGACAAACTAAGAGTATTTGGCTGTGTAGCCTATGCTCACATTAGGCAAGACAAGGTCGAACCTAGAGCTCTGAAATGCATGTTTATGGGATACCCTGAAGGAGTGAAAGCTTATAGGCTGTGGTGCCTAGAGCCAGGTCACAGGAGGTGTATCACCAGTCGAGATGTAGTTTTCAATGAAACTGAAATGGCTTTCAAGAAAACTGATGATGTTGACGAAGAGCTGGAACAGGTAGAGATTCCTGTTGAGGTGGAGCATGTTGATGCTGAAATGCGTATCCCAGATGAAGTCGAAGAAGAAACAGAAGATTCTGATGATATTGAGGAAACTGTTGATGACTACCTATTGTCGAGAGATAGGCAAAGAAGAGTCATAAAACCACCTCAGAGACTTGGATATGCAGATCTTGTAGCTTATGCCTTAATCTCTGCAAGTGAAGTTCTAGACGAAGAACCTAGAGATTATAAGGAAGCTATAAGGAGTCGAATGAAGACTGAATGGCTAAAGGCCATGCATGATGAGATGAAATCTCTTCATGATAATCACACTTGGGAACTAATCAAGAAACCTGTTGGGGCAAGGTTAGTCAGCTGTAAGTGGATTTTCAAAGTTAAGGAAGGAATTGAAGGAGTAATGTCGAAGAGGTACAAGGCAAGATTAGTCGCAAGGGGTTTCACTCAGAAAGAAGGTGTCGACTTCAATGATGTATTTTCCCCTGTTGTGAAGCACAGATCCATCCGAATGTTGCTTGCCATGGTGGCTCAGTTCGACCTTGAACTGGAACAAATGGATGTGAAGACTGCGTTCTTGTATGGTGACTTAGATGAAACAATCCTGATGAGGCAACCTGAAGGGTATGTCGAAAAGGGGAAAGAAGATTATGTGTGCAAACTGAAGAAATCTTTATATGGACTTAAACAATCTCCTCGACAGTGGAATAAGAGATTCGACAAGTTCATGGAACACATAGGTTTCATTCGAAGTCAGTTCGACCATTGTGTTTACTCCAGATTTCGACCTGAAAATTCATTTGTTATTTTGTTGCTTTATGTTGATGATATTCTGATAGCAAGCAACAATGTCGAAGATGTAATGAGGGTGAAGGCTGAACTCAATAAGGAGTTCGACATGAAGGATCTGGGAGCTGCATCCAGGATTCTTGGAATTGACATTCGAAGAGATAGAAAGCAGTCGAAATTATGCTTATCTCAAGAGGCATACCTACGAAAGATTCTTGACAAGTTTGGTATGTCGAACTCAAAGCCTGTTGTGACTCCAACGAACCCTCAATTCAAGCTGAGTATTGATCAATGTCCCAGTACTGATGTTGAAAGAACATATATGAATAGCATCCCATATGCTAATATAGTTGGTTCTTTGATGTATGCTATGGTCTGTACTAGACCCGACATAGCATATGCAGTAAGTCTTGTAAGCAGGTACATGGCGAATCCTGGAAAGGCTCACTGGCAAGCGTTAAAGTGGATTCTAAGGTACATAAATGGGTCTCTGAACAGAGTCTTAATTTATGGTGGAGCCTTGGGTGAAGATAGTAAAGCAGCTGTCGAAGGCTATGTTGACTCTGATTATGCAGGTTGTATGGATTCTAGAAAATCTATTTCTGGATATGTTTTCACTATGTTTGGTACAACAATTAGTTGGAAAGCAACTCTTCAGAAGGTTGTTGCCTTATCAACTACTGAAGCAGAATATATTGCCCTAACTGAAGCTGTGAAAGAAGCATTGTGGCTTGAAGGTTTTGCAAAGGAACTGAAACTTCAAGGTCAAGGTATCACTGTTAAATGTGATAGTCAAAGTGCAATACACCTGTCGAAGAACTCAGCCTATCATGAGCGAACCAAGCACATAGATGTGAGGCTGCATTTCGTCAGAGGGGTAATCGAGCGTGGAGAAGTCCAAGTGCTGAAGGTCTCGACAGAACACAATGCCGCTGATATGATCACCAAAACATTGCCAAGTTGCAAGTTTTTCCACTGTATGCAGTTGATAAGGCTGCATGAAGAAAGCTAGTTAGTGTCTCTTGATGCTGTAGAGTTAGGTCCAAGGTGAAGATTTGTGGGATTTTGGATCGAACTCTAGTTGGTCGAAGTACTTGCTGTAGTCGAAGAAGGTTCTAGCATGTATTTGTCGAAGGATGCTTGTCGAATTAGGTTTTAGTGTTTAAACCCTAATTTGTTAAGTTAGCTTGTTTGTTAAGTTAGCTTGTATAATGGGCCTTGTGGAAAAAGCCCATTATTTAGTATGTTAGGTTTTATTATAAATAGCATACTAGTCTCTCATCATTGCACAACAGCAAATCCTAATTTAGGGTGAGAGGGTTATTTGTTATTCTTGTAAACTTGTAATCTTGTTTTCTAAGAGAAAGTAAAGAATAACAGTTATAACCAATTCTTGTGTTCTTCTTCTTCCTTGTTCCTTATTCCTCCTGATTCTATACTTTGTTATTGGCATTGAATTCACAACAATATTTTTCATTGACACAAATTTCTTCATATTTGATGATTACCCTTGGAGAACTTTGATATCCTTCAAATAATCGCAAAAACTTTTTTTTTATTTTTTAGACAGAGTCTGACATATTGAGAGAAAATATGTTCTATTTCCTACTTCTTTTGAGGCTAACTCTTGTCGTATACCCATCACTATCATATCTAGATGTGATTTCTTACTATCTTTTGTCTTGTCTTTAATGTTGAGAAGTCTTCTAATAAAACTATCATAAATATTTTTCTCCGCATGCATCACATCAAGATAATATCTTACATCGAGGCTACACCAATATGGAAGATAAAAAACACCGACCTCTATTTCCAAGTATTTTCTCCACTAAGATCTTTTTATTTCTTTCCAAATACAATATTAATGTGTTGTTGTCTTTTATAAACTTCCTCTCCGGTTAAGGGCTTTGGAGTGAAATCAAACTATTGCTCTCTATTAAAAGCCTTCTGCAATCTACAATATGGATGATTGAGTCATAGAAATTTCCGATGCCAAAGTAAACAATCTTTCTTATATTTTGTAGTTGGTGGGAGCATGTAGCATCTTCACATATATGACACATTTATGTCCCTTAACATTGTATCCAAACAACTTACCGTATATAAGAAAGTCATTGATTATGCAAAACAATATGGTACACGTCTTAAAGTTATCGCCTGTATACACTTCATCAACAACATCAATATCTTCCTATCATAAAACACTTAAATATTCAATCAACAAAGTTAAATAAACATCTATGTTTTTTCCTGGTTATTATGGACCAGAAATCATCATTGATAACACCATATATTTGTACTTCATACATGACCACAAAGATAAGTTGTAAATTATGAGAAGAATAGGTCATGAATTATGGTTAGTATTCATATTACCAAACGAGTTTGTTTAGTCGGTGGCAAGTCGAAGCCTAAGATTCTTTGACTCAAGGAAAAAAATTGGAAATAAGGAATCCATTTTTTTCCATTGCAATGAATCAGCTACATGGAAATTTTTTCCATCACATACTATTTCATCTTCATGCATCTAGTACTCTTTGTGCCATTCACATACTATTGGCAGGTACCACATCACCTTGACCGAAACATCCTTTCTGGTTAAACCATCATCATCTTCAACACCATTGTCCTTCAGCTTGTAGTGTGACTCTCATGCCTCAGACACTCCTTCAAGTTTGCATACTTTTTCCTGTATAATATGTAATCATTATGACATGAATGCATTTTGACATAGTCCAAATCCATTGAACACAATATATTCTTTTCCTCATAACTACGGTTCGACAACGTGTTACCTTCTAGAATAATTTCTTGCAACAATTCAACCAATTCAGTGAAACTTCTATTCGTCCACCAACTCTCTACTTAATATTAAATAGTCTTAACACAACTGACAATCTTGTAAAAAAATTGAATCCCGAAAATAACGACTCTTCTATGTTACTTTGTAAAGTATCATCCACGTGAGCTTTCTTAAAAGAATCCACTTCAATATCACATATCATATCTTCTAGGTTATCATTCATATATTCATCAACTCCAACTCTACGTGACACATGTCTTTTTTTTTGTCATTTCACCATGCCATACCTATTTCATGTAACTTTGAGTAATTCCATCACAACCTAAATGATTCAATATATCTTTCTTTGAATATTTTTGTGTATTTTGACATATTTTACAAGGGCATTAAAAAATCTCATTATTGTCAAGAAGATTTTTTTCTTCGCGAAATGAATCACTTAATTCTCATACTCTTTACTTAATCTATTGACTTTCATCCAACTACGATCTATAATCACATACAACTTTTGGAAAAAATAAAAATCGTACACAACCAACAATAATGAACATTTCATCTCAACAAAAAAAATAATATCACTTAACATACAATCTCAATACAACAACTACAAATACTACAAAAATAACACAACATTATACCCTAAGTCTAAACAACAACAACAACAACATTATTGGTATAGTCATGGAAAAAGTTTAAAATACTGAACACGTGATGAGAGAGTCAAATAAATATGTTATTTGAGGTTTGAGTTTCCTAATTTGAACTCCCCCTCTCCTTTGTTTACTTCGTTCGACTTGGAGAAGATGCAAATTGATGTTTCGTTTGTTAGATGGAGAAAATGAAGAATGATGTTTTGTTTGTTCGCTACGGCACAAAAAATTTATGAGAAACATAACAGTGAATGAGAGTTAATATTATGATGTTAGAATAAAATATTATTTAGAGTTTATATCTCAGCTGATAGCAAATACTGAGGTTAAAATTAAATTCTCTTTTAATTAAATAAAATAATAAGCAATATTTCATGTCAGTTGATTAAACAACTGAGGAAATAAAAAATTTATATTGTAATTAAAAAATTAAATAAAATAAGTATCTTTTTAGTTGTAAATAAAACACAAAACTGAAAGAGTTAGGAATCGAAGTCTAAACATTGATATATATATATATATATATATATATAATATATATATATATATATATATATATATATATATATATATATATATATAAAAGATGAAATAGATGAATTATATTATAATTAAATTTATAAAAAAAAATAAGGATCCATTTTGATTTTAAATAAAACACAAAATTTCAAAAATTACAAATTGAAACTTAAATCTTGAGTTACATTTCCTATCAATTTTACTTAAAATACGATTTAATTTTCAAAAAAATTAAAAGCCACATTCTAAAATATTTTATATCAATTTTTAATCGATAAATATGAAAGTTTAATCATAAAATATATTATTTATAATAGTGAATAGAATTTCATAAAATAAAATTTAATGTTAAAAAGTTGTCACCTACATGACCGATATAAATTAAATCTTGACTTGAAAAATGGAAATATGATTCAGATTATAAAAAAAACACTTAAAATGATTTAAAATATTTTTGTTAAGAAATTAAGAATTAAGGAGAATAATACTAGTTTTTAAAATCACTTTTAAAATACTTTTTAACATTTATTGGAAATGTATTTTTATTTATTGAAAAAAATCCTTAAAAAAATAATTTTTTTAAATGTATTTAAAATATTAAATATATTTTTAATTAATGATTACAAATTTATATAAATTTTATGTATTTAGTTACAATATTCACAATAATTTCAAAAAAAAAAAATTTAAAGTCATTTCAAGAATTACAAACTTTAAAATATTTATTTCCTTAAAATTAATATTTTTTAAATGCTTTAGATATTTGTAAATATTGTTTTTTAAGAAAAAATTGAACTGGGTTGCAAAATTTGGACACGTAGAATTTTCCTTAAATCTAATTAACAATATTTTTTTTGGTATCAGTATTTTCTAAATACAATTCATTCATAATTTAAAATTAATTAAGATAAAAATATAACATGACACATAATGTTGAGTAGTATGTCTTATCCACCTAAACTCATAAGAGTGTTGACCTTAATAATACTAGTGAAAGAGAACTTCAGAACTGTACAGGATCAAGCATCTATATGTCTAGTCTTTTTATGAGATTTGTGTTTTTTCATCAGACAACGGAATAAAGGCACAACGTTGGTAAATGATTGTGTTTCTTTTCAATCAGGATTATCAGTTTTAAAAAAAGATAGGTCATCAACATCACCATGCACCATTAAGAAGAATGATGATTAAAGCATGGCATGGACCACTAACTTAGCATGTCACAACGAACCAATCAGCTAAATAATACTACGTTGATTCGGAGAGTGGAAACACGTTCTCATTAAATTATGGTGTGATTTCAAAAGGATACAAATGCTACTATTTTGAAAGAAAAAAAAAAATACTAATACGCAACACTTTAAAAAATATATTCTAAAATGCCACATTTTAGAACAAGCTTGGTCATTTGTTGGACGAGCTAATGAAAGAAATTATTTTTATGTATATGTTCGACCATCTATTGACCGAGCCATTTATTAAATTAATTTCTTTTTACTTTTTAAATCGGGTCTCCTGTTAACGGGCTTAATAAGTCCTATTGCTATTTAAATTTTGAAAATTTATTTGAAATTATACACTTGTTAAATCAGGTATCATGTTAACCGACTTAATAAGTCGTTTGGTAAATGGATGGCCGAGCATATTCATAAAAATAATTTATTTCATTGGCTCGTCCAATAGATGGTAGAGCTTTTTCTAAAAGTGTGGCATTCTGGAAAAAATTCAAAGTATGGCATATTGGTTTTTTAAAAAACATAGTGGCATTTGAGTAAGCAATCCTTTTTTTCTTTAGGCTTGTACAACTGTTTGAGCAAAGGGAAACAAAATCAACAATATGAGATACAAAACGGTCTGGTAAAATTTTCATTGGAGGCAAGTGAAAGTAATACATAATTTGGATCTCATTAAAATAAACTTTCACGGAAGAGAACCCTTCATGTTAAAGAGATAATGACAAAAGGATACAAATGCGTAAGATATGTCGTTTTGATTGATTGTGTGTAGGCTATTTACGTAACTCATGCATGAGTTTTCTATGTGTGTGTAACTCTCTCATAATGTGATTTGTAAAGTCATATTGAGTTTTGATTGATTACAGCACTTTTCCGACCTTCATAGAATTCAGTACAACAACAACAATAACAAGATGAAGAAGAATCCAAGAGAAAACTTCACATTTTTTTACTCGAAATACTCTAAGGCCCTAACCTCATCGTCACTCCATTCTCCTCCACCATTAGAGATTCCAGAGGATGAATTAAGATGGTGTTTATGCAATTATGACTCTCGGTTCTCTAGTTTCTTTGACTACATGGGAAGACAATGAACAAATCAAAGTAATGCTCCAAGGGGACATCCCTAGCAAGGTAGAAGAGGTTAGTCCCTAAATATTACGTTTTTTAATAGGGTATTTTGACATGTTGGTTATCTCGCAACAAGAAGTCTTCAATCGACTTTCCTACCAAATAAGAGATATTTTGAGGGGATACATGGGGTTTAGAGATCATCACGGAAAATCTTTATGCGGTCTCAACCTTGAAAGAAATAATGGTTAAATCACTATCTCATTAGAAGCATCCCCATTAATGATAAATATCTAATTTTTCTAAAGTCAAGATTTGAGATAATTTTTTTTTTTAGTTATTCAAACCAAGTGTTATACCTCAATTTTCCCCCTAAGATCTCTCATCACCTCATATCATCAATTGTTGGGACCAAAATGGAAGGTTTAGATATAGAGTTGTTACTAAATATTAATAGATTGTCACAATCAATTATAGACTAAATTATCCATCATTTAATCGATCAAACCAAATATCTAATCGATTAGGCAATTTAGAGAAAGTTTCGTAATTAATCAATTGAATATTTTCCTAATCAACTGGATATGCCCCAAAAATATTTTTTTAGTGATTTACATTTTAAAAATAAGAGGTTTATCAATATTTTAGTGTGTCTTTGATTTAGCCATAATACTTCCAGAAATGCCCTTGTGTCTTTACAAGACACTGTTCACTAAAATGAACACGATTAGACGAGGTTTCACACTTCTTTTCTTTCGCACTCATAAGCGTCAAGTCTTGGTATCATTATCTCTGATTTTAGAGTCACAAAAGAAGCTTGAGTATTCTTAATGAGGAATGAGATAACTCCATATTATTTACCATCATTTGAGAGATAAATTTTTAAACTACCAGTGATAATGAATCATAAGTCTTCATTGAGATTTATTAGACTACATTGTTAACTTTAAAATATGTCCATATTGATTCCAAAGGATAGCTTGATAAACCATTTTGTGCATCTTTGGTTACTTGAGCTATCTTCAGCAGATGCTTGACTTCAAGTGTCGTCATCATCAAAACTAAGCAACTACTAGTTGACTTACATCCTTGCTATCCAAGGACTTTACCATCATGTATCCATTTGTAACTATACCTGCAAGCATATAGATCCATATTTCCCCCTCTTTTTTTGATGATGATAACACGTCTCTCAGAGAGGTGGTGAAAGAGAAAATATACAGATAAAATTTGGAGCGGTTAAACTCCCCTTGAGAGCATACTTCTCCTTATTTTTCATAACAAAAAAGGCGGGTAAAGATGTTAGTAAAGGTAAATATACAAGCACATAGTTCACATAGGTCACACATATTTTACTAATGAAGGAAAAAGTATATAAAAATGGAAAAAAATTTCATTAATTAATAAACAAGTGGAGTGCAAACAAAGAACTAGGAATGATAGGAAAAACATTAGACATAAAAAATAAAAAAATTAATCAAATAACTATTTCATCTCTTCATCACTGTCACTGGACATGTCTGAGATGTGAGTTTAGTTTCAGCGAGCTTGTTGGTGAGATGAAGAATCCTTGAATTAGTATGCTTGCACCCTTATCATTTCTTATTGGTTATTGAGGAGGTTGTTAATAATAGTGTTAGAAGAGGAAGTATGAGGGGCGTCAATGTCCAACACATTCTCTATTTGTTGTCATGCTCTTTGTGGGGACTTTGAAGGTAGTAGAATTATTTATCCATTTTCAATTTTGTATCTCATCTGAATTAGAGTGCTTTTTCCTATTTTTTATTTTTTAATCTCTAATTTCTCCTCTCCTAAGTTGTAGCAATTTTTTCACCAAAATTTTTGTGACTAGTTCACTATATGGTAGAAGTGTGTTATTCTTTTTACTTCCCACCATATAATGGATCACCGCATCAACTCAATTTTTCTCAACTCTATTTTCCAAAAACCAAATTGTTGCTATGTCGAATTTGTTTATGTGGCTAGAATTTCTTTTCCTTAGGAAAAGAATATAATTCGCCATATAATAAATTAAACGAACATTTGGGTGTATTATGACAACAATGAAGGGAGTATGAACGATAAAGGTTCAATCAGTCAGAAAAGAAACAGAAGCATCAATACAATTAAAATTATTACCTTCTTCACCTTTACCATACTTGTAGCTGCTGCAACGAAGATTTCAAATGTGTCTGAATTCTTCAAGACTTAGCCAAATTAGATGTTTCTTTACTTCAAAGGTGAGATTCTGTTCTACATATTTGAGGTTGGCATTAAAAATTCTCACCAAGATGGTAAATATTTCTTGGGGTACTTCAAAGACGAAGTTCTCCAATCCAACCTCCACAAAATCTTGGACAAAGTTTAAATCTTTAAGGTTTTTCTCATCCAAGTAATGAGACTCGAGAAATTCTCTTTTGGCATAGTAGCGGTTGAAGTTTGTTTCTTCCTCTTGGGTTGAGAAAATTTTGGAGTGGTAAGAGGATGAGGTTTCAGAGGTGCTTGACCTTTTAGGTGCCACTAGAGATGATGATAAAGAATTAAAGAATAAAATTTGATCTAAAAACAATTAAGTATGCATACAATAGAAGGTAGAATAAGATTAAAAGAAATAAGGGCAAATACCTATTTATAGAGACTGTCTAATCAATTAGGAAAAAAATTCGAATGGATTAAATCATTGAATGGATGCAGTTGGTTGTTGGGAACTACTTGTTACGCTGTTTTCCAATGCCCTGATCTATTATTCTCTCAATAGCAAAATGCATCTAACCTCGGCTACAAAAGCGAGGTAACGAATGGCGTTATGAAAAGTTTCCACTTTACGCCTCGGTTTTTAAAACCCCGAGGGGGAAAATCATCTGCAAATGGGTTTGAATCCCAACATCTACACTTTTATCATTTTCAAAACTAGCACATCATACTTATCGAATTATCAATAAAATAGAGGGGTAAGATAGATTTTTTAAAAAATAAATCATTACAAACTACGAAGTCTTAATAAATTAATTGCTAACCCAGAATTTTACATTGTTTACACAAAATATTTCTATAAAAATATATAACAATCTTTGAACCTGATTCATCATCATCACTGTTGGTGAAGATCAGATGTTGGATCCTCGTTTCATTGAGTATTTGGGAAGAAAAGATGTTGGGTGCAATATATTCCAGATGTCTTTTGCATTAATTTGTTTCTGAGGTAAAACAAAAAAGGCTAGTTAAATAAAATAAATATACAATTATATGATTATTGAAGAACACAAACCTTAAACCCAAATTATTTTATGCACTTGCAATCCATCATAAAGAACTTTACCAAGCTTCTTTATGCTTATAAGTTTTTATGTTATATGCTTCACTAACAGTTTTTTATATTCAGAATTTTTTTATAGTAGATGTCTGTTATGTTTCACGTTGATCATTAATGGAAGTGTCTTGAGCATTGATAATCGTGAAATGAACGATAAAGATTTGATCAATATCCAAAATAATCATGCTATATTATCCCACCGGTTTTGACAAAAACCGAGGCGAGTAAGTTTTTTTTAAACAGTACATTGTTTACACAGAATATTAAAATCCATCATCATCATTGTTATTCCAGATTTTGTTGCATGTCTTGAATGAAGAATGAGCTTCGAAACTTTTAAAAGTTTAAACTCCCTTCTTTGTTTAAATTGAACCAATAATGCTTTTTTACACTTGCAATCCATCATAGAGAAATATTCCAACCTTCTTTAACTTGAAGAAAATATTTCATTATCTTGAGCAAATGCTTTCACGAGAAAGAGAACAAAATATATAGTGGTGGAGGCTGTTATTTTGTTGTGGATTGATGTCTTAGAAAAATCTTGAGTGGTGTTCCTTTATAAATATATGGTAGAGATTCCTTGTTGTGGCTATGTAACATATCCCCTCGGTTATGTTAGAAAACCAAGGGGAAAAGTATTTTCTTTTTTAAATAGTAAAATAAAATAGAATAAGTAAACCCATCGGTTTTAGAAAAAAACGAGGTAATAAGTTTGAAGCAAAAAATGGTCAATGGTAAAGAATTTAAAGTAACATGTCATGTTTCCATTTTAATTTTTTACCAAACACCATTTTTTGTGTGCAATTTACAGCTAAGGAATAAATTTCTCAATGTTGTCAACCGAGGAAAGTAATGTTGTTTTCCTTGATTGAGAACTTAGGAAGGTTATTCCAAAAATACAACAACAACATCAACACCATTATGTGATAGATTGCAAGGGCAGGAAAATGTTTTGTTCAAGGTATAAGAACGCGTAATATTGAAGATTTTTATGTTTTGAAATCCATTCTAAAGAATGATGCATATGAGTTTGGGGTGGCAACGTATAAGTTATGTTTAGGGTAAAATTAGTTTAATGAGTACATATATAGTAAAAGCTGATTATTTTACCCATTCGTTATTAAGGAAACCAAAGGGATATATCATTTTATTTACACTTATAAATAAATAAAAACATAAACTGCAATAGTTGGGATTCGAAGCGTGTCCTGAATTATTTTTTTCTGCAATTTTATTCAAAAACCGATGGAATATGCGGTTTTATTTTTTAAAACAAATAAAACATGGAACATATGCCATTATACCTCACTTTTTGTTGGATGAGGTGAAAGTTTTATCATGAAATGCATTATTTATAGTAGTGACCTAATCGATTATTTGCACAGTGTACACCAGATTTGAAATTTAAACTCTTCTAACATATTGGGCCCTGAGTCTAATCGATTATTCAGTGCATTTCTATTTTCCTTGGTCTTTTGGGCTTAGTTTGAAAATTGTCTTTGGAATACTACTTTTTACACCCCCTTTTTATTCATATTACACCTCTGTCTTCAAATATGCTCAAAACTCAACATAAACGTTATTAAAAATGATTTCTAAATAATGAGAAGATAATAAACCACTTATATAGTGTGTTAATTAATGTTTTCCTATTATTCAACCTCTAAAAAGTGTGCTACCTTAAATATCAAGTAACCTTAAATCCCCCCTTTTGAGGGAATGAATAAAACAATGTCGTAAATCTTTCTCTGTGAATTGTTGGATACGGGAGTTGGTTAAAACAATGAGATAGACAAATAAATTATAAAATAATCTTATCAACCTAATAAGAGGTTAATTGATAATCATATATCATAAGTTTTTAGACCATCCTCGATGAAAACTACTATGATCATGCTCGTTAAATTACACCATCAGCGAGCATATTTGGATCACAAGCTTCAATATCATCAAACGCTACCAGGAACACTGTGCATAATTAAAGGTATACATGTTTCTTTGCACATATTCATTACATATGCATTAAGGATTTATTTAAAGCATCCAATCATCCCTACAAAATAGACTAGGTTTAAACCATTGGAACCAAAATCTTTTTTTAATCCTAATGCATTACTAGTTCTAAGAGGTCTAGGGTTAATACCTTAAGACATTCTTAATTTATCAAAACAAAATGTCTCTAAGTGACTAAGCTTACCACAAAAAGAGAATATATATATATATATATATATATATATATATATATATATATATATATATATATATATATATATATATATATATATATATATATATATATATATATATATATATATATATATATATATATATATATATATATATATATTCCATTTCTCCCTATTAAACTCTTTACTATATGATCTACCAAATTTCACCTTAATCCAGTTTTATTCGAGGAAGACCTATAATTTGATAGAATCAAATATAGGTTTTATTTCCCCATTAGTTAATTTACTTAGATTTCATATATGTATTTCATTTCCTTTTTCATCGAGACACAAGTCTCTCATTTATCACCTTGGTTTTTAACATTAGCCATTTTATAGAAACTCAATATAGTCTTTAAGGTACATGTTACACTTTTCAATCTTATCATGTTCCTCGATTAACTTAGAATTTAATTTAAACAACTGCTTGTATGATAAATTTGTTACCTCACAATTATCTTCATCGTAATAGACTTTCAAGAAAACTTGTTCATCTTCTTCATTAGAAGAAGATTCTTTGACGGTTCTACCAGAGATTGATTGTTCGAGATTTCTCCTTGATGTTGAGTCTAAGAATATATTTCTCGTTAAGTCTTCTTTCTCCTTTTTTCTTCTTTCAAATATTATACTATATGAAGCTTCTTTTTTTTCTTTTCATATTCTCTTCTTGATGAAGTTTCTCCATAGACGTTAAATCTTCTGACGACCGTTCAATCACAATGATTATTATTTTGAAGGAGACTATTGTAGTTGATTTTTCTTATTCCTCTTTAAAAGATTTATTTGATGAAGTTGATAAAGATTCTTCTGGGTTTGAGATTATGCCTTCATATTTTAAAAGTTGAATCAACTTATTCGATTTCTTGATGATTTATTTCTTCTCGGATTACTCTTGAAAATTGTTTAAAAAAATCTCTAGATTTAAGTATTGGATCATATTTCTGATTCTTGTTCTTAACTCTTAGATATTATATCGACGAGAGTTATAACATTATTTCCAAAATTTGTAAAGGTTGAAAAATATTTGTCAAAAAAGAATTCATATACTTTGCCTCGTGTGTTCATTCCCTCTTGTTCAATGCTTGGAGATACTCCATAGATAATTTCAAGAGTGTCTCACATTTTCTTCGCAGAATTGAAATTAAGTACATAAAGAAATTGATTTTAATTTAAGGAAATAACTAAAAAACTAGTTTTAAAATCAATTTTAAAAATCATCTTTTCCTCTTCAGCCCAAAGAAAAACTTGTTTATCAACTACTTCACCATTAATACAACGAGTAGGGATAAACAGAGTGTTGATTATTATTTTCCACAATTCAAGATCAAAACCTTGAATGAATGTTTTAAATCTAGCTTTCCATAATTCAAACCTATCACTGAACATCTCAGATATTTTTATCAAGGCCGAGGTATGAACCCGAATAAAGAATGAAATACGAGCCAGACCCTATAGACCAGATCTGACTACTCAGTCAGGTCTTACCGGGGTGTGACCCAGAACCAACACTGAATAAGCTGTCGGGTATGAGTTCAGCACACTAAAACCAATTAGCAAAAATTCATACCCGAGGAGATGAAGAGTTTTAACTGACTACTAATGATAAGACAAACGTTATAAACGTTTATGGGAGACGTTACAAGTGATTAATAGTCGGTTACACGTATTATGACCATAAAGCCCAATAAATGTGACTATTCATGGAGAGAAGGGTTGGTAATATAAATAAGGTTCTCTAGCAACATTGAAGAGTGGGTAACATAGAACATTTGGAGCCCACCGTGGGCATAAGAAAGACATCTACTCTTGAGTGCATACGAACACCTTCGTGTCACTAGAATCCCCCAAAATCATCATATATTACGACTCTCCTTGTCCCTACAAGGAAGTTACTCAGTTTAGTGTTCTTCACAAGAACAATCACAATTAAATGATGGAGATGTGTTTAGGAAAGTCTTATTGTTAAAAGAAGTGTTGGAAGTCATTTTCCTTTTGAGATGATTAGTTTTTAAATAGGAGTTACGCTCTAATGCCACTTGTTGGACATGTGACTCCATACAAAAAATGGGGTGAATTATGGAGGTTTAAAAAATGTTGATTTAAAAACCCTTATTTTATAAATGAGAGTTTGAAACCATTTAACAAAAATATTTGAAAATGCAGAGAAAATTTAAAGTGGGTAACTAAAAAGTAAAGAGATAAGGGAAGAGAAATGACACAGGAGAATTATACAGGTTCAGTCAAGAAGACTTAATCATATCCCCATTAATTGATCTTGAGAGTATCCAATATGTTTGAGAGCTTTAAGAAAAGTATGCCCATAAAATCCATTATACAAGGAAATGAAGCTTTAGCCTAACTTTTAACAAAACAATGATCACGGTTTGAAGCAGTTTGTCCTTACACCAAATAAAAATTTTGCACAGGCTTATCTTGAACCAAGACAGAGTTTTGGTTGGCTATCCTCCAACTGAACCTATGTTTTATACTAGCTAGCCACGAACCGAACTGAGATGATCTCAAACCTATTAAGTTTTTATATCGGGTTGAACTCAAAAACCAAATGCAATTTTGCACCAGGGTGATCTCGAACTAATAGATCTTTTAACTGGGCTAAGCTCAAGAACCGTTGTGGAGATTTTGTCCGGTAGATCTTCATAAACTAATAGAGAGATTTATCTTTAATGGCTGAGCTCGCGAACCAAATGGAGACTAAGACTAATTACCCAAATACAAACAAGAGATTTTAAAATTGTTTAGATCCCAACCAAATTAATCACTTCCTAGGAATAATTATTTATACAAGAGAAAAATCTACTCTTAGTAAATTTACAATGTTTTCCTCACCCAAAACTATATTCCTCAATAGAATCAATAACACTCTCAAAGCAATATGGCTAAAATATGTGAGAAACTTATGAAAGACTTAGAGAGGCTATGAGAGAAATGAAAAGTGAGGTTTTTCACGTTTTTAGGATGTGTAAAAGTGATAGAGAGGCTATTTATATATAGGCCAAGATTTTGTGTAAATTTGGAAACAATCCATGGGCCAAATTAATGACTTAATAAATTAGGCTAATCGATTAGGCAATGAAAATAATGGATTATTGTGGTCCAAAATGGAAGGTTTATATATAGAGTCATTACTAATTATTAAGATACGGTTACAGTTGATTATAGAATCAATCATCCATCATTTAATCGATTATGCCAAAGATCTAATCAATTAGACAGTTTAGAAAAGTATCCTAATTAATTGAACATTTTCCTAATCAACTATTTAGATCCTAAAAAAGTGCTTCTCAATTTTTTAGTGTGTGTTATTTATCCATAATACTTCTAGAAATGCCTTTGTTTCTTTACAAGATACTGATCACTCAAACAAACATGATGAGACTGAGCTTTCACACTTCCTCACTTTCACACTCTTAAGCTTCAAATCTTAATATCATTATCTTAGATTTTAACATCACACAAGAACCTTGAGTCTTCTTAATGAGACTTGAGATATATTCATGTTAGTTACCATCATTAAAGAATTTGAAAGTTTAAACTGCTGACTATCATAAACTCTAAATCTTCACATGAGAGTCTACATTGTTAACTTTAAAAAAAATGTCAAACTTGAATTTGAAGGATAACTTGCCAACCATCTTGTGAATCTTTGGCCTTTTGAGATATATTCAGTAGATTCTTGACTTTAAGTATTGTCACTATAAAAAATAAACAGCTATTATTTAACTTGTATCTTTTCTATCCCTAGGCTTTGCCATAATAGATCACTTATTGACTATACTTACAACCACAAAGATCCAAAGTGTTTAATTCATAAGCTTGAGTCAATCTATTGTTTAATATGTAAAAAAAGTTTGTTTAGAAAATTTGTTAAGTTCGTTATGTGAATTTGATATAATGGTTACTAAGTTTTTAAGGATAGCTTATTCTTTAAGTAATTTTTCACTTTACGGTGTGTAGTGATTTTTCATTAATCAATAATATTTAGTGATTCCATCAATATCTTTTGTGTTAATATTCAATTATTTGATTCTTTACCTGATCAATTTATCCTTCCTTTCAATTATCCTTTCAATTTATCTTTTAATTATGTGTGACTATTATAGAGTCTTGATCAAAGTTGGTTATGCTAACTTTGGAAAGGTTGTTAGAAAGTTAGAAGCACGTAACTAACTATCCAAACAAACTAGTATAAATGTAAAGATTGGCTCTATCTCAATGTAATTAATATAGAATCAATCTAAGAAGATCTTGCTCAAAATTGATTGGGCTATTTTGCAAGTATACAAAAATTATTGTAGTTTTAATAGATATTGAATTCACAGAGATCAATAATCAATCTTATTGTGACCTAATGATGTTATGTAAAGCTAAGGCTAATCAAATAATTTTTGGTGAAAACGGGAATTAAAAATAAGAATTAAACTAATTTGGTAATAAAATGTCAAGTAGAAGCGAGACCGGAATGTGATTTCCAATCATATCTCTGAGACTCAATAAAGTCTTGCCGTTTGAATTTATATTTTTTTAAAAAAAATTTGAAAGAAAATACCAACTTAAAAACACTGCTCACTCTCGCGAAGCCCGTGTTGTGTTTCGGAACCGTAATCACTTTGTTGTCGCTCACTCAATTACGGATTCAAAATACTTTTTGAAAACCGATAAAATATAATTAATCCCTAAAGCACTCTCACTATTTTTATAAATTAAATCTGACTTTCAATATCTAATATCGGTCTCACATTATCGTGCACTACGCCAAAAATAAGTTTTAGCAGCACACATACGAAAGCGCTTTTAGGTAAAAGCGCTGCTGTAGGTTTTAAAAAAAAATCGCTTCAAAAAAACGCTTTCAAAGGGTGCCTTAAGAAAGCGCTTTTCAAAAGCGCTGCTAAAGGTCACCCTTAGAAAACGCTTTTTGAGAAGCGCTGCTAAAGGGTGTCTTTCAGAGGGTACCTTAAGAAAGCGCTTTCAAAAAGCGCTGCTAAAGGTTAGCCTTAGAAAGCGCTTTTACAAAGCGCTGCTAAAGCTGACCTTTAGAAAGCGCTTTTAAAAACGCTGCTATAGGATATGCTACGAAAACGCTTTTACATTAAAAAGCGCTGTTATAGGTGACCTTTAGAAAGCGCTTTTAGAAGCGCTTTCGTAGGTAGTTTTATAATAAAAATCAAAAATTCGTATCATCACTTTTCTATTGTTCTTCACGAAATCTTCAAATCCCTAAACCAGAGCTCTGCCGCCGTTAGCATCTACGAAATCTTGTTCAGGACCACCGCCTCCTTTCATCAGTACCTCCGCCTCCGTTCATCAGTACCTCCGCCTCCGCTCATCAGTACCTCCGCCTCCGTTCATCAGGACCTCCGCCTCCGTTCTAGGTATGTCAGTTTCTAGTATAGTTTTGTATGAATAAATTGTTCTATGCTTGCTTTGATTCTAATTTTTAGAATAGTTTTGTATGAATAAAGATGTGACTATCTTCTAATAATTCTTTTAGTTAATTCGATATAGGAATTTTGTGTAGCATTAATTTTTTCTATAGTGGTAGGGGAATGCATATGTGTTGGAGTTTGCATGTCTGATGGTCAGAGTCGCTAGTTTATGCAGATTCTTTCACATTCCATATTAACTATATTATCGCAGATACAGTGTTTGTTGTGGTTGGGTTTTGATTGGACCATAATTGTGGTTTTGCCTTGTTGTTTGCCTACAACATATTGATAGTAAATACCATTCATTTCCTGCTCCATAGCTTACTCTATAGTTTAGTTTTGTAGAGTGTGTGTACGATTTTTTCTCTCATACAACACAATGTAAATGTCATCTCTAAGTTTTCACATATAATAGACATATGAGTTAAATATGTACTATATGCACTATTGTAAACCAAAATATTTAGCCTCGCTATATATGTTTAGAAGTCAAAAGACTTTACGAGAATGAAGGAAGCATCCATGCAAATGTACATTTCCCCTATTTTCATCATTACTTGTAGCATACATTCCATTGATAGTACAACTGAACTACAAAATTTTATCTTTTTTGAGTTTGAGTACACACATAATTTATGATTTATTTTGAGCAATGATAGTTTCTTATTTATGGTTTCTTGTGTTATACTTGTGTACTAAAGTAGTTGATAGAATAAAATGAATTTAGTGAAAAGTATTGAGTATTGGTTTTGTTATATGGTTGTGCAAGAGCAAGTGCAAGTTTTGAGTATTGGTTTTGTTTTCTAATTTATCATTTAGCTCAGATTGACTCAAAAACCGTAAACCATGGATAAGACATGGATGTATTCCAATCGATTGTTGAAAGAGTACGAGAACGGGGTATCAGAATTCGTTAAGTTTGTTGTTGCGCACGTCGAAGACCCTGATCGAATGACATGTCCTTGTTTGTGTTGCTGTTATGGGAATCGGGTTGACGCGGTTCAGTTGGCATCGCATCTAATACGGTATGGAATTGATAGAAGTTATACATGTTGGAATATGCATGGTGAGAAAAGTGACGGGAATGATAAATCGGGGGATAATAGGACCTATGCTTCAAACGACAATGGCACAGATACATACGATTATGATCGAGTTGAAGAGATTGCAGAAGCGCTTGAAGAAGATCTTAATGATTGTCCCAAAATGTTCGAGAGGTTGGTAAGCGATGCAGAGAAACCGTTGTATAATGGTTGTAAAAAATTCACAAGATTGTCTGCGGTATTAAAGTTGTACAACTTAAAGGCGGGCAATGGATGGTCGGATAAAAGTTTCACAGAGTTATTAGCCCTTATGAAAGATATGCTACCAGAGGATAATGTTCTCCCCAATCGAACGTATGAGGCCAAAAAGATGTTGTACTCTATTGGCATGAGCTATGACAAGATACGTGCATGTCCAAAAGATTGCGTTTTGTTTCGAAACGAGTATGCATCATTAAATGAGTGTCCTAAATGCGGTGCCCCTCGATATAAGAAAAAGTTGTCTCCGGCAAAAGTCTTATGGTATTTTCCTATAATTCCGAGATTTAGACAGATGTATCGTAGTGAAACCGATTCAAGACACTTAACTTGGCATGCAGATGAAAGAATTGTTGATGGAAAGTTTCGACATCCGGCAGATTCACCACAGTGGATGAAAATTGATAATGATTATCCTGAATTTGGAAAAGACGCAAGAAACCTTCGCTTGGCATTGTCTACTGATGGAATGAACCCACACGGTATTCAAAGTATCTCGCATAGCACATGGCCTGTAATTCTTATGATTTATAACCTACCTCCGTGGCTATGTATGAAGCGTAAGTACATGATGTTATCTATGTTAATTTCTGGGCCTAAACAACCAGGAAATGACATAGATGTATATTTGGAACCTTTAATCGAAGATTTGAAGATATTGTGGGAGAACGGTGTGGAGGTTTATGATGGGTATAGGAAAGAAAGTTTCAACTTGAGGGCGATGTTGTTTGGAACAATTAACGATTTTCCAGCCTACGGAAATCTATTCGGGTATAGCATTAAAGGTGAAAAAGCGTGTCCTATCTGTGAAGATGGAACCGATACGATGCGATTGAAACTTTGTCAGAAGAATGTCTTTCTCGGTCATCATAGATTCTTAAATTCTAAACATCAATATCGTGGATGGAGAAAAGCGTTCAACGGAGATACCGAACAACATAGAGCTCCGTCTGGATTGACAGGTGATCAATTATTTGAAAATGTGAAAGATGTGAGTATTCAGTTTGGCAAGCCTTTTGCACATAAAGTTGTTACAGGTGGGTGGAAGAAGAGGTCGATTTTTTTTTTAATTGCCATATTAGAAATCTTTGTACGTAAGACATTTTCTTGATGTTATGCATATTGAAAAAAATGTATTTGACAGTGTTATTGGTACGTTACTCAATATAAAAGGGAAGTCTAAGGATGGTCTTAAAGCAAGGGAGGACATGGTAGAGATGGGAATAAGAACTGAATTGGGACCCGTGAAAAAAGGAACACGAACATATCTACCACCTGCTGTTTACACTCTATCCAAAAAGGAGAAAAAAATATTGTATAAGTTCCTAAGTGAGGTTAAAGTTCCAGAAGGCTACTCATCAGATATTAGAAGACTTGTGTCTATGCAAGACCTCAAGTTAAAGAGTTTAAAGACGCATGATTGCCATGTTATAATGGAACATTTTCTACCGATAGGTATACGTTCTATTCTTCCAGAAAAAGTAAGAAGCGCAATAACTAAACTGTGTTTTTTCTTCAAGTCAATTTGCAGCAAGGTGATCGATCCTGAGATCTTACCAACATTGCAAAAAGAAATAATTGTTACTTTGTGTGATCTTGAAATGTATTTCCCTCCCTTGTTTTTTGACATAATGGTTCATCTTGTCGTTCATCTTGTCAAAGAGACACAACTGTGCGGACCAGCTTATATGAGATGGATGTACCCTACTGAACGTTATATGAAAATATTAAAAGGGTATGTGAAAAACCGAAGTCGACCAGAGGGTTGTATTGCTGAACGATATATTGTTGAAGAAGCGATTGAGTTTTGTACTGAATATCTGTCAAATGTTCAATCAATTGGACTCCCCAAATCTCACATTGTTGAAAAAAAAGAAGGTAAGAAGCTAATTGGAAATAAAGTTGTGACAGTATCAATGGTCGAACGGGATCAAGTGCATTTGTATGTTCTGCATAATGAGCTTGAAGTTGAGCCGTATGTTGAAATTCACAAGGGTGTTCTTCGAGGTTTAAATCCGAATAGAAATGAGAATTGGATTGTACGAGAGCATAATCGAAGTTTCATACCATGGTTTAAGGAACATATTTATTCAAAGTATCGTTCAGATCATGCTTCAGTAACAGAAATGTTGAGATGTTTAGCATACGGTCCAAGTTTAGTTGTGTTTTCTTATAGCGCATATGCAATTAATGGATACACATTTTATACCAAAGAACAAGATGACAAAAGTACTATGCAAAATAGTGGTGTCACCTTGATCGCTAAAGCAATGCATATATCAAGTGTGAAGGACTTAAACCCAAAATTTGCAAACCTGTCATATTTTGGGGTTATCGAGCGCATTTGGATGTTTGATTACGAGAAGTTTCAGATTCCTATATTTGGTTGCAAGTGGGTTGAAAATAATAATGGCATACGAATGGATAAGTCAGGTTTTTTGCAAGTGGATCTTAATAGGGTGGGGTACAAAGATTAGCCTTTCATTCTACCCTCTCAAGCTAAACAAGTGTTCTATGTCAATGATCCGATAAGTACGAAATGGTCTATAGTGCTATTATCTAACAAAGTAATTGATGAAAGCATTGGAGATCAAAGTGATATTGGTGTTGACATTGAATCTTTAACCATAACTGATCAAAATGATAATGAATCATGTATTAGAAACTATCATAATGAGGGTATTTGGATCAATCCAACTGTCCGCGTTGTTAAGAGACGAGTAGAACACATTCCTACCAAGAAAAGAAAGAGACCTTAGTGAAAAGGGTAATGGTATATATAATTATAGCCTATATCATTCAATAAAATTTAATTTGTCATTTCATTTTTATTTGTCACTTCATTTTTATTTGTCATTTCATTTTTATATTTGTCATTTCATTTTAATTTGTCATTTCATTTTTATTTGTCATTTCATTTTTATATTTGTCATTTCATTTTTATTTGTCATTTCATTTATATTTGTCATTTCATTTTAATTTGCCATTTCATTTTTATTTGTCATTTCATTTTTATATTTGTCATTTCATTTTTATTTGCCATTTCATTTTTATTTTTTTTCATTATTACAGGTCAAATGGCTAGTAATCAAGAAAACTCAAAAGATGCAAATGCTCCTGAAAATGCTCCTGAAAATACTCCAGAAAATACTTCAGAAAAGACTTCAGAAAAAGATATTACACGAGGTATAACTATTATGAGGGGAATCATCCGTAATAGAGATAGAGGAGTAACATATAATGTAGAATGGAATGATAATGACCAATTAATTGGGTCTAATGCTGCAAAGTTGACAAGCTACATTGGTACGCTTGTTTGTATACACATTCCGATCACCACTCCTAGATGGAAAAGAGGAGAGTTGGATGAGGCTAAGGAGAAAGTTTGGACTGAGATAAAGGTACATATATGGTTTTTGTTATTTGCTTTATCTTGACGATAATATGTGTTTAAATTTCTTTTACTAACACACTTTATGCGTATGTTTTTTTGTAGAGGTCTTTTAACATTGAAGATACCCGTAAAAAGTATATAATGGGTTTGGCTGGAAAAAGACACAGAGGGTGGAGAACATTTTTAACAAACAAGTATCTTAAAGATGATGAAGGACATTTTCTTGAAGAGGATCCGGAACGTCCAAAGAAATATGAGAACTTCATTACACCTGAAGAATGGGTTGGTTTTGTAGGCCAAAGAAGAGACGAGAATTTCAAGAAAGTGAGTGC
The DNA here is from genome assembly GCA_948472305.1 of Vicia faba. Taxonomy (NCBI): domain Eukaryota; kingdom Viridiplantae; phylum Streptophyta; class Magnoliopsida; order Fabales; family Fabaceae; genus Vicia; species Vicia faba. The sequence continues at coordinate 1,129,144,052 of OX451739.1, read as the reverse complement.
TATCAATCGCGAGAGAGCGTCAAAACCCGCATATCCATACAAAAAAGGGCGTTTGGGATATGCTCGCTTAGAGGAAAAAATTGTAAGTAAATATAAACTCTACGATCTTATTAATTCTCTCAATGTGTTATAGTTGATGATCTTAAGACTTCCGTCATTGCGTAGTTAGAAGAGACGAAAAGTGACGCAACATCACTACCGGCACATTTGTTGTGGAAGGAAGCCCGTGTGGGCAAGGATCAAGCTGTTAATCCCGATATTCAACATGTGTATGATGAATGTGTAAGTATAAGATTGTGTCTTTAGTTAAATCAATTAATGTTTATTAATATTTAAGTAATTTTTTATCTCCACTAATAATTTTTTATATGTAATTGAATTACAGGAGACCTTGTCGCAATCGGTATCCCCAGGTGAGGATCCTCAGGATACCAGGAGCGTACTTAGTCGAGCACTAAATATTGCTGAGTATCCGGGTCGGGTGAGGGGTAAAGGTCATGGTGTGACTCCAACCTCTTTGTATAAGCATCCAAGGAGAAGAAATCCTAGCAATGCATAAGTGATGCAAACATTGCAGGATTTACAAGCTCAAGTTCGTGAATTGCAGAAGGATAAAGAGAGATATATGGCGGAAAAGAGCAGTTCACAATTGAAAGAAACTAGTGACAAAGCTAGTATCAACTGTCAGCATAAATTTCCTGAGGTAATTTTTAATATATATCCGTTATTATTATAGAATATTTTTAGTCACTTCTAACGGTTATTATTGGTTTAGGGCATTTCATCTTGCCAGCTATACCTATCGTCACCGACTTATCGACTAGTTGGCAAGGGAAAAGTCCATAACAGTTCGGGAGATTTACTTCATAATAGACCGCTTCCGGATAGACACATGAAAGTATCGGTTGACATTGCTTTAGATATGGATGCGTTGCTGCTGGTACCTGACATTGTTGTTGAGACCACATTGCTGCGAGATGCAATAGGATCTTTTGTTGCATGGCCATCAGACCTCATTTTCATAGATGATCAGGTACGTTGAAAACAATTATGAATCTTTATGTCTTCAACTGTCAGTTCTGACCTCAGTTATTTCCACGGTAATTATAGACTCCTACAACACCCGCATATAAGGGTAAAGGGATTTTGCGGCACGACGAGTCTGACGTATCACCAAAAGAGGTATGTTTAAAGTGTTAATTATATGATCCGAATAAAAAACTGCATAATTTTATAATTTAACTGAGTTTATATGATTTTTAGGTACCTTTTCATGGGTCACAACAAGTGAGCCAGAAAATCGTTGGCGTACCACCCAAGAAAAGGGTGCCTACTAGATTTTTCCCTCGATACCGGTAGTGTCTTGAAACAATAGTGGGAACAACAAATTTGATGGATGGTGGTATTCGTCAAATGGATATGGATCAAGGTATCTTTGGTTTTCCTTGCACCAAAATAATTAGACATGAGGACGTGGAACAGATTTTCCGTCATAAAGAATTGGGCGTCAGTATTATGCACGCATACATCCGGTAACCCATCTTTATATTATGTAATTAGCTGAAATCTTTTTTAAACATTTTCAATGAATATACTCTAATATTAATTATGTTTTTATTTAAGGCTGTTATATGACAAATTGATGCGCGGGAATCAATTGTCAAACAGATTCCATTTTGTGTCTTCCTCCCGTGTCAGCGGAGCGACAATTGGTAGGGAACCAGAATCAGTAAGAGAGCACTTAGTCGAAAGATTCATGGTAACTGGCAGTACATAAAGCTTATATCTTTGGGCGTATAATACTATTCCTACAGGGTTAGATTTTCATTCTAAGTTCATTTTAATATTTGTAATTTTTGCGTAGAAAAATTTCTTCTAAACTGTTGTTTTAATTTATAGATGTCACTGGTTGTTGGTTTCTATCGATCCTATAAAAGAAGTGGTCTATTATCTGAATTCGGTTGACGGTGATTGGACAAATTATCCGGATATGAAGTTAATGATTGATACGTAAGTGAGATTATTCTAAATATTTGTGTGTATTTATGTATTTAATTATTTATGTGACATTGTTCTAAATATATATTTTTATTTTGTTAGAGCGATACAAGTATTCTGGTGTCAAAGAGAAGCTCGGGTACGACGGTCTAAATCAAACAACATTAATTGGATCAAAGTGCAGGTATATTAATTTCCACTATTTTGCTTATAATATTTACGCTATTTGATAAAACAATACAACTATATATTCTTATTTGTTTTTCTATGTAGTGTCCTCAACAACAAAACGATATAGATTGCGGATACTTCGTTATGCGGTTTATCAAAGAAATCATTCAACTGAATCAAATAGAGATTCCAGTCACGGTATGAATTTATAACTTAGGATTTGTTTTATTATTTCTCGGATATTTCATATAATTTTTTACTTTTAACTAAATCATGCATATTATGTTTTGTTATGTAGTACTTCGATGAGTACAAATGTGCATATTACACGAAACTCCAGTTGGAAGAAACCAAAGAGGAGTTGTGTCAATATTTTATTGAGCAGAGAATCATATAAGGACTGGTTTAGTTGTTGTTAGGGTTGATTTTATAAGACTGATTTTGAGTTACAATACTGATAACAATGGTTTATATATAATTTGAGATACAAACATAATTTATGATTGATTTTGAGCAATGATAGTTTCTTGTTTATGGTTTCTTGTGTTATACTTGTGTACTAAAGTAGTTGATAGAATAAAATGAATTTAGTGAAAAGTATTGAGTATTGGTTTTGTTATATGGTTGTGCAAGAGCAAGTGCAAGTTTTGAGTATTGGTTTTGTTTTCTAATTTATCATTTAGCTCAGATTGACTCAGAAACCGTAAACCATGGATAAGACATGGATGTTTTGAGTATCGGAATTACAATGCATTACCGCTATTTATGAATTACAGGTTATGGCAACTGGTTTATATAAATAATATGCTGCAAACAATGTAGGTATATGAATTATATAAATTATACCTCTAAAAAAAAACACCCTATGAAAGCGCTTTTTGGAGAAAAGCGCTTTCATAGGTAGACCTATGACAGCGCTTTTTCACATAAAGCGCTGTCTAAGGTACACATATGACAGCGCTTTTCCAAGAAAAAGCGCTGCTAAAAGATAACCTATGAAAGCTTTTTTCCAAAAAAAGTGCCACTAATGAAAGCGCTTTTTCATAAAAAAGCGCTGCCAAAAGCCTACTTAAGAGAGCGCTTTTTAGAAAAAGCGCTGCCAAAAGCCTACTTAAGAGAGCGCTTTTTAGAAAAAGCGCTGCCATAAGGGTACTAAAGAGAGTGCTTTTTAGAAAAAGCGCTGCCATAAGGGTACTTAAGAGAGCGCTTTTTAGAAAAAGCGCTGCCATAAGGGTACCTAAGAGAGCGCTTTTTAGAAAAAGCGCTGTCATAAGTAGACCTACGAAAGCGCTTTTCATTAAACAAAAAGCGCTGCTAAAACCTATAGCAGCGCCACCTTAGAAAGCGCTTTTAAGCGCTTTTAAAGGCCAAAAAAAGCGCTTTCGTAGGTCTTTTTTGGCGTAGTGGTGCTATTGACTGGTACCTTGAAACCAGTCCGCTCAGTTCACATCCTTTATCCAGCTCATCCCAATTTGCTTCATCACAACTAGTGTTCTCAAGTTTTTAAAATACATTTGCACTAAAACTATCGATCAAGCTACAAGAAAATAACTTCTTTCTATAAAACCGAAAAATTGAGGAAGTAATTATTTCTCACAAAATCCACAAAGTGGTAGTCAATCCTCAAACTTCTCCTATGTTTAAAATAGATAATGACAAAGTTGCAAATATCGTGTATAAAAACTATGAAGCCGGGATTATTCAAGATCAAATGTTGTTTACATGGATCTTATCTAGAATCTATAAAGTTGTGCTACCATGCATGCTTTCATTCAGAGATGGACCTAGGTTAAATATTGTGGGCATGCGCCCCCGCTACTTGTGAAACATTGGTAGTAATATTATCTATTATAGTAATTACTATTTTTATTAGTTTGCATTTCAATGTCTATTGCTCTACTTTCTGTTACATGATAAAGACCTACAATGCGTTGGGACATTTTTATCTCATCTTTATGACAGTGCAATTGGAATTAAAAAATAATTAATGACCTATAAATAATAGCAATTCTATTATATTAGAAGCTTTAAAAATCATTATGATACCTTTTTATTAAATTATGTTTTAATGTGATAAATTTATATATAAAATTTCCCCCCACAATATAAAAATGAAGGCTTGTGTTCGTCAACTGAGATTAGAATTGAAGACAAGCAAGAAAGGTTATCGCTCCATATATGAATATGTTATTAGAGTTTGAGCCATAACTGACTCTTTCATAGCAATTAGAGATCTAATCTCTTAAAGAGATCAAATTAATATCATTTTTCAAGGACTCCTTGAAGAATACTGCCCATTCAGCATGATGATTTATGGTAAAGGGTAGCCAATAGATATCTATGACTTGGAAGATCTATTGTATGTTCCTGAAGCATAGTTGGACAAGTATATACAAGAACTTGCAACTTCCATTGTAAATTCTAATGTTTCCCAGGGTGTAACCAACATAAACTCAGGCACAAATGGAATTCCTTTGGCTCTCATCATTCATTTTATGGCAGAGCTCGATCAACTTATGCCAGAGGTTGTGGGAGATAGGTGTATACCATAAGTAATAGACCAACATGTCAATTGAAACAAGTATGTCCACTTAGTGGTATATTGTTGGCACATGTATGATGATTATTTTTAACCTGCACCACCTAAAGCTCAAGCACAAGTATCTACAACATATAACTAAAAAATGCTAAATAAAGTAAAAAGCAGCAGTCTTTAACATTTGCACAAGTAAACACTTTCCTTGCTCATCAATATCATATGCAAACTCCTCAAGATCTTCAGTTCTAAGTCTAGTTTGCAGACCCAGGGGCCTTTCATCATATCACTTCTAATGATCTTAATTTACGAACTAAATTGTCATGTACGGGCCCTAGCAAAGTAATAGTTGGTAATGAACATAACATGGTAATTAAATCTATTGGTCAATATAACTTGAAGTCCAAACTTATGTTAGACTCTAATAAATTTAGATAGCTTACTTCATGTCCCTAACATTACTAGAAATTTGACCCCTGTATAATTTTTTTCCAAAGACAATAATGTGTTTTTTGAATTCCATTCTGATAAGTGCTACGTAAATTCACAAGCATTTAATTTGGTGTTACTTGAAACATTCCTTGATGATAATGGATTGTACTGCCCCAACAATCTTGCTCTAGAACCTTTAAGAAGTTGGTTCAGTCATAAGTCTCAAAATTTGTATCATATATAACAATATTATTGCATTTAGTCATTTTAAAAATGAAAAGTAGGTTGCAAATAAGTTTTCCATTTGGAATTCTAGGTTAGGTATTGCTAGCCCTAGATTAATTCATATCATACTTTATTTGTGCAATATACAATTTAAAAATAAATACCTTGTTGAATTTTGTAACTCTTGTTGTCTTGGCAAATAACATGGGTTGCATGCTCCCTTAGCCACTTGTCGTTATCGCAAAAAATACCGATGCAAACAAAGTTGCAATTGAACTTTATTTTGTCCCAAATGAAAGGAAAATATCAAGAAAACTTAAAAGAAGAGAAAGAACATGATCTTGCAACCAAGAGAAGGGTACAAAAGTCAATTACGCAAGGGGAAGGTATTAGCATCCCTCAAGTTCGTTGTACTCAACGGGATTCACTCTTGTTATTTTAATTAAAGGTGTGTTATATCTAAAGCTTACTTGCTAAGGGAATTCAAGAATGATTTTATTAGGAAAAAACAAAAGGTTTTTATTATTGTGTTCGCCTGAATTTCGCAACTCAGTGCCTACGTATCCTGAAGGAATCACAACACCGTAGTTCGGCTCAAAAATTTTGGTTTGTTATAAGTTTTTTAGTGAACAATGTTAAGTTTGCATTCTAACTGTTAACGTTTTTCGCTCGACCTTTGGAGACTCACATATTGTTGTATGGTGTGGAATGGAAATAACATGTTCCTTTATGAATGGTTTTCAAAAGAAAAGCCCTAAGACAAAAGAAGTTTGATTTCTTGAGTGTTTTTGTTAGGAGATACCTCAAGTGGTCTCTGGGGGTACTTTAATCCATCTCCTTTAAGTTTTGAAATTGTTTGAGATGCGTATTGTACTAAAGTCCCTTCATGATGACCCTTGGATAATCGAGTTAGATGCCTCGGATCCGAAGTCCTCTTCATGTACTTAAGGCTCATGACGTATTGTACATTTCTTTATTCACTATGTGTTTTTGAGTTTGACTAAAGAAAGGAATTTTTATTTTAGAAGCATGTAATGCAAAAAAGAAAGATAAACATCTAAGGGGAAACTCAATCCTATTTATTATCATGCAATGATGGACTTAACACTTAAGGTTGAGACATGGGATTCTCTATCCTAAAGTTGTCATGCAAGAATGGCCCTAAGGTCAAGGATAAGATGGAAATCCTAACTACGATATCATACTTGGATATCAATTCTAAGGTCTACTTTAATTCAAACTTAACCAAGATGAACTAGGAGATCCTAAGGGAACATGGTATCACACATAGCATACACATAAGTAAAAACTTCAAAGCATAAGTTAAAAACATAAAGCAACATCTCAAATGCTTAAACAAGACTAAAGATAAAGTCATACTTTAACCAAAGCAAGGCATCCAACAAAACTACTCCTAAGCCTAACAAGACTCAAGATAAAGCCCAGTTAAACAAGCAAGGTAAACATGCAATCAAGCTTCTCAAGTAACACATAATGTAACATCAAAGCATGTTATCAAGACATGGCATCATGAGATGATCCATAAATAAATCAAGCAAGTCCCTAAGGAAAGTAACAACATGTATTAAGAAATCACATTTCAATCCTCTAAGGTTAACAAAGAATATGTCACAAAGAGAAACTCAAAGCAAGGCATGTAAGACATGAGATAAGAAATGAAGGCATCATCACAAAACAAGTTCTGTAAAGAACAACCAAACATGGTAGGATTAGGCTAACAAGATCGCATCAAATAACTTAGGCATGTATTCAACAATCAACAAGTATTCACAATCAAGCAAATGATTCAAAAAACTTCAAGTTAATCCTAAACATGCATTAGGTTTCAATCTACTTTAACAAAGGCAAAACAAAGTGAAGTCAAAGTGTCACCAAACTAACAAGTAAGGCATACAAATTTAAGAAGAAGCAAATTCAAATTGAACATGTAATTCAAAGCAACAAGCAAGCATTTCAAGTTTAAAGGTAATAACCTAAAAAAGTATTAGGAAAGCAAGGGACATCTAACAAGTGTTGTGCAAACATGCATCAAATTAGCATCAAACCAAAACATCAAGTAAAAATGACATACATGTCAAAAAAGAAACAATTTAAAACTTGAATCAAAGCATCATACAAATATTTCAAATCTTTAAAGTTAACCACCTAACAAGGCTCAAGAATAGCTCAAAGGAGCTCATGGTAACAAGACATGTTAACAAACATTCAAGTCATGAATAAAGATTCAACGATCAAAACCAAGTTCAAAAACATCAAGGTAACAACATCAACATGTTTCAACTTCTAAACCCTAAGGGAATTGATTCAAGTTCTAAAAAAAGGCATCAATACATGTCAAAATAAAATTAATCAAATTCATATTCCAGACCCTAAGGTTCATGCTATTAAGGGCCATGCATTAAGGTTCCAACCTAAACAAAACAATTTCAACAAGTGCACAAGCTAACAAGAATTTAGGTATCAACCAGCCATCAAAGCTTAGCACACAAAAGGCATGTAAGATAAACATCAATACCTGGAAGCAACACACCCTCAAAGAATCAATTCAAACATGTCTCAAACATGATAATGTTTACAAGAAGATTGATCACGTGTTAGGGCAACAAGATAACAAGCAATCACTAATTTACATCACCTAAGTATCTACTTAGAACATATGAATTTAAACGATCAAGACATCAATACTAGCAAATAACAAGGCATGGAAACTTTACAAAGAAACTTTATTCAACCACATATCAAAGCAACAAGAAGTTTCAAAGCACACAATCTCAAACAATTAGGTCAAAGTTTAAACAAACATCAACCATTTTGTATCATCAAAATGATTCCCTTATACAATGATCTATAAAGGCTCAAGAGAACCAAGAAAACCAAGTATTTAAACATGGGAAGAATCCACATTACATGTGTCAAGAAGTATCCCAAAATATTGCACAAGTGAATCTCAAAGTATTGTATAAACACAAGAGGTATCAACATTCATAAACACAAATTGATTCATATCTATGCAAATATAGAGCCTATAAAGGTAGGATTTCAGCTCATGGCATCTCTATCCTACTTCTCATGTCAAGAATGATCTAAAATGGTGCTTAAATGAGAGAGTAAAGAGATCCCCAATGATACCTAACGGAGAAGGTCCGTTACCTCTTCAATGCGCGCAAAAAAAGCTCAAGAACACTTGTAGATACTTCACCAATAATCCACCAAAAATAAATCACAATAATTATAAAGAGAAAAAATCAGAATAAGGCACTAAGCCAAGAAAAAATGAATACAATAGCAGTTTTTTGTGTATGGCTCCATTTAGTACCAAAAAAGTGTGTGCATTGGGCTTCACGAGATAGGCCCAGCGAATTTCAAGCTCAGTCCAAACAAACATCCATATTTTCCAACTTTATTCATATGTTAGTATTGAATTATTATTAACAGAATAAAAAACGATTAAAGAAATTGAGAAAAGCTGAAACGTGTTTAGTGTTAGGGTTGTGTCGTTTCAAGTTCCTTCACGAAAAGAATTTCTTCTTCTTTCACTTGCAGCACCACGACCTTCACTCTCTCCCTTCATCACCTTTGTCAGCAGACTTCTTCTACTTCATGTTGCGGATTCAACATCTCCATCTCCTTCGATCTCCTCACATTTCCTTGTCAGCATTCTTGTTTCTGATTGAACCAAACATCGTTGTTTCCTCAAACATCTCTTCTCCGTCTCGTTTGCTCAAGTCTCTGTTGCAGATTCTTTTTCATCAACCTATGACTTTAACTATTTATGCATTCTTTTTCACATGGTGGTGGTGTTGTGGATTGGATGAATGAAGATGATGTTCGTTGAAATTGTGATGAAGATGATGATATCGTTGTTTCTGCGTTGATGTTATTGATAATGAATGAAGTAGTGATGATGATTGATGATGCGCAGAGAGATAAAGGTCTAAGAGGAAGAGGGTGATGATTCTTGAAGTTCGGTTTGATGTTGTTACAGATGAAGAAGAGAGAGAGAGAAGAGAGAGAGAGAGGAAAAGTTTTTGGTGAGTTTTATGGAATTAGAGCAAGGCACAGTTTGAACAAAATTTGGAAGAGCTTTTGTGTACTTTTTTGGACAGCAACATTGTTAGAAGTGTGAGAATATGAATGAAGATTATAAATAGTTTTAGGATTTGATTTTGGTGTAAAATGACTTATATGTTATAATGGTGTTTTGAATGGTGTTTGTAATGGAAATTCCCTCTTGTATTCACATGAATGAATGTGCTCAAATGATAAGTTATCAAATATTCATAGTAATCTTCTCTTTCAAATTGAACTTGAAATTTATAAACTCTTTTGATTTTGTATTTCGAAATGGTATGATGAATGAAATTTGGTGAACTTGGATGGAACTTAAATTATGAATGCCTTAAACCTTGATAACATGTATGTCATGAAAACCATGTAAACATTCTTTTAACTTTGATCCATTCTTGACAACTGGAACTCATGGAATATCTTTGACTTAAGTAATTACTTGAACGAATAATGAAATCCAATTCAATTCGTAAGTTCAAAGCAATCAAAATAAATGAGACCTTAATCATGAAGAAACCCCAACCTATTCCTTGTACCATGACTTGGCTTTGTATCTCAACCAAACAGAATCTTGGCACAAAAGCAATGCTGTTTGAGAAAATATTTTGATGAAGATCAAACCCTAATCTCATTATCTTTAATTAATTCACATGTTCCCACATAATGAATGAAACCCTGATTCTCTTTGAGATGTACATTGAATTAATAAAGAGGCTTAAGAAGTTGAGAACCAACCAAAACCATAGTTCAAAGCCTTCTCAATTGAAATTATTGGTGAAAGCCCTAGAATTTGAAGTTTGATGAAATCCTTATGAAGAAAGAAATCCACATTAACCCTGAACCAAAACCCTAATTCCACACTTCACTGCTTGAAGAAGAACCAGAAGAATTAAGCTAAATCAGCCTTTATCTGATGTAGAAGTCTCAAACCACTGTGAAACCCTAGCTTGAGATGAGCTTGAAAAGCCTTGGAATGAGTGACAAACTTGAGACTCGAGATTATAACCATGATGATGATAGTTCAACCTTATGTTGCTTGAGTGCCATAATCTCATCTTTGAATGGGGAAAGCCCAAATCACAAGATACATTGATCCCATAATTGTAGAACAAAATGATATGCATGAGTGTATGAGAATGAAACACAAGACAATTGAGGTTAAAAATAAGAGGAAAATTTTTGGGGTGCAACACCACTACCAAGTATCCTAATACTTTTAAGGTAGTTCACACTTACTTTTGGCGACCATCAGCTACACCCTTTATTAGTGGTTTCTCTTATTACATAGATTTTGTTGATTCCTTTTCAAAATGTGCATGAGTATATCATATCAAACAAAATAATGATGCCTTATCTGCCTTCATGTTGCTTCATAGTTATGTTGAAACTTAATTCAATGCTAAAATAAGAGTTGTTCAATATGATTTTAGAGGTGAATTTAGGCATTTCATCAAAATTCTCAATGATCTAGGCATGGTACATAGGTTAACCTTTCCACATAAACTCCATGAAAATGGAATAGTTTAGAGGAATCATGGGTAGATAGTGTAAATGGGACTAACATTGCTTTCTCATGCTTCTATGTCAATCAAATTTTTGGACCATAGCTTCACAATAGTTGTTTATTTTATCAACAGACTTCCTACATCGAGTTTAATTGAGTATATATCTCCTTACTTTACCTTGTACAACATACAACAAGATTACAAGTCATTAAAGGTGTTTGATTGTGAATGATTTCCTTTGTTAAGGCCTTAAAATCAACATAAGTTGCAGTTCAAGAGAACTCAATGTGTTTTTTTAGGAGTGTATTACAAGTGCCTAAATATAGAAGGAAGAATATCCATAACCAAGGATGTGAATTTTAATAAAACTAAGTTTTACTACAAGAGTCATCAAGCACACAATTCTAAGTTAAGATCCATCAATAATCCTCACATCAAGTCAACCTTGCCTTTAATTGTGTTTAGCTCATCTTCGTCCATAAAAAGTAATTAGCATGCAGTGTCACTGTTGTACCCCAAAATTTGCCCTCCCATAATCTCTAAAGTTTTGCCAAGCATCACCTCAAAGGATTCAAAGTCTACTCAAGGGCTACACAGTCAACCATCCTCCCAAGCCTGTCAAAATTAGGGTTTTGGTTCTTGCAAGGAAGTTGAGGTTTCCAAGGGCTCAATCAAGTCCCACATGCCTATATACATTGCCAAGCATCCACATGTCAAGTTTCAAGGCTCACAAGGTCAAGTTGCACAGTCAAAAACCCTAATTGCTCCATAGTCAACTGTAGGGGCAAAATGGTCATTTGGCAGTCAAAAGTCAAAATTTTTGGTCAACATCTTATTTTGAAGCCACAATCATCATTTGGTCAAGTATTGACCATGATTTCACAAGAATGGCTCAAAAATCATCAAGGTGTCAAAAGTTTCTATTTTTGGACAGCTGAAAAGTCAACTGTAACTTGACCAAGGCATAACGTTTTCATGGTTCATCAGAAAAATCCCATCCAATGCTCATCTTGAAGAGGAGGACATTTCCTACAACTCATCTTCACACTCCAAGTCCAAGAAATGCTCTCACAAAAAGTTATCAATTTCAACATTATAGGTCATTTTCAAAAGTCAACAAAAAAGCACTTTAAGTCAAAGACCATAACTTGAGATTGGTAAATCAAAATGATATGGGACCAAATAAATTGGTTAGAGGACTTCAAGACCTTTCCAAAATGTCCAAGAACATGTTCATAGCTTCAAAATTGAGCGAGATATGCATTGGAGAAGTTGGGAAATTTTTGTGAAATAGCCAAAGTCAATTATCCTTGAAACTTCATTTTTGACAAAAAAGGGCCCACTTTTTCCACTTGGTTCAGCTTGGCCATGCCTCCCACGTGTCCCACAATTTATTTTAAGATTAAAAATTAATTTTTCCATTTTTATTTAATTTTATTTGATTTAAATCATTTTAAATCTTTAAAATTCAAATAAAAATCAAGAAAATTAATGGAGGGATATCTTTGAGTTTGAATAGCTTTGATACACCGTCGTTCACCTTCCAAATTCATGCAAGGCCTATTCCAAGCAAGAAATTCAAATTTTGACAAGAATGGTAAGTTGCTTTAATGGAGGTTATGGCAAAATCTCAAGCATAATTGCAAGGCTTCAAGGCTCATTATTTGGATTGATACTCATTCAAAACCATATATGCAAGCCTCCCTAACACAATACGACCTAGAAACACTCATACAACATAAGCCATTTCGAAATTTTCAAGAGAAAAATCATAAACTGAAAATCATCTTCCAATACAATTCAAGCCTCTCCTTTGATCAAAACACACTCCTGACCCTTCCAGGAAGCCATTGCAATCAAGAACGAGGCTTAACACCATCAGAATCATCCCCACCAAGCCCTACAGTTTGCATTATTTTCCAGGATTTCATATCATAATTCATGCGCATTTGATACATATTGTTGGTTGTTTTGTATTCACAGGAACCTTCTGAAGCTAATGACATGGTTTAATTGCATTTTAGGGCTCTGAATCATGATTTGCCATTGATACATTTTAGGATTTCAAAGCTCCCATATTGGGGTTTTCCTTGTACTGTAAAATTGGACCTCAAGACCAATATGGACGAACTCGTTGCAACAAGCCGAATTCACTGAGATACTCGCGCTCAATTTATATAATATGTGCGCGTATTCGCTATTTTTGAGACTTTCACTTAGTGGGGGTTTAAAACCCCCGCTATCTTATTCATGTTGCAGATGAAAACGAAGAAGAAGCACGCGTGGCATTATGTGACTGGAGCATTCAAATGTTAGCGCGTTTTTTAATGTTTCAGCATAACTGGCTTTTTTTATATTATATTTCTTTTCCATTTTACTAACACACGCACATAGTTGGTCCAGTGGTTGGAAACGTGGTTTGTATTCACTGGGACCTGGGTTCGATTCTCAGGTCCCCCATAATGTCCAATATTATTTTTGTCAACGTGTTCTTGTGCAGATCCTCAAATAACTTCCATCATACACCTCCTCCAAGCGCAGGCCAAGTGTCCATGGATGCAGATCTAAAGGCCCAGAAAGCAAGAACACCATGTGCCTGGTCAACAGCATTCCACTCAGTCCAAAAGGTCAAACAGGCCTTGTTCAAATGGGCCACAATTCTCAATTCAACACCTTCAAATTCCAGCCACACCCCCTTGGGTTTTAATCTTCATTTTTTTATTTTTGCCATTTTTCATTTTTATTTGCCTTATTTTCTTATTAACAATTAATTAACCAACTAATATTTTCATAAAAAATCAAAAAAATAGAACTAACATTATTATTATTATTATTATTATTATTATTATTATTATTATTATTATTATTATTTTATTTTGTAAATAAACATTAATTGAAATAGTTTAATTAGGCCATTTTAACCCTCTTTTTTAAAAACAATTAAAAATAACTTAGAATTAGGTTAACTTAGAATTTTAATTCTTTTATTTTATTTCATAAAAACATAAAAAATACAAAAAAAATATATATTTTCTTTTAATTAAATTAATTAATTAGTCATTAGTTAGTTTTAATTTCATTTTAATTATAAAAAAGACCAAAAAATCAATTTCTTTTCTAAAAAGGGACAACACCCTTAAGACATTCCCGATTCTTTCTTTCGCGCGCATTTTAGTTTTAATTCCTTATTTTGATTATTATGTAACTGCCTCCGGATGTAATAGTAATTAGGACTTTTACTGTTTTTATTTACTTTCCGTACTTATTTACCAAAAGACGGGTCTTTGTATTTTTGGCGATGTATAGACCCGCGCCTTGTAATAGCGTAGGATTTATGTTTCCGCAATTTACTTTCCGCACCCCCTAACTGTTAAATGCATCAAAGAATGTATGTAAATAAAATTAACTCGTAGCCCACTAATAACAAAGACAAACATTAACTGAATACAACACACAATGCACACACCACTTCTAGGGTACGCCTCACTCGTTGCCTTCGAAACGTGGTCATCAAGTATATGACGTTTTAGAGGTCACCCTTAGTCTAAAGATCCAGTTGCCTCGAAACAGTTGCCTCGGATTAAAAAGGATCTAGGACATTAGGGTTACTTCTAAAGTGTCCTAACTGTTGCTTCGGTGACCACACTGTCCCGATAATCGAATTGACCCGAACACCTCTAACAATGGTGCTACCTACCTCTCAATGGTGGGATAGCACTACCTAAAGGACACTTACACAGCTTAATTCCTTAGGGTAGGTAGATGACTCATGGGTACTTGCTCTTTTCAAAAACAAACAAAATACTTTTCACACCTTACACTTTCAAAAGCTTTCAAAACAAATTTTCAAACACTCTTGAGGACAGATACAAGAGTCATTCAAAAATCTTTCAATGAAACTTTTTCAAACCCACTCACATTTTGAAAAGCAAACATTTTGAAAACATAAGAGAAAGTATCTAAGAGCCCATGGATAACCATGGATAGAAAGGGTGCTAACACCTTCCCTTTCTATAAATCTACCTCCCGAACCGAGAAACATTCTCATAAGGAATTTTGCTGTGCTTTTGTCCTTTCCATGTTGGAGAAAATAAAAGACGGTGGCGACTCTTGCTTACCGCGACATTTCGCGAACCAGCTAAAAACAGTCAGTTCTATTTCCACCGATCACAGAACTGGCGACTCTGCTGGGGACTATAAAAGTGAGGTGTACCTTAGGATTAGATCATACTTATGTTTTCAATTCCTTTGCTTTGATTGCTTTATATTTGTGGGCTTTGCATCGGAGTTTCATAGATCCTAAACCGGATCTGGGGATACCCTTTTAGGTAGCATAAGCTGTGAGGGACCTGTCCGGCGTAGACCGACACGGGTGAAGCAGTGGCTACGTTGGTGTGGCACCTTGGTCTGTACCGATATCCCTTGTGTTGCAACGAGGAGAATATGGGTCTTCTGAGGAGTCATTAAGCACCAACCGACCTTAGAACCCTAATTTGACCCAACTTGGCCATAGAACAGTAGCAGTATGCTACACCCATTGAGGCTAAACTCTCGCGATGGTTCTGGCTGCAAGAAAAGATTGCGATACTGGAGTTATGACCGATTGAGGGTAGTCAGTGATATTGGGGTCCTCTAGAACCCGGTTACTTTTGATAGGACAGGTCTTAACCAACAAACTGAAAGAGGGTAGTACCTGAACTTCATGCTGGCCTAAACCCTAAGGGCTGTCTTGTGTGACTTGTGTGCTTTATCATGTTTGCCTTTGTGAATATTTGTGGTGTGCTTTAGCATAACATCATGCCATCATACCATTGCATACATCCTACATAAGGACTAATTCATTTCAAGGATCTCAAGGGTTTGTGATGCAGGTCATGATGCTTAGCAAGGGGCAAAGGGGATTTATTTTCCTCTAGCCAAGGTTAATGACTTGAGTCAGGGGCTATGACCCACTCGATATGGTGAGCCTTGACTCTTGAAGAAGGACTCTCAGCAACATGAAGTTCCTTCAATCAAGCTACCCAACATCAAATTCTAACAAGTTTCTCTGTTTACCCCGCGAGATCCTTGAAAACATCGCATGCATACATACATATCATTGCATTACAAGTACTCTGTTCTACAGGTTGCTTAATCTTCTTCGCTGTTTATTTCAGCACTCAGTCATCATGAATCCTGAACCAACTACCGAGCAAGCTATCAAGGCCCTCCAGGCCCAGAACGCCCAGTTTCAGGAGCTGGTCATGAGCTTAGCCCAAGGACAACAGGAATTGAAGACTCTGCTTTTGAAGAAAAAGAAGAAGAGGACTGTTTTGTTTAACCCTATACGCAGATCTGGGAATACACTGCAGAATGAGGCCGAGCGGACTACTCCGTCTGTGGGGGAAGGTAGTCACCAAGAGGGAAGGGTTCCTAGTCCCGTGGTCTCTGACACCGAGACAGACTTCAATGATGAACAGTACCCTCCTACCGAGGACAGGTACAAACAGCTGGAGGACCGGTTAAATGCTATGGAGATTCAACGTGTGCCTGGGCTGGACTTTGGGGACCTAGGTTTATCTTCTGGGGTGGTGATCCCTCACAAGTTCAAGGCACCTGCCTTTGTAAAGTACGACGGGGCCTCCTGTCCTAAGCTGCACCTCCGTTCACATGCAAGGAAGATCCAGCCCTACACGGCAGACAAGAATATATGGATCCATTTCTTTCAGGAGAGTCTTTCAGGGGCTCAACTCGAATGGTTCTATCAGCTGGATGGAACCACTATTTGTAACTGGGAGGACTTGGCTACTGCTTTTTATAAGCAGTATCAGTATAATGCCGACCTCGCTCCTACGCGTACCCAGCTCCAGGGTATGTCACTGGGGACGGGTGAAGGTTTTAAGGAGTACGCGCAAAGGTGGAGAGACCTGGCTGGCAGGGTGCAACCACCTTTGACTGACCGTGAACTCGTTGACATGTTCTTGGGGACCCTGTCTGGTCCTTTCTTCAACCATTTGATTGGGAATTCTTCTGCTGGGTTTACAGATTTGATCTTGACCGGGGAGAGGATTGAAGCTGGTATCAAGGCTGGAAAGATTCAAGAAGTTGCACCTGCTGATGCTCATAAAAAGCCCTACAATGGGAAGAAGGAGTCCAATGTTGTGCATAGTAAAAAGGGTCGCCATGATCAACATGTAGGGGAAACCCAGATCTTTAATCCCAGGCCTGCTCAACATGGACAGGGGCAGCAACGTAAGGAGGTCGCACCCAAGAGACAGTTCACTAAGATCAACATGTCGCTGGATCAAGCGCTACAGCAAATGTTGAAGGCAGGGATGATTACCTTAAGGGCTCCTCTCCGGAATCCAAACACTTCTGCTCCTAACTATCATCCCAACGATAGGTGCGCATACCATTCTGATAGCCCGGGGCATACTACGGAGAACTGCTGGCCTCTGAAGAACAAGATTCAAAACATGATTGACGCCGGAGAGATTCAGTTTGAAGCACCAGAGACTCCAAACATAATCACTGCTCCTTTTCCCAATCATTGAAGGCTTTTGTTTATTTGAATTTCCGAGTTGTATTTTTTGTGCTTATACAAACAATTAATGTCATAGCAAACTCTTTTATTTCATTAAGGCACTGCATATGTCTGTTCTTGAATTAATCCAATTATTTTCACTATATTCAAACTGCTTTCATATTTTTTTGATGTCAACTCTCGGTTAATAATTCTAAGCCTCGTGAGGGAGGATGACGAAAATGATACCACGATCTTTACAGTATGCTTTTGAACAGACTCCGCTGATGAGGTACAGGCATTGTTTCAATTCCTAAACACTAGAGTTATAAGGAAGATAATCCCTCGTCAACCCCTTTGAGCCAAAGAAGTAGGAGTTTTTATTTTCGAAAATTAAAACCCTTAATCATAACCTGGGGCAGGGTAGTTCTCTCAGCTGATCCAAGTGCACGGTGAATAGCACCAAAGAAGTCCTTACAAAGCAAAAGACAGTGATGGTTCCGAATAATCATCAAAAAAGGGCAGTCATCATCTTTCAAAATAAAAGCCCAACAAGTCAAAACCTGTGAAGGAGACTTACAAAACTGGGGCATCCCACTGACTGTAATTCCAAAAAAGGAAACAGTTCAGGCAAAAAACAGGGATAACGAAATCAAAAAAAGAAGAAGAAAGAGGTCCTACAAACCATCAACACAAAAAAGGAATGACTGCCTATACCAAATAAATTGTTAACATTCGAACCATCACCGGAACATCATAGAAAAGACTCAAACAAGGTCTGACGCACGATCAACTGAATTTAGGTTTGGAGAACATCACGAAGAGCGGGTGGGTACAGATTAATTTGAGCCTTTATCCTTTGTTTCTCAAACCGTGAACCAGGCCACACTACAACCCTTAAAAGTCCTAGCTGAAGCATGGGTTAGTTCAAAAGCATACTGTTATAAAGATATCCTGACTCCTTAAGGCTCACTGTAAAATCCTGAGTTGACATCACCTTTTACAAAATTTGCTTGTTTTACTGAAAAAATACATTTTCAAAAACTTCAAGACAGACATAAGCTTTGCATTTTTAATATAACATTGCTTGCATATGACTATTTGTTTGAACAACATAGAAGTTCGCACGACGAATGTCTAATGAACAAAAGCACCTCCAATCAAGGGGCATGGCATGATCATTGTCCATTATCTGGGGTAGTTAAGTCAAGATTCGGAGAATCCCTCAAAAGGCCAACCAGCTTGGGGCAAATCTCCATCTGGATCACTTGGGGCATTGGACATGAATTCCAGCGACAAATCTTGCACGATCAACAGTTTCTGGTAGTACGACAACACAACACTACTGACAGGGGCACCTCCCTACATCCTGAGAGCACGAACATAGTCGAAAAAATACTACGTATAATCAAAGACCCGCTAGGTTGACACACCTAGGCAAAAATAAGGGCTTCCCGGCGAACCAAAAGGCTTCGGGCAAAAATAAGGGATGAGATGAAAAATCTGTACACCCGGCAAGTCGAAAACCTGAAAGGGCGGCTTGGGCAAAAATGGGTATCCCGGTGGACTGAAAACCCGGAAGGGCGGTCTAGGCAAAAATTAGGGATCAAAACGTACGACTATGTCCCGTCATCTCGTCACTTGCCTACCAGAAGAAGATTTGTCAATCGGCAGTTATCAGGCACCTCCACAAGGTATCTTCTTCTCCCACATCAGAAACAGGGGCAATAATGAGTTGTCCAAGCGATCTAGTTGCTCTGTCAACCAAGGTACCAAGGTAGGTTTGGCTGAAGAACATAACCAAGAGGCCTCCACTCCCTGGGAGTAAAACAGGTTTCAGCAATGCTCTCCCCAAGCAGAGTTGGTCTCTCATCAGCCCTGACAAGGTGCAGTATCTCTAGCAAGTCAACAACGCTCTCCCCAAGCAGAGTTAGCCTACTGTCAGCCTCAAGGAAGTTGGGTATCCCTAGAAAATCTCAATATTCCCCAGCGGAGTATGCAGATGTTCCTAAGCAAGTATCCCCGGCAGTCTTAATATGAGATTGTTCCCCGGCGGAATACAAACATCCAGTGGAGCCACTTCCCCCAGTACAGTTCAAAAGTTTCCCCAGGAGAGTTGAATCAATTTCCCCAGTAGATTCTGGAAGCTTATCCCCAGTAGATTCTGGAAGCTTATCCCCTGCAGAGCACGAACGTGTCTCCCCGGCTTTATTCAAAGGTTATTCCTCACCAGAGCTTATAACTGGGTTATCCTCAGCTAATTACCACGGAAAGATCGTCCTCGGCGAAATTCTTCCTGTCCCCCAGCGGAGTTCATCAAATCCTCAACAAAGCTTATCAACGGAATCCCCACCAGAGTTATCATCAAAACCTCAGCGAAGTATCTCTTCCCACAGAGTATTCCCCGCAGAGTAATCTCTCCAACAAGTTTATTCCCCAACGGAGTCATCTTCTCCTACCGGTTTATTCTTACAACCATCGTCCCCAGCGGAAATGAAGAACTTCACTCTTCAACCTCAGCCCAGGATTCAAACTCCCGGCATTCGTCAAGGATCCATTTTCCTAGACAAAAATACATTCATACATCCTGCTTACATATACAATGCATGCATACGCATCATACAACACAAATCTCATTTATTTTTGAGAGCATCTTAAAATCATGCAGTTCATGCATCATGACATTGCATACAACTGATGTTTTGCCTTTTCAGGAAAAAGGTCAATCCAAAGACGGTTACTATCAACTGTCGCAATTCCAGATTCGATACCTTTATCTAGCCAGGGCATATCTACATTAAAGAGATTGAAGAGATAGCTTGGAAATGCTCCAGATATGGATGCTGTTCTTTTGCTTATTCAAGACTCCTTCTAGAGATAGTTTAGATGTGACCCAGGCATGGTGACATTCTGATACTCATTCCAGATTTCCTTTCAGAGATAGCTTAGAAATGCTCCAGATCCGGATGCTATTCTATTGCTTATTCAAGACTCCTTCTAGAGATAGTTCAGATGTGACCCAGGCATGGCGACGTTCTGATACTCATTCCAGATTTCCTTTCAGAGATAGCTTGGAAATGCTCCAGATATGGATGCTGTTCTTTTGCTTATTCAAGACTCCTTCTAGAGATAGTTCAGATGTGACCCAGGCATGGCGACGTTCTGATACTCATTCCAGATTTCCTTTCAGAGATAGCTTGGAAATGCTCCAGATATGGATGCTGTTCTTTTGCTTATTCAAGACTCCTTCTAGAGATAGTTCAGATGTGACCCAGGCATGGCGACGTTCTGATACTCATTCCAGATTTCCTTTCAAGATAGCTTGGAAATGCTCCAGATATGGATGCTGTTCTTTTGCTTATTCAAGACTCCTTCTAGAGATAGTTCAGATGTGACCCAGGCATGGCGATGTTCTGATACTCATTCCAGATTTCCTTTCAGAGATAGCTTGGAAATGCTCCAGATATGGATGCTGTTCTTTTTCTTATTCAAGACTCCTTCTAGAGATAGTTCAGATGTGGCCCAGGCATGGCGACGTTCTGATACTCATTCCAGATTTCCTTTCAGAGATAGCTTGGAAATGCTCCAGATATGGATGCTGTTCTTTTGCTTATTCAAGACTCCTTCTAGAGATAGTTCAGATGTGACCCAGACATGGCGACATTCTGATACTCATTCTAGATTTCCTTTCAGAGATAACTTGGAAATGCTCCAGATATGGATGATGTTCTTTTGCTTATTCAAGACTCCTTCTAGAGATAGTTCAGATGTGACCCAGGAATGGCGACGTTCTGATACTCATTCCAGATTTCCTTTCAGAGATAGCTTGGAAATGCTCCAGATATGGATTCTGTTCTTTTGCTTATTCAAGACTCCTTCTAGAGATAGTTCAGATGTGACCCAGGCATGGCGACATTCTGATACTCATTCCAAATTTCCTTTCAGAGATAGCTTGGAAATGCTCCAGATATGGATGCTGTTCTTTTGCTTATTCAAGACTCCTTCTAGAGATAGTTCAGATGTGACCCAGGCATGGCGACATTCTGATACTCATTCCAGATTTCCTTTCAGAGATAACTTGGAAATGCTCCAGATATGGATGCTGTTCTTTTGCTTATTCAAGACTCCTTCTAGAAATGGTTCAGATGCGACCCAGACATGGCGACATTTTGATGCTTATTCAGATTTCCTTTCAAATATAGCCTAGAGATGCTCCAGATCCGGACGCTATTCTATTGCTTATTCAGATTCAAACTTCTAAAGACAACTTAGAGATGCTCCATCCCGGATGTTATTCTATTGTTCAGTCCAGATACGATCCAGATTCGGATAACATTTTGTTACTCATGCAGTATGGATATACCCCAGACACGGCGGTCATTCTACCATTTATTCAGACGTCAGCAATCAGACACAGACT
This sequence comes from Vicia faba, assembly GCA_948472305.1. Taxonomy (NCBI): domain Eukaryota; kingdom Viridiplantae; phylum Streptophyta; class Magnoliopsida; order Fabales; family Fabaceae; genus Vicia; species Vicia faba. The sequence goes on along the minus strand of OX451739.1, from coordinate 1,129,122,174 downwards.
AGATATGCTCCAGACACGGAAGCTATTCTATTTCTTATTCAGATTCACCTATCCACCATCCTTCCAAATGGCATCTATAAGCCCATTCCTGACAAGGTTCTGTCACACCTCCAGATGGCATCTATAAGCCTGTCCTCCTATCCACCATCTCTCCAAATGGCATCTGTAAGCCCATTCCCGACATCACACTGCTGATACTCTACTATGTGAGTGCAAATTTCTGGGCACTCTAGTGTTCAATCATCTTCCACCCTCGGATCACGAAAGGCACACAAGCCAATCTACATCCTCAGGTCTAAGAAGATTGAACAGGGGCAACTGTTGTACCCCAAAATTTTCCCTCCCATAATCTCCAAAGTTTTGCCAAGCATCACCTCAAAGGGTTCAAAGTCTACTCAAGGGCTACACAGTCAACCATCCTCCCAAGCCTGTCAAAATTAGGGTTTTGGTTCTTGCAAGGAAGTTGAGGTTTCCAAGGGCTCAATCAAGTCCCACATGCCTATATACATTGCCAAGCATCCACATGTCAAGTTTCAAGGCTCACAAGGTCAAGTTGCACAGTCAAAAACCCTAATTGCCCCACAGTCAACTGTAGGGGCAAAATGGTCATTTGGCAGTCAAAAGTCAAACTTTTTGGTCAACATCTTATTTTGAAGCCACAATCATCATTTGGTCAAGTCTTGACCATGATTTCACAAGAATGGCTCAAAAATCATCAAGGTGTCAAAAGTTTCTATTTTTGGACAGTTGAAAAGTCAACTGTAACTTGACCAAGGCATAACTTTTTCATGGTTCATCAGAAAAATCCCATCCAATGCTCATCTTTAAGAGGAGTACATTTCCTACAACTCATCTTCACACTCCAAGTCCAAGAAATGCTCTCACAAAAAGTTATCAATTTCAACATTATAGGTCATTTTCAAAAGTCAACAAAAAGACACTTTAAGTCAAAGACCATAACTTGATATTGGTAAATCAAAATGACATGGGACCAAAGACATTGGTTAGAGGACTTCAAGACCTTTCCAAAATGTCCAAGAACATGTTCATAGCTTCAAAATTGAGCAAGATATGCATTGGAGAAGTTGGGAAATTTTTGTGAAATGGCCAAAGTCAATTATCCTTGAAACTTTATTTTTGACAAAAAGGGCCCACTTTTTCCACTTGGTTCAGCTTGGCCATGCCTCCCACGTGTCCCACAATTTATTTCAAGATTAAAAATTAATTTTTCCATTTTTATTTAATTTTATTAGATTTAAATCATTTTAAATCTTTAAAATTCAAATAAAAATCAAGAAAATTAATGGAGGGATATATTTGAGTTTGAATAGCTTTGATACACCATCATTCACCTTCCAAATTCGTGCAAGGCCTATTCCAAGCAAGAAATTCAAATTTTGACAAGAATGGTAAGTTGCTTTAATGGAGGTTATGGCAAAATCTCAAGCATAATTGCAAGGCTTCAAGGCTCATTATTTGGATTGATACTCATTCAAAACCATATATGCAAGCCTCCCTAACACAATACGACCTAGAAACACTCATACAGCATAAGCCATTTCAAAATTTTCAAGAGAAAAATCATAAACTGAAAATCATCTTCTAATACAATTCAAGCCTCTCCTTTGATCAAAACACACTCCTGACCCTTCCAGGAAGCCATTGCAATCAAGAACGAGGCTTAACACCATCAGAATCATCCCCACCAAGCCCTACGGTTTGCATTATTTTCCAGGATTTCATATCATAATTCATGCGCATTTGATACATATTGTTGGTTGTTTTGTATTCACAGGAACCTTCTGAAGCTAATGACATGGTTTAATTGCATTTTAGGGCTCTGAATCATGATTTGCCATTGATACATTTTAGGGTTTCAGAGCTCCCATATTGGGGTTTTCCTTGTACTGTAAAATTGGACCTCAAAACCAATATGGACGAACTCGTTGCAACAAGCGGAATTCACTGAGATACTCGCGCTCAATTTATATAATTTGTGCGCGTATTCGCTATTTTTGAGACTTTCACTTAGTGGGGGTTTAAAACCCCCGCTATCTTATTCATGTTGCAGATGAAAACGAAGAAGAAGCACGCGTGGCATTATGTGACTGGAGCATTCAAATGTTAGCGCGTTTTTTAATGTTTCAGCATAACTGGCTTTTTTATATATTATATTTCTTTTCCATTTTACTAACACACGCGCATAGTTGGTCTAGTGGTTGGAAACGTGGTTTGTATTTACTGGGACCTGGGTTCAATTCCCAGGTCCCCCATAATGTCCAATATTATTTTTCTCTACGTGTTCTTGTGCAGATCCTCAAATAACTTCCATCATACACCTCCTCCAAGCGCAGGCTAAGTGTCCATGGATGCAGATCTAAAGGCCCAGAAAGCAAGAACGCCATGTGCCTGGTCAACAACATTCCACTCAGTCCAAAAGGTCAAACAGGCCTTGTTCAAATGGGCCACAATTCTCAATTCAACACCTTCAAATTCCAGCCACACCCCCTTGGGTTTTAATCTTCATTTTTTTATTTTTGCCATTTTTCATTTTTATTTGCCTTATTTTCTTATTAACAATTAATTAACCAACTAATATTTTCATAAAAAATCAAAAAAATAGAACTAACATTATTATTATTATTATTATTATTATTATTATTATTTTATTTTGTAAATAAACATTAATTGAAATAGTTTAATTAGGCCATTTTAACCCTCTTTTTCAAAAACAATTAAAAAAAACTTAGAATTAGGTTAACTTAGAATTTTAATTATTTTCTTTTATTTCATAAAAACATAAAAAATACAAAAAAAATATATATTTTCTTTTAATTAAATTAATTAATTAGTCATTAGTTAGTTTTAATTTCATTTTAATTATAAAAAAGACCAAAAAATCAATTTCTTTTCTAAAAAGGGTCAACACCCTTAAGACATTCCCGATTCTTTCTTTCGCACGCATTTTAGTTTTAATTCCTTATTTTGATTATTATGTAACTGCCTCCTGATGTAATAGTAATTAGGACTTTTACTGTTTTTATTTACTTTCCATACTTATTTACCAAAAGACGGGTCTTTGTATTTTTGGCGATGTATAGACCCGCGCCTTGTAATAGCGTAGGATTTATGTTTCCGCAATTTACTTTCCGCACCCCCTAACTGTTAAATGCATGAAAGAATGTATGTAAATAAAATTAACTCGTAGCTCACAAATAACAAAGACAAACATTAACTGAATACAACACACAATGCACACACCACTTCTAGGGTACGCCTCACTCGTTGCCTTCAAAACGTGGTCATCAAGTATAGGACGTTTTAGAGGTCACCCTTAGTCTAAAGATCCAGTTGCCTCGAAACAGTTGCCTCGAAACGGTTGCCTCGGATTAAAAAGGATCTAGGACATTAGGGTTACTTCTAAAGTGTCCTAACTGTTGCTTCGGTGACCACACTGTCCCGATAATCGAATTGACCCGAACACCTCCAACGATGGTGCTACCTACCTCTCAATGGTGGGATAACACTACCTAAAGGACACTTACACAGCTTAATTCCTTAGGGTAGGTAGATGACTCATGGGTACTTGCTCTTTTCAAAAACAAACAAAATACTTTTCACACCTTACACTTTCAAAAGCTTTCAAAACAAATTTTTCAAACACTCTTGAGGACAGATACAAGAGTCATTCAAAAATCTTTCAATGAAACTTTTTCAAACCCACTCACATTTTGAAAAGCAAACATTTTGAAAACATAAGAGCAAGTATCTAAGAGCCCATGGATAACCATGGATAGAAAGGGTGCTAACACCTTCCCTTTCTATAAATCTACCTCCCGAACCGAGAAACATTCTCATAAGGAGTTTTGCTGTGCTTTTGTCCTTTCCATGTTGGAGAAAATAAAAGACGGTGGCGACTCTTGCTTACCGCGACATTTCACGAACCATCTAAAAACATTCAGTTCTATTTCCACCGATCACAGTCACGATGGAAAAATTGAGATTAAGCTATTGGTTAACTTAACTCGCAAAAATATTAAGCAAGAGTTGTCACTGAACTTTATTGTTTCCAAAGGAATAGGAAAATATCGATAAAACCCAAAAAAAGAAAGATCTAGGTACGGGGGTTGATTATGCAAGGGGAAGGTATTAGCCCCCTCATATCTACGGTCCTCTGCAAGAACCTCTTCAAAATTTGTGTTAGGCTAAAACGGTTGTTTGCAAAAAGATTGGGAAGAAAAGAAAAGAAGTATTTTTTATTATGTTTGGTTCGCCGACTTTGAGAGCCTCGTGCCTACATGCCCTCCCTGTGCAATGAAGAAGTTAGAACCTCGTAGTTCTTGTAAAAAAGAACAAAATAGTGTTTATTTGATTGATTTTAATGAAAAAGAATTTCGTCATTTTCAAGTAGAAAACTCAACTTATCACCCACAAGTATGAGAAAGTGAATATTTGCATCATCTTGATGCATAATTTGTCTTGGATATAATCAACAAGCATGTATCAACATTGAAGTGGAAAATGTCAATAACTCCCAATCATACTATGGGAACAAGAGATTTACATCACTACAAGAGAATGACTTATGTCTAATCTTTCCAAAAGAGTTTGAAAAGAAAAAGAAGTTCAAGAGGAGAAAATTGATTTAATGAGGTTCATGTTTTTTTAGAGTTTTTGAAATGATTTTGATATGCTAAAGAGTTTAAGCATTTAATGAGAAATAGTTTTGAAAATCACTTCACAAAGTCAAGGTTTATTTTGAAAGTAGTTTGAAGTTTGAAACAAGAAGGTTTTGAAAAAGAGAGAAGATTTTGAAAATTTAAGAATGAGAGGATATGAAGAGACTATCCTAAAGGATAAGAAATAAATGGTCTCATTGTAAGGTAGTCCAAGAGAAAACTTTTTCCTGTGTAAGTGAACTAACCAGAATGAAGCAAGCATTTGACATTACTCAAACTTAGCATTCATTTCCTTTGGATTAAGCCACAAGCAAGCAAACACAAAGAAGATAGATATCACAAGGTTAGTAAAAAATCACAAAGCCCAAAGTTCTCAGGACAAAAGCCAAGTCTCAGATGAACCAACAAAGTATCAGATGAAAATAACAGAAGTTCAAATCTAATTTGAGTTTGATGATCAATGGTGCAGACGATTTCCAAGGTCTTTGGTGCAAAAATTCAAAGCATAGGAAGAGAACCCTAGATCTAAGTCCAATAGTCCAAACTCCAAGTATAGGATAGTAACATAAAGTCCAAATAAGAACCACATTAAAATTTTTATGGTTTTGAGTACTTATTAATGTTTTTGGTCTTTTAAGGCAATAAAGCACAAGATAACCAAAGATAAAAGCGAAAATAAAGATGACATGAATGTAAAATGGTTTGAAATGTAAATGACTTGAAACAAAAATGGCATAGAATAAATAACATTAATGTGAAGTGCATAAAGTAAAAGTTAGAAAAATTCTATGGAGTTAATATTAATGTTAGATTTGAGTGCCACTTCACCATTAGATGTTTTGTATGATGCCAAAACTATAAAACTTAGAATTTCTATATAATGGATGGTGTATCTATGTCATATGATACACTATTGCATTAGAGTTATAAGGAATCATTCATAACCACCTTGACATTGGCAAAAAACATCAAAATTCATTTTCTGCATAAAAATCACCTGCATGTGTCGGCACATACGATTTTTAGGTCGACACATGTAACTCAATAATGAAGCATATAGCTTTTGTTTGGTATAGGATGACACATTCAGTTTTCAGGCCGAAACATACTATAAGTTTCAATTTAATGTACCGGCACATATGATTTTCAGACTGACACATCTACTTCAATATTAAAGGCTATAACCTTTGTTTTTCAAGTGTACAAATTTGGATTATTGATTCATTTATTCCATAAGGCTTGTTGCATTTATGAGTTCTAATAACTAGGTTCGTATATACCACTTTTATCGATCTATATCAAAATCTTTCGCTTGCACTCTTTTCAAATAACTTTTTAAACTCCTATTTTAATTGGTATTTTGGCTTGGTGATCTATTCACCCTCCCTCTAGGTAAGTCGTTGTCGTCTAACATTATAAGTTAATCAACTGATTCGGGGCAATTTAACGCTATGCTAAGCAATCAAAATTGGACTTATGTAGAATTCACAACCATCTAAGGTCGGGCAATAGCAACTTATGTATCATACATGTTAGAGAAATGACACAAATTTATTCTCCTAAAACATGTAACGCAAGTCAAAACAAAAGTTAAGAAGAAGAAGAAAGGGATAAGGAGTTGATCAAGCACGACATTGGATCATTACTTTAATTCATCTTCTTCATGATACCTTGAGACAAACTTATCATCAATCCAAAGTACCAAAAATGATCAAATGATCATTTAACGATAGATTTGAAATGAAGAAAGTTCATCAAGCACCAATCTAAAGTCTAATTGAACAAGTGAGCTTCAATCAACCAAAATTTACCAAGTCAACCAAAGGTCAAAATCATCAAACATAAAAAATAATTAAAATAATATTTAAAATTGATTAAAAATGATTTTAATCAGTTTACTAATCGAAATTAAAGATAAAATCTAAAAGATGTATCAAAACATCGAATAAAAAGTAACAAAAATTGAGAAAGTCAGAAAAACTCCAAGGATCAAGATCTCAAAAGTTGGACTGATAAATATTTAAACTTTGCACGTATTATGTTCCAAATGAGATACCAAACGTGTGAACCAAGTTGAGAAAATTCTTGATCCAATCCGTGTGAAAAAATGGCACTAAATGTGTGAGTTGAGCATGGTTACAAGTTGTTTTTCATTTTAGTGGACGCGTTTTGTGGTAAAGAGCAAGTTTGCACATGATTTGGGTGATCCCAAGTGAGTTTTAGGTCATTTCTAATAACGGGTCATGTGCAAAAATACAGAGTCAGGTCACCATGTTCAAGCTTAGGCTAAATAGAATCCACTCGTGCATTTTGTGAGTTTCTCCAGGATAAATGATATTCTCATGGAGGAGAATATAATGCAAAAAGAACCAAGTCAAAAGGATGTTTGAGTTGAAAATTTCATGCTTGAGAATTGAGCTTGTGGCACTAATTTGCAGGTCTAGCATTAGGCCAAACATATCATAAACCGAGTTTTGTACCCAAATGGCGTTTGAGAAAATTCCAAAATTGATGGACTTAGGGGTTGAATTGCCATTTGAATTCTGAAGCAAAGTTGTAAAGGAAATCAATAGTGACATTTGGCTCAAAGGAGATCTTAAAAATGTTGAGAAATGAAGAAGTTATGCTCTCTGGACCAAATGACATGCCATACTTGATTTTTAGGTCAACCAATTGTGTTCTAACATGACTTTTCTTGATTTTTCTTGCATTCAAATGCTCAATGATGATCATTTGAATAAAAAATGAAGGAATTTTGAATGCCCTTTGAATATTCTTGATGATTGCTTTAGAATTTGGTGAAGAAGGCGTTAAAATAAACACAAGAACCATACTTGAGTCATCTTTGAAAACTTGCATCAAAATTGAACTTCTCTTGATCAAACAATGTTGAATGAAGCTTGACATGAATATGGACTAAGATTATAGGTCATTCCATGAAGAATAAGCTTTGATAGACCACTTTTTTACCAAACCTTAAGCTTTAGAACCAAAACCCTAATTTAGCAACCACACTTGATCGTTTGATTGGAAAATGTACCTTGCACAAAAAGAAATAAAGCAAGACATTTTTTGTATTTTGAAATAAAGGTTAGTAAAACATAAAAGCATAAAGGAAAAAATAAATACAAGGGTGCTTGGTGTTCTCTCCCATAAGACAATACCAATGGTTAGGAGGATATTATGCTTTTGATCTTGATGAAATGAAAATGATAATAGGTAGAATCTTATGGGTAAAAATTTAGGTATGATGGATGCCCCTATTTAAGTTTCCTCTATCTAGAGATATGAAGATTGAAACTCTTTGTATCAATGAGATTGGAGATACTTAAATACAAAAGACTCAATTTCCCCCTTAAGATACCGCTAAAATGCTTATGATATGCATACAAATGATAAGACTTCACAGAAAAACTCTACTAGAGAAAAAACTCTGCGTAGCTAAACTACGAATTTAATTCTGCTGGAGAAAAGGCAACTTAAAAAGGGGTTCAACGGGAGACAAAACTCACTGAGGACGACACTACAAGAGACAATGGACAAATCCATTAAGGAATAAACAAAAAATTTAGACATGCTGACTCTCTGGGGGAATGAAATTGAGTAGTCAATCAGAAAAAAGGAATTACTACCAACTCATGGTCAAAGGTAGTAAACAGGATATGAATATACTATAAACTCATAGTTGAAGGTAGTAGGAAAAATAATACCGACTCATAGATGACAGTAGACTACCAACTCATAAATGAAGGTAAAGAAATAGGATAAAACCGACTCATAGATGACGATTAAGAAACATGTAACATTGACTCGAAGATGGAGGTATACTACCAACTCATAGATGAAGGTATTTATAAGACTTGAACTAATAATAAGCCCTCCAAAAATTCTGGTATTTCACCTAGAACAGGTCTTAACTTCTTCTTTAACCAAGTATTCCCCCTGGAAATGGATACCAAACCTCCTAAAACTTTTGTTCTTTGCCTGGAACGGGTCTCAGTTTCTTCTTTAACCAAGGATTTACCCTGGAAAGAACCACAACTAGCTGGGGATTAAGAATCAATAACTCTGTCGAGGATGCTCAAAAGAGATATAAGAAGGTTATATTGTCAAAGATTGAAGTCTTTACTTGAATTGTTGATCCCAACAGGCTTCTCAAATAAAGAGACAACCACATGTTTGTGAATGAACATGTATTGATGAATGTTGAATTGTAACAACTTTCTCTGCTGAAGAATGGAGAGATAGCCACTTGCTGAAAAAGGGATTGATATGCCAAGAACTTGCGAGCTTCTTAAATAAACAGAAAACCATTTTCCATTAAGATAAAGTTTGATAGTTGGGAACTAACATGCTTCTCAAAAGAGAGTATCACTTGTTATTGAAATAAATCTTCTAGAGATGCTGTAGCAACCACTGTTGGGGAAAAATAAATTCCACAACCCGCAGAAAAAATCTTCTCTGCTGAGGAAATCATGATCCAAAAGGATGCAGAACACAAGCCTTCTTCGTCATCCATGAAACCAACCAGGGAGATTAAAAGTTGCAAGGGGACCAAAGTTAAATCTAGGAACAAACTGGGGAGAAGCGGTTAAACAAGACTATACCCGGCGAGGAATAATATCGACTAGGGATTTATTTAATCCAGACAATATGATGGGAAGGAAAACTGAAACATAATTTCTCATGAGGTACAATCTCAATGAAGAGATAAACAACTGACTCTCTTTGGGTAATATTACCAAGAAGTAGACAACTTCTATAGGGACACGCCACTAAGGAAAAGAGAGCTTTGCTAGGGAAACCGGGAAAAGACTTTGCAAGGGGTAACACCACCAGAAAGAAGATTGACAGACACCAAGGAACTACAAATGGGCACGAAATTCCCTTCGGCTATGCATGGTGATGGTCCTATGAATATTTAAAATACAATGCAATGTTATGTTATGTTTACGCTGACTAAAAAATATACTGAAAAGCCAGGGAAGCCCAAAGATAAGTGAACCAAATTCTCGGTCAATACTCAGCTAAATGGAGATCCTACCAAAAAGCTTGTCTTCTACAAAAAACTTTTCAAGACGAGGACTCTACTGGGGATGAGAGATCTGTTGGGGAAAAAGAAACCTAGTGGGGAAACAACAATCTGCTAGGGAAAGCAAGGAAAATCTACCAGAGGGATAAGGATATGCTGAGGTGCAAAGATCCACTGAGGAAGCTCCAACGAATCTCCAAAAATAAACACTCTTTTGGGGATGTAGCTATCAAAATAAAACATCCAAAATCTGTTTAGGGAAACCAAAGCAACATGCCGATGACATTCACGGGGGAACATATCAACAAAATCCATAATTCTCTATGGGGATAAAACATAAATTAACATGCCAGCAAAAACCTCCATTATCTGAGAAAATGAGAGTGCTTGGGGAAATCGAAGACGGCATTCGCATGGAGAAAAAAATGTAAGAACAATAAGTGTTTCTACATCTAGCCTTGGGATTTTGATGATAACTTTACATGTTATCTTAGAGAACAATTGTACATACTAATGGTTTCATTCTAGTGTGTAGCTACTGCTATAATTTTCTGACTCTAGTACAAGGCGTGTGATATTGTCAGGTTCTGAACATACACTCTGGAAGAAAACATGTGGTTACGTGTTACAAATTAAAGTCAAGGTTCTGAATCTATCTTCTGCAAAGTGTCTAAGGAATGTTAGTACAAGAGTTTATGATCGTGACTTTATGGTTAAGCTTTGGAGACCTTCTAAAGCTTTACTTTTTTGTTACAAAGTTCTGAAGACTATGAAGACGAGGTTCTGCTGAATAAGTCTGATGATCTGAAGAAAACCAAGTTCTTACAACCAAGTGTTGAATACTCTGAAGACAAGGTTCTATGTGACAAGTTCTGGAGACTCCAAGACTTAGGTTCTAAGGCTTAAGAAAGATTCTTCTACAACAAGCTTCAATGTTCAACATTCAAATATCAAAAGCCACTGAAGATAAGAAGAAAAGTTCAAAATGGTTAACGTGTGATAGTGTACAAAATATACATAAAGTGTATGTGACCTCTACTCTTATAGAGTGGCGCAAGGACTGTGTTTTGTATTTTATTGTGACTAATCTCATTATAACCATTGAAAACTAACAAATAGATTTTCAATTTACCTTTCTACCCTATCAATGGATCTCTTTTACAATGACAAACCCATCGGTTCAAATGGAGCTCAACAAAACTACACCAAAGCGCTGTGCAAACTTTGTAGAGAATCATCTGTGTATAGTTTTATAAATAAGAAAGGAGTTTTTTCTCGTATCTTACAGTAGAACACTTAGGTGTTTTTCATTGTGCTGAAAAGTCTATTTAATCTTCTTACAAGTAGAAAATCTGTAATACACTAAAAGTACTCAACTGTTGTTGAATGATACCTTGAGAGACTGAGTGAAGGTCTGATCTCAAGAAGACTCATGTTGTGGCTTGAGTGGATTTAGAATAAGGACTGATGGACTTATTGGGGGTGCCAATATGGTTGATCAGACTTATTATGAGTTATTTTATAATCAGTTTGGTTATAGTGGATTAAGTCCTTGTTGAATGTGAAATCATCCTTGAGGGGGTGGACTGGAGTAACTTAGTTAACAACGAACCAGGATAAAAATCATTGTGTTTGTTTACTGTTATGTTCTAAGCTAACTTTCTCTATCACCAACAAAAAGATTTAATTTGGTGAAACTCAATTGAAACTCCCATTTTCTTGTGTTTCTCACACCTTCAATTGGCATCAGAGCTCCGATTCTAGTATTGATAGTGTAATACAGTGAGAGAACTGAATTGTTTTGCATTTTATCGCAAATGTTGCATATATCAAGAGTCACCACCGACTTTTCTTTTATCCAATAAGGAAAGGGTGAAAAGAATAAGAAAGACCTTTGAGATTATTCTGAGTTTGGGGGGTAGGTTATGAAAAGGGAAGGTGTTAGCACCCTTTTCATCTGTAGTTATCTACAGGCTCTTAATCGCTAGCTCACTTTTATTTTGAAATGATTTGTGTGTATGTGTTTGAAAATATTTTGAAAAATTCCTAAGTATGGAAACTTTGTAATGATTCTTGTATCAGTTAAGAATGCGTACAAAGTGTTTATTTTTAAAAATATTTCAGAGAAAGTGTTTGTGAAAAAGATGTTTGTTTTGTTTTTGTGAACAAGCGGTTACGAGTGGTCTACCTACTCAAAAAGTATTTCGTGTTATTTTCCTCCTCCTTTAGGTAGTGCTACCCTACCATTAGTTAGTAGTAAGCCCTATCGTTGAATGTGAAGGGACAGACATGGGTCATCGTACAGTCATAAAGACAACTCATAGGGGTGCTTTAGAAATTTAGTGTAAGGGACTAAGATTGTTTACCAAGGCACCATCAAAGTGTCATCGAGGGACTACGATCTTTTAACCGAGGGTCTTTGCTAAAGCGTCCCCATGTTCAAGGGACATGACTGTTTTCTGAGGCAACGAGTGAGGTTTTCCTAGAGGTGCATGTGTGAAGAGTGATTCATGTTCACTTATTTAGTCTTGCAATTAGGATTTTCTACGATTGCTTTTAAATCTTGCAATACAAACCCTAATTACTATCAAAGCAATATAGCAATAATGAAAAGCAGTAAATTGCGCAAAATAAAGTCCTACGCTATTACAAGACTTCGGGAGTGGGGGTACAAAATAGTAAAAACGGGGGGAAATAGTAAGCCCTAATTAAACTATTACAACCGTAAGGAGTTACATAAGGGTAAACATAATGAAATACGCGTCAGTAAAAATACGTGAAGCGGTAAAATAAAGAGCAACAGGAAAAGAAATTGTTTTGTGATTTTTTGATAGAAAAAGGTTTGATGTTTAATCTCAAAAAGTTTTAATTAAGAAAAAAAGAATTAATGAATAAAACCTAAAACCTAAATTGATTTTAATTAAAAAGAAAGGTTTTAATAAGGACTAAATAAAAAAAATGGAATTAATTTAATTATTAAAAAATGATTACTTAAGTTAATTAAAAACCAAAATTCTAAATTAATTTTAATTAAGAAAAAAAGTTAACCTAATTATGTTTTAAAAAGGAAAAATAATTAAAATTAAAAAAAATTGAGACTAGGCCTTTATTAAAGAAAACCTGGGGTGTGAAAAATAGAAATTTGCTAGGCCCGAAACAGGAAGCCTGGTATGCCTGTGTTGGATCTAGTGTGGCTTCTAGGGGGTTCACCATGGGGAGACAGCCAAAAGCGTTAGATTAGATGATGATGAGATCTGATGGCTTGAGAGTTGGGGGTGCATGGCTGAGGCATAGAAGCGCTGTATTTGATCTGCAAGCATAATAAAATATGAAAGTTTTGGCAACACCGAGGATCAAACTCGTGACCTGGAAGACCAATGCCTTATTACGTGTGCTGCTACCGCTAGGCCGACTATACTTCCATTTATTTATATCAATGAATAATATATATATATATATATATATATATATATATCTATATATATATATATATATATATATATATATATATATATATATATATATATATATATATATATATATATATATATATATATATATATATATATATATATATATATATATATATATATATATATATATATATATATATATATATATATATATATCTGAATGTATTGATTGGAGAAACGCAAGAGCCTTAGCTCCGTCATCTTCTCCGATGACCCTCTTTTAACAAACCTATAAAACAGACAGAGTTAGCAATCCAAAAATACCCTATCCCCCTAAATCGAGGGTTGTGAGTCCAATGAAAAGGTTATTTTAGAGCAAACATGGTATTCTATGTTTTAGCTTGCATGGGACCATTACGATGGTCTGAAATTTGTTCAGATACATCTCAGAAGCATGTTAGTAACATCAATAAGGCTTAAAACAAAACATAAATAAAGATACAAATTTTGAAAAAAGATCATGAAATCAGTGATGTATGTATGCGTGTTTCATGAGCTTTGAACCATCAAACATGATCCATTATTACTTTGTATGATTGTTAAGAGTGAATAGAGTGGTTATTTGTAGTGAGGGGGTTTGTAACAAGGGTTTCAAGCTTTCTAGGGTTCTTGAGAAAATTTGAATGTATTGATTGGAGAAACGCAAGAGCCTTAGCTCCGTCATCTTCTCCGATGACCCTCTTTTAACAAACCTATAAAACAGACAAAGTTAGCAATCCAAAAATACCCTATCCCCCTAAATCGAGGGTTGTGAGTCCAATGAAAAGGTTATTTTAGAGCAAACATGGTATTCTATGTTTTAGCTTGCATGGGACCATTACGATGGTCTGAAATTTGTTCAGATACATCTCAGAAGCATGTTAGTAACATCAATAAGGCTTAAAATAAAACATAAATAAAGATACAAATTTTGAAAAAAGATCATGAAATCAGTGATGTATGTATGCGTGTTTCATGAGCTTTGAACCATCAAACATGATCCATTATTACTTTGTATGATTGTTAAGAGTGAATAGAGTGGTTGTTTGTAGTGAGGGGGTTTGTAACAAGGGTTTCAAGCTTTCTAGGGTTCTTGAGAAAATTTGATATTTTGACAAGTTTGTTGCAAGGGTTTTTTCTGTGGCTGTCTTGTATGGAGAGAATGTGATTATATAATGTGGAATTAGGTCAAAGGTTTTTGGACTTGGGCCTTGTGTAAGAAAATATGATTTTATCTTATTTATTTTGCATTATTAATGAATAAATCATAAATAGTTAAAATAATTAAAATAAACATAGGTCAAGGGATGTATGAATGAACTCTGAGGTGTATAAGGAGTATAGAGCACGTTTGGACTTTAAACCATGGCCCAATAGTCCAAAACATCAAGTTTGCTCAATTTGAACTTCATGCATTTGCTCAAAATTTCCCAACTTGCACTGGTCATAACTCTCTCATTTTTCATCTTTTTAAAGTGATCTTTAACTTTTTGGAAAGCTTAATATGTCCTCGAAAATCTCTATGTTGATCATATTTGCTTTTGAAGAATTTATCTTGTTGTAAGTTGCCTTGACAAAAAGTGTCTTCTTGTTGACTTTTGAAATGACCTGTAATGTATTAGCTCATATCTCTTAAATGATGCACTTTTTGGATTTGAGCTTAGACATACAAAGTTGTAGAGTATTGAATCTCCTTCAAAATGAGCTTTGGTTGGGGAAAATTTGATGAAGCACGTGAAAGTTATGCTTGGTCAAAGTTCAGTTGACTTCTCCTAAGGAAACCCTAATTTGGAAACTTTTGACTTTTGATGATTTGAGAGTTTTCCTTGATGAATCATGATAGAACCTTGATAAATGGATGAATGCAACTTAAAAATCTTGATGTTGACCAAAAATATTGAGGTTTGACTTTATGTTGACCATAATTGACTTTTTACCCAATATAGTTGATTTTTAATCATCTGAGCCATTGACTGAGCAAACTTGTGATGCAAGACTTGAAATTTGACATGAGAATTCTTAGGGACATATGAAGAACCATGAAAACCACTTGAGACCTTGTAAACCCAATATTCCATAAGAAATACAAAACCCTAATTCTAGACCCATTACTTAGGAGAAGAATTTGGTGATCATCTCTTGAGCATCCTTGAGCGTTTGAGGACCTTAGGAGAATATCTTGAATGAAAATGGGAGGGAAAATTTTGGAGTACAACTGCTGCCCCTACTAAATTTTCTTAAGCCTAAAGAGTTATATTGGCATGTCCGACGTTCGTAACTTAAAGGTGGAAGATGATTGAACACTTAAGTGCCCAAAAATTTGCACTCGCCTGTGTTAGAAGTAACACTGTTGGTTGATAATGTTCCTTGAATGGGCTTAAAGATGCCATTCAGAGAGATGACTGAATGTCGTCAGAGATGGGCTTATAGATACCATCCAAAGTAATTGTTAATAGGGTATCATTAATGAGTCTACGCTTGACTGTATCTGAAGGATGCTTTTCAGAATGAATATATCTAATTATATCTGAAGGAAATGCTTTTCAGAATGAATTTCTGAAGGAAATTATTTTCAGAATAAATATCTGAAGGAAATTCTCTTCAGAATAAATCTCTAAAGGAATATGCTTTGTCATGTAGATAGTCGCCCCGTCCTGTTTCGGGAATTGATTTACAATTTGTTTTTGTTGGTAAACCCGTCCTGTTTCAGGAGTTCATACCACTATGTGATAAAGATAGTCACCCCATCCTATTTCGAGAATTGATCTTCACCTGGCCATAAAGATATAAAAATAGTTTTCCCGTCTTGTTTCAAAGTTAATCTTTGCTCGGTTGTATAGATAGTTTCTCCATCCTGTTTCAGGAGTTAATCTTCAACCTATTCATGTAGATAGTCGTCCTGTCCTGTTTCAGGAAATTGATCTACAATTTTTTTCACAGATAGTTTCCCTGTCTTGTTTCAGGAATAAATCTATGTCTGGTCATAAGATAGTTGCCCTGTCTTGTTTCAGGAATTATTCTGCGACCTGTTTGATATTCGTCTGTTTGTAGACTTTACCTGAAAAGATAAATAGTTAGCTATATGCAATTTCATGATATATGAAATGCATTGCGTAAATATGTTCTCAAAGTAAATGAGAGTGTGCTATATGCATTTCGTATGCATATGCTATGATATTTTTGTAAATGATGTCTGAATGTGAATTGTCCTTGAAGCGTATTGGTAGATTTGTATAACATCTCTGACTGAGGAAAATAAACCCCTGACTGTTGCTGGGGATGTATAATCTTCAATCTTGTCTATAATATTTCCGTTGGGGATTCCCGCCTTCAGTTTGAGGAAACAACGTTGGGGAATTTGATTTCTGCTTGGGAGAAGAGATCAAGAAATTTGGTCGCTCATTTCTCTACTAGGGAATTTAATTCTTATATACCCTGACTGGGGATAAAAGAGATGGACAACCTTCTGGGATGCTTCCGACCGAGTTTTTGATATGGATGCCGACTCGTCTAGGGAGGATAAGATTAACTGATATCTTGTTTGGTTTCAGTAGAAACTCTCTGGGGATAGCAGCCTAGACTGCCCTTTGCTGGAGAGGGGAATTTTGTCGGTGCTCTGTAGTAGTCGGAGAAATAGACTCAAGTTGAAGAGACTGGATTTTGTTGGGGAAATAAACCCTGCTGGAGAAATAAACCTTACTTAAGAATATACTCGGCTAGAGAAATACTCTGCTGAGGAGATGAGCCCTGCTGGAGAAGAGAATTCTATAGGGTATTTTATAGCATTGGAGAAATAAACTCAACCGGGGAAGAGAATTCCTTGAATTGTGCTTATGTCATAATCTCTGACGAAGATTGGAATTGCGTAGGTTGGCGATATTTCCCGGGAGAAGATCATACTCCTTTGTTTGCTAGGGAGGTCTGTTGGTGAGTATGATTAGGGTTATTCAGAATTTATGGGAATGTATCTTTGTTGAAGATAAGCTTGTGAAGTTGACTCCGCGGGGGATAATCTTATGGAAACTGCTCTGTGGGGTTATTCCATGGAGGTTGCTCTTTGGGGATTTATGGATGACTTGAACGTTATCCCACCTCTTAGAGTCTTGATAAAATGCTTATTCTTGTTTTTATGCATATATTTATTAACAGTAATCTTATTCATATGCATATGTTCATTCAATTCAGTCATTGGACGTTTTTGCAAACAAAACAAAAAAGTAAAACAAAATTTGAATTTTGAAGTTGTGTTTATATTGATAGCTTTCCTATAAACAGACGATTGTTGTATAAAGAGACAACAATCCTAGTAAGACGAAATCATTGTGAAATGAAAGGAGTACAAAGTAAAACAAGACATATAGCTATGTGTAAATGATATCGTCAGGTTTCAACTCTGCTATT
Source organism: Vicia faba (assembly GCA_948472305.1). Classification (NCBI taxonomy): domain Eukaryota; kingdom Viridiplantae; phylum Streptophyta; class Magnoliopsida; order Fabales; family Fabaceae; genus Vicia; species Vicia faba. The sequence continues at coordinate 1,129,104,610 of OX451739.1, read as the reverse complement.
GCCCCAATGTCTTCAAGCATCTCATCCCTTCCTGTTGGAAGAAGTTGATTGAATTGATCTGCACCATTCGAACTTGACATTGGTAATACAGTTGGCTGTAAGTGATCCTACGAGACATAATCGTACGCTTTAATCCCTAATTTTTTCCTGGACCGCCCTTTCGGGTTTTTGGCCCACCGAGACGCCCATTATTACCCAAGCCGCCTTTTCAGGTTTTTGACTTGCCGGGTGTACAATCTTTACATTTAGATCCTAGATTTTTTCCCGAACCCCTTTTGTTCGCCAGGATGCCCTTATTTTTGGCTACGCCAGTCAACCTAGCAGGTCTTTTTTATGCGTAGTATCTTTTAACTATGTCCGCATTCACAGGGTGTGGAAGATCTTTACCGTCCATGGTGGTAAGTATCATTGCACCGCCTAAAAATATATTCTTGGTTACAAATGTCCCTTCGTATGTGGGAGTCCATTTTCCCCTAGGGTCACCTTGCGGTAGGATGGTGCGCTTTATTACCAAGTCACCAGCCTGATATACCCAATGCTTGGTTTTCTTATTGGATGCTTTGATTATACGCTTCTGATACATCTGACCATGACAAGCAGCCACAAGCCTCTTCCCGTTAATCAAATTCAGTTGGTCCAGCCTAGTCTGAATACATTCGTCTTTGTCTAAATATACATCCTTCATAACTCTCAGAGAAGGAATCTGAACTTTGACAGGTAGGACAACCTCTATACCATAGAACAGAGAGAATGGGGTTTCCCCAGTTGATGTTCGTGCTGAAGTGCGATAACCATGAAATGTAAATGGTAACATCTCATGCCAATATTTATATTTCACCGTCATCTTCTGTATAATCTTCTTGATGTTCTTATTTGCGGCTTCTACTGCGCCATTCATCTTCGGTCGATACGGAAAATAGTTGTGGTGCTTGATCTTAAACTGCATGCAGAGTTCTGTGATTGTAGTGTTGTTGAGATTGGTACCATTGTCTATGATAATCCTCTCAGGGATGCCATACCGACAGATAAGGTTATGCTTAATGAAGCGGGCGACAACATTCTTAGTAACAGAGGCAAATGAGGCTGCTTTAACCTACTATGTGAAGTAATCGATGACAACGAGGATGGGTCGATGCCCATTAGAATTAGTAGGCTTGATCTCTCCAATCATATTAATGCCCCATATTGCAAACGGCCAAGGAGCATTCAAGACATTCAGGGGTACTGGAGGCACATGTACTTTGTCAGCATAGATCTGGCACTTGTGACAAGTTCTTGAATGGTGATGGGAATAAGTTTCCATAGTCGACCAATAGTATCCCACTCTCAGAATCTTCTTGGCCATAGTATGCCCACTGGAATGAGTACCAAAGATACCTTCATGCATATCTTCCATAATCTTCTTCACTTCCTTCTTGTCCACACAACGAAGCAGAGTCAAATCGTGGTTGTGTTTGTATAAAATTCCATTGCTCAGGAAGAACTTAGCGGAGAACCTCCATAGGAATTTCTTGTAATTGATAGATGCTCCTTCAGGATACTCTTGAGCCTCAAGGTATCTTTTCATTTCATGAAATCAAGGCTTCTCTTCTACTCCGTCAGTGTTAACTTCGTAGCAGTTTGCCGATTTGTCTAGCATTTCAATAGTAATTCTGGCAGCCTCGTTGTCCCATCTGAGTTTGAACATAAATGACATGGTTGCTAATGCGTCTGCCCACTGATTCTCTTCTCGTGGGATGTGCTCAAAAGTGATTTCCTCGATGTACGGGATAAAGGTAAGCACATGTTCTCTATAAGGAATGAGATAAGGATACTTAGTATCCCATTCTCCCTTGATTTGACTGATTACCAGGGGTGAGTCCCCATATACACTCAAGAAATTTATTCTCAGGTCAATAGCGGCATTAATACCCATGATGCACGCTTCGTATTCAGCCATGTTGTTGGTACAATCAAATCATAATCTGGAGGTGAAGGGAGTATGGCAACCCTGAGGAGAGATAATTACAACACTGATTCCGTTGCCAAGTGCATTAGAAGCTCCGTTGAAAACCATAGTCCATCGAGATCCTGGCTCAGGTCCTTCATACAGTCCAGGTTCTTCATAATCTGTAACCAGCATAATGTTCTCGTATGGGAATTTGAAGTTCATAGATTGGTAGTCGTCTATAGATTGTTGAGCCAAATGATCTTCCAGTACACTCCCTTTGATTGCTTTTTGAGTGGTATATTGAATGTCGTATTCTGTCAAGAGCATTTTCAATCGGGCTATCCTTCTGGAGAGAGTTGGCTTCTCGAATATGTATTTGATGAGATCCATTTTAGAGATCAACAAGGTAGTATGGGTCAACATATACTGCCTTAGTCGGCGAGCAGCCCATGCCAAAGCGCATTAAGATTTCTCAAGCAGTGAGTATCTTGTTTCACAATCGGTAAAATTTTTGCTAAGGTAGTATATTGCATGCTCTTTTCGACCAGACTCGTCATGCTGGCCCAATACACACCCCATTGAATTATCTACCACTGTTAGATACATGATTAGAGGTATTCCTTCAACTGGTGGCATCAAAATTGTAGGTTGTTGTAGGTACTCCTTAATTTTGTGAAAAGCTGTTTGAAAATCGTCATTCCATTTTACTATTTGATCTTTCTTTAGCAACTTGAAGATTGGCTCACAAGTAGCAGTCAAATGAGAAATGAATCGGGCAATATAATTCAGTCGTCCCAAGAAACCTCTGACTTCCTTCTTAGTACGGGGAGCCGAAATTTCTTGAATGACTTTGACTTTGGCGGGGTAAACTTCAATACCTTTAATGATGACAACAAAACCCAGGAGCTTACCAGATCTCACCCCAAAGGTGCACTTGTTCGGATTCAACCTCAACTTGTACTTCTTCAGTCTCTCAAACAGCTTATGTAGATGGTCAATATGCTCTTCTTCATTCTAAGATTTGGCTATCATATCATCGACATAGACCTCTATATCATGATGAATCATGTCATGGAATAAAGCTACCATAACACGCTGGTATGTTGCGTCGATGTTCTTCAACCCAAAATACATAACTTTGTAGCAGAAAGTGGACAACTGTGTGACGAAGGTAGTTTTCTCCATGTCTTCGGGTTCCATCTTGATCTGATTATATCCTGAGAAACCATCCATGAAGGAGAATACCTTATGCTGAGCAGTGTTATCAACCACAACATCAATGTGTGGGAGCGGGAAGTCATCTTTGGGGCTCGCCCTGTTCAGATCCCTGTAGTCTACACACATACGTAATTTTACATCTTTATTTGGTACCGGGACCAAATTTGCAACCCATTGAGGATAGGATGTGACCTCTAAGAATAATGCGTTGAATTGTTTCATAACTTCGACCTTGATCTTGTCTGACATCTCGGGACGCATGCGACGAACCTTCTGTTTTATCGAAGAACAACCCTCTTTCATTGGTAGATGGTGAACCACAATATCTGTATTGAACCCTGGCATGTCTTCATATGACCAAGCAAATATCTCAACATATTCATGCAACATCTAGATCAACCCGTTCTTGACACTGCCCTCTAAGTTGGCGCTTATCTTGACTTCTTTCATGTCTGTTTCAGTACCCAAGTTTACCACTTCAACTAGATCTTCATGTGGTTGAATAGCTTTCTCTTCTTGCACTACCAGTCTGGCAAGTTCTCCATGTATTTCACAATCTTCCTCAACTTTGTCCTCGACTTGGTAGATCAGACTTTCAAAGTCATAAGTGGCAATAGCAGAATCGTTATCAAAGGGATCCATAGTGGATATGGATTTGCAATTTATTATGTGGGTATATGTAAGAACACATGGCTATTTGAAAGTGATAAAAGTAAAAGGAAAGACATAGAGCATAAAATTTGAATGCAAAACGTCGAATGCTTTATTAAATGAAAATATGTTTATGAAATGACAACCCTTAACAAATGAACCATTGTGCCCCGGGTAAGGCACAAGGTTTAAAGTCATTGTTTAAATATTACAAAGCCAAAACTTGAAAGCAATAAAACATAAATGTAGCTATTACTCCTGACTAAAGGAGATAGAGATAATGTCTTCCGCCTTCCAGTTGTTAAGCCCATTGCCAATGGTAGGAAAGATCCAACTGTCAAGGTTATGATCACTGTCAGCATCTTCTATAGAGTTGACACAGTTGTTGCTGATGTGGAATGGTGGTATTCCAGCACGAGCGCAACGAACAACCCTTTGACCCTCTGCAATGAAACCCAAACAAAATTTGTCAAATTTATATGGAATGTCAGGAATCTGACCCCAAGTAGTACAACCACCTTCTTCTACAACAACTTTAGAATATTTCAATGAAGCCATCCCGAGCAGAACCCTGGTAACCTTGGGAATGGAAGAAACATCTTCAGTAGTAGTTGGAGGGACAACTTCAAAAGTCCGACAGGGAGTCTCGATGAATTTGCCGTCCATATCGACATACCATAAATAGTTCAAGTGGCTAACCATATACTTCTCTTCACTATAAACGGTAACAACCTTTCCATTCACGGGATACTTTAACTTCTGGTGCAGGGTCGGGGTAACAGATCATGCCCCATGGATCCAGGGGTGCCCCAGTAAGCAAGAATATGTTGGTCGAATATCAATTACATAGAAGGTAGATTCGAAGACCTGCAAATCAACTTTGATAAGAAGATCCACTTCTCAGTGTACCATCCTCTTTGACCCATCAAAGGCTCGAACTATAAAATCACTGGGTTTCAGCACAACCCCTTCACAATCAAGTCTGTCCAGAGTGCCCTTCGGTAGAATATTTAACGAGGAACTAGTATCAACCAATACATGAGCCAGAGTAGTGCCCCTATATTCAACAGAGACATACAGGGCCTTATTGTGATTTCTCCCTTTCAGAGTCAGATCAGCATCCAAGAAACCTAATCCATTGTCACTCGTTAAGCTAGCAACATAACTTTTGAATTGGTCAGCAGAAATATCTTGTGGTACGTGAGCAGTCTTTAAATTTTTTACTAAAGCTTGTACATGAGCTTCATAACATAATAGCAGGGATAACATGGAGATCTTAGATGGGTTCTTCCCCAGCTGTTTAATAATCTTGTAGTCTCTCTTGCAGATGATCTTCAATACCTCTTCCAACTCTTGCCTAGAGGTGTCCTCAACTGTAACTTCTTTAGGCGCCTCTGTCTGGGCAGGCTTCGCTATTTGTTCTTTGCCCTGAACCTCAACAGTTGACTCGGTAGCGGTAAATATAATAGGTGTAGCGGTAGTATTAAGAGATATTTCCAGGGAGAAAACCCTTCCTCTTCTAGTAACCTTACTGGTCCCAACAATATTGTCAATGTCGGGATCAGCAACTTTAGTAACTTCATCTTCAACAGTCGGTAGTTCTTGCTTGACTCCATGGTAGTAGTCGTCGGATCCATAGTTCCAAGGAATAACTTTATCCGAAGAATATGGAATAGGTCCAGGTGTAGTGGTGATCAAAGGAGAAGCTTTTGGATTGGCAGTGATCCTTACATGACCTTTGGAGGTGATCCTGACAGGAGGGCCAAATATTACAGATAAGTCTTGACACATGTTTTTAGTAGACGAAACCTTCTCAACCAGAATTATGTGATTATTCATTAGACATTGATCGCCTTCCTTCAGCAACTTGCAACCATTGGGTTGGGCTACGCAGCAGTAACACTTTTCAACACAACCCAAAAATAAACCGGTCTGCAATAGATTCTTCTTGATGATTGGTAGGGGAGTAACCAATTCACTCATAGTAGAAACATAAAGAACATCGTCAATAGAACTTATGCCTTTGTCATGCTTCGGCATTGGTGCAGTAATCACATTCGGGGTCTTCGGAGGATCCAACCCAATCTCTTTGTTGTCAATCATGTCTTGAATTTTGTCCTTCAAGGCCCAACAGTTATTGGTGTTGTGCCCAGGACTGTTGGAATGGTAGGAACACTTCACATTAGGATTGTAGAGAGGAGAGGAGGTGTTGGGATTCTAAGGAGACTCCCTCACTGTTATCAACTCTGCTTTCAGTAAATGTTGTAATGTCTAAGATAACGACATACTGATCTTCGTAAACTGTCTTCTCGGAGCGTCTGACCTATGCTGAATGCCATGTTGTTGTGGAAAAGGTGCATGATTAGAAATTAATACCACTCGCACAGATTGATTGTGGTCATTTTTAACACAGCCCTTCTGTCTATAAACAACATTGGTCTCCTTCTTACCATTGAAATTCTTCTTCATAACACTTGAAGATGCAACCATTGGAATTTTTCCGCTCTTGATACCACTTTCGACATGTTATACAGTTAGAATAAGCTCAGTGAAACTAGATGAGGAACTTCCAATCAGATGGTTAAAGAATGGAGCTTTCGGATTTCCCATGAACATATCTACCAGCTCCCTATCAGACAGTGGAGGTTGAACTCGTCCAGCTAGATCTCTCCACTTTTGGGCATATTCTTTGAACCCTTCATTCGAACCCATAGTCATGTTTTGTAACTGCACGCGAGTTGGTGCAAGGTCGACATTATATTGATACTGCTTGTAAAAAGAAGCATCTAGGTCCTCCCAAGTATGAATGTTGGTTCCCTCCAGCTGATAGAACCACTCAAGTTGTGTACCAGACAAACATTCCTGAAAGAAGTGAACCCATAACTTTTTGTCAGTAGTATGGGGTTTGATCTTCCGAACATAGGATCTCAGATGAAGTTTTGGACAAGACACACCATCGTAATTGGAAAAAGTGGGGACCTTGAACTTGTGAGGGATAACTACCCCTGGAATAAGACCCAACTCTTCAAAATCCAGTACAGGAACTTTCTGGATTACCATGGCCTTAATATGATCCTCCAACTGTTTGTATCTATCATCCGCGGAAAGATACTGTTCATCATAATAGTATTCATCCTCAGGAATTTTCCCAGAACCTTGATTGTTTCCACCTTTAGCCTTAACACATATACCTTCTTCCTCTTGATTGTCATCTTCATCAGAGGAGATATCATCAGTTTGAACCGGTTTAGTGGGACCTTTGAATATTCTCCTCATATTAAGGATAGCAACTGGCTTCCGAGGCTTCTTCTTTTTGGCGATGAGCATCATCATGTCTTTCTGCCTTTAAGCTATGTTCAAGAGCGTTTCCTGGAATTGGGAATTATGTGCTTGGAGTTCCTTGACAGTCTATTCTAGAGCCATCTTTTACTGAAATAAACGGCAAGAAGATGAGAAAACCTGCTTATAGAGTACTTGTTATGTGATGATATGCATGATATGTAAATGCAAGTGCAACATTTTCAAGGACCGTTGCGGGATTTAAATTTGTTCAAACAAAAAGCAACAAAAGAAATTTTAGTAACAAGCTTAAATTATAATTGCTTTCAATAAAAAGAGTTACAAAACAACAAATTGTGAATTCAATTCTCCCATGGACGCTTCCTCTTTGTGTTGACATATGCGTTAAGGCTTTGTTCTTCGTGGAGTCGTTTCATCGACTCCAGTACTTTCTTCTCACTAGCATAGAACTGAGCTTTGAAGGTACCTTTTTCTTCCTTGAGCTGAATCCATGCCTTCTATAGTTCTTCGAAGTTGGTAGGAATATCCGAATGAAGAACTATATGAGAGATATCCCCTTCAACAACAGACTCAACGATCACCGATGGGATATCAGGATATAGCATTTTAAGATTCTGAGCACGAGACCACACCCAACTGAGGTAAGGCTCTAGAGGAATGGAATTATTGTGTCTTAAAGTCTTACTATCAATCTTTTTGACCGTACCCCAAGCACGTATAAACCTTTGATGATAATTTTGAGGATTATTCTCATAGTCGAACACAATACTCTGGATGAGCGTATCATAAGGACCGTCCCTTCGAGCATAACCAAATTGTCGCAGAGCTAGAGAAGGATTGTAAGTGATTCCTCCTCTTATACCAAGGAGTGGTACATTAGGGAATTCCACACAACAATCAATAATGGTGACATCTTCCTGAGACCGAGAACACTTATGGATATCTGCATGAGTGAGTGATATCAACCTTTGAGACTACCTCAAACCTTGTTCATTCTTTATCACTGATCGGAGCAGGTGTGAAATAAACCACCTGGACAGTAGAGGTATGCCACATAAGATTTCCTCTCTTCTTCATAGTACGAGTGTTGAGGGAATGCAGGACATCTCCAAGCAATGTAGGTACCAGATTATGAGTGAGAAATATTTTGTTGGCATTCACATCTATGAATTGGTCCGGATTAGGGAATAATACCAACCCATAAATCAGCAAAGCCAACATATCCTCAAAAGCACAAAAATTCATGGAATCTAGAAAACACTGAGCCTTCTATATCAGAAATATAGGAGAAAAACCCTTGACTCCATTCCCTGTTTCCCAATTAGATATAATGTCCGATCGTTTCAAATGTAAGGCTACTGCAATGTCTTCAGGTTTCGGAACTTGCTCTAAAATGGTGAGCGGTATATGATCAAGAATAGACACTTCGAGAAATTTAGAGAATTCTTCCATTGTGGGCACCAATTGATAATCCGGGAAAGTAAAACAATGATACTTCGGATCAAAGTACTGGAAAATAATGCTCATCGTGTCTTCCTGGAAGCCAGTAGTAACCAAATTGAGTAGATGACAATGTCTCTTGGTGAATTGAGAATTTTCAGGAACCTTTGAGACTAATTCCTCGAGCTTGAAAGGTATCCTTATGAAGTTGATCCGGATAGTATTCCTACGACTGGAAGCCATGACCCTGCAACACAGAACACAGATAAATTCCCTAGATTCTTGAAATGGTTAGTCATGATTTTATGATGTTATGATGTTATGATGTCATGTTTAAATAGATAATCAAACACAAGCAAAGCATGCAAAGGCCTTAGGTTTAAGGCTCGCATGGGGTTTGTAGGTAAGTACCTCCTTGAAGTTTAGTTGGCTCAACCTGTCCTAAAGAAGTAACCGGGTTCTAGGGATCTCAATATCACTGATTTTTCATACAAGTTTTTTCTAGCACGACAACTGACTTACCACCAAAAAAAACCCGAGAGTCAAATCTCAATGAGCATAATATCGAGTATCAACCAACTTCAGATTGCACCAAAGCCAACTATATCTCTACCTTCTAATGGCTAAGTTGGGTCAATTAAGGTTCTAAAGGTCAGTTAGTGCTTATGACACCACGCGGCAGCCTAGTATTCTCCCCGATTGACTCGAGGGACACCAATATAAACCAATGTGTCACAGTAATGTAGTCATCACTTCAACCATATATGTATACACCGTATAGTTTCCATGATCTATTTCTACTTACCTAAAATGCCCCCAGAGCGGGGTGTAGGATCTTTGCAAGAAATAACCCAAACAACCCTTTAAAAATAAAGTAGGAAAAACAAATAAGATAAGCATTAAGAAAGTGATCTAACTCTAAAGATAACCACACTTTTAGTTCTCCCCAGTAAAGTCGTTAGTTCTGTATACTGACTTGTTTTGCATTTTATCGGAAAGTTACGAATAGCAAGAGTCACCACCGACTTTTCTTTTATCCAATAAAGAAACGATGAAAAGAATAGGAAAGACATTTGAGATTTTTTTAAGTTCGGGGGGTAGGTTATGAAAATGGAAGGTGTTAGCACCCTTTTCATCCGTAGTTATCTAAGGGCTCTTAATCGCTAGCTCACTTTTGTTTTAAAATGCTTTGTGTGTATGTATTTGAAAATATTTTAAAAAATGCCTAAGTACGGAAACTTTGTAATGATTCTTGTATCAGTTAAGAATGCGTACAAAGTGTTTGTCTTTGAAAATATTTCAGAGAAAGTGTTTGTGAAAAAGATGTTTGTTTTATTTTTGTGAGCAATCGATTACGAGCGATCTACCTACTCAAGAAGTCTTTCATGTTATTTTCCTCCTCCTTTAGATAGTTCTACCTACCATTAGTTAGTAGGAAGTCCTATCATTGGATGTGAAGGGACAGGCGCAGGTCATCGTATAGTCCTAAAGGTAACTCATAGGGGCGCTTTATCAATTTATCGTAAGGGACTAAGATCGTTTACCGATGCAGCATCGAAGGGTCACCGAGGGATTACAATCTTTTAACCGAGGGTCTTTACTAAAGTGTCCCCATGTTCAAGGGACATGAATTTTTTCTGAGGCAATGAGTGAAGTTACCCTAGAGGTGTGTGTGTGAAGAGTGATTCATGTTTAGTTATTTAGTCTTGCAATTAGGATTTTCTACGATTGCTTTTAGATCTTGCCATACAAATCCTAATTACTAGCAAAACAATATATCAATAATGAAAAGCATTAAAGTATGGGAGATAAAGTCCTACGCTATTACAAGGCTTCGGGAGTGGAGGTACAAAATAGTAGAAACAGGGGAAACAGTAAACCCTAATTAAACTATTACAACGGTAAGTAGTTACATAAGGGTAAAAATAATGAAATACGCGGCAGTAAAAATACGCGAAGCAGTAAAATAAAGAGAAACGGGAAAAGAAATTGTTGTGATTTTTTTACAGAAAAAGGTTTGATGTTTAATCTCAAATAAACCTAATTAGTTTTAATTAAGAAAAAAAGAATTAAAGAATTAAACCTAAAACCTAAATTGATTTCAATTAAAAAGAATGGTTTTAAAAAGGACTAAATTAAAAAAATGGAATTAATTTAATCATTAAAAAATGATTAGTTAAGTTAATTAAAAACATAAAGTCTAAATTAATTTTAATTAAGAAAAAAAAAGTTAACCTAATTATAAAAGGAACAATAAATTAAAAAAAAAAAATGAGACTGGGCCTGTATTGAAGCAAACAGGGGGTGTGAAGAATAGAAATTTGCTAGTCCCAAAACAGCAAGGTCGGTATGCTTACGTTGGACCCAGTGTGGCTTCCAGGAAGGGTTCACCATGGGGAGAAAACCAGAAGCGTTGGATTAGATGGTGATGAGATATGATGGCTTGAGAGTTGAGGGCGCATGGCTGAGGCATAGAAGCATTGTGTTGGATCTGCAAGCATAAGAAAATATGAAAATTTTAGCAAAATCGGGGATCGAACCCGTGACCTGGGAGACCAATGCCTTATTACGCGTACTACTATCACTGGGGCGGCTATATTTCCATTTATTTATATCAGTCAATAAATATATATTATAAATCTGAATGTATTGACCGGAGAGGCGCCAGAGCCCTAGTTCCAGTCGTCTTCTCCGATGACCCTCTTTTAATAAACCTGCAAAACAGACAGGGTTAGCAATCCAAAAATACCCTACCCCCTAAATCGAGGGTTGCGAGTCCAATGGAAATGTTATTTTGGTCTAAAAAATCCATGGTTTTTGAGTTATGAAGCAAACAAGGTAGATCCGAGCAAACATGGTATTCTATGTTTTAGCATACATGGACCATTACGATGGTCCAAACCTATTTAGATACATCTTAGAAGCATGTTAGTAACATCAATAAGTCTTAAAAAAACACATAAATAAAGATACAAATTTTGAAAAAAGATCACGAAATCAGTGATGTATGCATGTGTATTTCATGATCTTTGAACCATCAAACATGATCCATTCATACTATGTATGATTGTTAAGAGTGAATAGAGTGGTTGTTTGTAGTGAGAGGGTTTGTAACACGGGTTTCAAGCTTTCTAGGGTTCTTGAGAAAATTTAATATTTTGACAAGTTTATGGCAAGGGTTTTTTCCGTGGCTGGCTTGTAGGGAGAGAATGTGATTATATAATGTGGAATTAGGTCAAAGGTTTATGGACTTGGGCCTTGAGTATGCAGATATAATTTTATCTTATTTATTTTGCATTATTAATGAATAAATCAAAAATAATTAAAATAATTAAAATAAACATAGTTAAAAGGATGTATGAATGGATTATGAGGTGTATAAGGAGTATAGAGCATGTTTGGACTTTAAACCATGGCCCAATAGTCCAAAATATCAAGTTTGCTAAATTTGAACTTAATGCATTTGCTCAAAATTTCCTAACTTGCACTGTTCATAACTCTCTCAATTTTCATCTTTTGAAGGTGATCTTTGACTTTTTGGAAATCTCCAGATGTCCTATACAATATCTATGTTGATCATTTTTTCTTTTGATGATTTTATTTTGATGTAAGTTGCCTTGACAAAAAGTGTCTTCTTGTTGACTTTTGAAATGACATGTAATGTATTTGCTCATATCTCTTAAATGGTGCACTTTTTAGACTTGAGCTTAGAGATTCAAAGTTGTAGAGAATTGAATTTCCTTAAAAATGAGTTTTGTTTGGGGAAAAGTTGATGAAGCATTGAAAGTTATGATTGGTCAAAGTTCAGTTGACTTCTCCTAAGGAAACCCTAATTTGGCAACTTTTGACTTTTGATGATTTGAGAGTTTTCCTTAATGAATCTTGATCAACTCTTGATCAAAGGATGAACGTGGCTTCAAAATCTTGATGTTGACCAAAAATCTTGAGGTTTCACTGTATCTTGACCACAGTTAACATTTTACCCAATACAGTTAATTTTCAATCATCTGAGCCATTGACTGAGCAAACTTGTGATGCAAGACTTGAAATTTGACATGAGCATTATTAAGGACATATTAAGTACCATGAAAAACACTTGAGACCTTAGAAAACCAATCTTACTTGAGAAATACAAAACCCTAATTGTAGACCTATTGCTTAGGAGAAGAGTTTGGTGATCATCTCTTGAGCATCCTTGAGCATTTGAGGACCTTAGGAGAATATCTTGAATGAAAATGGGAGGGAAAATTTTGGGGTACAACAGAAAGTTATCAAACACTTAATTGTGTCAGATAAAGATCCAAATGAGTTTTTTGTTGAACAAACACAATGGTTGAACGCACACTAGTTGTTGCTGCAACAAATTCAAACGATAAAAGTTACAATGTTAAACCTCTCATCTTTGATGGAGAAATGTTTGAATATTGGAAAGATGGACTAGAAAGTTTCTTTCTAGGTCATGATTTTGATCTTTGGGATATGGTAGTTGATGGCTAAGTACCTCTCACAGATGCAACTGGAAAAGAGATAGCTAGGAGATCTATGACTGATCAACAAAATAACGATTGTAAGAACCATCATAAAGTAAGAACCATCTTGGTGAATGCGATTTCTTATACTGAGTATGTGAAGATCATAAGTAGAGACTCTGCTAATTCTATATTTGATACTCTCAAAATGACTCATGAAGGAAATGATCAAGTTAAATAAACCAAGGTGTTGACCTTAATTCAAAACTATGAAGCTTTAAAAATGAAGGATGATGAATGCGTTAAAGTCATGTTCTCAAGATTTCAAACCTTAGTTGAAGGATTGAAAGTTATGAACAAAGGCTATTCAACGGTAGATCATTTGAAGAATATGATCATAACCTTACTATCCAAATGGAGGCCTATGGTAACTGCACTCAGGCTTCCAAAGGATCTAAATAACACTAATCTTAAAGAAATGATAAGTTCTTTAAGAAGTCATAAGATCGAGCTAGAAAAGATGAACCACAAAAGAAGACAAAATCTATTGCACTCAATTCCATCAAGAAATATGAGAAGTCAAAAGCTCTTCAAGCAGAGGAAATAGAGGATTCGAAAGAAGATATTGATGATGAAGAAGATGAGTTATCTCTGCTAACCAAGAGGGTTAATCGTCTCTGGAAGAGAAATCAAGGAAACAAGTTTAGAAGTTCAAGAAGAACTGGTGGTCTCTTCGAATCAACGTTTGGTCAAAGGAATTCCAGTGGCAACAAAGTCATTTGTTATGAATGCAATAATCCAGAACACTACAAGAATTATTATCCTCATCTCAAAAGGACATACCAAAGAATGAAGCTCTCAAAGACAAGAAGAAAGGGATAATGGCAACATGGGATGATTCAGACTCTTTAGACTATGACTCAGATGGAGAACATGTTAACATGGCACTGACGGCTCATGTTGGAACATCTACTGAAGTATTCCCCTCAAAACAAGAAGCTGATTCAGAAACAGAAGAAGTATTCTGCAAAGATATTCTGATTTTACTCCTTATGAATTAACATTTTCCTTAGTTGAAATTTTGGAAAAACATGAATTACTCAAGATTCACTTCAAGGATCTTAAAAGAACCCATAAATCTGTATCTGTTGAAATCAGAAAGTTAAAGGAAGAATTCTTTTAAAAGAAGACATTTTTTTATTGAAAGATGAAAATTCTACCCTTAAAGGCACGAGAACTCTTCCAGAAGCCACTGAGAGTAGTGATGGTGTCATTGAGAAATATGGCAAAGCCTCCCAGAAATTTCCAGCTAAGAGTATAGGGAGAATTGTGCAAGCTTCCATGATCTATGGTGTAACCAGAAATGGAGTTAAAGGTATTGGTTATGATCCTCATGAAAAAATCTAAATCAAATAAGGAAAACATACCAACTACCTTAGATTCTCATTTTGTACCTATTGGGTTTGTGCGAAAAGAAGATGGAAAAGATGCATAGAAATTTGATTCTGAATCCGATGAAAATCAATTAGCTAAACCAAATATTTCTAACTCTTGCAAATATGATTATTCTTCTGTTAAAACCAAAGTTGCTCAAACCTCTGGTAGATTTAACAAGAAAGGACCCAAACAATCATGGGTACCAAAGGATAAGATAATCTATGTTGCAAACATCCTAAGCAGTGCAATTGAGACACATGTCTTGGCACCTGGACTCTGGCTACTTATTACACATGATAGGAAAAATGAATATTTTCCAAAGTCTGGAACTTAAGCCTGGAAATATCATGGGTTTCGGAGGTGATCAAAAGGAATCAATCACAAGCTCTGTAACAATAGGTTTTAGGATAGCTATATCCTTTTTCAATGAAAGGAAGAGAAACAACACTTATAAGATCAGGCTTTGTGACCTTATAAAACTAAAAATAGATTGTCTCATGTCTGTTAATAAGGATGAGTGAACGTGGTTCAGATATTTAAGTTACGATAGCTTGAGAAAGATTTCTCAGCTGAAGTAGCTTGAATTTATCAAAGGCATGCCTTAACTAAAGTTTACTTCAGATGCTTTCTGTGATGTATGTCAGAAGGGAGAAGTTTTCAAAAACTTATGTTATTTATTTTTCCAATCAATCAAAACTTCTACATATTGATTTTCCTGAATTAGTGAAAATTGCATTAATCAATGGAAAGAAATAAGGATTAGTTATTTTAAATAACTACAACAAGTCGATTTATTTAAAGTATCTCTAACAAAAGGATGTGTCACATTATGTATTCACCACCTTCTGTACTCAAGTGCTAATTGAGATAAAGTCTCAAACCATGTCAAGCCAATATAACAAAGCACTTATGGGTAAAGGATGTAAGCACATCATGTTAGTTTCAAAATAGTGTCTCCATATGACATATTCCTAAAAATACTTGCTATGAATTATGGAAAAACAAGAAACAAATATTTCCTATCTTCATCAATTGGATGCTCTTATTTTATATTGGACTCTAAAGAAAGTATGAAATTGTTTGATTCTAATGCTCAAAGTGGTATCATGTTAGTATATTTTGAATGCTCAAAAGGATACAGGGTATACAACACTAAAACACTCATTGTTGAAGAATCAAATAATGTTAGATTCAATGATAAGCTTGACTTTGAAAAGTCAAATATATTTGATGAACTTGGAGGTACAGAGATTATAATTTCAAAATATGAAGGTAATCGAGCTATTGCTGAAGAACAAGAAGAAAGAAGATCAGAAGATGTTCAGTCAGAATTCTCTATTGATTAAACTAGTGTAAAGAGAACCCTTCAAGAAGGATGTTTCAAAACAAGTGTCTGATTAGAAAGGAACTCATGTTGTTGAAATCAAATGGATGATCATAAACAAGGTGGATGACAAAGGTGACTTCACGATAGTCAAAATTCACCAGGTCAGTATTTTTATGCTTTCTGACAAAGTACTTATAGACACTTTTACAAGTTAAAAGGTATTCTATCAAAGAAAAAGGTCAAAATATTCCTGATTAGATATATCTTTTGTATAAATCTCTGAATTACGGATACTGAAGAGTCATGTCATTAATTAATGTTAGACCTTAACTATCTTACATTTTTAGTAAACTACCTCACTAGGAATTATAATTGTTAGCTTACTATTTAGTTTTTATCACAAGTGTCTTATCTTGCATCTTGGAACTGTATTACACCTCTCTCTCTCTCTCTCTCTAAATTCTCATTTATTGAGTTGTCATTTTTCGTGGGTATCTGAACCATATCTTTTATACAGCCAATTACATTTTCCTTTCCTCTATTTAAAGTTTTGGTCTCTCTACCCTAGCCATTCATCTTTTTCTCCTAATGGACTCAAGAATCCTTTTTAGTGAGGATGGTCTTCTAGCAATTATCTGCAAACGACGTCTAAACATTCCAAGATCAGTCAGTGTTAATCTGGGTATTACTAAAAAATATCCACTCAAGGATGGTCCAACTACTTTGCCATGTTGACTGGACTAATATATCTTGACCTAGTCAATAACTTCTGGATGAATGCTGAAGTTAGGTTATTTGGCTCTTCCATTCACTCTTATGTCTTCAGAAACCCCATTATCATCACTCCAGCATCGATTGCACTTTCTATTGGTTGTGCCCAAGATGGAGTTATCATAGAAACCTTTCAAAATAAATACTCTTTTGCTGATAGACTCAGCTCTATTCAAAATATCCCTGATGATTATGCTCACACCGATGTTGCCAATCTTCTTCCAGGTGCCTCAGTTTGGTTTCAGCTGGTGATATCAAACTTTAGATCTAGATAATCAATGTTGACCACCCTAACCTATGATGACAATGTCTTCATCTACATCCTCATCCATCATTTTAGAATCAACTTAACTCAATACATTTTTAACTACCTAAGAAACTCTATCATTAATCTCAGATCTAGACACCAGATCTTTATAACTTTTGCTAGAGTTCTCTCTATTCTCTTCACAAGGGCTACTTTTGTTAAGGTAATTCGTCAAAATGGTCCAGAGGATGTTCTTGAGGAAGTTTGATGTGAAATTCTCCAAGTTTAGTTTATTCTCTTAGGGTTGTTCCTCTTATCGTGTGTCTACCTATTTTGTTTTAACAGTGTTGTGTTGTACTTGTTGTCCTTGTTTATTCTATAAAATGTTTTTGTTTTGTTGTATGATTTTATTGGATATATCTGTGTTGAATCAGTGCTTTCATAAAACCTTACCAAACATTATTTATCATGTTTAAAAGACAAAACTTAACTTAATTCTTTATCCAAACAAAGTCTCTAGAATGAATATGTTATCTTCAAAGATTCATTTTTCTATCATCTTTTTGTTTTCTGACAAAGGGGGAGAAAGTAAAATGATATTTTGATAATGCGTATGCTCAAAACATTAAACTCAAACATATAAAATGTTGTTTCTACTAACTATTTGTTTGATGTTTCTATCTGGGAACTCTAAACAAGTTCACCAATTATTCTTAAGACAAGTTGAAGATGAAGATCCTGATGCAAAGGTTGAAAACCTTATGGATGAAATCAACACTGGTTTTATACAAAAGATGTTGTACACTTTGTGAATATATGAATACTCAAACAGATGTGCCAAACACAATTCAGAAGTTATAAACTTACTAAAAGTAAGTTAATATATCATAGTGTTCAGAAGTTGTTAACTTTCTGAAAGTATGAAATTCAGACTCAAAGCTCAGAAGTTGTGCTCTCTTGAATGGAAGACAAGTCAACATTCTGACGCATGCTCTCATACAGAGATGACACTGAGAACATCTACTCTGATACGTGTGCTTCAGCAACGTATTCTCTATTCAGAAGTTATGAACAATCTAAATATTTGATATAGTGGAAAATACAAGATCAAACGCTAATGCTTGAGAAGTATAGTGTTTTAGTTATAATATTAGAATCATGGAATAAAAGTGTTTATACATGATACGTGGTATTATTTAATCAGGCTCAAATTATGTTTTAATTCTTCATCAAGTGCTGATAGAAACCAGGTTCTGAGATAAATACCATGTGTTCTTGTCCGGCTCTAATGAGTTGTTGTAGGGAAGTGCTACTTCTTTATTCTATGTTCTGAACACTCAAAATTCATTTTGTGAGTCTTGGGTTCAGAGGGGGGGGGGGGGGGACTCTAAACAAGCTTAAATGAAATTTCGGGTTTAACAGATTCAGGGGGAGTTGTGACCTTAACTCTGAATTTTTTGTTATGGTGATTACCCTGTATAAATTATCCTATTAAAATACATGGTTTTGTCATCATAAAAAAGGGGGAGATTGTAAGAACAGTAAGTGTTTCTACATCTAGCCTTGGGATTTTGATAATAACTTTACATGTTATCTTAGAGAACAATTGTGTACACTAATGGTTTTGTTTTAGTGTGTAGCTGCTGCTATAATGTGGTTACGTGTTACAAATTGAAGTCAAGGTTCTTAATCTATCTTCTGCAACGTATCTAAGGAACGTTAGTGCAATAAGTTTTGATCGTGACTTTATGGTTAAGCTTTGGAGGCCTTCTAAAGCTTTACTTTTGTGCTACAAAGTTCTAAATATTATGAAGACGAGGTTCTGCTGAACAAGTTCTGATGATCTGAAGAAAAGCAAGTTCTTACAACCAAGTGTTGAAGACTCTGAAGACAAGGTTTTGTGTGACAAGTTTTGAAGACTCCAAGACTTAGGTTCTAAGCCTTAAGAAATATTCTTCTACATCAAGCTTCAAAGTTCAACATTCAAATATCCGAAGCCATTGAAGATAAGAAGAAAATTTCAAAATGGTTAACGTGTGATAGTGTAAAAAAAGTACATAAAGTGTTTGTGACCTCTACTCTTATAGAGTGGCTAAAGGACAATCCTTTTGTATTTGATTGTGACTACTCTCATTATAACCAGCAGCTACATATTCGATTTACCTTTCTACCCTTTCAACAGATATCTTATACAAGCTATAAAAGGAAGAATTCGAAGCTAAAGAAAAGTAAGAAACAACATTACAATGATAAATCTATCGGTTCAAAACAAGCTCAACAAAACTACACCAAAGCGCTATGCAAACTCTATAGAGAAATCACCTATCTATAGTTTTGTAAATAAGCAAGGAGATGTTGCTCGTATCTTGCAGTAGAACACTTAGGTTTTTTTCATTGTACTGAAAAGTCTATGTAATGCTTACAATAAGAAAATATGCAATACATTGAAAGTACTCAATTGTTGTTGAATGGTACCTTGAGAGACTGAGTGAAGGTTTGATCTTAAGAAGATTCCTACTGCGGCTTGAGTGGATTTACAATAAGGATTGACGGACTTATTAGGGGTGCCAATAAGGTTGATTAGACTTATTAGGGGTTGCTTTGTAATTAGTTTGGATATAGTGGACTAAGTCCTTGTTGAAGGAGAAATCATCCTTGAGGCGGTGAACTTGAGTAGCTTAGTTAACAGTGAACCAGGATAAAAATCATTGTGTTCATTTACTGTTATGTTCTAAGCTAACTTATTCTGTCACCAGCAAAGAGATTTAAATTGCTGAAACCCAATTCAAACCCCCCTTTATTGTGTTTCTCACACCTTGCATTGGCATCAGAGCTCTAGTTCTGGTATTGATAGTTATCAAACACTTAACCGTGTCAGATAAAGATCTAGACGATTTTCTAATTGAAGAAACACAATAGTTGAATCCACACCAGCTGTTGCTGCAACAGATTCAAACGACAAATGTTACAATGTTAAACCTCCCATCTTTGATGGAGAAAAGTTTGAATACTGGAAAGATAGACTAGAAAGCTTCTTTCTAGGTCATGATGTTAATATTTGGGATATGGTAGTCTATGGCTACGTACCTCCCACAGATGCTACTTGAAAAGAGATAGCTATGAGAGCTATGACCGATCAACAAAAGAAAGATTGTAAGAATCCTCATAAAGCAAGACCATCTTACTGAATGAAATTTCTTATAATGAGTATGTGAATATAATAATTAAATACTATGCTAAGTCAATATTTGAATCTCTCAAAATGACTCATGAAGGAAATGATCAAGTCAAAGAAACCAAGGCACTGGCCTTGATTCAGAAATATGAAACTTTCAATGTTAAGGATGATGAATGCATAGAAGTTATGCTCTCAAGATTTAAAACCTTAGTTGCAGGACTGAAACTTCTCAATAAAGGCTATTCAACGACAGATCATGTGAAAAAG
This sequence comes from Vicia faba, assembly GCA_948472305.1. Classification (NCBI taxonomy): domain Eukaryota; kingdom Viridiplantae; phylum Streptophyta; class Magnoliopsida; order Fabales; family Fabaceae; genus Vicia; species Vicia faba. The sequence goes on along the minus strand of OX451739.1, from coordinate 1,129,084,375 downwards.
ATTACCAGAAGCTTGTCATCTAAATGGAGGCCTATGGTAACTGCACTCAAGCTTGTAAAGGATCCAAACAACACTTCTCTAGAAGAACTGATAAGTTCTTTAAGAATTCATAAGATCGAGCTAGAGCAAGATAAACCATAAAAGAAGACAAAATCTATTGTGCTCAAGTCCATCAAGAAATTTGAGAAGTCTAAAGCTCTTGAAGCAGAAGAAATAGAGGATTCATAAGAAGATCTTGATGATAAAGAAGATGAGTTGTCTCTGCTAACCAGGAGGGTTAACCGTCTCTGAGAGAGAAATCATGGCAACAAGTTTAGAAGTTCAAGAAGGACTATAGGTCACTTTGAATCAACTTTTGGTAAAAGGAACTTCAGTGGCAACGAAGTCAAATGTTATGAATGCAATAAGCAAGGACACTACAAGAATGATTATCCTCAACTTCAAAAGGACATACCAAGGAAGGAACCTCTCAAAGACAATAAGAAATGTCTAATGGCAACATGGGATGATTCAGACTCTTCCGACTATGACTCAGATGGAGAACATGTTAACATGGCACTGACGGCTCATGTTGGAACATCTAGTGAAGTATTCCCCTCAAAAGATGAAGCTGATTCAGAAATGGAAGAAGTATTCTACAAAGAGGTATTTTTATTTTACTCCTTCTGAATTAACATTTTCCTTAGTTGAAATTATGGAAAAACATGAATTACTTAAGATTCAGTTCAAGGATCTTAAAAGGACCCATGGATCTGTATCTGTTGAAATCATAAAGTTGAAGGAAGAAATTTTTATTTTAAAAGAAGAATATTTTTTATTGAAAGATGATAACTATACCCTTAAAGGCACGAGAGCTCTTCCAGAAGCCACTGAGAGTATTGATGGTGTCATTGAGAAATATGACAAAGCCTTCAAGAAATTTATATCTAAGAAAATATGGAGAAGTGTGCTAGCTTCCAGATCTATGGTGTAAAAAGAAATGGAAAATATGAGTAAAACATAATGTTGTACCCCAAAATTTGCCCTCTCATATTTCTCAAAACATTGCAAGAAAAATCTCCAAGTTGCTCAAGATTGCTCAAGAGAGTGACAGTCAAGCTATCTCCTAAGGCAGTCAACCTCAAATTAGGGTTTTGTGTTGCATCAAGGTCCTTGCATCCAAATGACCTCAAGTTCTCCCCAATGTCATAATATTTTCTCAAGTTCATCCATGTCAAATTTCAAGCCTTGCAGAGGAATTTTGCTCAGTCAATTGCTCAAAGGGTCCAAAAATCGACTATGCTAGGGTAAAAGTCAACTGTGACGTATAAACAGTCAAACTTCAAGATTTTTTGTCAACATTCTCATTTTGAAGGATATTTCATCATTTTATCAAGGGTTGATCATGATTCATCAAGGATTGCTCAAAATTCATCAAGACTCAAAAGTTGCTAAATTAGGGTTTTGTAAAAAAAGTCAACTCAACTTTGACCAAGCATAACTTTCTCATACTTTATGAGAAATGGTCCATCCAAAGCTCATTTTTAAGAGGATGCAATTTCCTACAATCCATATTCATACCCCAAGATCAAAAAATGCACTCACAAGAAGTTACAAATTTGGACATTATAGGTCATTTTTGAAAGTCAACAAAAACACCTTTTTTTCCAAATCTTATAACTGGAGCATGGAATATCAAAATGAGATGAGACCAAAAGGGTTGGTTATAGGACATTTCAAGCTTTCTAAAAAGTCCAATAACACTTCCAAAATTTCAAAATTGAAGAAGTTATGCATTGTTGAAGTTGGGCATTTTTGCAAAATTGCCAAAAGTCAACTATCCCCAAAACTTCAAATTTTGTCAAATGGGCCCATTCCTTTCCACTTGATTTGATCTTGTCACACTACACACGTGTCCTAGCTTCAGCCTTGTGTCCATTTATTATTATTTTTATTTTATTTGATTTTTTATTGAATTAATTCATTTTAAATCAATTTAAATCAAATAAAATCACAAAACTTGATTACATGAGATCTTTTTCTATTTTCAGGACCTAATCATCATCAATGACATGATCAAACTCGTATCAGCCATTCCATGTGCAAAAAGATTGTATTTTGGACAAAATAAGCAAGTTTTCAATGGAGGATCAAATCAAATCTCCAAGCCATAATGCACAAGGATTCAGTCCAAAATTGTTGACCTAATGCATTTCTCATTACATATACAAGCTAAAGGAACACGAATTGGAGGTTGGAGGCTGCAGAATCACCAAAAGCAAACTTGAAAAAATTGGCAAAAAGCTTGAAACTGAAATCGTGCATAGAGGCCAATTCAGGGACAAATCTCAACACCACTCCATTGATGGGCAATCACTGAGTCAGAAGAAATCAAAAGCATGCTCTCATACCCTCTCAATCGCGTTGTAAGTCTCTCAAAAAACCGCCCTGTATTCCAAATCGTATCCTCATGTTCTTGCATTTTTTTGACAAATTATTGGTATATTCATGCTTATCGTTCAATTTAGAAGCATTCTGCATTATTTGATTGCATTCATATGACCTGTAGCACCATAGCCGAATCTAGGGTTCTTGGTTTGTGTTTTTGGGCATTTCTTGTACAGGTGAAATCAAGACCCAAGAGGGACATAGACGTGCTTAGGAGGCCTAGACGAGTACAACCATGTGCTTGGTATCAATTTCCATGGCCTAGAAAGGATTTTTGGAATGACATGCGAATTTAGCTGCAGATGCAAATCCGTAGGTAAATAACCAGGGTGAACGAAGAAGACGATGACGCATCTCCCTCCCATTCGCTGATTCAAACTTGGCGCGTGTTTTATTTGTTTTCTGGCATAATTAATTTGTTTTCTATATTATTATTATTATTATCCATTATGATAACAATAGAAGCGTGTTGGTGCAGTGGTAGAAGCGTTTCCCAGGTCCCCCATATGCATATTATTATTTTTCTTCAGGTCATTCAATACAAAGCCAAGCTTGTGGTGCACCATACACCATCACCCAATCATCTTCCAGATGGCCCCAGGCCAGATCTGGTGGTCCATAATGAAGGCCTATGGTGAGATCAAGTTAAAGGGCGCGTGGAGAATCAGGAAATTCAATACAGGCTTGCACAAATGGGCCTTGAACTTGCTATCCAAACCTCCCAAAATCAGGCCCATATACTCCTAAACTCTCTCTTTTCTTTTATTATTTTCTTTTATTTATTTATTGTTATTATTTTTATTATTTAATCAACCAACCAAACTTTTTTTCTTAAATAAAATCAAAAACCAAAAAATATATTTTATTCATTAAATTAATTTTCAGTATTTTATCTTTGTTAATAATATTAATTTAATTAATTTAGTTTAATTAGTGTTGTACCCCAAAATTTGCCCTCCCATATTCTTCAGAAATTGCCAAGTCATGCTGCAAAATTCCCCAAGGGTTGCACAGTGCAAGGGTCTCCTAAACAGTCAAAATTAGGGTTTTGGTCCTGATCAAGAAAATGAAGTTTCCAAGGGTCCAATCAAGTCCCACATGCCAATAAATATGGTCAAGCATCCTCATATCAAGTTTCAAGACTTTCAACACAAAATTGCACAGTAAAAAACCCTAATTGCACTACAGTCAACTGCAGGGGCAAAATGGTCATTTGACAGTCAAAAGTTCAAATTTTTGGTCAACATCTCATTTTGAAGCCACAAACATCATTTGATCAATGCTTGATCATGATTCTCAAAGCTTGGCTCAAAAATCATCAAGATGCAAAAGTTTCCTTATTTGGACAGCTGAAAAAGTCAACTGTAAATTGACCAGGGCATAACTTTCACATGGATTATCAGAAAAATTCCATCCAAAGCTCATTTTGAAGAGAAAGACATTTCCTAAAACTCATATTCATACTTCAAGTCCAAGAAATGCTCTCACAAAAAGTTATCAATTTCAACATTATAGGTCATTTCCAAAAGTCAACAAAAAGGGACTTTAAGTCAAAGGCCATAACTTGAGATTGGTAAATCAAAATGACATGGGACCAAAGGCATTGGTTAGAGGACTCAAAGACCCTTCCAAAATGTCCAAGAACATGAGTAAAGATTAAAAATTGAGCAAGTTATGCCTTGTGGAAGTTGGGAAATTTTGGATATTTTGAAAAGTCAACATTGATTCAAATGACCTAAAATTGCTAATGGGCCTATTTTTCTTCCACAATTCATTATCCAAGGCATGTGCACGACCACTTGGCCCAAAGGGAAGTTTTTCTTCATTATTTATTTATTTATTTGGATTTTTATTATTAATAATTCATTTTAATTAAATAAAATACATGAAAAATGCTAAACCTAGTTTTTCAATCTTTTTGTGCATATTATATCCTCAAGATTTCGTGCCTAGCCAAATATGGAAAGAACCAATGGAATTGGATGTGATTTGTATCAAAAAGCATGTGAAAAAGATTTGAAAATCATAGTGAAAAAAATCAAATATTGCATTCATCAATTCATGGATCTTGGACCAAGTTTTTTGACCTAATTCATTCATACTTATACAAACATTCAAAACCTAATGCCATGAACCCCTAAGCTGCGCAAGAACCCCATTATCAAACTCAAGCTTTTTTGCAAAAAATTCCAATTCTGAAAACCAATTCCCAGGGCGATTCAAGGCGAGATTTTTATCCCATCACCTTCCTGAAGCTTCAAGGAAGGATTTCCAATCAAAATCATCCATCATAACTTCAAGAATTGGTAAAACGAACATGACCTGTACAAGAAAAAATTCATAATCGTGCATCTCAATTCATGCATCTTTTGTAATTTTTAACGCTTGATTCATGTTCCTTGTTTGATTCTAATGCTAACCCAATAGTTTAATTTTGTTTTCGTGCCCTATATGAAAATTTGCCATTAACAATATTTAGGGTTTGTGAAGCTTGGAATTAGGGGTTTTAAAATAAGGAAAAATTGGAGCACCAGACTTGGACCACTGAAACAAACACGATGAGACGATCATGAATCTACCCTCGCGCTCAATTTATGAGCATCCAATGGCTATTCGCTATTTTCTAATATAGTGCCTATAGCAACGTTTGAAAACCGTTGCCAATGTTTTATATTTTTCAGGAAAACAAAACAACAAGGAAGAAGATGATGATGTGTAGAACGGTGGTTGGCCTGTTTAAATTTTCGCGCGGAAAACCAAGCATCAACGCGTTTTGTTTTATTATATTTATTTGTTATATTAATTTACAGATAAACAAAGTGGAGCAGTGGTGAAGCGCTTGGTTGGTAACGCTAATGACCTGGGTTCGAGCCCCAGGTGCTCACTATTTCCATGTTATTTTTCAATCAATATTCCCATGCAGTCTCAATGCTGAAGCGTACCATGCATCTTCAAAATCAAAACGTCCACGTGTTCTCCACTATCAATCCAAGGAACACAATCTGAAGAGCACGGTATACCTGAGTCAACACCCCATACGCTGGCCAATGAAAATCAAAAGGGCCTCAGAATCTTGGGCCAGACTGCTAAACTTTCACCTCCAAAATTAGGGGCAGACCCCCTAGGTTTGCAATCTTTTTATTTCTTTCTCTTTTTATTAATTCTATTTTCTTTTAATTATTGTTTTGTTTAATTAATTTATTATTTTCATAATACACAAAAACCATAAAAAAATCAGAAAAGAGAAAAAAATATAATAAATATTTTATTTTAGTATTTTCATAAATAAATTGCATTAATTAAATTTAGTTATTAAATTAGGTTTAATGGTAATGTTTTCATAATTAATTTAAAATTTGTAGAACTAGGGTTTATGATAATTTTTATTCCTCTTTATTTTTCTTTCATAATAATTAAAATATTAAATATTTATTTTTGTAATTAAATTGCATGTAAATTAATTAGGTTTAATTTTAGGTTAAAATTTAATCTTCTTTTTAATAAATTAAAAACAACTAGAATTAGGTTTAATTGCATTTAATTCTTTTTCCCATTAAAATTATAAAATACAAAAATACCAAAAAGACAATTTCTTTTCCTTTTAATTTTAATTAATTCATCGTTTAATTTAATTTTGCAAAAAGGGTCCAACGCCCTCGTTTTAATTCTTATTCAATTCGCATATTTATTTATTTCTTTTAATATTTATGTATCTCTCCCAAAGCCGTGTAATTAATCCGTCGCACTTTTAATTCTTTATTTTATTTCCTCATTTATTTTTCTGTCAAATCGGGTCCTGGTTTAATTTTGGCGATGTGGACCCGCGCCTTTTGTAATAGCTTAGAATCTTTTACTTTTTTGCAATTTTTAACTGTTAATCAAGGCATGAAAGAATGTATGGACAAAAATAAAAACAAACGCTAGATCACCAATAACATGACAAGATAAATGCAAATGAAAACGACACACAAATCACACACCACCCCTAGGGTACGCCTCACTGTTGCCTTGCCTCGAAAGGTGATCGTCGAGTAGAGGATGTCTTAGTAAGTCCTCATGATCCGGGAACCTGGCATGAGGGTAGCTTCTAAGGTGTCTTCCTATTGCTCTGGTGATCACCATGTCCCGAACCTCGAATTGACCCGAACACCTCCAACGGTGGTGCTACCTACCTCTCAATGGTGGGATGGCACTACTTTAAAGGACATTTACACAGACGAATTCCTTAGGGTAGGTAGACGACTCTGGATACTTGCTCTAAATTTCAAACAAATTCAAAAATACTTTTCACACCGACACCATTTTCAAAAAGCTTTCGAAAGCAATTTTTCAAACACTCTTGAGGATCGATACAAGAGTCGAACTGGAATTTTCAAAGAAACTTTTTAAAACCCACAGTTGAAAAGCAAACAAACCATTTTTGAAAACACAAATGAGCAAGTATCTAAGAGCCCATGGATAACCATGGATAGAAAGGGTGCTAACACCTTCCCTTTCTATAATCTACCTCCCGAACCGAGAGCAATCTCTTTAAGGAATTTTTCTGTGCTTTTGTCCTTTCCATTTGGAGAAAATAAAAGACGGTGGCGACTCTTGCTTCCGCGATATTTCGCGAACCAGCGTTAAACAGTCAGTTCCAGATCCACCGATCACAGAACTGGCGACTCTGCTGGGGATTAAACTTAAAGTGAGGTGTACCTTAGGGCTAGTTCATAACTGTGTTTTCAATTGTCTGAATTGTTTGCTTTAAAATTGTGGGACTGTCTTGGGAGTTCTATAGATCCTAACCCGGATCTGGGGATACCTTCTTAGAAAGTAGCAACAAGGCTGTGAGGGAACTGTGCGGGGTATACCGACATGGTTGAAACAGTCTGCTACGTTGATGTGGCACTTTGGTGTATACCGGTAACCCTTGAGTTCAGTCAAGGAGAGTACGGGGCCTCCGCGTGGTGTCGTGAAGCATCAACAGACCTTAGGAACCTTAATTGAACTATCTTGACCTCTTTAGGGTAGTGAGATAACTGACTTTGGTGCAGTCCGAGGTTGGTTGATACTCGATACTACACTCAATTGAGGGTTGCTTTCCTGGAATATTTCGGTCGCCAGTTCAGTGGCTAAATCGAAACGATGAACAATGAAAGCAATCCGGTGATATTGGGACCCTTAGAACCCGGTTACTTCTAATAGGACAGGTTGAGCCCACCAACTTCAAGAGGGTAATACCTAGACCCCATGCTGGCCTAAACTCTAAGGGCTTCTCTTGTGTGACTTGTGTGCCTTCGTACTTGACTATTTGCATGCTTGTTGTCTGACACTTGAGTTTCCTGCAGGTTTTGTTTATAGTCCTTAATTAGGACTTATAACAGGGTATTGCAGGTTTTTTGTTTTTAGTCCTTAACTAGGACTCATAACAGAGTATACTAAGTTTCTTGCAGGTTCTGTTTATAGTCCTTAATTGGGACTCATAACAGGGTTTACCTACATCACCCCATGCATAGCATGACATCATACCATTGCATACATCCTAACCCATTTCAAGGATCTCAAGGGCTTGTGATGCAGGTCATGATGAATCAAACATCTAGCAAGGGGCAAAGAGGATTTATTTTCCTCTAGCCAAAGTTGTCAGGGGCTATGACCCACTGGATATGGTGAGCCTTTGACCCTTGAAGAAGAATTCTCAACAACATGGGTTTCCTTCAATCAAACTACAAATTCCAATGCTAACAATTTTCTTGTTTACCCTGCGAGGTCCTTGAAAACATTACATGCATGTCATACTCATAACATGTATCTTTGTTGCAGGTCACTTACCTTTCTCGCTGTTTATTTCAGTCATGGCTTCCCAACAAGATAACCAGGACCTTCTTGCTCAAGAGACTCGGTTCGGGGAAATCCTCCTGAATCTATCCAAAGGGCAGGAGGAGCTAAGGACACTTCTCATGGAGACTTTTATCAGGAACAATGCTGAGGATGAAAGGCTGAAACACCTGCAAACTGAGGTGGATGCCTTAAAAGTCCAGATGCTGGGGCAGGTGACTGCCATTCAAGGTTTAGCTCAAAGACAAGATGAGCTCGGGGTTCTCGTCAACCAACTGCTTCAGGGTAACCAACTGAGGCAAAAGTCTAAGGGTAAAAAGCCAGTCCTCGTTCAACCACCTTTGAGACAAGGAGGTAAGGGGAGAGCTCCTCAAACGGCTCCAGTGTCACAAATTCAACATCACAACCAACAAAAGAGTGAGAGAAGGCAGTTCACTCGGCTCAGCATGACCTTATCCCAGATATTGCCACAATTGCTGGAGACCAAGCTGATAACTCTAAAAGAAGCTCCGAAGAACCAAAGTACAACGTCACCGAAGTACAACCCCAACGCCCGCTGCGCTTATCACTCTGACAGCCCGGGGCATACTACAGATGATTGTTGGAGCTTGAAAAATAAAATCCAAGACATGATCGATGCTGGAGAGATTCAGTTTAAAGTACCCAAGACTCCCCACGTGATCACTGCTCCCTTGCCAAAACATGGCTAGGATTGAGAAAGTTTTGTTCATTCGAATGTTCAAGTTGCAGTTCTCTTCTGTTCAAACATTTACTCATGTTAAACATTGTTATTTCATTAATGCATCGCATATGTCTGTTCTGAAACAATATATTCGTATTCACTAAATGCAAATTATATTCATATTTTTTCTGATGATCAACTCTTAATTAATAATTCTAAGCCTCTTGAGGGAGGATGACGAAAACGATACCGCTATCTTTACAGTATGCTTTTGAACAGACCCCGCTGATGAAGTACAAGCATTGTTTCAAATCCCTAAACAATGGAGTTATAAGGAAGCTAATCCCTCGTCAACCCCTCTGAGCCAAAGAAGTAGGAGTTTTTCTTTTCGAAATTTAAAACCCTTAATCATAACCTGGGGCAGGGTAGTCTCTCAGTTGATCCAAGTGCATAACGAATGGCACCAAAGAGGTCCTTACAAAACAAAGAAAGACGGTGATGGTTCCGAATAATCAAGAAGGACAGGCAGTCATTATATCTCTCAAAATAAAAAAGCCCATTAAGTCAAAACCTATGAAGGAGACTTACAAAACGGGGGCATCCCGCTGACTATAATCACAAAAGAAACAGTTCAGGCAAAAAGAAAGAGGTCTTACAAACCCTAAACAAAAAAGGAAGGACTGCCTATTCAAAATAAGTTATCAATATCTGAATCATCACCGAAAAATCAGAGCAAAGACTCAAACAAGATCTAACGTATGATCAACTGAGTTTAGGTTTGGAGAACATCACGAAGAGCGGGTGGGTACAAATAATTTGAGCCTTTATCCTTTGTTTCTTAAACCGTGAACCAAGCCACGTTATAACCCTTAAAAGTCCTAGTTGAAGCATGGGTTAGTTCGAAAGCATACTGTACGAAAGGTATCCTGACTCCTTAAGGCCTACGGTAGATACGGAGTTGACATCACGTTTTACAAACATTCATTTGTTTTATGAAAAAAGAATGCATTTTCAAAATCTTCAAGACAGACATAGGCTTTGCATTTTTAACATAACTTTGTTTGCATATGACTTTTTGTTTGAACAACAGGAAAATTCGCACGATGAATGCCTAATGAACAGAAACACCTCCAATCAAGGGGCATGACATGATCATGGTCTACCATCTGGGGGAATCCAATCAAGATTCGGAGAATCTCTCAAAGGCCAACTAGCTCGGGGCAAATCTCCGCCTGAGTCACTTGGGGCATTCCAACAACGAATCTTGCCCGATTAAACATCTTCTGGTGGCATGACAAAACACTTCTAACAGGGGCAACTCCTTACTTCTGAGAACGGACATAGTCGAAAAAATACTACGCAAAATCAAAGACCCGCTAGGTTGACGTACCTAGGCAAAAATAAGGGCTTCCCGGCGAACCAAAAGGGTTCGGGCAAAATGAAGGGATGAAATGAAAAATCTGTACACCCGGCAAGTCGAAAACCTGAAAAGGCGGCTTGGGCAAAAATGGGTATCCCGGTGGACTGAAAACCCGAAAGGGTGGTCCAGGAAAAAGTTAGGGATCAAAGCGTACGACTATGTCCTGTCATCTTCTCACCTGCCTATCTGAAGAAGGTTTGACCCTCAACAATTATCAGCATCCCGCAGGTGCCTCCCCCATAGAAACAGGGGCAATAAAAGAGTTGTCTGAGCAATCTAATTGTTTTGTCCTCCAAGGTACCAAGGTAGGTTCAGATAAAAACGCAACCAATATATCTCAATTCCCCAGCAGCATATATTCTTAACAAGCATCCCCGGCAATCTTGGTCTAAAGATTGTTCCTCGGCGGCATATCAAACATTCAAAGGAATCACTTCCCCCGCAGTTCAAAACTTCCCCAGGAGAGTCCAGTCCAGTTCCCCAGGAAAGTTGGAATTTATCTCCCCAAGCAATAAGCTTATCCCCAGTAGATTCTGGAAGCTTATCCTCGCAGAACACGAACGCGTCGTCCGACTTTATTCAAAGAGTTATTTCCCTACCAGGATATAACTGGGTTATCCTCAGCCAAAAGCCACGGAAAGATCGTCGTCAACGCAGTCTTCTCACCCCCAGCGAAGTATATTAACACTTCCGATACAACAAGGGTATTCCCAGCAAGATATTATCAACAACTCAGCAAAGTACCTCTCTCCCCACAGAGTATCGCTTCCCAGCAAGATCGTCAGGGTACTTTTCCCCCCGCAGAGTTATTCCATTCGCCAAGTTTATTCCCCAACGGAGTTATCTTCTCCTACCGGTATTCTTGCAACTATCATCCCTAGCGGAAGCAAAATCTATTCTTCAACATTAGCCTAGGAGTGACTTCCCGGCACCCGTCAAGGATTTACTTTCCTAGACGAAAGCATACATTCCTAAACATCACATACATCATTATAGCATGCATAGACGCATCATATCTTACAAATCTCATTTATGTTGAGAACATCATTGCTTAGTCCATATCATGCATTGCATATGACTGACCTTTACCTTTCAGGAAAGATTCAGCTAAATTCTCAATCATCTTTCAAGACCTAGACCGGTTCAGTTAATCGACTCCAAAGATTTCTTATCCAGTCCAAGGCCTTCTCTAGTCCAGCTAAATCGACCCCAAACAGATTTTTCTGATGAAGACTCAGTAGAAGTTATCAAAGGTTTTTTTCAAACGTCCGCTTTTGAGATTATAATTTCCTATGGTTCTCTCCCCAATGTTGCGGAGATGATAATTCCATCCCAGGTTTTTCTCAAAAGTCCGCTTTTGAGATTATAATTTCCTATGGTTCTCTCCCCAATGTTGCGGAGATGATAATTCCATCCCAGGTTTTTCTCAAACGTCCGCTTTTGAGATTATAATTTCCTATGGTTCTCTCCCCAATGTTGCGGAGATGATAATTCCATCCCAGGTTTTTCTCAAACGTCCGCTTTTGAGATTGTAATTTCCTATGGTTCTCTCCCCAATGTTGCGGAGATGATAATTCCATCCCAGGTTTTTCTCAAACGTCCGCTTTTGAGATTATAATTTCCTATGGTTCTCTCCCCAATGTTGCGGAGATGATAATTCCATCCCAGGTTTTTCTCAAACGTCCGCTTTTGAGATTATAATTTCCTATGGTTCTCTCCCCGATGCTGCGGAGACGATAATTCCATCCCAGGTTTTTCTCAAACGTCCGCTTTTGAGATTATAATTTCCTATGGTTCTCTCCCCAATCCTGCGGAGACGATAATTCCATTCCAGGTTTTTCTCAAACGTCTGCTTTTGAGATTATAATTTCCTATGGTTCTCTCCCCGATCCTGCGGAGACGATAATTCCATTCCAGGTTTTTCTCAAACGTCCGCTTTTGAGATTATAATTTCCTATGGTTCTCTCCCCAATACTGCGGAGACGATAATTCCACTCCAGGTTTTTTCAATGTTTGCCTTTGAGATTATAATTGCCTATGGTTCTCTTCCCGATCCTGCGGAGGTGGTAATTCCCACCAAGACTTTCTCAACGTTTGCTGTTGAGGTTAAGGTCATCCAAGGTTCTCTCACCGTTCCTGTTGAGGTAGTAACCATCCCTGGTTCATTCATCATCATTTGAAGCTCCAGATCCAGTTCCTGTAACCAGTCAGGACACATCTATACCAAGCATCTGAAAACCAGCTCATGCAACGTGTCAGGTACTCATTTTTCTTTTGCAGGTACGCAAGTTCTCGCTAAGGAATCTCTTATGCGATCAACATCCAGATGGCATCTATAAGCCCATCATCCTATTCATCAATCTCTAAATGGCATCTATAATCCCATTTCCATCACACTACTACTATGTGAGCGCAAATTTCTGGGCACTCTAGTGTTCAATCATCTTCTACCCTCGGATTACGAAAGGCACGTCAGCCAATCTGCATCCTCAGGTCTAAGAAGATTGAACAGGGGCAACTGTTGTACCCCAAAATTTGCCCTCCCATATTCTTCAGAAATTGCCAAGTCATGCTGCAAAATTCCCCAAGGGTTGCACAGTGCAAGGGTCTCCTAAACAGTCAAAATTAGGGTTTTGGTCCTGATCAAGAAAATGAAGTTTCCAAGGGTCCAATCAAGTCCCACATGCCAATAAATATGGTCAAGCATCCTCATATCAAGTTTCAAGACTTTCAGCACAAAATTGCACAGTAAAAAACCCTAATTGCACTACAGTCAACTGCAGGGGCAAAATGGTCATTTGACAGTCAAAAGTTCAAATTTTTGGTCAACATCTCATTTTGAAGCCACAAACATCATTTGATCAATGCTTGATCATGATTCTCAAAGCTTGGCTCAAAAATCATCAAGATGCAAAAGTTTCCTTATTTGGACAGCTGAAAAAGTCAACTGTAAATTGACCAGGGCATAACTTTCACATGGATTATCAGAAAAATTCCATCCAAAGCTCATTTTGAAGAGAAAGACATTTCCTACAACTCATATTCATACTTCAAGTCCAAGAAATGCTCTCACAAAAAGTTATCAATTTCAACATTATAGGTCATTTCCAAAAGTCAACAAAAAGGGACTTTAAGTCAAAGGCCATAACTTGAGATTGGTAAATCAAAATGACATGGGACCAAAGGAATTGGTTAGAGGACTCAAAGACCCTTCCAAAATGTCCAAGAACATGAGTAAAGATTAAAAATTGAGCAAGTTATGCCTTGTGGAAGTTGGGAAATGTTTGGATATTTTGAAAAGTCAACATTGATTCAAATGACCTAAAATTGCTAATGGGCCTATTTTTCTTCCACAATTCATTATCCAAGGCATGTGCACGACCACTTGGCCCAAAGGGAAGTTTTTCTTCATTATTTATTTATTTATTTGGATTTTTATTATTAATAATTCATTTTAATTAAATAAAATACATGAAAAATGCTAAACCTAGTTTTTCAATCTTTTTGTGCATATTATATCCTCAAGATTTCGTGCCTAGCCAAATATGGAAAGAACCAATGGAATTGGATGTGATTTGTATCAAAAAGCATGTGAAAAAGATTTGAAAATCATAGTGAAAAAATCAAATATTGCATTCATCAATTCATGGATCTTGGACCAAGTTTTTTGACCTAATTCATTCATACTTATACAAACAATCAAAACCTAATGCCATGAACCCCTAAGCTGCGCAAGAACCCCATTATCAAACTCAAGCTTTTTTGCAAAAAATTCCAATTCTGAAAACCAATTCCCAGGGCGATTCAAGGCGAGATTTTTATCCCATCACCTTCCTGAAGCTTCAAGGAAGGATTTCCTATCAAAATCATCCATCATAACTTCAAGAATTGGTAAAACGAACATGACCTGTACAAGAAAAAATTCATAATCGTGCATCTCAATTCATGCATCTTTTGTAATTTTTAACGCTTGATTCATGTTCCTTGTTTGATTCTAATGCTAACCCAATAGTTTAATTTTGTTTTCGTGCCCTATATGAAAATTTGCCATTAACAATATTTAGGGTTTGTGAAGCTTGGAATTAGGGGTTTTAAAATAAGGAAAAATTGGAGCACCAGACTTGGACCACTGAAACAAACACGATGAGACGATCATGAATCTACCCTCGCGCTCAATTTATGAGCATCCAATGGCTATTCGCTATTTTCTAATATAGTGCCTATAGCAACGTTTGAAAACCGTTGCCAATGTTTTATATTTTTCAGGAAAACAAAACAACAAGGAAGAAGATGATGATGTGTAGAACGGTGGTTGGCCTGTTTAAATTTTCGCGCGGAAAACCAAGCATCAACGCGTTTTGTTTTATTATATTTATTTGTTATATTAATTTACAGATAAACAAAGTGGAGCAGTGGTGAAGCGCTTGGTTGGTAACGCTAATGACCTGGGTTCGAGCCCCAGGTGCTCACTATTTCCATGTTATTTTTCAATCAATATTCCCATGCAGTCTCAATGCTGAAGCGTACCATGCATCTTCAAAATCAAAACGTCCACGTGTTCTCCACTATCAATCCAAGGAACACAATCTGAAGAGCACGGTATACCTGAGTCAACACCCCATACGCTGGCCAATGAAAATCAAAAGGGCCTCAGAATCTTGGGCCAGACTGCTAAACTTTCACCTCCAAAATTAGGGGCAGACCCCCTAGGTTTGCAATCTTTTTATTTCTTTCTCTTTTTATTAATTCTATTTTCTTTTAATTATTGTTTTGTTTAATTAATTTATTATTTTCATAATACACAAAAACCATAAAAAAATCAGAAAAGAGAAAAAAATATAATAAATATTTTATTTTAGTATTTTCATAAATAAATTGCATTAATTAAATTTAGTTATTAAATTAGGTTTAATGGTAATGTTTTCATAATTAATTTAAAATTTGTAGAACTAGGGTTTATGATAATTTTTATTCCTCTTTATTTTTCTTTCATAATAATTAAAATATTAAATATTTATTTTTGTAATTAAATTGCATGTAAATTAATTAGGTTTAATTTTAGGTTAAAATTTAATCTTCTTTTTAATAAATTAAAAACAACTAGAATTAGGTTTAATTGCATTTAATTCTTTTTCCCATTAAAATTATAAAATACAAAAATACCAAAAAGACAATTTCTTTTCCTTTTAATTTTAATTAATTCATCGTTTAATTTAATTTTGCAAAAAGGGTCCAACGCCCTCGTTTTAATTCTTATTCAATTCGCATATTTATTTATTTCTTTTAATATTTATGTATCTCTCCCAAAGCCGTGTAATTAATCCGTCGCACTTTTAATTCTTTATTTTATTTCCTCATTTATTTTTCTGTCAAATCGGGTCCTGGTTTAATTTTGGCGATGTGGACCCGCGCCTTTTGTAATAGCTTAGAATCTTTTACTTTTTCGCAATTTTTAACTGTTAATCAAGGCATGAAAGAATGTATGGACAAAAATAAAAACAAACGCTAGATCACCAATAACATGACAAGATAAATGCAAATGAAAACGACACACAAATCACACACCACCCCTAGGGTATGCCTCACTGTTGCCTTGCCTCGAAAGGTGATCGTCGAGTAGAGGATGTCTTAGTAAGTCCTCATGATCCGGGAACCTGGCATGAGGGTAGCTTCTAAGGTGTCTTCCTATTGCTCTGGTGATCACCATGTCCCGAACCTCGAATTGACCCGAACACCTCCAACGGTGGTGCTACCTACCTCTCAATGGTGGGATGGCACTACTTTAAAGGACATTTACACAGACGAATTCCTTAGGGTAGGTAGACGACTCTGGATACTTGCTCTAAATTTCAAAAAAATTCAAAAATACTTTTCACACCGACACCATTTTCAAAAAGCTTTCGAAAGCAATTTTTCAAACACTCTTGAGGACCGATACAAGAGTCGAACTGGAATTTTCAAAGAAACTTTTTAAAACCCACAGTTGAAAAGCAAACAAACCATTTTTGAAAACACAAATGAGCAAGTATCTAAGAGCCCATGGATAACCATGGATAGAAAGGGTGCTAACACCTTCCCTTTCTATAATCTACCTCCCGAACCGAGAGCAATCTCTTTAAGGAATTTTTCTGTGCTTTTGTCCTTTCCATTTGGAGAAAATAAAAGACGGTGGCGACTCTTGCTTCCGCGATATTTCGCGAACCAGCGTTAAACAGTCAGTTCCAGATCCACCGATCACAGAACTGGCGACTCTGCTGGGGATTAAACTTAAAGTGAGGTGTACCTTAGGGCTAGTTCATAACTGTGTTTTCAATTGTCTGAATTGTTTGCTTTAAAATTGTGGGACTGTCTTGGGAGTTCTATAGATCCTAACCCGGATCTGGGGATACCTTCTTAGAAAGTAGCAACAAGGCTATGAGGGAACTGTGCGGGGTATACCGACATGGTTGAAACAGTCTGCTACGTTGATGTGGCACTTTGGTGTATACCGGTAACCCTTGAGTTCAATCAAGGAGAGTACGGGGCCTCCGCGTGGTGTCGTGAAGCATCAACAGACCTTAGGAACCTTAATTGAACTATCTTGACCTCTTTAGGGTAGTGAGATAACTGACTTTGGTGCAGTCCGAGGTTGGTTGATACTCGATACTACACTCAATTGAGGGTTGCTTTCCTGGAATATTTCGGTCGCCAGTTCAGTGGCTAAATCGAAACGATGAACAATGAAAGCAATCCGGTGATATTGGGACCCTTAGAACCCGGTTACTTCTAATAGGACAGGTTGAGCCCACCAACTTCAAGAGGGTAATACCTAGACCCCATGCTGGCCTAAACTCTAAGGGCTTCTCTTGTGTGACTTGTGTGCCTTCGTACTTGACTATTTGCATGCTTGTTGTCTGACACTTGAGTTTCCTGCAGGTTTTGTTTATAGTCCTTAATTAGGACTTATAACAGGGTATTGCAGGTTTTTTGTTTTTAGTCCTTAACTAGGACTCATAACAGAGTATACTAAGTTTCTTGCAGGTTCCGTTTATAGTCCTTAATTGGGACTCATAACAGGGTTTACCTACATCACCCCATGCATAGCATGACATCATACCATTGCATACATCCTAACCCATTTCAAGGATCTCAAGGGCTTGTGATGCAGGTCATGATGAATCAAACATCTAGCAAGGGGCAAAGAGGATTTATTTTCCTCTAGCCAAAGTTGTCAGGGGCTATGACCCACTGGATATGGTGAGCCTTTGACCCTTGAAGAAGAATTCTCAACAACATGGGTTTCCTTCAATCAAACTACAAATTCCAATGCTAACAATTTTCTTGTTTACCCTGCGAGGTCCTTGAAAACATTACATGCATGTCATACTCATAACAGGTATCTTTGTTGCAGGTCACTTACCTTTCTCGCTGTTTATTTCAGTCATGGCTTCCCAACAAGATAACCAGGACCTTCTTGCTCAAGAGACTCGGTTCGGGGAAATCCTCCTGAATCTATCCAAAGGGCAGGAGGAGCTAAGGACACTTCTCATGGAGACTTTTATCAGGAACAATGCTGAGGATGAAAGGCTGAAACACCTGCAAACTGAGGTGGATGCCTTAAAAGTCCAGATGCTGGGGCAGGTGACTGCCATTCAAGGTTTAGCTCAAAGACAAGATGAGCTCGGGGTTCTCGTCAACCAACTGCTTCAGGGTAACCAACTGAGGCAAAAGTCTAAGGGTAAAAAGCCAGTCCTCGTTCAACCACCTTTGAGACAAGGAGGTAAGGGGAGAGCTCCTCAAACGGCTCCAGTGTCACAAATTCAACATCACAACCAACAAAAGAGTGAGAGAAGGCAGTTCACTCGGCTCAGCATGACCTTATCCCAGATATTGCCACAATTGCTGGAGACCAAGCTGATAACTCTAAAAGAAGCTCCGAAGAACCAAAGTACAACGTCACCGAAGTACAACCCCAACGCCCGCTGCGCTTATCACTCTGACAGCCCGGGGCATACTACAGATGATTGTTGGAGCTTGAAAAATAAAATCCAAGACATGATCGATGCTGGAGAGATTCAGTTTAAAGTACCCAAGACTCCCCACGTGATCACTGCTCCCTTGCCAAAACATGGCTAGGATTGAGAAAGTTTTGTTCATTCGAATGTTCAAGTTGCAGTTCTCTTCTGTTCAAACATTTACTCATGTTAAACATTGTTATTTCATTAATGCATCGCATATGTCTGTTCTGAAACAATATATTCGTATTCACTAAATGCAAATTATATTCATATTTTTTCTGATGATCAACTCTTAATTAATAATTCTAAGCCTCTTGAGGGAGGATGACGAAAACGATACCGCTATCTTTACAGTATGCTTTTGAACAGACCCCGCTGATGAAGTACAGGCATTGTTTCAAATCCCTAAACACTGGAGTTATAAGGAAGATAATCCCTCGTCAACCCCTCTGAGCCAAAGAAGTAGGAGTTTTTCTTTTCGAAATTTAAAACCCTTAATCATAACCTGGGGAAGGGTAGTCTCTCAGTTGATCCAAGTGCATAACGAATGGCACCAAAGAGGTCCTTACAAAACAAAGAAAGACGGTGATGGTTCCGAATAATCAAGAAGGACAGGCAGTCATTATATCTCTCAAAATAAAAAAGCCCATTAAGTCAAAACCTATGAAGGAGACTTACAAAACGGGGGCATCCCGCTGACTGTAATCACAAAAGAAACAGTTCAGGCAAAAAGAAAGAGGTCTTACAAACCCTAAACAAAAAAGGAAGGACTGCCTATTCAAAATAAGTTATCAATATCCGAATCATCACCGAAAAATCAGAGCAAAGACTCAAACAAGATCTAACGTATGATCAACTGAGTTTAGGTTTGGAGAACATCACGAAGAGCGGGTGGGTACAAATAATTTGAGCCTTTATCCTTTGTTTCTTAAACCGTGAACCAAGCCACGTTATAACCCTTAAAAGTCCTAGTTGAAGCATGGGTTAGTTCGAAAGCATACTGTACGAAAGGTATCCTGACTCCTTAAGGCCTACGGTAGATACGGAGTTGACATCACGTTTTACAAACATTCATTTGTTTTATGAAAAAAGAATGCATTTTCAAAATCTTCAAGACAGACATAGGCTTTGCATTTTTAACATAACTTTGTTTGCATATGACTTTTTGTTTGAACAACAGGAAAATTCGCACGATGAATGCCTAATGAACAGAAACACCTCCAATCAAGGGGCATGACATGATCATGGTCTACCATCTGGGGCAATCCAATCAAGATTCGGAGAATCTCTCAAAGGCCAACTAGCTCGGGGCAAATCTTCGCCTGAGTCACTTGGGGCATTCCAACAACGAATCTTGCCCGATTAAACATCTTCTGGTGGCATGACAAAACACTTCTAACAGGGGCAACTCCTTACTTCTGAGAACGGACATAGTCGAAAAAATACTACGCAAAATCAAAGACCCGCTAGGTTGACGTACCTAGGCAAAAATAAGGGCTTCCCGGCGAACCAAAAGGGTTCGGGCAAAATGAAGGGATGAAATGAAAAATCTGTACACCCGGCAAGTCGAAAACCTGAAAAGGCGGCTTGGGCAAAAATGGGTATCCCGGTGGACTGAAAACCCGAAAGGGTGGTCCAGGAAAAAGTTAGGGATCAAAGCGTACGACTATGTCCTGTCATCTTCTCACCTGCCTATCTGAAGAAGGTTTGACCCTCAATAATTATCAGCATCCCGCAGGTGCCTCCCCCATAGAAACAGGGGCAATAAAAGAGTTGTCTGAGCAATCTAATTGTTTTGTCCTCCAAGGTACCAAGGTAGGTTCAGATAAAAACGCAACCAATATATCTCAATTCCCCAGCAGCATATATTCTTAACAAGCATCCCCGGCAATCTTGGTCTAAAGATTGTTCCTCGGCGGCATATCAAACATTCAAAGGAATCACTTCCCCCGCAGTTCAAAACTTCCCCAGGAGAGTCCAGTCCAGTTCCCCAGGAAAGTTGGAATTTATCTCCCCAAGCAGTAAGCTTATCCCCAGTAGATTCTGGAAGCTTATCCTCGCAGAACACGAACGCGTCGTCCGACTTTATTCAAAGAGTTATTTCCCTACCAGGATATAACTGGGTTATCCTCAGCCAAAAGCCACGGAAAGATCGTCGTCAACGCAGTCTTCTCACCCCCAGCGAAGTATATTAACACTTCCGATACAACAAGGGTATTCCCAGCAAGATATTATCAACAACTCAGCAAAGTACCTCTCTCCCCACAGAGTATCGCTTCCCAGCAAGATCGTCAGCGTACTTTTCCCCCCGCAGAGTTATTCCATTCGCCAAGTTTATTCCCCAACGGAGTTATCTTCTCCTACCGGTATTCTTGCAACTATCATCCCTAGCGGAAGCAAAATCTATTCTTCAACATTAGCCTAGGAGTGACTTCCCGGCACCCGTCAAGGATTTACTTTCCTAGACGAAAGCATACATTCCTAAACATCACATACATCATTATAGCATGCATAGACGCATCATATCTTACAAATCTCATTTATGTTGAGAACATCATTGCTTAGTCCATATCATGCATTGCATATGACTGACCTTTACCTTTCAGGAAAGATTCAACTAAATTCTCAATCATCTTTCAAGACCTAGACCGGTTCAGTTAATCGACTCCAAAGATTTCTTATCCAGTCCAAGGCCTTCTCTAGTCCAGCTAAATCGACCCCAAACAGATTTTTCTGATGAAGACTCAGTAGAAGTTATCAAAGGTTTTTTTCAAACGTCCGCTTTTGAGATTATAATTTCCTATGGTTCTCTCCCCAATGTTGCGGAGATGATAATTCCATCCCAGGTTTTTCTCAAACGTCCGCTTTTGAGATTATAATTTCCTATGGTTCTCTCCCCAATGTTGCGGAGATGATAATTCCATCCCAGGTTTTTCTCAAACGTCCGCTTTTGAGATTATAATTTCCTATGGTTCTCTCCCCAATGTTGCGGAGATGATAATTCCATCCCAGGTTTTTCTCAAACGTCCGCTTTTGAGATTGTAATTTCCTATGGTTCTCTCCCCAATGTTGCGGAGATGATAATTCCATCCCAGGTTTTTCTCAAACGTCCGCTTTTGAGATTATAATTTCCTATGGTTCTCTCCCCAATGTTGCGGAGATGATAATTCCATCCCAGGTTTTTCTCAAACGTCCGCTTTTGAGATTATAATTTCCTATGGTTCTCTCCCCGATGCTGCGGAGACGATAATTCCATCCCAGGTTTTTCTCAAACGTCCGCTTTTGAGATTATAATTTCCCATGGTTCTCTCCCCAATCCTGCGGAGACGATAATTCCATTCCAGGTTTTTCTCAAACGTCTGCTTTTGAGATTATAATTTCCTATGGTTCTCTCCCCGATCCTGCGGAGACGATAATTCCATTCCAGGTTTTTCTCAAACGTCCGATTTTGAGATTATAATTTCCTATGGTTCTCTCCCCAATACTGCGGAGACGATAATTCCACTCCAGGTTTTTTCAATGTTTGCCTTTGAGATTATAATTGCCTATGGTTCTCTTCCCGATCCTGCGGAGGTGGTAATTCCCACCAAGACTATCTCAACGTTTGCTATTGAGGTTAAGGTCATCCAAGGTTCTCTCACCGTTCCTGTTGAGGTAGTAACCATCCCTGGTTCATTCATCATCATTTGAAGCTCCAGATCCAGTTCCTGTAACCAGTCAGGACACATCTATACCAAGCATCTGAAAACCAGCTCATGCAACGTGTCAGGTACTCATTTTTCTTTTGCAGGTACGCAAGTTCTCGCTAAGGAATATCTTATGCGATCAACATCCAGATGGCATCTATAAGCCCATCATCCTATTAATCAATCTCTAAATGGCATCTATAATCCCATTTCCATCACACTACTACTATGTGAGCGCAAATTTCTGGGCACTCTAGTGTTCAATCATCTTCTACCCTCGGATTACGAAAGGCACGTCAGCCAATCTGCATCCTCAGGTCTAAGAAGATTGAACAGGGGCAACTGTTGTACCCCAAAATTTGCCCTCCCATATTCTTCAGAAATTGCCAAGTCATGCTGCAAAATTCCCCAAGGGTTGCACAGTGCAAGGGTCTCCTAAACAGTCAAAATTAGGGTTTTGGTCCTGATCAAGAAAATGAAGTTTCCAAGGGTCCAATCAAGTCCCACATGCCAATAAATATGGTCAAGCATCCTCATATCAAGTTTCAAGACTTTCAGCACAAAATTGCACAGTAAAAAACCCTAATTGCACTACAGTCAACTGCAGGGGCAAAATGGTCATTTGACAGTCAAAAGTTCAAATTTTTGGTCAACATCTCATTTTGAAGCCACAAACATCATTTGATCAATGCTTGATCATGATTCTCAAAGCTTGGCTCAAAAATCATCAAGATGCAAAAGTTTCCTTATTTGGACAGCTGAAAAAGTCAACTGTAAATTGACCAGGGCATAACTTTCACATGGATTATCAGAAAAATTCCATCCAAAGCTCATTTTGAAGAGAAAGACATTTCCTAAAACTCATATTCATACTTCAAGTCCAAGAAATGCTCTCACAAAAAGTTATCAATTTCAACATTATAGGTCATTTCCAAAAGTCAACAAAAAGGGACTTTAAGTCAAAGGCCATAACTTGAGATTGGTAAATCAAAATGACATGGGACCAAAGGCATTGGTTAGAGGACTCAAAGACCCTTCCAAAATGTCCAAGAACATGAGTAAAGATTAAAAATTGAGCAAGTTATGCCTTGTGGAAGTTGGGAAATTTTGGATATTTTGAAAAGTCAACATTGATTCAAATGACCTAAAATTGCTAATGGGCCTATTTTTCTTCCACAATTCATTATCCAAGGCATGTGCACGACCACTTGGCCCAAAGGGAAGTTTTTCTTCATTATTTATTTATTTATTTGGATTTTTATTATTAATAATTCATTTTAATTAAATAAAATACATGAAAAATGCTAAACCTAGTTTTTCAATCTTTTTGTGCATATTATATCCTCAAGATTTCGTGCCTAGCCAAATATGGAAAGAACCAATGGAATTGGATGTGATTTGTATCAAAAAGCATGTGAAAAAGATTTGAAAATCATAGTGAAAAAATCAAATATTGCATTCATCAATTCATGGATCTTGGACCAAGTTTTTTGACCTAATTCATTCATACTTATACAAACATTCAAAACCTAATGCCATGAACCCCTAAGCTGCGCAAGAACCCCATTATCAAACTCAAGCTTTTTTGCAAAAAATTCCAATTCTGAAAACCAATTCCCAGGGCGATTCAAGGCGAGATTTTTATCCCATCACCTTCCTGAAGCTTCAAGGAAGGATTTCCAATCAAAATCATCCATCATAACTTCAAGAATTGGTAAAACGAACATGACCTGTACAAGAAAAAATTCATAATCGTGCATCTCAATTCATGCATCTTTTGTAATTTTTAACGCTTGATTCATGTTCCTTGTTTGATTCTAATGCTAACCCAATAGTTTAATTTTGTTTTCGTGCCCTATATGAAAATTTGCCATTAACAATATTTAGGGTTTGTGAAGCTTGGAATTAGGGGTTTTAAAATAAGGAAAAATTGGAGCACCAGACTTGGACCACTGAAACAAACACGATGAGACGATCATGAATCTACCCTCGCGCTCAATTTATGAGCATCCAATGGCTATTCGCTATTTTCTAATATAGTGCCTATAGCAACGTTTGAAAACCGTTGCCAATGTTTTATATTTTTCAGGAAAACAAAACAACAAGGAAGAAGATGATGATGTGTAGAACGGTGGTTGGCCTGTTTAAATTTTCGCGCGGAAAACCAAGCATCAACGCGTTTTGTTTTATTATATTTATTTGTTATATTAATTTACAGATAAACAAAGTGGAGCAGTGGTGAAGCGCTTGGTTGGTAACGCTAATGACCTGGGTTCGAGCCCCAGGTGCTCACTATTTCCATGTTATTTTCAATCAATATTCCCATGCAGTCTCAATGCTGAAGCGTACCATGCATCTTCAAAATCAAAACGTCCACGTGTTCTCCACTATCAATCCAAGGAACACAATCTGAAGAGCACGGTATACCTGAGTCAACACCCCATACGCTGGCCAATGAAAATCAAAAGGGCCTCAGAATCTTGGGCCAGACTGCTAAACTTTCACCTCCAAAATTAGGGGCAGACCCCCTAGGTTTGCAATCTTTTTATTTCTTTCTCTTTTTATTAATTCTATTTTCTTTTAATTATTGTTTTGTTTAATTAATTTATTATTTTCATAATACACAAAAACCATAAAAAAATCAGAAAAGAGAAAAAAATATAATAAATATTTTATTTTAGTATTTTCATAAATAAATTGCATTAATTAAATTTAGTTATTAAATTAGGTTTAATGGTAATGTTTTCATAATTAATTTAAAATTTGTAGAACTAGGGTTTATGATAATTTTTATTCCTCTTTATTTTTCTTTCATAATAATTAAAATATTAAATATTTATTTTTGTAATTAAATTGCATGTAAATTAATTAGGTTTAATTTTAGGTTAAAATTTAATCTTCTTTTTAATAAATTAAAAACAACTAGAATTAGGTTTAATTGCATTTAATTCTTTTTCCCATTAAAATTATAAAATACAAAAATACCAAAAAGACAATTTCTTTTCCTTTTAATTTTAATTAATTCATCGTTTAATTTAATTTTGCAAAAAGGGTCCAACGCCCTCGTTTTAATTCTTATTCAATTCGCATATTTATTTATTTCTTTTAATATTTATGTATCTCTCCCAAAGCCGTGTAATTAATCCGTCGCACTTTTAATTCTTTATTTTATTTCCTCATTTATTTTTCTGTCAAATCGGGTCCTGGTTTAATTTTGGCGATGTGGACCCGCGCCTTTTATAATAGCTTAGAATCTTTTACTTTTTCGCAATTTTTAACTGTTAATCAAGGCATGAAAGAATGTATGGACAAAAATAAAAACAAACGCTAGATCACCAATAACATGACAAGATAAATGCAAATGAAAATGACACACAAATCACACACCACCCCTAGGGTACGCCTCACTGTTGCCTTGCCTCGAAAGGTGATCGTCGAGTAGAGGATGTCTTAGTAAGTTCTCATGATCCGGGAACCTGGCATGAGGGTAGCTTCTAAGGTGTCTTCCTATTGCTCTGGTGATCACCATGTCCCGAACCTCGAATTGACCCGAACACCTCCAACGGTGGTGCTACCTACCTCTCAATGGTGGAATGGCACTACTTTAAAGGACATTTACACAGACGAATTCCTTAGGGTAGGTAGACGACTCTGGATACTTGCTCTAAATTTCAAAAAAATTCAAAAATACTTTTCACACCGACACCATTTTCAAAAAGCTTTCGAAAGCAATTTTTCAAACACTCTTGAGGACCGATACAAGAGTCGAACTGGAATTTTCAAAGAAACTTTTTAAAACCCACAGTTGAAAAGCAAACAAACCATTTTTGAAAACACAAATGAGCAAGTATCTAAGAGCCCATGGATAACCATGGATAGAAAGGGTGCTAACACCTTCCCTTTCTATAATCTACCTCCCGAACCGAGAGCAATCTCTTTAAGGAATTTTTCTGTGCTTTTGTCCTTTCCATTTGGAGAAAATAAAAGACGGTGGCGACTCTTGCTTCCGCGATATTTCGCGAACCAACGTTAAACAGTCAGTTCCAGATCCACCGATCACAGAACTGGCGACTCTGCTGGGGATTAAACTTAAAGTGAGGTGTACCTTAGGGCTAGTTCATAACGGTGTTTTCAATTGTCTTAATTGTTTGCTTTAAAATTGTGGGACTGTCTTGGGAGTTCTATAGATCCTAACCCGGATCTGGGGATACCTTCTTAGAAAGTAGCAACAAGGCTGTGAGGGAACTGTGCGGGGTATACCGACATGGTTGAAACAGTCTGCTACGTTGATGTGGCACTTTGGTGTATACCGGTAACCCTTGAGTTCAGTCAAGGAGAGTACGGGGCCTCCGCGTGGTGTCGTGAAGCATCAACAGACCTTAGGAACCTTAATTGAACTATCTTGACCTCTTTAGGGTAGTGAGATAACTGCCTTTGGTGCAATCCGAGGTTGGTTGATACTCGATACTACACTCAATTGAGGGTTGCTTTCCTGGAATATTTCGGTCGCCAGTTCAGTGGCTAAATCGAAACGATGAACAATGAAAGCAATCCGGTGATATTGGGACCCTTAGAACCCGGTTACTTCTAATAGGACAGGTTGAGCCCACCAACTTCAAGAGGGTAATACCTAGACCCCATGCTGGCCTAAACTCTAAGGGCTTCTCTTGTGTGACTTGTGTGCCTTCGTACTTGACTATTTGCATGCTTGTTGTCTGACACTTGAGTTTCCTGCAGGTTTTGTTTATAGTCCTTAATTAGGACTTATAACAGGGTATTGCAGGTTTTTTGTTTTTAGTCCTTAACTAGGACTCATAACAGAGTATACTAAGTTTCTTGCAGGTTCCGTTTATAGTCCTTAATTGGGACTCATAACAGGGTTTACCTACATCACCCCATGCATAGCATGACATCATACCATTGCATACATCCTAACCCATTTCAAGGATCTCAAGGGCTTGTGATGCAGGTCATGATGAATCAAACATCTAGCAAGGGGCAAAGAGGATTTATTTTCCTCTAGCCAAAGTTGTCAGGGGCTATGACCCACTGGATATGGTGAGCCTTTGACCCTTGAAGAAGAATTCTCAACAACATGGGTTTCCTTCAATCAAACTACAAATTCCAATGCTAACAATTTTCTTGTTTACCCTGCGAGGTCCTTGAAAACATTACATGCATGTCATACTCATAACAGGTATCTTTGTTGCAGGTCACTTACCTTTCTCGCTGTTTATTTCAGTCATGGCTTCCCAACAAGATAACCATGACCTTCTTGCTCAAGAGACTCGGTTCGGGGAAATCCTCCTGAATCTATCCAAAGGGCAGGAGGAGCTAAGGACACTTCTCATGGAGACTTTTATCAGGAACAATGCTGAGGATGAAAGGCTGAAACACCTGCAAACTGAGGTGGATGCCTTAAAAGTCCAGATGCTGGGGCAGGTGACTGCCATTCAAGGTTTAGCTTAAAGACAAGATGAGCTCGGGGTTCTCGTCAACCAACTGCTTCAGGGTAACCAACTGAGGCAAAAGTCTAAGGGTAAAAAGCCAGTCCTCGTTCAACCACCTTTGAGACAAGGAGGTAAGGGGAGAGCTCCTCAAACGGCTCCAGTGTCACAAATTCAACATCACAACCAACAAAAGAGTGAGAGAAGGCAGTTCACTCGGCTCAGCATGACCTTATCCCAGATATTGCCACAATTGCTGGAGACCAAGCTGATAACTCTAAAAGAAGCTCCGAAGAACCAAAGTACAACGTCACCGAAGTACAACCCCAACGCCCGCTGCGCTTATCACTCTGACAGCCCGGGGCATACTACAGATGATTGTTGGAGCTTGAAAAATAAAATCCAAGACATGATCGATGCTGGAGAGATTCAGTTTAAAGTACCCAAGACTCCCCACGTGATCACTGCTCCCTTGCCAAAACATGGCTAGGATTGAGAAAGTTTTGTTCATTCGAATGTTCAAGTTGCAGTTCTCTTCTGTTCAAACATTTACTCATGTTAAACATTGTTATTTCATTAATGCATCGCATATGTCTGTTCTGAAACAATATATTCGTATTCACTAAATGCAAATTATATTCATATTTTTTCTGATGATCAACTCTTAATTAATAATTCTAAGCCTCTTGAGGGAGGATGACGAAAACGATACCGCTATCTTTACAGTATGCTTTTGAACAGACCCCGCTGATGAAGTACATGCATTGTTTCAAATCCCTAAACACTGGAGTTATAAGGAAGATAATCCCTCGTCAACCCCTCTGAGCCAAAGAAGTAGGAGTTTTTCTTTTCGAAATTTAAAACCCTTAATCATAACCTGGGGCAGGGTAGTCTCTCAGTTGATCCAAGTGCATAACGAATGGCACCAAAGAGGTCCTTACAAAACAAAGAAAGACGGTGATGGTTCCGAATAATCAAGAAGGACAGGTAGTCATTATATCTCTCAAAATAAAAAAGCCCATTAAGTCAAAACCTATGAAGGAGACTTACAAAACGGGGGCATCCCGCTGACTGTAATCACAAAAGAAACAGTTCAGGCAAAAAGAAAGAGGTCTTACAAACCCTAAACAAAAAAGGAAGGACTGCCTATTCAAAATAAGTTATCAATATCCGAATCATCACCGAAAAATCAGAGCAAAGACTCAAACAAGATCTAACGTATGATCAACTGAGTTTAGGTTTGGAGAACATCACGAAGAGCGGGTGGGTACAAATAATTTGAGCCTTTATCCTTTGTTTCTTAAACCGTGAACCAAGCCACGTTATAACCCTTAAAAGTCCTAGTTGAAGCATGGGTTAGTTCGAAAGCATACTGTACGAAAGGTATCCTGACTCCTTAAGGCCTACGATAGATACGGAGTTGACATCACGTTTTACAAACATTC
Source organism: Vicia faba (assembly GCA_948472305.1). NCBI lineage: Eukaryota > Viridiplantae > Streptophyta > Magnoliopsida > Fabales > Fabaceae > Vicia > Vicia faba. The sequence continues at coordinate 1,129,055,451 of OX451739.1, read as the reverse complement.
ATTTGTTTTATGAAAAAAGAATGCATTTTCAAAATCTTCAAGATAGACATAGGCTTTGCATTTTTAACATAACTTTGTTTGCATATGACTTTTTGTTTGAACAACAGGAAAATTCGCACGATGAATGCCTAATGAACAGAAACACCTCCAATCAAGGGGCATGACATGATCATGGTCTACCATCTGGGGCAATCCAATCAAGATTCGGAGAATCTCTCAAAGGCCAACTAGCTCGGGGCAAATCTCCGCCTGAGTCACTTAGGGCATTCCAACAACGAATCTTGCCCGATTAAACATCTTCTGGTGGCATGACAAAACACTTCTAACAGGGGCAACTCCTTACTTCTGAGAACGGACATAGTCGAAAAAATACTACGCAAAATCAAAGACCCGCTAGGTTGACGTACCTAGGCAAAAATAAGGGCTTCCCGGCGAACCAAAAGGGTTCGGGCAAAATGAAGGGATGAAATGAAAAATCTGTATACCCGGCAAGTCGAAAACCTGAAAAGGCGGCTTGGGCAAAAATGGGTATCCCGGTGGACTGAAAACCCGAAAGGGTGGTCCAGGAAAAAGTTAGGGATCAAAGCGTACGACTATGTCCTGTCATCTTCTCACCTGCCTATCTGAAGAAGGTTTGACCCTCAACAATTATCAGCATCCCGCAGGTGCCTCCCCCATAGAAACAGGGGAAATAAAAGAGTTGTCTGAGCAATCTAATTGTTTTGTCCTCCAAGGTACCAAGGTAGGTTCAGATAAAAACGCAACCAATATATCTCAATTCCCCAGCAGCATATATTCTTAACAAGCATCCCCGGCAATCTTGGTCTAAAGATTGTTCCTCGGCGGCATATCAAACATTCAAAGGAATCACTTCCCCCGCAGTTCAAAACTTCCCCAGGAGAGTCCAGTCCAGTTCCCCAGGAAAGTTGGAATTTATCTCCCCAAGCAGTAAGCTTATCCCCAGTAGATTCTGGAAGCTTATCCTCGCAGAACACGAACGCGTCGTCCGACTTTATTCAAAGAGTTATTTCCCTACCAGGATATAACTGGGTTATCCTCAGCCAAAAGCCACGGAAAGATCGTCGTCAACGCAGTCTTCTCACCCCCAGCGAAGTATATTAACACTTCCGATACAACAAGGGTATTCCCAGCAAGATATTATCAACAACTCAGCAAAGTACCTCTCTCCCCACAGAGTATCGCTTCCCAGCAAGATCGTCAGGGTACTTTTCCCCCCGCAGAGTTATTCCATTCGCCAAGTTTATTCCCCAACGGAGTTATCTTCTCCTACCGGTATTCTTGCAACTATCATCCCTAGCGGAAGCAAAATCTATTCTTCAACATTAGCCTAGGAGTGACTTCCCGGCACCCGTCAAGGATTTACTTTCCTAGACGAAAGCATACATTCCTAAACATCACATACATCATTATAGCATGCATAGACGCATCATATCTTACAAATCTCATTTATGTTGAGAACATCATTGCTTAGTCCATATCATGCATTGCATATGACTGACCTTTACCTTTCAGGAAAGATTCAGCTAAATTCTCAATCATCTTTCAAGACCTAGACCGGTTCAGTTAATCGACTCCAAAGATTTCTTATCCAGTCCAAGGCCTTCTCTAGTCCAGCTAAATCGACCCCAAACAGATTTTTCTGATGAAGACTCAGTAGAAGTTATCAAAGGTTTTTTTCAAACGTCCGCTTTTGAGATTATAATTTCCTACGGTTCTCTCCCCAATGTTGCGGAGATGATAATTCCATCCCAGGTTTTTCTCAAACGTCCGCTTTTGAGATTATAATTTCCTATGGTTCTCTCCCCAATGTTGCGGAGATGATAATTCCATCCCAGGTTTTTCTCAAACGTCCACTTTTGAGATTATAATTTCCTATGGTTCTCTCCCCAATGTTGCGGAGATGATAATTCCATCCCAGGTTTTTCTCAAACGTCCGCTTTTGAGATTGTAATTTCCTATGGTTCTCTCCCCAATGTTGCGGAGATGATAATTCCATCCCAGGTTTTTCTCAAACGTCCGCTTTTGAGATTATAATTTCCTATGGTTCTCTCCCCAATGTTGCGGAGATGATAATTCCATCCCAGGTTTTTCTCAAACGTCCGCTTTTGAGATTATAATTTCCTATGGTTCTCTCCCCGATGCTGCGGAGACGATAATTCCATCCCAGGTTTTTCTCAAACGTCCGCTTTTGAGATTATAATTTCCTATGGTTCTCTCCCCAATCCTGCGGAGACGATAATTCCATTCCAGGTTTTTCTCAAACGTCTGCTTTTGAGATTATAATTTCCTATGGTTCTCTCCCCGATCCTGCGGAGACGATAATTCCATTCCAGGTTTTTCTCAAACGTCCGCTTTTGAGATTATAATTTCCTATGGTTCTCTCCCCAATACTGCGGAGACGATAATTCCACTCCAGGTTTTTTCAATGTTTGCCTTTGAGATTATAATTGCCTATGGTTCTCTTCCCGATCCTGCGGAGGTGGTAATTCCCACCAAGACTTTCTCAATGTTTGCTGTTGAGGTTAAGGTCATCCAAGGTTCTCTCACCGTTCCTGTTGAGGTAGTAACCATCCCTGGTTCATTCATCATCATTTGAAGCTCCAGATCCAGTTCCTGTAACCAGTCAGGACACATCTATACCAAGCATCTGAAAACCAGCTCATGCAACGTGTCAGGTACTCATTTTTCTTTTGCAGGTACGCAAGTTCTCGCTAAGGAATCTCTTATGCGATCAACATCCAGATGGAATCTATAAGCCCACCATCCTATTCATCAATCTCTAAATGGCATCTATAATCCCATTTCCATCACACTACTACTATGTGAGCGCAAATTTCTGGGCACTCTAGTGTTCAATCATCTTCTACCCTCGGATTACGAAAGGCACGTCAGCCAATCTGCATCCTCAGGTCTAAGAAGATTGAACAGGGGCAACTGTTGTACCCCAAAATTTGCCCTCCCATATTCTTCAGAAATTGCCAAGTCATGCTGCAAAATTCCCCAAGGGTTGCAGTGCAAGGGTCTCCTAAACAGTCAAAATTAGGGTTTTGGTCCTGATCAAGAAAATGAAGTTTCCAAGGGTCCAATCAAGTCCCACATGCCAATAAATATGGTCAAGCATCCTCATATCAAGTTTCAAGACTTTCAGCACAAAATTGCACAGTAAAAAACCCTAATTGCACTACAGTCAACTACAGGGGCAAAATGGTCATTTGACAGTCAAAAGTTCAAATTTTTGGTCAACATCTCATTTTGAAGCCACAAACATCATTTGATCAATTCTTGATCATGATTCTCAAAGCTTGGCTCAAAAATCATCAAGATGCAAAAGTTTCCTTATTTGGACAGCTGAAAAAGTCAACTGTAAATTGACCAGGGCATAACTTTCACATGGATTATCAGAAAAATTCCATCCAAAGCTCATTTTGAAGAGAAAGACATTTCCTACAACTCATATTCATACTTCAAGTCCAAGAAATGCTCTCACAAAAAGTTATCAATTTCAACATTATAGGTCATTTCCAAAAGTCAACAAAAAGGGACTTTAAGTCAAAGGCCATAACTTGAGATTGGTAAATCAAAATGACATGGGACCAAAGGCATTGGTTAGAGGACTCAAAGACCCTTCCAAAATGTCCAAGAACATGAGTAAAGATTAAAAATTGAGCAAGTTATGCCTTGTGGAAGTTGGGAAATTTTTGGATATTTTGAAAAGTCAACATTGATTCAAATGACCTAAAATTGCTAATGGGCCTATTTTTCTTCCACAATTCATTATCCAAGGCATGTGCACGACCACTTGGCCCAAAGGGAAGTTTTTCTTCATTATTTATTTATTTATTTGGATTTTTATTATTAATAATTCATTTTAATTAAATAAAATACATGAAAAATGCTAAACCTAGTTTTTCAATCTTTTTGTGCATATTATATCCTCAAGATTTCGTGCCTAGCCAAATATGGAAAGAACCAATGGAATTGGATGTGATTTGTATCAAAAAGCATGTGAAAAAGATTTGAAAATCATAGTGAAAAAATCAAATATTGCATTCATCAATTCATGGATCTTGGACCAAGTTTTTTGACCTAATTCATTCATACTTATACAAACAATCAAAACCTAATGCCATGAACCCCTAAGCTGCGCAAGAACCCCATTATCAAACTCAAGCTTTTTTGCAAAAAATTCCAATTCTGAAAACCAATTCCCAGGGCGATTCAAGGCGAGATTTTTATCCCATCACCTTCCTGAAGCTTCAAGGAAGGATTTCCAATCAAAATCATCCATCATAACTTCAAGAATTGGTAAAACGAACATGACCTGTACAAGAAAAAATTCATAATCGTGCATCTCAATTCATGCATCTTTTGTAATTTTTAACGCTTGATTCATGTTCCTTGTTTGATTCTAATGCTAACCCAATAGTTTAATTTTGTTTTCGTGCCCTATATGAAAATTTGCCATTAACAATATTTAGGGTTTGTGAAGCTTGGAATTAGGGGTTTTAAAATAAGGAAAAATTGGAGCACCAGACTTGGACCACTGAAACAAACACGATGAGACGATCATGAATCTACCCTCGCGCTCAATTTATGAGCATCCAATGGCTATTCGCTATTTTCTAATATAGTGCCTATAGCAACGTTTGAAAACCGTTGCCAATGTTTTATATTTTTCAGGAAAACAAAACAACAAGGAAGAAGATGATGATGTGTAGAACGGTGGTTGGCCTGTTTAAATTTTCGCGCGGAAAACCAAGCATCAACGCGTTTTGTTTTATTATATTTATTTGTTATATTAATTTACAGATAAACAAAGTGGAGCAGTGGTGAAGCGCTTGGTTGGTAACGCTAATGACCTGGGTTCGAGCCCCAGGTGCTCACTATTTCCATGTTATTTTTCAATCAATATTCCCATGCAGTCTCAATGCTGAAGCGTACCATGCATCTTCAAAATCAAAACGTCCACGTGTTCTCCACTATCAATCCAAGGAACACAATCTGAAGAGCACGGTATACCTGAGTCAACACCCCATACGCTGGCCAATGAAAATCAAAAGGGCCTCAGAATCTTGGGCCAGACTGCTAAACTTTCACCTCCAAAATTAGGGGCAGACCCCCTAGGTTTGCAATCTTTTTATTTCTTTCTCTTTTTATTAATTCTATTTTCTTTTAATTATTGTTTTGTTTAATTAATTTATTATTTTCATAATACACAAAAACCATAAAAAAATCAGAAAAGAGAAAAAAATATAATAAATATTTTATTTTAGTATTTTCATAAATAAATTGCATTAATTAAATTTAGTTATTAAATTAGGTTTAATGGTAATGTTTTCATAATTAATTTAAAATTTGTAGAACTAGGGTTTATGATAATTTTTATTCCTCTTTATTTTTCTTTCATAATAATTAAAATATTAAATATTTATTTTTGTAATTAAATTGCATGTAAATTAATTAGGTTTAATTTTAGGTTAAAATTTAATCTTCTTTTTAATAAATTAAAAACAACTAGAATTAGGTTTAATTGCATTTAATTCTTTTTCCCATTAAAATTATAAAATACAAAAATACCAAAAAGACAATTTCTTTTCCTTTTAATTTTAATTAATTCATCGTTTAATTTAATTTTGCAAAAAGGGTCCAACGCCCTCGTTTTAATTCTTATTCAATTCGCATATTTATTTATTTCTTTTAATATTTATGTATCTCTCCCAAAGCCGTGTAATTAATCCGTCGCACTTTTAATTCTTTATTTTATTTCCTCATTTATTTTTCTGTCAAATCGGGTCCTGGTTTAATTTTGGCGATGTGGACCCGCGCCTTTTGTAATAGCTTAGAATCTTTTACTTTTTCGCAATTTTTAACTGTTAATCAAGGCATGAAAGAATGTATGGACAAAAATAAAAACAAACGCTAGATCACCAATAACATGACAAGATAAATGCAAATGAAAACGACACACAAATCACACACCACCCCTAGGGTACGCCTCACTGTTGCCTTGCCTCGAAAGGTGATCGTCGAGTAGAGGATGTCTTAGTAAGTCCTCATGATCCGGGAACCTGGCATGAGGGTAGCTTCTAAGGTGTCTTCCTATTGCTCTGGTGATCACCATGTCCCGAACCTCGAATTGACCCGAACACCTCCAACGGTGGTGCTACCTACCTCTCAATGGTGGGATGGCACTACTTTAAAGGACATTTACACAGACGAATTCCTTAGGGTAGGTAGACGACTCTGGATACTTGCTCTAAATTTCAAAAAAATTCAAAAATACTTTTCACACCGACACCATTTTCAAAAAGCTTTCGAAAGCAATTTTTCAAACACTCTTGAGGACCGATACAAGAGTCGAACTGGAATTTTCAAAGAAACTTTTTAAAACCCACAGTTGAAAAGCAAACAAACCATTTTTGAAAACACAAATGAGCAAGTATCTAAGAGCCCATGGATAACCATGGATAGAAAGGGTGCTAACACCTTCCCTTTCTATAATCTACCTCCCGAACCGAGAGCAATCTCTTTAAGGAATTTTTCTGTGCTTTTGTCCTTTCCATTTGGAGAAAATAAAAGACGGTGGCGACTCTTGCTTCCGCGATATTTCGCGAACCAGCGTTAAACAGTCAGTTCCAGATCCACCGATCACAGAACTGGCGACTCTGCTGGGGATTAAACTTAAAGTGAGGTGTACCTTAGGGCTAGTTCATAACTGTGTTTTCAATTGTCTGAATTGTTTGCTTTAAAATTGTGGGACTGTCTTGGGAGTTCTATAGATCCTAACCCGGATCTGGGGATACCTTCTTAGAAAGTAGCAACAAGGCTGTGAGGGAACTGTGCGGGGTATACCGACATGGTTGAAACAGTCTGCTACGTTGATGTGGCACTTTGGTGTATACCGGTAACCCTTGAGTTCAGTCAAGGAGAGTACGGGGCCTCCGCGTGGTGTCGTGAAGCATCAACAGACCTTAGGAACCTTAATTGAACTATCTTGACCTCTTTAGGGTAGTGAGATAACTGACTTTGGTGCAGTCCGAGGTTGGTTGATACTCGATACTACACTCAATTGAGGGTTGCTTTCCTGGAATATTTCGGTCGCCAGTTCAGTGGCTAAATCGAAACGATGAACAATGAAAGCAATCCGGTGATATTGGGACCCTTAGAACCCGGTTACTTCTAATAGGACAGGTTGAGCCCACCAACTTCAAGAGGGTAATACCTAGACCCCATGCTGGCCTAAACTCTAAGGGCTTCTCTTGTGTGACTTGTGTGCCTTCGTACTTGACTATTTGCATGCTTGTTGTCTGACACTTGAGTTTCCTGCAGGTTTTGTTTATAGTCCTTAATTAGGACTTATAACAGGGTATTGCAGGTTTTTTGTTTTTAGTCCTTAACTAGGACTCATAACAGAGTGTACTAAGTTTCTTGCAGGTTCCGTTTATAGTCCTTAATTGGGACTCATAACAGGGTTTACCTACATCACCCCATGCATAGCATGACATCATACCATTGCATACATCCTAACCCATTTCAAGGATCTCAAGGGCTTGTGATGCAGGTCATGATGAATCAAACATCTAGCAAGGGGCAAAGAGGATTTATTTTCCTCTAGCCAAAGTTGTCAGGGGCTATGACCCACTGGATATGGTGAGCCTTTGACCCTTGAAGAAGAATTCTCAACAACATGGGTTTCCTTCAATCAAACTACAAATTCCAATGCTAACAATTTTCTTGTTTACCCTGCGAGGTCCTTGAAAACATTACATGCATGTCATACTCATAACAGGTATCTTTGTTGCAGGTCACTTACCTTTCTCGCTGTTTATTTCAGTCATGGCTTCCCAACAAGATAACCAGGACCTTCTTGCTCAAGAGACTCGGTTCGGGGAAATCCTCCTGAATCTATCCAAAGGGCAGGAGGAGCTAAGGACACTTCTCATGGAGACTTTTATCAGGAACAATGCTGAGGATGAAAGGCTGAAACACCTGCAAACTGAGGTGGATGCCTTAAAAGTCCAGATGCTGGGGCAGGTGACTGCCATTCAAGGTTTAGCTCAAAGACAAGATGAGCTCGGGGTTCTCGTCAACCAACTGCTTCAGGGTAACCAACTGAGGCAAAAGTCTAAGGGTAAAAAGCCAGTCCTCGTTCAACCACCTTTGAGACAAGGAGGTAAGGGGAGAGCTCCTCAAACGGCTCCAGTGTCACAAATTCAACATCACAACCAACAAAAGAGTGAGAGAAGGCAGTTCACTCGGCTCAGCATGACCTTATCCCAGATATTGCCACAATTGCTGGAGACCAAGCTGATAACTCTAAAAGAAGCTCCGAAGAACCAAAGTACAACGTCACCGAAGTACAACCCCAACGCCCGCTGCGCTTATCACTCTGACAGCCCGGGGCATACTACAGATGATTGTTGGAGCTTGAAAAATAAAATCCAAGACATGATCGATGCTGGAGAGATTCAGTTTAAAGTACCCAAGACTCCCCACGTGATCACTGCTCCCTTGCCAAAACATGGCTAGGATTGAGAAAGTTTTGTTCATTCGAATGTTCAAGTTGCAGTTCTCTTCTGTTCAAACATTTACTCATGTTAAACATTGTTATTTCATTAATGCATCGCATATGTCTGTTCTGAAATAATATATTCGTATTCACTAAATGCAAATTATATTCATATTTTTTCTGATGATCAACTCTTAATTAATAATTCTAAGCCTCTTGAGGGAGGATGACGAAAACGATACCGCTATCTTTACAGTATGCTTTTGAACAGACCCCGCTGATGAAGTACATGCATTGTTTCAAATCCCTAAACACTGGAGTTATAAGGAAGATAATCCCTCGTCAACCCCTCTGAGCCAAAGAAGTAGGAGTTTTTCTTTTCGAAATTTAAAACCCTTAATCATAACCTGGGGCAGGGTAGTCTCTCAGTTGATCCAAGTGCATAACGAATGGCACCAAAGAGGTCCTTACAAAACAAAGAAAGACGGTGATGGTTCCGAATAATCAAGAAGGACAGGCAGTCATTATATCTCTCAAAATAAAAAAGCCCATTAAGTCAAAACCTATGAAGGAGACTTACAAAACGGGGGCATCCCGCTGACTGTAATCACAAAAGAAACAGTTCAGGCAAAAAGAAAGAGGTCTTACAAACCCTAAACAAAAAAGGAAGGACTGCCTATTCAAAATAAGTTATCAATATCCGAATCATCACCGAAAAATCAGAGCAAAGACTCAAACAAGATCTAACGTATGATCAACTGAGTTTAGGTTTGGAGAACATCACGAAGAGCGGGTGGGTACAAATAATTTGAGCCTTTATCCTTTGTTTCTTAAACCGTGAACCAAGCCACGTTATAACCCTTAAAAGTCCTAGTTGAAGCATGGGTTAGTTCGAAAGCATACTGTACGAAAGGTATCCTGACTCCTTAAGGCCTACGGTAGATACGGAGTTGACATCACGTTTTACAAACATTCATTTGTTTTATGAAAAAAGAATGCATTTTCAAAATCTTCAAGACAGACATAGGCTTTGCATTTTTAACATAACTTTGTTTGCATATGACTTTTTGTTTGAACAACAGGAAAATTCGCACGATGAATGCCTAATGAACAGAAACACCTCCAATCAAGGGGCATGACATGATCATGGTCTACCATCTGGGGCAATCCAATCAAGATTCGGGGAATCTCTCAAAGGCCAACTAGCTCGGGGCAAATCTCCGCCTGAGTCACTTGGGGCATTCCAACAACGAATCTTGCCCGATTAAACATCTTCTGGTGGCATGACAAAACACTTCTAACAGGGGCAACTCCTTACTTCTGAGAACGGACATAGTCGAAAAAATACTACGCAAAATCAAAGACCCGCTAGGTTGACGTACCTAGGCAAAAATAAGGGCTTCCCGGCGAACCAAAAGGGTTCGGGCAAAATGAAGGGATGAAATGAAAAATCTGTACACCCGGCAAGTCGAAAACCTGAAAAGGCGGCTTGGGCAAAAATGGGTATCCCGGTGGACTGAAAACCCGAAAGGGTGGTCCAGGAAAAAGTTAGGGATCAAAGCGTACGACTATGTCCTGTCATCTTCTCACCTGCCTATCTGAAGAAGGTTTGACCCTCAACAATTATCAGCATCCCGCAGGTGCCTCCCCCATAGAAACAGGGGCAATAAAAGAGTTGTCTGAGCAATCTAATTGTTTTGTCCTCCAAGGTACCAAGGTAGGTTCAGATAAAAACGCAACCAATATATCTCAATTCCCCAGCAGCATATATTCTTAACAAGCATCCCCGGCAATCTTGGTCTAAAGATTGTTCCTCGGCGGCATATCAAACATTCAAAGGAATCACTTCCCCCGCAGTTCAAAACTTCCCCAGGAGAGTCCAGTCCAGTTCCCCAGGAAAGTTGGAATTTATCTCCCCAAGCAGTAAGCTTATCCCCAGTAGATTCTGGAAGCTTATCCTCGCAGAACACGAACGCGTCGTCCGACTTTATTCAAAGAGTTATTTCCCTACCAGGATATAACTGGGTTATCCTCAGCCAAAAGCCACGGAAAGATCGTCGTCAACGCAGTCTTCTCACCCCCAGCGAAGTATATTAACACTTCCGATACAACAAGGGTATTCCCAGCAAGATATTATCAACAACTCAGCAAAGTACCTCTCTCCCCACAGAGTATCGCTTCCCAGCAAGATCGTCAGGGTACTTTTCCCCCCGCAGAGTTATTCCATTCGCCAAGTTTATTCCCCAACGGAGTTATCTTCTCCTACCGGTATTCTCGCAACTATCATCCCTAGCGGAAGCAAAATCTATTCTTCAACATTAGCCTAGGAGTGACTTCCCGGCACCCGTCAAGGATTTACTTTCCTAGACGAAAGCATACATTCCTAAACATCAAATACATCATTATAGCATGCATAGACGCATCATATCTTACAAATCTCATTTATGTTGAGAACATCATTGCTTAGTCCATATCATGCATTGCATATGACTGACCTTTACCTTTCAGGAAAGATTCAGCTAAATTCTCAATCATCTTTCAAGACCTAGACCGGTTCAGTTAATCGACTCCAAAGATTTCTTATCCAGTCCAAGGCCTTCTCTAGTCCAGCTAAATCGACCCCAAACAGATTTTTCTGATGAAGACTCAGTAGAAGTTATCAAAGGTTTTTTTCAAACGTCCGCTTTTGAGATTATAATTTCCTATGGTTCTCTCCCCAATGTTGCGGAGATGATAATTCCATCCCAGGTTTTTCTCAAACGTCCGCTTTTGAGATTATAATTTCCTATGGTTCTCTCCCCAATGTTGCGGAGATGATAATTCCATCCCAGGTTTTTCTCAAACGTCCGCTTTTGAGATTATAATTTCCTATGGTTCTCTCCCCAATGTTGCGGAGATGATAATTCCATCCCAGGTTTTTCTCAAACGTCCGCTTTTGAGATTGTAATTTCCTATGGTTCTCTCCCCAATGTTGCGGAGATGATAATTCCATCCCAGGTTTTTCTCAAACGTCCGCTTTTGAGATTATAATTTCCTATGGTTCTCTCCCCAATGTTGCGGAGATGATAATTCCATCCCAGGTTTTTCTCAAACGTCCGCTTTTGAGATTATAATTTCCTATGGTTCTCTCCCCGATGCTGCGGAGACGATAATTCCATCCCAGGTTTTTCTCAAACGTCCGCTTTTGAGATTATAATTTCCTATGGTTCTCTCCCCAATCCTGCGGAGACGATAATTCCATTCCAGGTTTTTCTCAAACGTCTGCTTTTGAGATTATAATTTCCTATGGTTCTCTCCCCGATCCTGCGGAGACGATAATTCCATTCCAGGTTTTTCTCAAACGTCCGCTTTTGAGATTATAATTTCCTATGGTTCTCTCCCCAATACTGCGGAGACGATAATTCCACTCCAGGTTTTTTCAATGTTTGCCTTTGAGATTATAATTGCCTATGGTTCTCTTCCCGATCCTGCGGAGGTGGTAATTCCCACCAAGACTTTCTCAACGTTTGCTGTTGAGGTTAAGGTCATCCAAGGTTCTCTCACCGTTCCTGTTGAGGTAGTAACCATCCCTGGTTCATTCATCATCATTTGAAGCTCCAGATCCAGTTCCTGTAACCAGTCAGGACACATCTATACCAAGCATCTGAAAACCAGCTCATGCAACGTGTCAGGTACTCATTTTTCTTTTGCAGGTACGCAAGTTCTCGCTAAGGAATCTCTTATGCGATCAACATCCAGATGGAATCTATAAGCCCATCATCCTATTCATCAATCTCTAAATGGCATCTATAATCCCATTTCCATCACACTACTACTATGTGAGCGCAAATTTCTGGGCACTCTAGTGTTCAATCATCTTCTACCCTCGGATTACGAAAGGCACGTCAGCCAATCTGCATCCTCAGGTCTAAGAAGATTGAACAGGGGCAACTGTTGTACCCCAAAATTTGCCCTCCCATATTCTTCAGAAATTGCCAAGTCATGCTGCAAAATTCCCCAAGGGTTGCACAATGCAAGGGTCTCCTAAACAGTCAAAATTAGGGTTTTGGTCCTGATCAAGAAAATGAAGTTTCCAAGGGTCCAATCAAGTCCCACATGCCAATAAATATGGTCAAGCATCCTCATATCAAGTTTCAAGACTTTCAGCACAAAATTGCACAGTAAAAAACCCTAATTGCACTACAGTCAACTGCAGGGGCAAAATGGTCATTTGACAGTCAATGCTTGATCATGATTCTCAAAGCTTGGCTCAAAAATCATCAAGATGCAAAAGTTTCCTTATTTGGACAGCTGAAAAAGTCAACTGTAAATTGACCAGGGCATAACTTTCACATGGATTATCAGAAAAATTCCATCCAAAGCTCATTTTGAAGAGAAAGACATTTCCTACAACTCATATTCATACTTCAAGTCCAAGAAATGCTCTCACAAAAAGTTATCAATTTCAACATTATAGGTCATTTCCAAAAGTCAACAAAAAGGGACTTTAAGTCAAAGGCCATAAATTGAGATTGGTAAATCAAAATGACATGGGACTAAAGGCATTGGTTAGAGGACTCAAAGACCCTTCCAAAATGTCCAAGAACATGAGTAAAGATTAAAAATTGAGCAAGTTATGCCTTGTGGAAGTTGGGAAATTTTTGGATATTTTGAAAAGTCAACATTGATTCAAATGACCTAAAATTGCTAATGGGCCTATTTTTCTTCCACAATTCATTATCCAAGGCATGTGCACGACCACTTGGCCCAAAGGGAAGTTTTTCTTCATTATTTATTTATTTATTTGGATTTTTATTATTAATAATTCATTTTAATTAAATAAAATACATGAAAAATGCTAAACCTAGTTTTTCAATCTTTTTGTGCATATTATATCCTCAAGATTTCGTGCCTAGCCAAATATGGAAAGAACCAATGGAATTGGATGTGATTTGTATCAAAAAGCATGTGAAAAAGATTTGAAAATCATAGTGAAAAAATCAAATATTGCATTCATCAATTCATGGATCTTGGACCAAGTTTTTTGACCTAATTCATTCATACTTATACAAACAATCAAAACCTAATGCCATGAACCCCTAAGCTGCGCAAGAACCCCATTATCAAACTCAAGCTTTTTTGCAAAAAATTCCAATTCTGAAAACCAATTCCCAGGGCGATTCAAGGCGAGATTTTTATCCCATCACCTTCCTGAAGCTTCAAGGAAGGATTTCCAATCAAAATCATCCATCATAACTTCAAGAATTGGTAAAACGAACATGACCTGTACAAGAAAAAATTCATAATCGTGCATCTCAATTCATGCATCTTTTGTAATTTTTAACGCTTGATTCATGTTCCTTGTTTGATTCTAATGCTAACCCAATAGTTTAATTTTGTTTTCGTGCCCTATATGAAAATTTGCCATTAACAATATTTAGGGTTTGTGAAGCTTGGAATTAGGGGTTTTAAAATAAGGAAAAATTGGAGCACCAGACTTGGACCACTGAAACAAACACGATGAGACGATCATGAATCTACCCTCGCGCTCAATTTATGAGCATCCAATGGCTATTCGCTATTTTCTAATATAGTGCCTATAGCAACGTTTGAAAACCGTTGCCAATGTTTTATATTTTTCAGGAAAACAAAACAACAAGGAAGAAGATGATGATGTGTAGAACGGTGGTTGGCCTGTTTAAATTTTCGCGTGGAAAACCAAGCATCAACGCGTTTTGTTTTATTATATTTATTTGTTATATTAATTTACAGATAAACAAAGTGGAGCAGTGGTGAAGCGCTTGGTTGGTAACGCTAATGACCTGGGTTCGAGCCCCAGGTGCTCACTATTTCCATGTTATTTTTCAATCAATATTCCCATGCAGTCTCAATGCTGAAGCGTACCATGCATCTTCAAAATCAAAACGTCCACGTGTTCTCCACTATCAATCCAAGGAACACAATCTGAAGAGCACGGTATACCTGAGTCAACACCCCATACGCTGGCCAATGAAAATCAAAAGGGCCTCAGAATCTTGGGCCAGACTGCTAAACTTTCACCTCCAAAATTAGGGGCAGACCCCCTAGGTTTGCAATCTTTTTATTTCTTTCTCTTTTTATTAATTCTATTTTCTTTTAATTATTGTTTTGTTTAATTAATTTATTATTTTCATAATACACAAAAACCATAAAAAAATCAGAAAAGAGAAAAAAATATAATAAATATTTTATTTTAGTATTTTCATAAATAAATTGCATTAATTAAATTTAGTTATTAAATTAGGTTTAATGGTAATGTTTTCATAATTAATTTAAAATTTGTAGAACTAGGGTTTATGATAATTTTTATTCCTCTTTATTTTTCTTTCATAATAATTAAAATATTAAATATTTATTTTTGTAATTAAATTGCATGTAAATTAATTAGGTTTAATTTTAGGTTAAAATTTAATCTTCTTTTTAATAAATTAAAAACAACTAGAATTAGGTTTAATTGCATTTAATTCTTTTTCCCATTAAAATTATAAAATACAAAAATACCAAAAAGACAATTTCTTTTCCTTTTAATTTTAATTAATTCATCGTTTAATTTAATTTTGCAAAAAGGGTCCAACGCCCTCGTTTTAATTCTTATTCAATTCGCATATTTATTTATTTCTTTTAATATTTATGTATCTCTCCCAAAGCCGTGTAATTAATCCGTCGCACTTTTAATTCTTTATTTTATTTCCTCATTTATTTTTCTGTCAAATCGGGTCCTGGTTTAATTTTGGCGATGTGGACCCGCGCCTTTTGTAATAGCTTAGAATCTTTTACTTTTTCGCAATTTTTAACTGTTAATCAAGGCATGAAAGAATGTATGGACAAAAATAAAAACAAACGCTAGATCACCAATAACATGACAAGATAAATGCAAATGAAAACGACACACAAATCACACACCACCCCTAGGGTACGCCTCACTGTTGCCTTGCCTCGAAAGGTGATCGTCGAGTAGAGGATGTCTTAGTAAGTCCTCATGATCCGGGAACCTGGCATGAGGGTAGCTTCTAAGGTGTCTTCCTATTGCTCTGGTGATCACCATGTCCCGAACCTCGAATTGACCCGAACACCTCCAACGGTGGTGCTACCTACCTCTCAAAGGTGGGATGGCACTACTTTAAAGGACATTTACACAGACGAATTCCTTAGGGTAGGTAGACGACTCTGGATACTTGCTCTAAATTTCAAAAAAATTCAAAAATACTTTTCACACCGACACCATTTTCAAAAAGCTTTCGAAAGCAATTTTTCAAACACTCTTGAGGACCGATACAAGAGTCGAACTGGAATTTTCAAAGAAACTTTTTAAAACCCACAGTTGAAAAGCAAACAAACCATTTTTGAAAACACAAATGAGCAAGTATCTAAGAGCCCATGGATAACCATGGATAGAAAGGGTGCTAACACCTTCCCTTTCTATAATCTACCTCCCGAACCGAGAGCAATCTCTTTAAGGAATTTTTCTGTGCTTTTGTCCTTTCCATTTGGAGAAAATAAAAGACGGTGGCGACTCTTGCTTCCGCGATATTTCGCGAACCAACGTTAAACAGTCAGTTCCAGATCCACCGATCACAATTAGGAAATAACTTTAATATCTTTTGCAATAATTAAAATTAATCTAGATAATTAGGTTTTCCTAACTTTGATCAAATTTATTTTATTTCTTTAAATATCAAAAATCCAAAAATATTTTTATTAATTAATTTATTTATTAATTTAATAACTAACTTAGTTTAATTTCTTTCTTAATTCAAAATAACCCAAAAAAATCTTCTTTAATAATTAAAGGGTCAAAACCCTAGAATGCGCCCGATTTAATTTCCCGCACGCGGTCCATTTTTATTCAATATTGTATCTGTTTCCTGGAATGTAATAGTTTAATAGGACTTTAAATATTTTTATCGCTTTATTTACTTTCCGCATTTTAATTTCAAGGGTTGCTTTTGGCGATGTAAATACCCGACGTCTTGTAATAGTTAGTTTTAATTTCCGCAATTTAATTTCCGCAACTTATAAACTATTAGATGTTCGGTAATAGGGAATGCATGACATGATTGAATGTTTAACCTAAAATCAACATAGATAACCATTAACATGTACCAAGACAAATTAACTGAATACAACACACCCGCACATGCGCACTCTTAGGGTACACCTCACTTGGTTGCCTTCGAACGTGGTCATTGAGTATAGGAAGTTTTAGAGGTATCCCTCTTGTCCAAAGATCATAGTTGCCTCGAAACGGTTGCCTCGGAAAAATGATCTAAGACATTAGGGTTACCGCTAAGGCGTCCTAACATTGCTTTAGTGACCACACGTCCCTTAATCGAATTGACCCTTAAAACTCCAACGACGATGCTATCTACTCATCAATAGTGGGATAGCATTGTCTAAAGGAGATTAGCACAGATTGATTCCTTTTTCGAGTAGGTAGATGGTTCTTAAGTACTTGCTCCTTTTCAAAACAAAAATAAAACTTTTCGCACTTACACTTTTCAAACAAAAAACTTCTTTCAAACCCACAAACACAAAGAAAAGCAAATTTTGAAAACACTTTGAGCAAGTACCTAAGAGCCCGTGGATAACCATAAATAGAAAGGGTGCTAACACCTTCCCTTTCTATAATCTACCCCCCGGACCCGAGAAACATCTCGAAAAAGGAATTTTTCTATGCTTTTTTCCTTTCCTTGTTGGATAAAATAAAAGACGGTGGCGACTCTTGCTTACCGCGACATTTTGCGAAAATAAAGGCAAAACGCGAACCAATATTCCAAAAACAGTCAGTTCTTTCCCACCGTATCACACATACCAACTACCTTATACTCTCATTTTGTACCTGTTGTGTTTGTGCCAAAAGAATATCGAAAAGATTAGGAGAAATCTGATTCTGAATCCGATGAAAATCAGTTTTCTAAAACAAATATTTTTAACTCTTGCAAATATGATTATTCTTCTGTTAAAACCAAAGTTGCTCACAACTCAGATAGATTTAACATGAAAGGATCCAAGAAATTATGGGTACCAAAGGATAAGATAATCTATGTTGCAAACCTCCTTAGCACTGCAATTGAGACACCTGTCTTGGCACCTGAGTTCTGGATACTTGTTACACATGATGGGAAAAAGGCATATGTTCTAAAGTCTGGAACTGAAGCCTGGTAATACCATGGGTTTAGTAGGTGATCAAAAGGAATAAATCACAGGCTCCAAATTAGTAGCTATTAGAATGGCTATATCCTTTTTCAATGAAATAAAGAGAAACAACACTTATAAGATTAGGCTTTCTGACCTTATAAAACTAAAAATAGATTGTCTCATGTCTGTTAATAAGGAGCAGTGGATGTGGTTTAGATATTTAAGTTATGATAACTTGAGAAAGATCTGTCAGCTGAACTAGCTTGAATTTATCAATGGCCTGCCTTAACTGAAGTTTACTTCAGATGCTTTCTGTAAAGCATGTCAGAAGGGCAAGGTTTTCAAAAACTTATGTTGTTTCTTTCTCCAATCTATTCGAACTTATGCATATTGATTTGCTTGAATTAGTGAAAACTACATCAATCAAAGGAAAAAGTAAGGACTAGTTATTTTAAATACCTACTACAAGTGGATTTAGGTGAAGTTTCTCTAACAAAAGGATGTGTCACATTATGCACTCACCACCTTCTGTACTCAAGTGCTAATTGAGATAAAGTCTCAAACCTTGTCAAGCCAATATAACAAAGCACTTATGGGCATAGGATGTAAGCACAACATGTTACTTTCACAACAATGTCTCCATATGACCTATTCTTGAAAAGACTTTCTATGAATTATGGAAATAGAACAAACCAATATTTCCTATCTTCATCAATTGGATGCTCTTGTTTTATAGGACTCTAAAGAAAGTCTGATCTTGTTTCCTTCTAATGCTCAAAGTGGTATCATATTAGGATATTCTGAACGCTCAAAAGGCTACAGGGTATACGACACTGAAACACTCATTGTTGAAGAATCAATTCATGTTAGATTTAATGGTAATCTTGACTTTGAAATGTCAAAGCTAGTTGATAAACTTTCATGTGCGGAGATTATCATTTCAAAATTAGAAGGTAATAGAGTTGCTGCTAAAGAACAAGAAGAAAGAAGATCAAAAGATGTTCAGTCAGAAGCCTCTATTGATTAAACTTCTGTAAAGAGAACCCTTTAAGAAGGATGTTTCAAAACAAGTGTTTGATCAGAAAGGAAAACGTGATGTTGCAATCAAATGGATGATCAGAAACAAGGTGGATGACAAAGGTGACCTCAGCATAGTCAAAATACATCAGATCAGTATTTATATGCTTTTTGACAAAGTATTTATAGACACTTTTACAAGTTAAAACTTATTCTATCAAGGAAAAAGGTACAAATATTCCTGATTAGATATATCTTTTATAGAAATATCTACATTGCGGATATTGAAGAGTCATGTTATTAATTAATGTTAGACCTTAACTATCTGACATTTTTGGTAAACTACCTCACTAGGAATGATAATTGTTAGCTTGCTATTCAAATTTTATCATAAGTGTCTTATCTTACAACTTGGAACTAGTATTATACCCCTCTCTCTCCCTCTCTCTAAATTCTTATTTATTGAGTTGTCATTTTTTGTGGGTATCTGAACCGTATCTTTTATACATCCACTTACATTTTCCTTTCCTCTATTTAAAATTTTGGTCTCTCTACCCTAGTCATTCATATTTTTCTCCTCATGGACTCAAGAATCCTTTTCAGTGAGGATGGTCTTCTAGCAATTATTTGCAAACAACGTCTAAACATTTCAAGATCAGTCAGTGTTAATCTAGGTATTACTCAAAATATAATCACTCGAGGATGGTCTAACTACTTTGCCATGTTGACTGGACCAATCTATCTTGACCTAGTCAAAGACATCCGAATGAATGTTGAAGTTAGGTTATTTGGTTCTTCCATTCACCCTTCTGTCTATGGAAACCCCATTATCATCACTCCAACATCGATTGCAATTTCTATTGGTTGTGCCCAAAATGGAGTTATCATAGAAACCTTTCAAAATAGATACTCTTTTGGATATTTTAGTTTGATTATGGTTATGAGAATACTTTTAAGAAAAAAATTGTTAAAACGTGTGTACAAAAGTGTTGGTGTGTGAAAAATTGTATCGTGGAAAGTTTATGAATGTGTGAATTGGCCTTTGAAAAATTGTGAAGAAAAGTTGTTAGCGGTGTGAATGTGTCTTGTATGTGTATGTGTATTATGGAATTTCTGAACTGTGGAGAAAATTGGCCTCATGGTGGTTAGAAATTGTTAGCCTATTTATATTAAGCAATTAGGCTAAAATAGAATAGGAAAATAATCAAAATGAAATCAAACTTAATGAAAAAATTAATCATAAATAATATTTGTTTTGATTTTTCCTTATGAAGATAAAATCAAATCAAATTTTTAATATTGATTAATTTGGACCCAGAGATAAATGAGAAGTTGCCTTTTATGTTTTATTTTATGATTTTTGACACGTTTTGACTAAAAATGCACAAAAATAAAATAAAATATTATTATTAAAAAATTGCTTAAATAAGAAAACAAAAATTAAAATTAAAATAATTAAAAATACAATTTTTGATTTTGAAAACAATTTAAAATGACAATAAAGTAAGTAACAAACAAAAGGAAAAAATATCAAAATGCGGGAAGGTGGGCTTTAAACTCGGTTCCTCCCACAGTTTCTTTCCTTATACTTCTTTCATTACCACTAGGCCATGGTGTTCATTCAGAATAGAAATGCGCTTGAAAATTTATGAAGGGTGGGCAAATTTGGGGTATGACAGTTGTTCCTATTTAATCACTCTTCGATTGAAGGGTGCGAGAATACGAAGTTTTCGCACATTCAGATCATAGGGTTATTAAATATTATAAGACCCCAAGATTTGACCAAAGACTTTTTGAAAATAATAGTTTGTGAATGAAATAAAGAAAGCAAAAATATGAAAAGGGAAAGGATGACGCAAATAACTCATCAATTCCTGAAGTGCGAATTGACATTTTTATCTTTGCTCGGAGACATATTTATCTTTGATTGAAATATGAGAAAAGACATTTGTGATAGTATGTTACTGCTTTGGAACTAACATAATAGACTATATCCCAACTCTTGAATGCTTATCAGTACCTAGGGGATAAACAATGCAAGTATCAACTCCATCTTTGCCACGAAACTAATCAGATGGTGTCGAAAGTTTGAATAACTTATTACTACTTGGAGACTAATGCAACAAATTATATCATATATTTTTTCATTCTTATCACATCCTAGGGGGTAAGTGATATGGGTATTGGTTCTATCTTTGCCATGGTACTGGTCGAATAGAATCGAAAGTTTGAAAATAACTTATTACTGATTGGAGACTAAGGCAACAAGTTATATCGCAGATTTTGCATATTTACCACAACCTAGAGGGTAAATAGTGCAGGTTTGAAAATTTGATATTGGAATTTGATAATTGAGACTTGGTAATTAAAACTTGATAATTAAATTATTGAGATAGTGTGTTTGTAGGATGATGTTGTCTAGGCTATGAATATGTATCTTGTGTATATTGCCTAGGGTAATTTGGTTTTGTTTGAAAGAAATTCTTAGACAGTCCAGATAATGCAATGATTTTGTAAAAGACTTGTTGAGGAAAGGAAATTTTGACAGGGAAGAGTGTGGGTATTGAGATATGATTAACAGGTACAAGTGTTAAAATAAGATGGTCAACACATATGAGTGTTGGAAAGTAGAGGTCAACATGGACGAGTGTTGTAAAGATAAGATCAACACGGACAAGTGTTGCAAAAATCAAAATAACACGGACGAGTGTTGGAAAGATAAGATCAACACGAACGAGTGTTGGAAAAAAGAGGCCAACACGGAGGAGTGTTGTAAAGATAAGATCAACAAAGACGAGTGTTATAAAAAGAGAAACAACACATGCGAGTGTTGGAAAGTAATAGTCAATAAGAATGAGTGTTTGAAAAAGAGGTCAACATGGACGAGTATTGTAAAAATAAGATCAACACGAATGAGAGTTGGAAAAAGACAAACAATACATACACGTGTTAGAAAGTGATAGTCAACATGGACAAGTGTTTGTAAATATAAGGCTAACACAGAGGAGTGTTGGAAAGAGAGAAACAACACAGACGGGTGTTGGAAAGTACTCCCTCCATTCATATTTATAAGATAATTTTATTTTTTTTAGGTTTATTAAATAATTGATGTATCTAACTTATATATATATATATATATATATATATATATATATATATATATATATATATATATATATATATATATATATATATATATATATATATATATATATATATATATATATATATATATATATATATATATATATATATATATATATATATATATATATATATATATATATATATATATATATATATATATATATATATATATATATATATATATATATATATATATATATATATTCTAATTACATTATTTATTCAATGAATCTAAAAATTCAAAATTTGCTTGTAAATAAGAATATGAGTGGAGTAATAGTCAACATAAACGAGAGTTGTAAATATAATGTCAACACGGACGAGTTTTGGAAAAAGAGAAACAATACGGACAGGTGTTGGAAATATAAGGTCAAAAAGGGCGAGTGTTAAAAAAATAGCGGTCAACACGAACGAGTGTTGGAAAAATAAGAAACAACACGGACGAGTGTTGTAATGATAATGTTAACATGAACGAGTGTTGGAAAATTAAGAAAGAACACAGACGAGTGTTGTAATGATAATTTCAACATGGATGAGTGTTGGAAACATAAGAAACAACACAGACGAGTGTTGTGATGATAATGTCAACACAGACGAGTGTTAGAAAAATAAGAAACAACGCAGACGAGTGTTGTAATGATAATGCCAACACGGACGAGTATTGGAAAAATAAGGAATAACACAAACGAATGTTATAATGATAATGTCAACACGAAAGGGTGTTGAAAAAATAAGAAACAACATGGACAATTGTTGTAATGATAATCTCAACACATACGAGTTTTGGAAAAATAAGAAATAACACGAACAAGTGTTGTAATGATAATATCAACACTGACGGGTGTTGGAAAAACAAGAAACAATGTGGACAAGTGTTGTAATGATAATGCCAACACAGATGGGTGTTGGAAAAATAAGAAACAACACGGACGATTGTTGTAATGATAATGTCAACACGGACGAGTGTTGGAACAACACGGACGAGTGTTGTAATGATAATGTCAACACATACGAGTGTTGGAAAAATAAGAAACAACACAGATGAGTGTTGTAATGATAATGTCGACATGGATGAGTGTTGGAAAAATAAGAAATAACATGGACGAGTGTTGTAATGATAATGTCAACACAGACGAGTGTTGGAAAAATAAGATCAACACATACGAGTATTCCAAAGGTAGGGTCAACACAGACAAGTGTCTCAACAAAGTGAACAAAATATATTATTTGGGGAATGTGTTAGGTTGCTCTCACTTTTTAAGGATGCTTACGGTTATGTTAGATACGATATTACATGTATGACAGACATATTGGGATGATTTAGCATTAAGGATAAGCCTAGTCGAAAGGTTGCTACCGACTTAGTTGTGGATTGATTTTGGACTTTTACGACAAGTCTTGAGTCTTGGTTTATACCATGCCATGTATGTATTCTTCGTTCATATGTGAGTTTTAATGCATGGTATATTTTGTGTCAATGCATTTATTGATGCATTGCAGGTGATATGCCTGAAATGGTGCTTTGATGGACTTTGAAGATTTGCCAATGGGAATTGGGCTTAAAGTGCCAAGGTTTGTTTATGTATCAAGAGACATTGGGATTTTGTGAGGTGCCAAGAGGTATTGGGATTTTTGACCATGCTTGGGTTACAAGACTTTGTATAAATCATGCTTAGGTGGATAAGATAGATAAATAAGATGATATGTACGACTCGATGCTAGATCAAAGCGACCTAATGAATGAATGACATGATTTATGATGATTTGGATGTCTTTGAATTGTTCCCCTACGGTGGGTCGTGAACTGTTAAGGCGTAGAAAGGTTTTTTGATGCAACAAGGCTGCTTGTCACACGATGGTAGTGTGTTATGCTAGCATGACTTCCTTATGCTCGTTTTGAACTCAAAGATTTTTAATCTAGAAAATGGATTCACTGGGGATTGTGAGAACTTTCCCCTTTGTGGCATGTCTTACCCCTGTCTGTTGGTATGATCTTTGAAAATATTCACCTTGATATGAGTTTCGAGAAGTTTGACCCTATTATGAACTTGATATGGTCGGTCCCACCACCTTGAAATTTGAAACACTATTCCCTTGATTAATTGACTCTTAGAACAATTTTCCTTTGATGAACCGTTCTGAATCGATTTCTAAGTCTCACAGTGGTTTACCCCAATATTTGAATCTAGAAAGGTATGCCATTATCTTTAGGGTTTGAAGGAGTGTTATGAGAAGGAACTTGGATCTTGTCATGTTGCGATATAAACTTTATAAGGACTTATCCTCGCATTTGAATCTTGATAGGTATGCCCCTGACTATTAGGATCTAGAGGTGTTGCCTTATCGTGTTGTGATATGAACTTGATATGGATTGTCCCAATATTCAAATCTTGAAAGATATACCCCCTGATTAATTGGTACCTTGAGGTGTGGCCAAGGTTGACCAAATCTTATAATGATTTCCCCTAATTAACAGAATCTTCATGTGACATGTCCCTGATTATAAGGATTTGTTCCTCTGAAGCAGTAGGATCCCTGGGTGTTTTTCCCCTAGTTAGGAGCTTCTTGAAATGCTGCCTTTGATCAGATCATTCTCGAGATTTCCTTCATACTAAGTATTGATTCGTACATAAAATTGTACCTTTTGAAAAGTAATTCTAACGCGATGCACATGTAAGTTTGGAAATCTAAATTTTTTATGGGATGATTAGTGATGCATATGTGAAAGGTAATATGGTTGGCAATAAATTAACAAATATTCGGAGTCAGTTTAACACAAATTTTGTTGTGTATGCTTTCATAGTGCACCTAGCTTCAATTAGGACTTTTGAAGGTTGTAACATGGTATGGTTCATAGTTAAACAAACAAAGGATAAAAGACTCAAAATTTATTTAACCCACCCCATTATCCTTGATATTCTTTGTTCCTAAATTCAATTAACTCAAAGAATGCATTCAGTCTACAAGAGAATTTTCATAGTGATGATGATGATGAGAAGCATTGATGAGGTTCAAGAACTGGTGAGAAACATTTTATGAGTTTTGAGGTGGTAGTCACAAGCTTATTTTCAATTTTTATTTGCTTTAAATCCCTTATTTTTTTCATGGACCAATTATTTTGAATTTTTCGGTCCATCGGGATGCCCTAACTTTTGCCTAAGTCAACTTTTTTTTCCAGTTTTTTAGTTCATTTTATCTTGACTTAGCAGGCTCTCTCTTTTTTTTTGGATTGATTTCAAAAATATGCGTGTTTATTTTATTGAAATTACTAATCAAAAGGTACATATTTACAATAGATAAAACTTAGAAACACATAGATTACAATTGTAAATGATAAATGCTTAATGATCCTAGGAATGAGCTTCTTAGTTAATCCACTGATTCCAGGAGATACTTCTTAGTTCTTTGACTTATCATAGTAAAAGGGGTGACCCTTGCCTTTCCTTTTACTGGGCGTACCAATTATGCTGATATGGAAATTGTTGCTGTCGATGTGGGTGAATCCCCCATGATAATTGCATCTGATGTGCTATGTAGGCCGGTAGCTGGTATGGTAAATGATTGCCTTCTCTCCTCAATAGGACTTGTATGTCTTGAATTCCTCCATAGCTTTTTTATAGTTCATTTGCGAGTATCAGTAAACTTTCTAGATGTATTATAGTTGGATAGGGTTGAAGGTGGAAAGGATATAAAGTTTATGCAAATGTGTGTACATGTATGTGACTAAAAATGTATGGGTATGCAAAAAGTATTTTTGTTTTTTTTTCTTTAGGTCATGCTAAATTTTTTATGGAAATGCAATGCAACGCTGGGTTAGAATAAACATATACCCAAGGAAACCCATACGGGTTAAGGATTGTGATGGATAAAAGGAAACCCCTACGGGATAGGGATTATGACTTACAAAAGGAAACCCCTACATGTTAGGTTATGACATACATAAGGAAAGCCATACGGGTGACAGTTAAAAGGAAACTCCTACAGGCTAGGGATTATGATAGACAAATGGAAGCCCTACGGGCTAAAAAAAACAAGACCCTTATGAGTTTAGGAGATAGTAATGGATATAAGGTAACCATTGCAGGTTTGGGGATAATGACAAGATGTTCTTTGCGGGAAGGTTCCCTATGAAGGACATGATATTAATAGAACAACATAAATGAGGGATCCTATAAAAGTTCTAAGTTTTTTTTCCTACCCAACCCCTCACAAGGGTATTTCTTAAGGTATCATGGGTAACACATAAGGGCAAAGGCACAAGGGTCTCCCTTAAGTGGAGCCTCTGTGTAGACCAAGAATTTTGTCTTATGGGCCGTACAAATTCTAACCATGAGGATTTATTTTTTGGGTGAAGGTTCCTAGAGTCATTGAATAAATTCAAAGTCCTATCTTCAAGAGAGGCTAGCCCTCCAAAGATATTTTCCTGAAATCAATCCACTTTGAGCGAAGTTATCATAAAAACTCACAGGGATGTTAAACCCCCTTGGTCAATAGACAACCTCTTATTACTAAGGTTATATCAATAAAAATAGATCCTACCAACAAATATATGATAACATGATAGAATATGAAGAAAAATAAATAACATAAATGAAAGAAACAATAAATAAAACAATAATAAATAAATAAATAAAATCATAAACCCAAGAAGTCCTAGAACTAAAGGTAGGATAAACCCTAACTTAATGAGTGTCCCCAGCAGAGTCGTCAGTTGTCGTAACTGGCAAAAAACAAGAGAGTCACCACCACTACCTATTTGTTCTAAAGACGGGAAAGGAATGGAAAAACCCTAATTGTTTAGAGATAGATGGATTTGGGAGTTTATTAGATAGAGGGAAGGTGTTAGGCACCATTTATCTCCCTTATACTCAAGGGGATCCTTTTTAGACCTAGGACTTAAAGGGAAGATTTCTTAATTTATTATCATATTATCATGCATAGGAAAAGAAATAGAGAAAAATAATTTTTTAAGTTAGTGGACTTGCCTTGGTTTTACAACTGTGTGCCTACGTATCTTTATTTGAATAAATCAGAGTCTTTCGTAGTTCAAATGTGTTTAGTTAGTGTTTTTATAGGATTGCGTTGCGTTTCCTTCAAAATATTTTTGAACCTTCCTGAGTTTGAAAGTTGAGTGATTGTATGCGAAGTTTTTGTACACAAATAGAAAGTAAATGGAAAATCCTTTCTCGAAAATATCTTGGATTTTTTATTATGTTAGTGAAAAAAGAGTTTTGGACTGGTTAGTTATTTTGATTAGGTTTTGATTGATCGAATAAGAGTTAATCTTCATTAGAATTAAATCGTGCAGGGAGAAGTAATTGATTTGATTGATTGGTGACTTCCAGATGTTTTGAATTGAATAATTAATTAGTGAGGCGTTAAGCCGACCTGCTAATTACTTGAGGATGTGATATCCTTTTATTTACAAAAATGTTGAAATTAATTTAATTTCAAAAAACATTGAATATTTTTTATATTTTTATATTTTTGAGTATTTTCCTAATAATAATAATTTACCAAACTAAATTACTAAATTATTTTTATGGGAAACTAATTTAGTTAACTAAAACAAATTATTTAACTAAATAAAGGGAACTGATCAATAAAGTATATAAAGTGTAACAATAATTTAAAGGGGTGCAAATAGAATTGAGAGTGTTAGTGTAATATGGTAGGAGAACTGACTTTGGTTTTATCATAAATGTTGCGGTTAACAAGAGTCGCCACCGACTTTTCTTTTATCCAACAATTAGGAAAGGTGAAAAGAACAGAAAAAACCTTTGATAGATTTAGAGTTCAGGAGGTAAGTTATGAAAAGTGAAGGTGTTATCACGCTTTTCATCCGTAGCTATCTACAGGCTCTTAATTGCTTAGTTCACTTTAAAAAACTTGCGTTGTGTGTGATTTGTTTGAAAATATTTTGAAATTCCAATGTAAGGCTAACTTTGTAATAATCCTTGTGTCGGTCCTTAAGAATGTATACAAAGTATTTTTTTTTTAAATATCTTGTTTGAAAGTGTAGTGTGGAAAATGTTTTGTTTTGTGAGCAAGCACTCAAGAGTTCTACCCACAAAGTATGGTTTTTCTTGTTATTTTCCTTCTCCTTTGGAGATAGTATTATCCATACCATTAGTTAGTAGGTAATCCTATCTATTGGATGTGAAGGGTCTTTGTTGTCATACCCTAAATTTGTCCTACATTTTTACTTTTATTTGGCTTAGGCTTTGCATTTCATTTGCATCATTTTCATTAGGTCAATCACACATCATTCCTTCATTCAATAAGGCGGTGGCTCAAAGAATCAGTGGTTATGCCAATTAGAGTTTAATTTTTGTTGAGGCTTCTACATTCTACAAGTTGCTTTCCTTGGTTCCTCTTGAGCAGTGGAATCTGAAATTAGGGTCATCCTAAATTTCCTTCTCATCAATCTACAACGCATTCGATTGGTTTTCTTTCCAAGGTCTTGGACAGGGATGTGATGAGTCTTATAAGTTCCATTATCTTTGAGGTTTCTCAGGATCAATAAAAAGAGATAACTGAAAGGATGTCACATATTTGAATGAGATGACTACAAATTAGGGTTGTGAGCGTATTCTCTAATCGAATGTGGCTTAAGAAGCAAGTCATTATTGTGAGGTTCAAATTTGAATTAAGGTTTGTTTCGTCATTGTGGATTTATTTCTCCTTAAGATACAAGGAAATTTTGGAGTAGGGTTTATTTCCCTATTGTTAATTAGGAGATTGGGGTTTCATTTCAAACAACATTATCCTTCTATGCTTCAAGCCTCACTTATCTTTTTACAAGGATATCCTTTTAAGGTTTTGTTTTATGAAGAAGGACTTCATAAAAGTAAAGTTTGATGGTGCGAGTTATGAAACTTTGACGCATGGTACAAGAGATGTTGATTGTGGACTTATTTTATGTTCAAAGCATGGTTGCTCACTCAACTGTTTATGACTTGAAAATACAAATAGGTCTAAAATCTGGTTTTAGGTTTCATTAAGAAGTGAAGTTGGATTCATTCATTCAAGAGATCTTTTGCTTAAGGTTTTAAGCGTTCAAGAAAGAAGAATTCATTCAGGAGGTTCTCTTGGAAAACAAGATGCAAGTGCTAAAGTTCAACGAAAAGTTACATGATTCGAAGGTTCAAATTCAAGACTAGATACAAGTTTCACATTACAACATTACCAAATTTCAAGTTACATAAAATCTAATCCTAGATCCCTAAAGTCTTGAACTTATGATAAATGCTAAATTAATCTTAATCTTCAAGATGTTGTCCACAAGAAACAAATGCCCTGCTGTCCACTTTGTTGCTGTTGCATAAACCTGTCCCAAAACCCTTCAAAACCAGCCTAAATACCCTGCTTTCAAAGAAGTACTATGCAACCCTACATCACACTACAAAACAGTCAAAAACAAACAGAATAATGTTGTCTCAAACCAGTCTGAATACCTGCACCAAAACAAGTCCATAACAATGCTACCTTGCTGCCCACAAGCAACCAAGAAAACCTGTAAAATGTCCTATTGCCCAGTCCTGTAAACCTACATAAAACCAGTCCTAGAATTGCACAAGAATGCATCACACAAACCTGCATCCAAAAGCTACAAATCAGCATACCACAAGTGTTCAAATTCACCAAAGTTTCCCCCCAAAAACACCCACTAATCCACCTTTATAACAACTTCATATTACATAGAAAAGAGGGAGAAAAAAAGGTGTTAGAAGTCCACATAAATTTCACATAGCAAAAAACATAAGAACACACAAAATAAACAAAGAAAAAACCAGACAAAGAAACCAACGAAGAGCACTCAGAAACCTCTCATAAAAATCTTTCAACTCTGCATCATTCCTCAACCATAATAACTACACCTTTTGTTTCAGCAACACCAACCTGCAGAGTTCATAGACTAAAAAAATCATAACCTCACTTAAACACATTCAGCCACAAACCATAAAGCATCACAGAATGAATTAACAATTTCATCTCACCCAAACTTCATCAAACTGCAGCCTCCAACTTTTGTTCAACACACAAAAATCTCAGGAACAATTATATTCATTCCAAAATCTCTGTTCAAAAAACAAGCTCCCCAACATAACACAAAAATTATATAAATAAAAATTTGTTTTTTTGAAACCCTCCATCATAACTTCAACTCAGTTCAACGTAACTCAGAAGAAATAACAAGTGAGAGAAAGAAATAACAAGACCACACCATACCTGCGCTTGAAGATTCTATCGGAGGAGCTCCAAATTGGTACCTTTTCAGAATCCCCATTCATAGTGTGTTTACATTTGTTCTTAAAACTGATTTGTTGTTATTGATTCAATCTTTTTGCATTTATTCTTCACGTTGAGTTGTTGTTTATCTATCGTGTAAAAAACAAGAGAGGGATATTTTATTTTTATACTATAAAATGAAATGGAAAACCGAAATCGACTGAGAGATACTGAATCGTGAGAAACTGTGTGATTCGTAAGGAGAAGGATTTTATTGTTGTTGGGTTAGATCGTGAGAAGTGATAAACTGAGAGGTGGTACAAAGATGATAAGTCTTGGTTTGGCATAGATTGATAAAATCTCAGTTTAGCATGGAAAAGATGATATGGTGAGAGAATATAAAGAATCGTGAAAGGCGAAGAGGTTGAGAGCTTTATGTTACCCCTCTTTGGTTCTGTTATGCATAAGAATCAGAAGTTAGAGGAAGTAGAAAATTCATGTAAAAGAGATGAAGCGAGTGTTGAACAGATTTTGCGGTTACAAAAAATAGGCGCTAATATTTGTTTAGGGTTTTCTTAACTCGACTAGTAGCAGAGAGAAACAGAATCGCGGAGGAGATACGAAAAAACAGATTAAGCGATTTTCGAGGGAGTATAAGTGTTTGATAGAGGAAGTATTAATTGAAAGATAAACTGAGAAGCTATGTTGTTGTTGCTCTGAATCAAAATAGATAAGTTGTTGTTGTTACTGTAATCGAAATTACAGAGCGAGAAATGGGAAGTGTGCGGTTTTTGTTGTTGTTTTCGGTTTAGAGGATAAGAGATCAGGGGTTTAGAGTTATTGTTGATGATAAGAGACTACAGAAGTCAGAACATAGATTGAGAGAGACGTGAGTGAAAGAGATGAAAAAGAAAATTGAGACAGGGGTGATGTTGAGAGATGAACAGAGAGAAGGATCGTGAGATTTGAGAGGAAAGAGGATAACGTTTTTCTATTTTAACTAAGTTATTAGGAAATTAGAAAAAAATTAATGGTGACTTTCCTATTCCCCAAAGACCAACAACGCACTCTTCACAATTATGGTTTCAAAACCATATCTATTCCCTCTAAAGTAGATTCGGGTTTGGGCTTAAATTTTTAACCCAACCCATTCATAAGTTTCAATTTTTTATAGTTTTTGATTAGGTGAAATAACGAATAAACAACTTGGTGTAGTGGTTAGAGTGTAGGTCCTGCAGACTTGAGGTCTTTGGTTCGAGACCCATTGAGACCATTTTATCTTTATTCTTCATTTCATCCCCATTTAACCCAAATTCTGTTTTATTATTCCCCTTTTTATTTTAATTAAATTGTAGATATAATAGAAAAGTAGTAATGGCTTAGTGGCAAGACAAAATAGTTGCAGCCTAGGGGACATGAGTTCAACCCCTAACTTTACTTATTTTTTCTTTAAATTCTAAGTTTTAAGTTTTTTTTTAGTCTTATTTCATTTAAAATACATACGAAAATACAAAAAAAATATTAGGTTAAGTTTATAATAAATTCTTTCTTACCCTCATTAAAAATACCCCAAAAAACACTTAATCATTATTCAAACCCATTCAACACTTAACAAAAACACTAAAAAAATCAAAGATCTCTTCAAAAGGGAATGTTATCTCCGTTCTCCTGTGATACCAGCCGTGCCTATTGCTAGAATGCATGAGTTAACATCACCCACTAAAAAATACCAACAAACCAACATTTTCTAGAAGAACTACGATGTTCTGATTCCTTCACGGGATACGTAGGAAAAGGGTTGCGAGACCATCACAAACGCACTAATAAAAAAACCATTTCATTCCCCGTAGCAAGTATAGTTATAGATAGACACACTCTTAGAAGCAAGCAATCAAAATGGATCCCGTTGAGTACAATAGATGTGAGGGGTGCTAATACCCTCCCCTCGCATAATTGACTTTCATACCCTCTCTTTTGGTTGCAAGAACAAAATATCCATCCTCTTTGGGTTTTCTAAATATTTACCCTTTATTCGGGATAAATAAAGTTTGGTGGTGACTCTGTGTTTTTTTCCGGTCGCTTCAGTTGGCGACTCTGCTAGGGAAATCTGCGAGTTAATCCTAGTTTTATTTGTTTGCTTCTTTGGGTGTTTATTTATTTACTTTATTTGCTTTACCTATTTATTTCTTTATTGATTTCTTTTGTATATATTGCATTGTACTTTTGCTACTCACGTTTTCTGGATATGTTGTATCTTTTATGATGTTGGGGTGGGTGATTTCATTTGATAAGTCCTATACCTAGACTTGGGGTTACACTTAGGATTAGGACGGGCGATATAGTCATGTTAACTTTAAGGGAGTAATCTCGAAGAAGGAGGCATGAGATCCTTCACTCAGTGGAGGTCCCCTTGAATGTAGCATTGTTTACCAAGTAATTGGGAAGACATGCTAATTTCAACCTAAGAGCCAGAGAAGCTAAGAGCCGTAGAACCATTAACCCCTTTTAGGTGTAGTGCGGAGACTATGACAGAGTAATTCGGACGAGTTTTTCTTGTTAATATTACTAATTACCGAGTAATTGGGACATTGGTAATATCCAAAGGAAGAGCGTAGACTCTGAGATTTACCTAGAACCTTGTTCGGCGGGTGATAAACCCTTAGTACATAACTTATAGGTGGTTACCTTGACTCCATGCTTGTAACGCCGGACCTTTGATCTTGTTACTTTCAGTTTATGCAAAGGACTACACAATGGTTATCCATAATATGTGGAGCTGAGATCTCATGTCATAGCATACCATGACATCATACCATCATGTATATGCATCTCATATCTAAGGAATTCCAAAGACAAGTCATGTTGGTTGAGCTCTTCAAAAATAAAAAAATTGTTAAAAGATACTTATGGATAAACGAGTCTTCGGATTTCCTCCGAAATGAAGATCAAACATGCATTCATATTATCATGCATTCATTATTCACAACAAAAAATTATTAGGGTCCCTTTTCATTAGACTTCAATGAACATCAAAGAAGAATTCCCTACATCCCTACCGTACAAGAAATAACCAGCGAAGACTTATGGATCTCATAGAAGAAAATCAGAATGCTCTCCGCCCAGATATGGACACCATGGGAACCCAAATGGATCAACTTATGGAAACCCTTCATGTTGTCATCAAGGGTCAAGGAGAGCTACATCAAAGTGTTGCCAAGGTTGCCACTACTAGCCCCTCCACTTCTGTAAATGGAGGGAATAATAATGCAGATGTTGAGACCCCTACAGGAATTCCTCGTAATGATGTTAATGATCATCACGACGTCATTGATCTTGATGAGCCCCACACAAATCTTGCTGCGGGAGTTTCTTAAACTGCAAAGATGTACCATGCTCTTGAAGAGCGTCTTAAAGCTATAGAAGGTATCAAGACTTCAGGATTTAATATTGTTGCAATTTGTCTCGTGCCCAGGGTAGTTATTCCTCCCAAGTTCAAAGTTCCTGATTTTGAAAAATATAAAGGTACCTCCTGCCCAGAGACTCATCTTCGTTCATACTATCGCAAGATGGAAGCTTATGCTGAAAATGAACCGTTGCTCGTGCATTTCTTCCAAGAAAGCTTGACAGAGGCACCGTTAGATTAGTATATCCAATTAGAGAGAAATCACGCCAGTACTTGGGGAGAGCTTACTGACGCCTTTTTGAGACATTAACATTATAACACCGCCATGGCTCCTAGCTACAACCAGATTCAAGGGATGACACAAAAATCTGAAGAGTCTTTTAAAGAGTACTCCTAAAGGTGGCGTGAACTGGCTACAAGGATCCAACCTCCTCTCTTGGATCGTGAACTGATTGATTTGTTCATGGGTACTCTACGAGGTCCTTATCTCTAACACATGGTTAGTTGTACCTCTATTTTTTTCTATGATATGGTTATTATAGGAGAGACTTTTGAAACTTGTATTAAGGCTGGAACGATCCAAGGTTTCCCTAACAATAATACCAATAATACTGGAAATAGTAGGAAGTCATTTTCTGGTTTTGACAAGAAGAAAGAGTGTGAGACTAGTGCTGTCACCATCAACCAAGGAAAAGCTCCTGCATATCCTCAAGTTCGATTTCCTTATTACCCAACACCTGTTGCTGTTTCTAATCAATATGTTCCTCAAGTGTATGCTGCTACAACTACAGAACCCTGGATGGCCCAACAATGACCTTTCTCTCCTCAACCATAATATCTCCCACAACAAAAATTTGCACCACCTATGAATTATCAACAACAGAATCAACAACCTCAACATCCGAGAGTTCAACAGAGACAAAGAGGGCCTGAGAGGAGATTTCATCCTATTCTTATGTCCTATGCTCAGCTTCTCCATTAATTACTTGCCAATCAGTTGGTTCAACTGCGTGAACTTGGTCCATCACCAAATCCTCTCCCAAGGGGTATCATACTAATGCTCATTGTGAATTTCATTCTGGAGCCCCAAGCCACACATTTGAGAATTGTAGAGAATTTAAATGTAAAGTTCAAGAGCTCCTCGACGTGAAGACCATAAACTTCAACCCTATTGGTCCCAATATTCAGAATAATCCCATGCCTCCTCACACAGGGGCAGTGGTCAATGCTATTGAAGAAAGTAGTGAGCAGATTCTTGTAACCAAGGTTGACGAGATCAAGATGTCACTGGGGACTGTTAGAGAACATTTGTTGAAGCACGAGGTGCTGCAAGAACTCCATGATTTTTGCTTACTATGTTCCTCTAAACCTGAAGAGTGTACTAGTTTGAAGACGACTATCCAACAACTAATGGATGAAGGTGTCCTACAGGTAGAGAAATTATTTCTAGAAGAAGAGATTAATGTCTTGGAAATTCCTTATTATCTGAGGAACATATCAGTAACACAAAGCACCCCGTTGATGATTCAGGCTCCCACTAATACATTAATGATTCAAGCTCCAGTCACCCTCGTGACAGCTCAAACTCCTATTCCTCCTCTGTGTGACAACTCAAAGGAACTTCCGTGGGAGTATAACGTGGTCTATATTCTTGGGAAGAAATATGAGTGTCCCCCAGTGGGTGACAAGAATATCACCAACATCACAGGAACCAGTAACATGACTCGTAGTGGCAGGGTCTTTTCTCCCCCGCCAGTGCCTCCAAAAGAAACCAACAGTGATGCTCTAGCCAAGGCTATGGGTAAGCAAGTGATTGGTGACCAGCCTGAACCTTCTGTAGGACAAAAAGAGGAGAAACTTTTGAGGATTCTTAAGCGAAGTGATTACAAAGTGGTGGATCAAATCAACTAGATGTCGTCCAATATCTCCATCTTATCCTCTCTCTTGTGTTCAAAGACTCACCGCAATGCCTTACTGAAGATTTTGTGTTCCCACATGTTACACAAGACATTTTTGTGGATCAGTTTGAAGGGATCATAACCAATATTGCTGTAGGAAATTGTTTGGGTTTTTGTGACGATGAGCTCTCGGTTGAAGGCAGAGCATACAACAAAGCACTGCACATTTCCATGAAGTGTTTGGATACGGTTTCATCTCGAGTTTTGGTAGATACGTGTTCTTCTCTCAATGTTATGCCCAAGGCTAATCTGTTTAAGCTGAATATGGACGGGGTAATAATGAGGCCTTCCACCCTAAGTGTTCAAGCATTTGATGGCTCAAGGAGGTCTATGGAGGGAGAAGTGGACTTGCCTGTCAAGATTGGTCCCCACCCCTTCTATCTTTCATTCTATGTTATGGATATTCGTCCATCCTATACTTTCCTTCTGGGTCGCCCATGGATCCATGTAGCAGGAGCTATGACATCTACTCTTCAACAATGCCTGAAATTCATGGTAAACGAAAAAGTTGTTGCCGTTTATGGAGAAGAAGATGTAGTGATTAACAATCTGACAACCTACCATTATATGGAAATGGAAGGTGAGGTGCATGAGTTGCCCTTTCAAGCTATGGAGATTGTTTCTGTTGACAGGTTTCTCGCGTTGAAGGTAAGAAGTATGAAGCACCCATGGCCTCTTTGAATGATGACAAAGCCCTAATGGAAGTTAGATCTCCCCATGATGGTTGAGGAAAATTGATTGAAGTACTTGAGAAGAAAGATCATTGTGTTCTTGGATATCAGCCACCCTCCTACATGCAAGCCAGTTTGGTTCCTCTCAAAGGAAAGAAAGTTCTCCCAATTTCTAAAGTATTCGTCAGTGTTGGTACCAGCAAAGAAGGACAAGTTCTCGCAGTAGATGATGAAGGTGACGATGAAGATGTTTCCATATTTATCTATCCTTGATGTGTAATTTTATGTTTCCATTAAGTCATATTCCTTGCCCAAAGCATAAAGACAACTTGTAGAAGGGGCCCCTTATGTTTCAATCTTCGTTTTAAATTAAATAAAAGTTGCACTTTTGCATACAATTCTGTTCCCTATCTTTTCTTTTTACTTTTTACATTTTAAAATAAAATGGCAATGCTTTTCTTTTCATATTCTAAATATTTTCTTGCACTTTCTAAAATAAAACATAAAATCATCAATCATGAAGATCTGCCTCGGATTCCATCAAAAATGATATTGATATGGTTCCTAATATCCTTGAGAATTCAGTTGACCATGCTAACGAGGATAGTGGAGAAGATTGTGAAGTCCCTGAAGAACTGGAGAGACTGTTGAGACAGGAAGAGAAGGTCATCCAACCATATCAAGAAGATATGGAAGTTATCAATCTCAATACTGAAGAGGTAAAGAGAGAAATCAAGATAGGTGCCTCCTTGCAAAGTGAAGCAAAGAAGGGGTTGATTGAGTTTCTTCGAGAGTACGCTGACATCTTTTCCTGGTCGTATGAAGAAATTCCTGGTTTAGACACTGATATAGTGGTGCACAGATTGCCACTCAAGCCAGAATGTCCTCTTGTAAAGCAGAAGCCACAAAGAACCAGACCTGACATGGCTTTGAAAATCAAAGAAGAAGTTCAGAAACAGCTTGATGCAAGATTCTTATCTGTGATAAATTATCCACCATAGATTGCTAACATTATGCCTATACCTAATAAAGATGGAAAGGTACGTATGTGTGTTGACTACCGAGATTTGAATAGAGCAAGCCTGAAGGATGATTTCCCGTTGCCTCATATTGATGTGTTGGTTGATAATATTGCTCAGTCTTCAATGTTCTCCTTCATGGATGGATTCTCAAGTTACAATCAGATAAAAATGGCTCCTGAAGACATGGAGAAAATAGCTTTCACAACTCCTTGGGGTACCTTTTTCTATAAGGTCATGCCTTTTGGTCTCAAAAATGCTGGTGCAACTTATCAGCATGCTATGGTGACTCTCTTTCATGATATGAATCATAAAGAGATCGAGGTGTATGTGGATGATATGATTGGAACATCACAGACTGAGGAAGAACATCTGGTCCATTTGCAGAAGTTGTTTGATTGTCTATGAAATTTTAGGTTAAGGCTTAATCCCAACAAGTGCACCTTTGGGGTTCGATCGGGCAAGTTACTTGGTTTTATCGTAAGTTAACGAGGAATTGAAGTAGATCCCGACAAGTTAAGAGCAATATAGGATATGCCAGCACCGAAAAATGAAAAAGAAGTATGTGGGTTCCTTCGGAGGCTGAATTACATAGACATGTTCATTTCTCATCTTACAGCTACATGTAAACCCATATTTAAATTGTTGCGTAAGAATCAAGATCCATTCGGATGATAGTTGTCAAGAATCCTTTGAGAAGATTAAACAGTACCTTCAGGAGACGCCAATACATATACCTCCAGTTCCAGGAAGACCACTCATTATGTATCTGATTATGTTTGAAGGATCTATGGGTTATATGCTATGACAACATGATGATACTGGACGAAAAGAACACGCCATTTATTACCTGAGCAAAAAATTTACTGATTGTGAATCAAGGTATTCATTACTTGAGAAGACTTGTTACGCTCTTATGTGGGCAGCTCGACGTTTGAGGCAATACATGTTGACACACTCTACACTTCTGATATCTAAGATGGATCTGATAAAGTACATCTTCGAGAAACTAGCACTTACAGGCCTATTGGCTCGGTGGAAAATGCTTTTATCTGAGTATGACATACAATACATCACATAAAAGGCTATCAAAGGTAGAATTCTTGCAGATCATCTTGCCTACGAGCCATTTTAAGAATATCAGTCAATTAGGTTCAATTTTCGAGATGAGGATGTTATGAAACTTGATGATAAGGAAGGACCCGAACTAGGGGAGCGATGGACTCTCACATTCGACGGTGCATCAAAAGCCATTGGCCATGGTATTAGGGTAGTTCTGACTTATCCATGCAATACTCACATACCTTTCACAGGCAGGCTATGCTTTGATTGTACGAATAATTTTATAGAATATGAAGCTTGTGTAATGGGCCTTGAAGTAGCCACTGGTTTGAAGATCAAGATTCTTGTAGTTTATGGGGATTCTGCCTTAGTAATATACCAGGTACGTGGTGATTGGGATACACGACACCCCAATTTAGTTCCATACCGGGATTAAATAATATAGTTGTTGCCCACTTTTGATGAGATCACCTTTGAGCATATTCCTAGAGAAGTAAATCAGTTGGCAGATGCTCTAGTTGCTTTAGCGGCAATATTCAAAGTCAGTTATCCGAATCATACGCCCAATATAGGAATCCCTCGTTACAAGGAGCCAACACATGTTTTCCCTGATCATTGTCTCACAACTGAAGACGTGTCAGATGAAATGCCGTGGTATTTCGACATCAAAATATATCTTGAGAAGCAATAGTATCCCGAGGGTGCTACAATTTTTGATAAGCGGACTCCTAGAAGATTAGCATCCAAGTTTTTATTGTCAGGAGACGTTCTGTATAAAAGAAACTATGATTTGGTTATGCTCAGATCCGTGGATAGACACGAGGAAGAATCCATCATACGAGAAATTCACGAGGGATCTTTCGGGACTCATGCTAGTGGACATACTATGGCCAGGAAAATCCTACGAGCAGGTTATTTCTGGATGATGATGGAAAGTGACTGTTGTGTGTATGCGAAGATGTGCCATAAATGTCAAGTTTACGCATACATGATACATATTCCTCCCACTCCTTTGAATATGATGACTTCACCGTGGCCCTTTGCAATGTGGGGCATTGATATGATTGTACAAATTGAGCCGAGCGCTTCAAATGGACACAAGTTCATTCTCGTTTCCATTGAATACTTCACCAAGTGGGTGGAAGCGGCTTCTTACAAGAATGTGACCAGGAAAGTCGTCACTCGCTTCATCAAGAAATAAATCATATGCCGTTATGGGACTCCTAACAAGGTCATCACTGATAACAGGTCAAATTTCAACAACAAAATGATGAATGAGATATGTGAAGAATTCAAGATTGAGCTCCATAATTCGCCACTCTACCCGCCAAAGATGAATAGTGCAGTCAAAGTAGCTAACAAGAACATAAAGAAGATTGTCTAGAAAATGGTGAGAACATACAAGGATTGGCATGAGATGTTTCCCTTTGCTCTATGTTGTACCCCAAAATTTGCCCTCACATTTTACTCAACAACTGTCAATTGAGGTCCCCAAGTTGCTCAAGGAAGTCCAAGAGTTGACTAGACCAACTCTCTCCTAAGGCAGTATACCTCAAATTAGGGTTTCATTTTTCAACAAGATGCTTGAGTCCAAAGGATCCCAAATGCTCACCATTGTCCTAATATGTTCTCAATATCATCCATGTCAAGTTTCATTCCTTGCAGAAGAAGTTTTCTCAGCCAACTGCTTAGATGCTTGAGAATCGACTATATTAGGTCAAAAGTCAATTGTGGCCCACATACAGTCAAACCTCAAGATTTTTGCTCAACATCAACATCTTGAAGTAAATTCCATAATTTGATAAAGGGTTGATCATGATTCCTCAAGGGATTCCCCAAATTCATCAAAAACCAAAAGTTGATAAATTAGGGTTTTGTAGGAAAAGTCAACCCAATTTTGACCAAGCATAACTTCTTCATGCTTTATCAGAAATTTTCCATCCAAAGCTCATTTTGAAGAGGATACAATTCCATACAACTCATCTTCAGTTCACAAGTTAAAAATATGCACTCATAAAAAGATATGAATTTTGACATTATAGGTCCTTTTGGAAAGTCAACAAAAACACCTTTTGGGTCAAAGCTTCATACATGAACATGGAAGACTCAATTGAGATGAGACCAAAAGGGTTTTTTAAGGGACATCCTAAGCTTTCTAAAAAGTCCAAGAACACCTCTCTAGGGTTAAAATTGGAGGAGTTATACCTTGTCAAAGTTGACCTTTTTTGCAAAATTGCCAAAAGTCAAATGTGCTCACAAATGCATTTTTTGCTAAATGGGCCTAACTTTTTATGCTTGCACCTCACTTATAATGTGTTCCATGACTCAAACATTCACCCACACATTATTTGCTTCATTTTTAAATTTATTTTTATTTTTTGTTAATTAAAAAATTAATTAAATCAAATAATTGATGAATAATAGCAAAGATATGATTTGATTTGGTTTTTGGACAGGTTGGCAATCAGAATATGTTGAATTATCAAGGCCAAAACGAATCAAGCATAATTGGTACAAGAAAGGGAAGATTTGGCTCAAAATAGCAAGTTTGCATATGGTTAAAGAATCAAATCAAATCTCATCAAATTTCAAGATTTAATCCAAGTTTGTAACCCGAACTCATCCCTAGGTATATATTGGACAAGAACAAAGAAAAGGGGGGGGGGGGTTAGCAATCGTGAAAGAGGCAAAGCAAGTTCAGAAAATTCAAGGAAAAAGTGTGACTCGATTTCAAGCTTGAAGGCCAATTCAAGCCCTTCTAGCATTGCCAAACGATTCCTCGATCTTCCCAGAAGCTAAACCAATCGATTGCACACCTCTACACGTCCAGAATCGCACCCTATCACTCTCACGGTTTGAAAAATTATTCAAATTCGATTACTGTAATTCTTGCATATTTAGCATGTTTAAGTTACATATTTGTGATCCTCATTGTGTTTGCAAGCTAACTGGATGATTTAATTGCGTTTTTGGAGCCTGTGCATTCCTTTACCATTGTTAGGGTTTATATGTGCAGTTTAGGGGTTTTGTCCACAGGTTAAATTGGCCAGCAAAAGGGGTACCATGGTATTCACAAGATCAAGACGAGTTGATCTATATAATTAGATGCCATTTATTATGCGTGTACATGACGTTTGAATGAAACAGGTTTGTAGCTACAGACCTTTGCCTGTAGGTGAAAGTAACAGAGCCTAAGACGACAGTCTAGGGAAGATGACAACAGTGTGTCACAACTTGACTGGCTGGTTTGAATTCTGGCGCGTTTTTGGCATAATCATTGTTGTATACTTTTTATTTTATCTTTATATTATATTAACAATTGAGACATCCAGTGCAGTTGGTCAGGGGAAGCAAGTCAGAAGCTCATGTCATGGGTTCGATCCCACGAGTGAGCTTTTGGCATTTTATCCATTATTTCCTTGTAGGTTCCATACAGCTCTCCTTCTGAGGATCATCATCTTCTGGATCCACCTCCAGCCAGATCCAGCATACCTCACCTTCTAAGGATCATCATGTGCCCTCTGATCATCATCCTCTGGATCCACCTAAAGCCAGATCCAGCACACTTCATCTTCTGAGGACCATCATCCTCTAGATCCACCTCAAGCCAGATCCAACACACCTCATCTTCTGAGGAACATCATCCTCTGGATCCATCTCAAGCCAGATTTAGCACACCTCATCTTCTGAGGACCATCATCCTCTAGATCCATCTCAAGCAAGATCCAACACACCTCATCTTCTGAGGACCATCATCCTCTGGATCCACCTCCAGCCAAATCCATCACACCTCACCTTCTGAGGATTATCATGTGCCCTCTGATCATCATCCTCTGGATCCATCTCCAACCAGATCCAGCGCCAGCATACACAGGTCTATCATGAGCCCCCAAGAAGATGTTCTCATGGGATCAGGCACCAGACTCTGAGCCATCCTGCTGGGGTTTAGAAGTTCAGCATACACCCCCCAGATTTTCTAACAGCAGGCCCATTTGGTTATTTCTACTATTTTTCTTTAATTTCTTTTCTTTAATTATTTTGTTTTCTAATCAATACAAAAATTATTTTATTAAATTAACAAATCAAAAAATCATAAAAAGACTTATTTTCTTAATAAATATTATTTTTAATTAATTACTTTAATTAATTTAGGGAAACTTTAATTTCTTTCATAATTAAAAACATTTAGAAATTAAGTTTATTAATTTGTGATTTAAATGTTTTCTCAAATAAAAATTCATAAGAACAAAATTTCTTTCTCTCAATTAGTGTTTTAGGTTATCTTTTCAACCGTCCTCGTATTTAATTTTCCGTGCACTCGTTAATTATTTTGACATTATTTTGTAACTGTTCAGGGTTTGTAATAGATAAATTAGGGTTTTATTTCTTGCTTTAAATCCCCGTTTTTTTTTGTTATATAATTAATCCCCTCCCCGAAGCCTTGTAATTGCTAGGTTTTACTTCCTCGCACTTTTAACTTCTACAATCTTTAACTGTTAGATGTATGGCTAATAGGGTTGTATGGCAAGAATGCATGAAAAATTAAAACAGTTAGAAAACCCTAATGTGCAAAGATAACATTAACTGAAAAAAGCACACTTGCACATGCTCACTCTTAGGGTATACTCTCACTCTGGCTGCCTTCGGTAAACGGTCATGAAGTATAGGATGTTTTAGTGGCTATCCTCTATGTCCTAAAAGATAAAAAATGACTCTTTCGATTGTTGCCTCGGAAAAGATCTTTAGGACTCTAGGATGGTTACTAAGGTGTCCTAACATTGCTTTTATGACCGTACGTCCCTTTCGAATGTCCCTTACAACTCCAACGATGGTGCTACCTACTCCTTAATAGTAGGATAGCACTGTCTAAAGGAAATAGAACAAAAACTATCTTTTTTCGAGTAAGTAGATGCTAGTAGGTACTTGCTCAAAACAAATCTTTTCACACAAACACCTTTCAAAACAAAATTTCAAAACAAACTTTGTCACATCTTTGAGGACTGATACAAGGGTTATCACGAAGTAAAACATTTTCAAGACAAACACACACAAGCAATTTTAAGAATATGAGCAAGTACCTAAGAGCCCGTAGATAACTACGGATAGAAAGGGTGCTAGCACCTTCCCTTTCTATAATCTACCCCCGTACTCAGAAATATCTCGAAAAAAGGTTTTTTCTGTTCTTTTTCCTTTTCCATGCTTGGATGAAATAAAAGTCGGTGGCGACTCTTGCTTACCGCGATATTTTGCAAACAAAAAACACAAAATGCAAACCAGTAAAAACAGTCGGTTCTGCCACCGTATCACAGAACTGGCGACTCTGCTGGGGACTTAATAAGTGGGGTAAGCCTTTGGACCTAGGTCATATTTAATTACTCTCTCTTGATTGTCTTGCTTGCTTTATATTTATAGGAATTGTTTGGGTTATTTGATCCTGCACCCGGATCTGGGGAACACCTTTTAGGTAAGTAGCAATAAACTATGAGGGAACTATGCTGGGGTATACCGGCACGGTTGAAGTAATAGCTACGTTGATGTGGAACTTTGGTTAGTACCGGTAACCCTTGAGTCAATCAGGGAGAGTACAGGGCCTCCGCGTGGTGTCGTGAAGCATCAACTGACCTTAGAACCTTTAAATTTCCCAACTTGGCCATTAGAAAGTAGTGAGATCGCCGGCCTTGGTGTAGAGTTGAGAACTGGTTGATACTCGATGCTACACTCATTGAGATCATACTTTCGGGATATTTTGGCCGCAAGAAAAGATTGAGAGCTGAAATAATGCCCGATAAAGGATGGTCAGTGATATTGAGATCCTCTAGAACCCGGTTACTTTTTAAGACAGGTTTGAAACCAACTAACTTCAAGAGGGTACTACCTTTGAACTCATGCAAGCCTTTAACCTAAGGACTTTGTGTTATTTGACTGTGCTTGCTATACCTGTGTTTGCTATACCTGTGTTTTATCATGACATCATGCATCATAAGCATAGCATATTTTGACTAACCATTTCAAGGATTCCCTATGGCTCAT
The DNA here is from genome assembly GCA_948472305.1 of Vicia faba. NCBI lineage: Eukaryota > Viridiplantae > Streptophyta > Magnoliopsida > Fabales > Fabaceae > Vicia > Vicia faba. Next base: position 1,129,011,226 of record OX451739.1, on the reverse strand, counting down.
TTTTGCTCTATTTTGTAGGACATGGCACCTGCTCATAGGAACACTATACAAATCAACCTTGTGAAAGTGTCTCTCCAACTAAAGGGTATTGCATTAAGGGTTCTTGAAGATTCTCATTTCACTAGAAAGCATGGCCAGTTGCTCAATCTGGTCACTGCAAAACCTGATGAAGAGTTGTTAAAAGTGCTGTTTCAGTTCTTCGACCCGATACACCATTGTTTCACCTTCCCAGATTATCAGCTAGTACCTACTATGGAGGAGTTTTCTCAGTTGTTGGGGATACCTATTCTTGACCAGTTGCCTTTCAATGGTACAAAAGAACATCCAAAGCCTGAAGAAATTGCTAGAGCTCTGTCTTTACAACGGTCTGACGTAGTGGCGAATTGGGAGACTAGAGGGAGTGTCCAAGGGATTCCAGTTAAGTTTCTATTTGAGAAGGCCTATCATTTTTGGGATACCTTAGATTTACAAGCTTTCAAAGAGGTGCTGGCACTTCTCGTTTATGGGATGGTACTTTTCCCTAATGTTGATCAACTCGTAGATGTGAGCACTATCAAGGTTTTCCTGTCTCATAATCCAGTACCTACATTACTCGGGGATATTCTGCACTCTTTGCATGCTCGCACTCTAAAGAGAAGGGGAACCCTCTTGTGTTGCATTCCTCTATTGGCTAGGTGGTATATTTCGCACCTACACAGGTCCGTTTTGAAGAATAAATAGGGTTTGAAATTGTCTCGCAGGCTGATGTCCCTTAAGCATTCAGACATTCATTGGTGTTCACAGTTCTCGGAAGATATTACCATCATTGATCGTTGTGGTGAATTCCTTAATGTCCCTCTCTTAGGCATTAGGGGAGGAATAATTTACAATCCTTGTTTGGCCTTAATGTCCCTCTCCAACAAGACAACAGAGATCTTCAAACTCAAGAACCTCAGTTCAGGGAAATGTTCCTAAACCTATCTAAGGGGCAGGAAGAGTTGAAAACACTCCTCACCGAGAACTTGGTCAAGAAAAGTCCTGAAGACAACAAGGACGAACGGCTGGAACAACTGCAAGCTGAGGTTGATGCAATGAGAACCCAGATGCTGGGGCAGATGGATCTTATCCAAGGCCTAGCCCAGGGGCAAGAAGAGTTGAGAACCATTATCAACAAACTTCATCGAGATGGATACAACAGTATGAAGCAAACAGTCGAGGCCGGGGACCAAGTCATTGATCAACCTCCAAGAAGACAAGAGTTTGGTTTGGTGAAGAGTGGACCTTTCCAAATTGATACTACCTCACGGGTCCAACAACAACCTCGCCAAAAACAACAGGTTAATCAGAGTAAGCCAAATACACCCAAGAGGAAGTTTACCAAACTCAACATGCCGCTGTCTCAAACTTTATAACACATGTTGAGGATGAATCTGGTTACGTTGATAGGACCTCATCCGAATACCAAGACTTCTTCGCCTAACTACAATCCTGATGCAAGGTGTGCATATCACTCCAACAGTCCGGGGCATGATACTAATGATTGTTGGATGTTGAAATATAAAATTCAAAACTTGATTGATGAAGGAGTGCTGGAGTTTACACAAGATGGTCAGGCCGAGTTCTTCTGCGATCCTTCAAAGGCACGTCATATGAAGTGACAAGATCAGACGAAGAGGCTTTTGTTCACTAGAATTTTCAATTTTCAATTTTCTTTTGATTTGTTTGAACGTTTATTCATATCAAACCTTGTTATTTCATCAATGCATCGCGTACGTTTGTCTTGAATCAATTCATTCATATTCACTATTGCAAAAATGCGTTCTTATTTCCTTTCGTGATATTCAACTCTCGATTAAAAACTCTAAGCCTTAGAGGGAGGATGACGAAAATGATACCATAATCTCTACAGTGTGCTTTCGAACAGACCCCGCTGACGATGTACAAGCGTTGTTTAAAATCCTAAACAGTGGAGTTATAAGAAAGACAATCCATAGTCAACCCCTTCGAGCCAAAGAAGTAGGAGTTTTTCTTTTCACACAAATTAAAACCCTTAATCATAACCTGGGGCAGGGTAGTTTTCTCAGTTAATTCAGAGGCGCATTCAGTCACAATCTGCCACTTCGTACACAATGAATGGCATCAGAGACGTCCTTCCAAAACAAAAGACAATGATGGTTCCATATAATCATCAAGATAGGAAGTCATTATCTCTCGAAATAAAATCCCATTAAGTCAAAACCTATGAAGGAGACTTAAGAAAAAACTGGGGCATCCCGTTGACTGTAATCACAAAAAGAAATAGTTCAGGCAAAATACAGGGATAATAAAATCAAAAGGAAAGAGGTCCTACAAACCCTCAACAAAAAAAATGACTGCCTATTCAAAATAAATTATCGGTATCCAAACCATCACTGGAATATCAGAGCAAAGACTCAAACGGGATCTAAACGCGCAATTAACTGAGCATAGGACTGAAGAACATCACGAAGAGCTGGTGGGTACAAATAAATTTTGAGCCTTTATCCTTTGTTTCTTGAACCGTGAACAAGGGCACATTATAACCCTTAAAAGTCCTAGCTGAAGCATGGGTTAGTTCGAAAGCATACTGTTACAAAAGGTATCCTGACTCCTATAAGGTTTGCTACAAATCCTTAGTTGATATCACACCTTTGCAAAATTCCATTTTACTAAAAAAAATGCATTTTCAAAACCTCGAGACAGATATAAGCTTTGAATCCTTAAAATAACATTATTTTCATATGACTATTTATTCAGCAGCAGATAAATTTGCATGAAGAATATCTAGTGAACAAAAACCTTCTCAATAAAAAGGATCACCACAAGTGGAAAAACACTTCCAACCAAGGGGCACGACATGATCATTGTCCATCATCTGGGGGAGTCAAGTCAAGATTCAAGGAATCTCTCAAAGGTGCCAAATAACCAGGGGCAGATCTCCATCCCAATCACTTGGGGCATGGCGCATGCATTCCAACAACGACTCATGTGCCATCAAGAAAACATTTTTGACAGTACTACAACACAACACTATGGACGCTGATAACTCTCTACATCCTAAGAGCGTGGACATAGTCAAAAAATACTACGCATGAAAAAGACCCGCTAGGTTGACATACCTAGGGAAAAGTAAGGGCATCCCGGTGAACCAAAAGGGTTCGGGAAAAAGTTAGGGATATACAAAAAAATCTGTACACCCGACAAGTCGAAAACCTGAAAAGGCGGCTTGGGCAAAAAAGGGTATCCCGGTGGACTGAAAATCCGAAAGGGCGGTCCAGGCAAAAGTTAGGGATTTAAAACGTATGGTTATGTCTTGTTACATGTCTATCCGTGGAAGACTTAGCACCTTGGTCAACAGTCATCAAGAGCACTACATCGAGAAACGGTTCAGATACGATCCAGATACGGATGTCATTCTGCTACTTATTCAAGATTTTCATACATTTAGAAACAGTTCAAATACGATCCAAAGACGGATGTCATCCTGACAATTATTCCAGACTTTCATACATCTAGAAATGGTTCAGATACGATCCAGATACGGATGTCATTCTGCTACTTATTCAAGATTTTCATACATCTAGAAACGGTTCAGATACGATCCAGATACGGATGTCATTCTGCTACTTATTCAAGATTTTTATACATCTAGAAACAATTCAGATACGATCCAGATACGGATGTCATTCTGCTAATTATTCAAGATTTTCATACATCTAGAAATGGTTCAGGTACGATCCAGAGACGGATGTCATCCTGACACTTATTCCATACTTTCATCTAGAAACGGTTCAGGTACGATCCAGATACGGATGTCATCCGGATACTTATTCAATACATCTCCAACTACTACTCCAACAAAAAATTTCCCCAATGAAGCCGCCAAGCTTCTCAGGATTCCCCAAGCAAGAATTCCTTCCCCAACACGTTCCTTCAGAGAGCTAATACCTGCATTCTCCATCCGAGTTTTATAATCATGAACAACTTACAAAGCTTTCTCTCGGGAAGAGTTTATTTCTCTCACAGCGGAATCTCCAACAGAGCTTATCATCTCCAGCAACGAAAGTTCATCCCCAGCTGAGTTTACTTCTCCAAATCAGCAGATCTTCCAACAGAGTATCTCTCTTCCCCACAGAGTCACTTTCCCTCAGAATTATTCTCATACAGAGTCTCCTCCGGCAGAATGTTCTCAAGCAGAATGAATGTAAATCTCTAGCTAATCATCTTCGTTCACTATCCCCAGCGGAAATGAAGAATTCAACTTCTCAATACTCTCCAGCAGCAGTCCGAGATTTATTTTCCCTAGCTAGAGAGTATCCCAGCATCTTCACATATCCATACATCATGGCATGTGCGTACATATACAGCATAATCTCATTTATTTTGAGAACATCATCTCACCCTGTATCTCATGCATCACATATAACTAACCCTGATATCTTTTCAGGAAAAGAGGATTAGCTTCAACAAATTCAGCAGTTATACAAATTATATCCAAAGATAACTAATGGAAACTCAGTTCCGGAAATCAAACGGGTCAACTAATCTACCTTATCGCTTCGAAGTAACCCTACTATCCAGGTTCCTTCTCACAGCCCTACTATCCAGGCTTTCATATCGAAGTAACCCTACTATCCAGGTTCCTTCTCACAGCCCTACTATCCAGGCTTTCATATCGAAGTAACCCTACTATCCAGGTTCCTTCTCACAACCTTACTATCCAGGATTTCATATCGAAGTAACCCTACTATCCAGGTTCCTTCTCACAACCCTACTATCCAGGCTTTCATATCGAAGTAACCCTACTATCCAGGTTCCTTCTCACAGCCCTATTATCCAGGCTTTCATATCGAAGTAACCCTACTATCCAGGTTCCTTCTCATAGCCCTACTATCCAGGCTTTCATATCAAAGTAACCCTACTATCCAGGTTCCCTCTCATAGCCCTACTATCCAGGCTTTCATATCAAAGTGACCCTACTACCCAGGTTCCTTCTCATAGCCCTACTATCTAGGCTTTCATATCGAAGTAACCCTACTATCCAGGTTCCTTCTCACAACCCTACTATCCAGGCTTTCATATCGAAGTAACCCTACTATCCAGGTTCCTTCTCATAGCCCTACTATCTAGGCTTTCATATCGAAGTAACCCTACTATCCAGGTTCCTTCTCGCAGCCCTACTATCCAGGCTTTCATATTGAAGTAACCATATTATCCAGGTTCCTTCTCACAACCCTACTATCCAGACTTTCATATCGAAGTAACCCTACTATCCAGGTTCCTTCTCATAGCCCTACTATCCAGGCTTTCATATCGAAGTAACCCTACTACCCAGGTTCCTTCTCACAGCCCTACTATCCAGGCTTTCATATCGAAGTAACCCTACTACCCAGGTTCCTTCTCATAACCCTACTATCCAGGCTTTCATATCGAAGTAACCCTACTATCCAGGTTCCTTCTCACAGCCCTACTATTCAGGCTTTCATATCGAAGTAACCCTACTACCCAGGTTCCTTCTTATAACCCTACTATCCAGATTCCTTCTCACAGCCCTACTATCCAGGCTTTCATATCGAAGTAACCCTACTATCCAGATTCCTTCTCACAACCCTACTATCCAGGCTTTCATACCGAAGTAACCCTACTATCGAGGTTCCTTCTCACAGCCCTACTATCCAGGCTTTCATATCGAAGTAACCTTACTATCCAGGTTCCTTCTCATAGCCCTACTATCCATGCTTTCATATCGAAGTAACCCTACTATCCAGGTTCCTTCTCACAGCCCTACTATCCAGGCTTTCATATCGAAGTAACCCTACTATCCAGGTTCCTTTTCATAGCCCTACTATCCAGGCTTTCATATCTAGGTAACCCTACTATCCAGGTTCCTTTTGACAACCCTACTATCCGGGCTTTCACATCGAAGTAACCCTACTATCAAGGTTCCTTCTCATAACCCTACTATCTAGGTTCCTTCTCTCTTATCCCCAAACAGTAGTCCATAACACTGTAAGACCTGAACTTGATCAAACACGATTGGTTTCGCATTTCCCCAGTAAGTCACGGTGTAGCATATACCCTGACCAGATATGCAGTTCACTTCTGCTTCCTCAAGCCGGAGTTATTCCCCAGTAGAGTAATAGACAACTGAAGCTCCTAAAACTCTAGTTCTCCTAAGACAGGAAATTAACATCCCCTAGATGGCATCTTTATGCCCATCTCCTGCAAATATCCGTCGCATCCGGGATGGCATCTTTAAGCCCATCTCCGACAATCTTCAATCCTCGACCTCCAAATGGCATCTGTAAGCCCATTCCCGATATCATAAATCAAGTGCCACTTCATGCGAGTGCAAATTTCTGGGCACTCTAGTGTTCAATCATCTTCCACTTCCAGATCACGAAAGGCAGAGCAGCCAATCTACATCCTAAGTTTTAAGAAGATTGAACAGGGGCAGCTGTTGTACCCCAAAATTTTCCCTCTCATTTTACTCAACAAATGTCAATTGAGGTCCCCAAGTTGCTAAAGGAAGTCCAAGAGTTGACTAGACCAACTCTCTCCTAAGGCAGTATACCTCAAATTAGGGTTTCATTTTTCAACAAGATGCTTGAGTCCAAAGGATCCCAAATTCTCACCATTGTCCTAATACATTCTCAAGATCATCCATATCAAGTTTCATGCCTTGCAGAAGAAGTTTGCTCAGCCAACTGCTCAGATGCTTGAGAATCGACTATACTAGGTCAAAAGTCAACTGTGGCCCACATAAGTCAAACCTCAAGATTTTTGGTCAACATCAACATCTTGAAGTAACTTCCATCATTTGATCAAGGGTTGATCATGATTCCTCAAGGGATGCCCCAAATTCATCAAAACCCAAAGTTGCTAAATTAGGGTTTTGCAAGAAAAGTCAACCCAACTTTCACTAAGCATAACTTCTTCATGCTTTATTAGAAATTTTCCATCCAAAGCTCATTTTGAATAGGATACAATTCCCTGCAACTCATCTTCAGCTCACAAGTTCAAAATATGCACTCATAAAAAGATATGAATTTTTACATTATAGGTCCTTTTGGAAAGTCAACAAAAACACCTTTTGGGTCAAAGCTTCATACATGAACATGGAAGACTCAATTGAGATGAGACCTAAAGGGTTGTTTAGGGGACATCCTAAACTTTCTAAAAAGTCCAAGAACACCTCTCTAGGGTTAAAATTGGAGGAGTTATGCCTTGTCAAAGTTGACCTTTTTTGCAAAATTGCCAAAAGTCAAATATGCTCACAAATGCATTTTTTGCTAAATGGGCCTAACTTTTTATGCTTGCACCACACTTATAATAGGGTCCACGACTCAAACATTCACCCACACATTATTTGCTTCATTTTTCAATTTATTTTGATTTTTTGTTAATTAAAAAATGAATTAAATCAAATAATTGATGAATAATAGCAAAGATATGATTTGATTTGGTTTTTGGACATGTTGGCAATCAAAATATGTTGAATTATCAAGGTCAAAACGAATCAAGCAAAATTTGTACAAGAAAGGGGATATTTGGCTCAAAATAGCAAGTTTGCATATGGTTAAAGAATCAAATCAAATCTCATCAAATTTCAAGATTTAATCCAAGATTGTAACCCTAATTCATCCCTAGGTATATATTGGACAAGAGCAAAGCAAAAAAGAGGGGTTAGCAATCGTGAAAGAGGCAAAGCAATTTCAGAAAATTCAAGGAAAAAGTGTGACTCGATTTCAAGGTTGAAGGCCAATTCAAGCCCTTCTAGCATTGCCAAACGATTTCTGGATCTTCCCAGAAACTAACCCAATCGATTGCACGCCTCTACACTTCCAGAATCGCTCCCTATCATTCTCACGGTTTGCAAAATTATTCAAATTCGATTACTATAATTCTTGCATCTTTAGCATGTTTAAGTTACATATTTGTGATCCTCAGTGTGTTTGCAAGCTAACTGGATGATTTAATTGCGTTTTTGGAGCCTGTACATGCCTTTACCATTGTTAGGGTTTATATGTGCAATTTAGGGGTTTTGCCCACAGGTTAAATTGGCCAGCAAAATGGGTACCATGGTGTTCACAAGATCAAGACAAGTTGATCTATATAATTAGATGCCATTTATCATGCGTGTACATGACTTTTGAATGAAACAGGTTTGTAGCTATAGACCTTTGTCTGTAGGTGAAAGTACCAGAGCCTAAGACGACGGTCCAGGGAAGAAGACAACAGTGTGTCACAACCTGACTAACTTGTTTGAATTCTGGCACGTTTTTGGCATAATCATTATTGTATACTTTTTGTTTTATCTTTATATTATATTAACAATTGAGACATCCAGCGCAGTTGGTCAGGGGAAGGAAGGTAGAAGCTCATGTCCTGGGTTCGATCCCAGGTGTGAGCTTTTGCCATTTTCTACATTATTTCCTTGTAGGTTCCATGCACCTCTCCTTTTGAGGATCATCATCTTCTGGATCCACCTCCATCCAGATCCAGCATACCTCACCTTTTGAGGATCATCATGTGCCCTCTGATCATCATCCTCTCGATCCACCTCAAGCCAAATCCAGCACACCTCATCTTCTAAGGACCATCATCCTATGGATCCACCTCAAGCCAGATCCAACACACCTCATCTTCTGAGGACCATCATCCTATGGATCCATCTCAAGCCAGATCCAGCACACCTCATCTTCTGAGGACCATCATCCTCTGGATCCATCTCAAGCTAGATCCAGCACACCTCATCTTCTAAGGACCATCATCCTCTGGATCCACCTCCAGCCAGATCCAGCACACCTCACCTTCTGAGGATCATCGTGTTCCCTCTGATCATCATCCTCTGGATCCATCTCCATCCAGATCCAGCGCCAGCATACGCAGGTCCACCATGAGCCCCCAAGAAGATGGTCTCATGGGATCCGGCGCCAGACTCTGAGCCATCCTGCTGGGGTTCAGAAGTTCAGCATACACCCCCTAGATTTGCTAGCAGCAGGCCCATTTGGTTATTTCTACTATTTTTCTTTAATTTCTTTTCTTTAATTATTTTGTTTTCTAATCAATACAAAAATTATTTTATTAAATTAACAAATCAAAAAATCACAAAAGACTTATTTTCTTAATAAATATTATTTTTAATTAATTAGTTTAATTAATTTAGGGAAACTTTAATTTCTTTCATAATTAAAAACAATTAGAAATTAGGTTAATTAATTTGTGATTTAAATGTTTTCTCAAATAAAAATTCACAAGAACACAATTTCTTTCTCTCAATTATGGTTTTAGGTTATCTTTTCAACCGTCCTCGTATTTAATTTTCCGCGCGCTCGTTAATTATTTTGCCATTATTTTGTAACTGTTCAAGGTTTGTAATAGATAAATTAGGGTTTTATTTCTTGCTTTAAATCCTCGTTTTTTTGGTTATGTAATTAATCCCCTCCCCGAAGCCTTATAATAGCTAGGTTTTACTTCCTCACACTTTTAACTTCTACAATCTTTAACTGTTAGATGTATGGCTAATAGGATTGTATGGCAAGAATGCATGAAAAATTAAAACATTTAGAAAACCCAAATGTGCAAAGATAACATTAATTGAAAAAAGCACACTTGCACATGCTCACTCTTAGGGTATACTCTCACTCCGGTTGCCTTCGGTAAACGGTCATGAAGTATAGGATGTTTTAGTGGGTATCCTCTATGACCCAAAAGATCAAAAATGACCCTTTCGACTGTTGCCTCGGAAAAGATCTTTAAGACTCTAGGATGGTTACTAAGGTGTCCTAACATTGCTTTTATGACCGTACGTCCCTTTTAAATGTCCCTTACAACTCCAACGATGGTGCTACCTACTCCTTAATAGTAGGATAGCACTGTCTAAAGGAAATAGAACAGAAACTATCTTTTTTCGAGTAAGTAGATGCTAGTAGGTACTTGCTCAAAACAAATCTTTTCACACAAACACCTTTTAAAACAAATTTTCAAAACAAACTTCGTCACATCTTTGAGGACTGATACAAGGGTTATCACGAAGTAAAACATTTTCAAGACAAACACACACAAGCAATTTTAAGAATATGAGCAAGTACCTAAGAGCTCGTAGATAACTACGCATAGAAAGGGTGCTAACACCTTCCCTTTCTATAATCTACCCCACGTACTCAGAAATAGCTCGAAAAAGGTTTTTTTTGTTCTTTTTCCTTTTCCATGATTGGAAGAAATAAAAGTCGGTGGCGACTCTTACTTACCGCGACATTTTATGAACACAAAACATAAAACGCAAACCAGTATTAAACAATCGGTTCTGCCACCGTATCATACTCTACACGGCTATCGAACTTCGGTTCGTACTTCCACTGGGGCAACTCCTTTTTTGCTAGTCTATGTATGGATGTGGTGCTCCCAGTCAAAGTGGAAATTCTTTCATTAAGGGTTATGATGGATACCAAGCTTGATGAAGCTGAATCAGTTCAAACGAGGCTCGACCAACTCAATCTCATTGAAGAGAAGCGCCTAGCAGCTATTTGTCATGGTCAGTTATATCAACAGAGTCTCAAGAGAGCATTTGACAAGAATATTCGACCTCAAGAGTTCCACATAGGTGACCTGGTCTTGAGGAAGATCCTCCCAATTCACTCTGATCCAAGAGGCAAGTGGACTCCCAACTATGAGGGGCCATACATTGTGAATAAATCTTTCTCAGGAGGTGCTCAAATCCTGACAGACATGGGTGTGGAAGATGTTCCACTTCTAGTCAATTCAAACTCAGTAAAAAACTACACATAAAAAGGCCCGCTATGTCGAAAACCTGAATGGGCGGCTTAGGAAAAAGTTATGGCTAAAAAAAGAAAGAAAAAGAGTATAACACGCTAAGTTGAAAACCCGAGAGGGAGGCTTAGGCAAAAATGGGTATCCCTGCAGTCTGAAAACTCTTCACAAATAACAAGTATACGCTCCTAACACTGGATGGATCAATTCAACTATTATCCTTCAGAAGCAAAGCACTAGGATGATCAAGGATATGGGAACTATAACAATATCAGTTTTAATGGAAGTTTGAGATTTTCTTATTGCCATTTTACCTTTATTTTGTATTTTTCTTGGAAACTTTCTATATTAGGAGTTGTTTCCATGCATGAATTCCTATTCACAGGCCCATCTCATTACTAAAAATTTGCCTTTCCACCAAAAAGTTTCTTTGTTATGTCATTTTTACTTTATCTTTCGTATGTGAATTTTGATTTAAATTATTTATTAAACATGGCAATGAAAACAATAAGGCAATAATAATCACAAGCTAAGATGTGAAATGCGCTGTTACATTGACATGAAGGAATCCTAAGGGAATTCCATGGCATTCAAATGTTGTTTTTTATATGCAGGTAGCAAGTCGTAAGGATCACCTGGACCTAGCTTTTGTCATCGTCACCCCCTACAGACGGTTGAGCACATATTTATCCAACCATGAAGCAACTTGGCACATTTGATGAGATCAATGTCTCTACCCAGCCATCCACAAGAAGTAGTAAGATCAAGCTACTCCTCCCCAGTAAGACTACAAATCAACCCCCAACAAGGCTATAACTTAATTCTCCAGTTTTCAAGCACCAATTTGTATTGCTATCTCAAGGCAATGGGCGGCGGACCTCGATAAGCCTAATATTTGGCACTCTGCATATAGTAATTATCACGAAATATTACATTACATCCTCAAACGCGTAGCATATCCATTGAAATGGATCATTACACCACACATTTCAAAATGCATGTGAAGCATAAGCCAAATTTGGTACCTTGCATTAAAGCCTCAAATTAGTCCTCAAAACAGTAATACGTACCTACAGAGAATACCATATTCACAATTGACATCCATCATTACACTACAAACCAAAATAAGTCATGGTGCCAGTACATTGTACTCCTAACTCTCAATAACCTTTGTCAATCTTTTCTTAGGACGCCGATTGTCCACAAATCTAACCCTCATGTTATCTTGGGTCACAGATCGTCCACAGATCATACCCTCTCTTATCATATTGCATGGGTTGTAGGTTGTTCTGATACCTCCCCTCTTGATGTCCTTCCTTTTTGGTTCGTGAATCCTACATGATAGATCCTCCGTTGTTGTCGATTTTACCCGTTGTCTATACCTTTCTTTTTGGATAGTGAATGCTACATGATAGATCCTCCGATGTCATTAATTTTACCCGTTGTCTTTACCTTTCTTTTTGGGTCGTGAATCCTACATGATAGATCCTCCGCTGTCATCGATTTTACCCATTGTCTTTACCTTTCTTTTGGGTCATGAATCTTACACGGTAGATCCTCTGTTGTCGTCAATTTTACTCGTTTTCTTTACCTTTCTTTTTGGGTCGTGAATCCTGCATGACAGATCCTTCGTTGTCACCAATTTTACCCATTGTCTTCGCCTTTTTTGGGTCACGAATCCTACATGATAGATTCTCCAATTTTGTCGATTTTACCCATCGTCTTTACCTTTCTTTTTGGATCGTGAATCCTACACGATAGATCCTCCATTGTCGTCGATTTTACCCGTTGTCTTTACCTTTCTTTTTGGGTCGTGAATCCTACACAATAGATCCTCCATTGTCGTCAATTATACCCATTATCTCCGCCTTTCTTTTTGGGTCGTAAATCCTACACGATAGATCATCCGCTATCGTCGATTCTACCCATTGTCTTTACCTTTCTTTTTGGGTCTCAAATCCTACATGATAGATTCTCCGTTGTCGTCGATTTTATCCATTGTCTTTACCTTTCTATTTGGGTCACAAATCCTATACGATAAATTCTCCGTTGTCACCCATTGTCTTTACCTTTCTATTGTTAGGCCACGAATCCAACATGATAGATTCCCTGTTGTCATCGAGTTTTATCCATTGTCTTTAAGTTATCGTGTTGTCATTGATCCTACATTCAGTCACCACATCATCATCAACCATATATTTTCAATCACTATAACACCCACTTCCCCGAGAACCTTGTATTGGAACCATTACCCCATTACAAGCTATTATTACTCAACCACATTTATCCATCATAACCAATTCACCAGAAAACGTATTTTCTTTCCCCAGAAGACATCAAAAATAATAACACTTACACCATCTCTCCAGGAAAAATTTCAGGTCTTGATATTTAATCTTCCTATACCTTAAATGATTGAAAGGCTGACGCCAATATCACTTTCAGGTTTAATACGAATAAATAGGGGAAGCTGTCATACCCCAAATTTTTCCTACCTTTTTACTTTTATCTGGCTTAGGCTTTGCATTTCATTTTCATAATTTTCATTAGGTCAATCACACATCATTCCTTTATTCAATAAGATAGTGGCTCAAAGCATCAGTGGTTGTGCCAATTAGGGTTTAGTTTTTGTTGAGGCTTCTATATTCTACAAGTTGCTTTCCCTGGTTTCTCCTTGAGTAGTGGAATCTGGAATTAAGGACATCTTGAATTTCCTTCTCATCAATCTACAATGCATTCAACTGGTTTTCTTTCCAAGGGCTTGGATAGGGCTGTGATGAGTCTTATAAGTTCCATTATCTTTGAGGTTTCTCAGGATCAATAAAAAGAGACAACTGAAAGGATGTTACATATTTGAATGAGAGGATTACAAATTAGGGTTGTGAGCATATCCTCTATTCGAATGTGGCTTAAGGAGCAAGGCATTGTGGATTTGAGGTTCAAATTTGAATTAAGGATTGTTTCGTCATTGTGTTCTCCTCAAGATACAAGGAAATTTTAGAGTAGGGTTTATTTCCCTTTTGTTAATCAGCATATTAGGGTTTCATTTCAAAGAGCGTTATCCTTCTATGCTTCAAGCCTCACTTATCTTTTTAAAAGGATATCCTTTTAAGGTTTTTTTTATGAAGTACTTCATTAAAGTAAAGGTTGATGGTGCAAGTTACAAAAGTTTTACGCATGATACAAGAGATGTTGATTGTAAACTTATTTTATGATCAAGGCATGGTTACTCACTCAACTGTTTGTGACTTGCAAATACAAATAAGTCTAAAATATGGTTTTAGGTTTCATTGAGAAGTGAAGTTGGATTAATTCATTCAAGAGATCTTTTGATTAAGGTTTTAAGCGTGAAAAAAGGAAGAATTCATTCATGAGGTTCTCTTGGAAAACAAGATGCAAGTGCTAAAGTTCAACGACAAGTTACATGATTTGAAGGTTCAAATTCAAGACTAGCTACAAGTTTCACATTACAACATTACCAAATTTCAAGTTACATAAAACCTAATCCTAGATCCCTAAGGTCTTGAACTTATGATAAATTATAAATTTATCTTAATCTTTAAGATGTTGTCCACAAGAAACAAATGCCCTTCTGTCCACTTTGTTGCTGCTGCATAAACCTACCCCAAAACCCTTCAAAACCAGCCCAAATACCATGATTTCAAAGCAGTCCTATGCAGCCATGCACCACACTACAAAATAGTCAAAAACAAACACAATACTGCTTCCTCAAACCAATCTAAATACGTGCACCAAAACCACTCCATAACAATGCTATCTTGCTGCCCACAAGCAACTAAGAAACCCTGCAAAATGTTCTATTGCCCAGTCTTGTAAACCTGCATAAAACTAGTCCAAGAATTGCACAAGAATGCATCACACAAACCTGCATCCAAAAGCTACAAATCAGTATACCACAAGTGTTCAAATTCACCAAATTTTCCTCCCAAAACACCCACTAATCCACCTATATAACAACTTCATATTACACAGAAAAGAGGGAGAAATTAAAAGGTGTTAAAAGTCCACATAAATTTCACATAGAAAAACACATAAGAACACACAGAATAAACAGAGAAACCATACAAAGAAACCAACAAAGAGAACTCATAAACCTCTCATAAAACTCTTTCGACTCTGCATCATTCCTCAACCATAATACCTACACCTTTTGTTTCAGCATTACCAACCTGCAGAGTTCTAGACTAAAAAAATCATAACCTCACTTAAACACATTCATCCATAAACCATAAAGCATCACAGAATGAAATAACAATTTCATCTCACCCAAACTTCATCAAACTACAACCTCCAACTTTTGTTCAACACACAAAAATCTAAGGAACAATTATATTCTTTCCCAAATCTCTGTTCAAAAAACAAGCTCCCCAACATAACACAAAAAAAAGAAAAAGTTGTTTGTTTGAACCCTCCATCACAACTTCAATTCAGTTCAACGTAACTCATAAAAAATAAGAAGTGAGAGAAAGCAATAACAAGACCATATCATACCTGCGCTTGAAGAATCCATCGGAGGAGCTCCGAATTGGTACCTTTTCTGAATCCCCATTCATAGTGTGTTTACATTTGTTCTTCACACTGATTTGTTGTTATTGATTCAATTTGTTTGTATTTATTATTCACATTGAGTTGTTGTTTGTATATCGCGTAAAAAAACAAGATAGAGATATTTTATTTTTATTTACTATAAAACGAAGAGGAAAACCGAAATCGATAGAGATATACTGAATCGTGAGAAGCTGTGTGATTCATGAGGAGAAGGATTTTGTTGTTGTTGTTGGTTTAGATCGTGAGAAGTGATGAACTGAGAGTTGGTACAGAGATGAGAAGTCTCATTTTAGCATAGATTGAGAGAATCTCAGTTTAGCATGGAAAATATGATATAGGGAGAGAATACATAAATAATCGTGAAAGGCAGAGAGTTTGAGAGCTTTATGTTATGCCCTTTGGTTCTGTTATGCAGAAGAATCAGAAGTTTGAGGAAGTAAAAAATTCATGTAAAAGAGATGAAGGGAGTGTTAAACAGGGTTCACGGTTACAAAACATAGGCGCTAATATTTGTCTAGGGTTTTATTAACCCGACTAGTAACATAGAGAAATAGAACCGTGGAGGAGATATGAAAAAATGGATTTTCAAGGGTGTATAAGTGTTTGACAGAGGAAGTATTGATTGAAACAGAAACTGAGAAGTTATGTGGTTATTGCTCTGAATCAAAATAGATTAAGTTGTTGTTGTTACTGTAATCGGAATTATAGAGCGATAAATGGGAAGTGTGCAGTTTTTGTTGTTGTTTTCGGTTTAGAGGATAAGAAATTAGAGGTTTAGAGTTGTTGTTACTGATAAGAGACTATAGAAGTCAGAACATAGATTGAGAGAGACGTGAGTGAAAGAGATGAAAAAGAAAATTGAGAGAGGGGTGATGTTAAGAGATGAATAGAGAGAAAGATCGTGAGACTTGAGTGAAATGAAGATAATGTTTTTCTGTTTCAACTAAGTTATTGGGAAATTAAAAAAATTAATGGTGACTTTCCTATTCCCCAAAGACCAGCGGTGCACTTTTAACAATTAGGGTTTCAAAACTCTCTATATTCCCTCTAAAGCGAATTCGGGTCTGGGCTTAAGTTTTTAGCCCAACTCATTTCATAAGTTTCAATTTTTATAGTTTTTGATTAGGTGAAATAACCAATGAACGACTTGGTCTAGTGGTTGGAGTGTAGGTCCTGCAGGCTTGAGGTCTTGGGTTTGAGACCCATTGAGACCCTTTTAGCATTATTCTGCATTGCATCCCCATTTAACCCAAATTATATTTTATTATTCCCATTTTTATTTTAATTAAATTATAGATATAACAGAAAAGTAGTAATGGTTTAGTGGAAAGGAAAAAGAGTTACAGCCTAGGGGACATGAGTTCAACCCCTAACTTTACTTTTTTTATTTAAATTCTATGTTTTAAGTTTTTTTAGTCTTATTTCATTTAAAATCCATAAAAGTTACAAAAAAAAATATTAGGTTAAGTTTATAATTAATTCTTTCTTGCCCTCATTAAAAATACCTAATAAAAAACACTTAATCATTATTCAAACTCATTCCACACTTAACAAAAACAATTAACAAATCAAAGATCTCCTCAAAAGGGCATATTATCTCCGTTCTACCGTGATACTAGACGTTCCTATTGCTAGAAGGTGTGCGTTAACATCGCCCACTAAAAAACACCAACAAGCCAACATTTTCTAAAAGAACTACGATGTTTTAATTCCTTCACGGGATACGTAGGCAAAGGGTTGTGAGACCCTCACGAACGCACTAATAAAAAATCATTCCATTCCTCTTCGCAAGTATAGTTATAGATAGACACACCCTTAGAAACAAAAAATCAAAATGGATCCTATTGAGTACAATAGATGTGAGGGGTGCTAATACCTTCCCCTCACATAATTGACTTTCGTACCCTCTCTTTTGGTTGCAAGACCATCTTAGCCATCCTCTTTGAGTTTTCTCGATATTCCTCTTCCTTCGGGATAAATAAATTTCGGTGGAGGCTCTGTTTTTTGCCGGTCGCTTTAGTGGGCAACCATATTTTCAATAGCCACCTCACACTCTGCCTTCTGAGGAGCTTGTTGTTGCTGATCTTTCAAGGAGAAATTCAGATGATTCTTCCACCCAAGATTATAGGTGTTAGAATATGGGTTATTTTTCCTCAAGAATTTTATCATCCTCAAATTGTTGTGGAGTTGCAATACATTTCACAGTAAGGTGCGGTCCACTATAAATTTCACAAGCTACCTTTTGTACCTGTTGAACCTGAGTACCTATTGAGTACCCATGTTTATTGCTTTCAGCTTTTTCTCTACTTCTGTAGAAATTTCTTTTTCAATTTCCAGCTGCTTATTAATTTCTAACTTCAGATTATCACCCCTCTGGTTTACTCACAACCCTGTCATATAGCTCCATTTGCTCATTTGTAGCAATGGCTTCAATAATCTTCTTCACACCAGTGGTTGTTGTAAAGTTGGATGAGCCACCAGTTGTTGTATCAATAAGCAGCATTGCCTTCATTAGGAGGCCATTCACAAACATCTGTATTTGTTTAGTTTGACCTATTCTGTGGATAGGGAAATCTACCAATAACCTCTTGAACCTCTTGTAAGCATTACCTAATGATTATCCTTCCTTCTTCTTAAAATTTACAATATCATATATTTTGTGAATATAAACAGAAGCAGGAAAGTACTCATCAAGAATAGTCTTCTCAATTTGTTCCCAAGTAGTAATACTCCCAGCAGGTAATGAGTAAAACCACTCTTCAGCATCTTCAAAAAGCGTGAACAGGAACATCCTTAATTTCTTGGCTTATTCAGAGTGTCCCTTAATCTTCAAATTAGTACTCATGGTGAGGAATCTCTTCAAATGCTTATTGGCATATTGATCTTTCCGGTGAAAGATCTGTTCTCGAGCTTGAGGATGGTTGTAGGATGCAATTGAATTTTTGCAAAATTGACCTGTTGATTCACAATAGTCAACGTACCTACTGGAGCATTTGTTCCTCCATAGTCCCAAAGAAGTCTCTCCGGTGGTAGTGGGTTTTCACCCATAGTTTCGAGTTCTGATTCTGAACCTGAGTTTGTACATCAAAGGAAATTAAGTTAAGGGTTGTCCTTGCATGCAAAGTTTAGAAAAAATCAGTAATAACAAAAATTATAAAAATTACAGAAAAGAAAACTTTAGTTCTAGAGCAACAAAATTCTAATTGAACTCAAAGTACACTCAATAACTAGGCAGTCCCTGGCAACGACACCAAAAACTTGATGGGAAAAATAGCAAGCGTACTACTTTTTCCTCTTATAATAGTAGGGAGATTCCTCAAATTTTGATCTCAAGGACTGCGTATCAGTATTAAGTTCAATTTGTGGTCCAGTTAAACAAAACTTGATATGGGGTTTTGGTTGTGAAATACTCACTTAACAAATAGGAGGAATATAATGTGGTATTTTACTAATATGAGGAGCATGCTAGGGTATGGTGTATAATTTTCCCTATAACAACCTTGAATCATGATTTCTTCAACAAGTTCATAAACTCAATTACCATACCTTTATATTATTTCCCCCTAAGTCCTTAGTAAGAAAACATTTAACCATTCATCCTAAATCCTAAATCCTTAGAGATATTTGATGAAGTCAAGCCTTTGTTTTATCAAGAGTGATCTGGTAAATATAGGGTATCCCTAGTCCTAGGTGATATCTACTATAATCTAATCGTACAAAAACCTTAACAACCACAGTCTATCTGGTTTTTAATCATAAATAAATCCTAATTGGCCCGATCAGGAAAGCATAAAAACATTGAACGATTAAATTGAATATTAAAAACCATGTAATTGGGGGGTTTAGATACTCATATTATTCAAAAAAAATTTAATGATATAAAGATTAAACATTACAGATAAATGATGAACTTTGATCTTCAATCGCTGCGGCTCATGAAAAATCTCCGCCCTTCAAGAATCTCATATTTTGCTCTCTTCAATCCTCAATTCTTTGTATGGAAAAAGTCCCCTAATTCCTCTTTCAAACTTGGATAAATAGTGAACAATCCATTTGTATCGGTCGGAAATTCCTGAAATGCCCCTATGGGTCCCAAATCATAAAAAAAACATAAAAGCACTCAAAATTAGCGTCCTGGCCAACACGGGTCATGTCACCTAACACGGGTACCCGTGTCGGCCTCTGTCCATTGCTCCAAAAAACCTCTCGCCCAGACCTTCTGACACGTTCCATTTTAGTTGACAAGGGCACCCGTGTCAGCCTCTATTTTCCATGTTTTCCACGTCTTCCCTCTGACACCGCTCGTATCAGGCGACAGGGCCACACGTGTCAGGGCTCCTGTAGCATTTCCTTCGAAAGTTTGAATTATGCACTTTTTTGCTCTGATTTGTCCTGTTTTATTCTTCTGAATCTAAAAACACTAAAACACAAAACCAATGCATAATACGCGATAAAACGAAATAAAACCTCGATAAGTAAAAGAAACAATAACTGAAATAACTTCTAAATATATGTGTAAAAACCTTTGATCAGAAACCATGAGGACTAATCCACATCGTAAGATCAACTTCACCATCAATCATTCTCTTAGAACCATCGAACAGTTTGAAAACAAAACTGTTATGCCCCATGGGAGCACCCTATTAAGACATCTTTGACAAAGTAGCTTTTGACATCACATTGAGTGAAGAACCTGTGTCAACCAATACATTAGATAAGGAATCTTCCTAACATCTGACAACATATAATTATGCATCCTAACTTCCGGAGGGAGTTTCTCGTCACTAAAGCTCAAGACATTACATGTGTAAATATTCCCAACCACACCATTAAACTAGTATATGGTCACACAATGATCAATGCAAGTTTGCTCTAACACCTTAGTCAAAAAGTTCTGATGAGATTCAGAATTCAACAACAAAGAAAACATAAATATCTTATAAGGAGTTTAAAGAAGTTGATCCACCACCTTGTAGTTACTTCTTCTTATAAGCTTTAAATGTTCTTCATCATTTTCATCTTTCCTTAGTTCATTAGCTTGACTAACAACCACCAAATCTTGACTAACCACAACATGATCTTTTCCATACACACCCTTGCTTACTGACCCAAAATCAACCTTTTAAAGAGGTGATGGTGCAAACACACGCCTGCTATACCCCCAATTTTCCCCTAAGATCTATCATCATCTCATATTATCAATACATCAAGATCACACATTAGGGCTGGTTCTCTCTTTCTACGTCATCCTATCTTTAAGTTTTCTCTTGAGGGATAATCAAGCACCTTGAATTGTGTATCTTGTACATGTGTTATTTTAAATAAAATAAAAATATGTATATATGTTTGTTGTACCCCAAAAATTTCCCTTCCATTTTTGAGATATATTAATTCAAGTTACCTCCTCATGCACATCAAGGTCTCAAACACTCCAGACAAACTTTCCTTCTAAGCCATTGACCTATAACCAGGGTTTCGCTTCTTTCAAAGGAAATTGAGTTTCTAATGACTCAAGTGGACTTCATGGTTTCTCACATATCTCAAATTATCCTCATACCAACTTTAGAACCTTGCAGCACAAGTTTGCTCAGTCAATTAGGCATATGATTGAAAATCAATTGTATTGGACAAAAAGTCAACTTTGACCAATTTACAGTCAAACTTCAATATTTTTGGTCAACATCAAGATTTTGAAGTCACATTCATCATTTGATCAACGGTTGATAAGGATTATCCAGAAAACTCAAGATTCATCAAAAGTCAAAAGTTACTAAATTAGGGTTTTCTTTAGGAGAAGTCAATTGAACTTTGACCAAGCATAAATTTCACACACTTCATCAAATATTTCTCAAAACAAAATCCTATCTTAAAGTAAATTCAACTCTCTATAACTTTTTCTCTCTAAGCTCAAGGCTAAAAATGCTTCGTTTGAGAGATATGGGCCAAAACATTACAGGTCATTTTAAAAATCAACAAAAAGACATCTTTTGTCAAAGAAATTTACATAAAGACAAAGGCTTCAAATGAAAAAAATGATCAACATGAAGGTTGTAAGAGACATCTTGAGGTTTCCAAAAAGTCCAAGATCATCTTCATATGTCAAAAATTGAGAGAGTTATGATTGGTGCAAGTTGGGCAATTTTGAGAAAATTCAAGAAGTCCAAATTAAGCAAACTTGAATTTTGGGGCTAATGGGGCCTAAGATTTTAGGTTCAAACGTGTTCATGACCTCATTTCAAACCTCTTAATCCATTCACATATCTTTTATGATTTTTATGTCTCTTATTTGGATTTTATTCATTTAAATGCAAATTAAATCAAATAAAATATGAAAGTAGTGGATCAAGGTGTGTGGGCTCTTATTTTGATCAGATTTAAAGCCCAAAAAGCTCATGACCAGCTAGGAAAAATGTGTAGAGATGATTGAGATTGGCCTAAAAAAGAAAGATTTCATACTAAGATTCCAATTAAATATTTGGTTATGAAATACAAAGATTTGATTCATGTTTGTTGACCTAAATCATTATCCTATAAATACACAATATTCATACCAAGCTAAAGACACGAAAATTGCCTCGAGAACAAGCCCTAAAAAATCTCAAATATGTCAAAACTAGGGCATTATCAAACCTTTATCTCGAGCCTCTTACAGTCCAAACCAAGCATCACACTAGCCTCCTGAAGATCCCAGGAGTTCATCCCAACCATCCTTGAAGCTTGAAACATGCTAGAACAACATACCTCAACATCGCCGATTGGATAAAATTCATGAACTTCAAATTTTCAATATGCGCATTGTTAGCTGATTTGATGCATACATTCAAGTTCATGATGATATTTGGAACTGTTTTGATCTATTACATGTGAGCTTTGACGCAGGGAATACGAGACACCATTATTAGGGCATAAAATTATGTTTGCTTTGTATCTTATGTTACAACCATTTTCAGGCCAAACTAACACCACCATTGAATTTAGGAGGTCCAAATTAAGGGGACATGACCCCTATTGATCTTTAAATCTTGTTATTTTTGCAGGATGAAATTTGGATCCACCGAAGAAGACGACCGGAGCTAGGGCTCCGGTGCTTCTCTGATTCAATTTCTTTTATTATATAATTATTTGTTTGTATTTTAATAACAAAAAGGCAGCATGACACAAATGATGAATGATGCGTTTTTATTACATAAAAACGTGGATTCGATCCATATGTTTTGCAATTATTTTGTTTCTTCTCCAAAGTAACAGGCAGGATTATTATATATTGAGTGATTCCTAGTCTACAAGCACAAACGCAGCATGGCGCAGTGGTAGGGGGAGCATATGTGACCTCAAAGGCGTGGGTTCAACACCGACCCCATGCAATTTGTTTTTTCTTATTTTTTCTAACCTAATTTTCATTCTTTTTTCATTAATTATTTTTTAATTAACCATTAACTAACCTAATCTTTTCAAAACTTTAACAAATTAGGGTTATGGTTTTTAATCAGTAATTAAATTTTTTGACATATTTTTATTTATCTATTAATTAATTAATTAATTAATTAACCTTTTTCTTAATATTAAAATCAATTAGAAACAATTAGGATTTAATTAATTATTAACACTTAAATTATTTTATGCAAAATACCAAAAATATCAACTTAGCTTTTAGGTCTTTAAAATATTTTTCTAACATTTTTCTTATTTTCTTTCTTCACTATTTAATTTTATTAGACAAAATGTATAGGTCGCACTATCAATTGTAATAGCATATATTCCTTTTCTCGCATTTTTTCCTATTATGTATTTGCTCCGAGGATGTAGTAGCGTACTGTGATCGGTGGAAATGAGAACTGACTGTTTTGGAATGCTGGTTCGCATTTTGCGTTTGTTTTTGCAAAATGTCGCGGTAAGCAAGAGTCGCCACCATCTTTTATTTTATCCAACAAGGAAAGGACAAAAGCACAGAAAAATTCCTCTTTGAGATGTTTCTCGGGTTCGGGAGGTAGATTATAGAGAGGGAAGGTGTTAGCACCCTTTCTATCTGTGGTTATCCACGGGCTCTTAGGTACTTGCTCATTATGTTTTCAAAATTTGCTTTTCTTTATGTTTGTGGGTTTGAAAAGAGTTTTTTGTTTGAAAGGAGTGTAAGTGTGAAAAGTTTTGTTTTGCTTTAAAATGAGCAAGTACTTAAGAACCATCTACCTACTCAAAAAGGAATTAAACTGTACAAGTGTCCTTTAGACAGTGCTATCCCACTATTGAGGAGTAGGTAGCACCGTCGTTGGAGTTTTTCGGGTCAATTCGATTAAGGGACGTGTGGTCACTAAAGCAATGTTAGGATGCATTAGAGGTAACCCTAAT
This sequence comes from Vicia faba, assembly GCA_948472305.1. Taxonomy (NCBI): domain Eukaryota; kingdom Viridiplantae; phylum Streptophyta; class Magnoliopsida; order Fabales; family Fabaceae; genus Vicia; species Vicia faba. The sequence continues at coordinate 1,128,987,541 of OX451739.1, read as the reverse complement.
GTCTTAGATCATTTTATCCGAGGCAACCGTTTCGAGGAAACTTATGATCTTTGGACAAGAGAGCGACCTCTAAAACTTCCTATACTCAATGACCACGTTCGAGGCAACCAAGTGAGGTGTACCCTAAGAGTGGAATGTGCGAGTGTATTGTTTTTCAGTTATATTATCTTTGTACATGTTAATGGTGAGCTACTATTGATTTTAGGTTAAAGATTTATCTTGTCATGCATTGCCTATTTATCAAACATCTAACAGTTAATAGTTGCGGAATGTAAATTGCGGAAAATAAATCTAAGCTATTACAAGGCGTCGGGTATTTACATCGCCAAAAACAAACCCTTAAAAATTAAATTGCGAAAAGTAAACAAAAGCGATAAATAAATAAATAAATTCCTAAGTTAAAAACTATTACATTCTCGAAGCATTTACAATATTCAAATATGGATAAAAAATTATTCGCGCGCTAGAAAATTAAATCGGAGTGTCTTAGGGTTTTGACCTTTTTTTATTCAATAAAGCATATTTTTGTTATTTTTTGAATTAAAAATTAGTCTAAATTAATAATTGAATTAATTAATTAAATGAAAATATTTTTGGGTTTTATTTTAATTAAGGAAATAAAATAAGATTGATTAAAAAGTTAATAAAAATCCTAATTCTATATTAATTTTAATTTAATGCAAAAGATTTTAAAATTGTACCTAATTAAACTAAATAAATTAATTAATTGTTATTTACAAAAATAAATAATAAAATTAATGGAATTAAAAAATATTTTTTTTGTTTCTGATTTTTTTTTATGAAAAAGTTAATTGGTTAATTAATTAATTAAGATAATAATAATAATAAAATAGAAATAGAAAAATAATGAAAAAAAATAAAAAAGGAACAAACTCATGGGGGGTGTGGGCCTGAAGAGGGTATTTGAATGGAAATTCCCAGGCCCAGAACGTCCAGCCTTGTTGAACTTTTGTGATTCAATGCATGCTTGTTGACCAGGGAGCATGATGAGCGTGCAATCTAGGCCCCTGGATCTGATCTGAAATCCATCTGGCAAGTGGATCTCTTGAGGTGCATGATGGATCATCCTTTGAGAATTGCACATGAATACCTGAAGAAAAAATAAATAAAGTGTTTTGGGGGACCTGAGATTCGAACCCAGGTCCCAATGCTCAATGACACGCCTGCCTTGCCAACTCTACTGCGCTGTTTCTTTGTTAGTGGAATGTACAACAAACATTATATGATAAACAATTAATTATGCCTGGCAAAATAAAAAAACGCGCAATTTGTTTGAATGGACCAATCACGCTAAGCCATGTCTTCGTCTTCTTCAACGAAGACTGGTTCGTTTACCTGCGGATTTTAGTCCGCAACTAAATCCATGGCATCATCCTATCAAGAGCTACAGGCCATATAAATGCCAATGGGAACCATCATTGCATTCGTCTCTCTCCCCTGATCATTCCTATACCCATCATTAGCCTCAATTTATCCTGCATCAAAAACGCCTAAAAAGCAAGAACAAGAACCCTAGCTCTGGATACGGGGTTATAAGCCACGGAAATAAAATTGAATATTGCAAAATCAATGGAAATTGAATGGCAAGTATGAATGTACAAGAAAATTGGCAAGAGGATGCAAGAAAATGATTTCACGATATCATGTCCAGAGCAAGGTTCGTGGCGACTTACAGTGAGTTTTAGGCAATGAAAAGGCTTGGTTTTGATTGGTGTAGCTCCACTGGATGTCAAGGAAGAGAGCTATGTCAAGCTTTTTGTTTGAATCGAGCTCTAATGTTGTTTTCGATCTCACACTTTTCAAACTTTTTCTCAAAATTCTTCTGGCCGTTTCAGCAGTGTTTTGTGCGTGTTCTAGGTCTGCCTCCCTTGTGTGCATATAATAGAATGTATTTAGGTCAAAACTTGGGCCATAATCCCTATGCATTGAAGGTTTTGAGATTTGATATGATCACCATTGATAAGTTGCCATATTTGCATCAAATCTGAGATTTTGTGCATGTTTTGACTTGGCACGAATTTGATTGAGTGTTATATGATATTTGCAAGCTGTAATGACCACAAGAATCTTATTACATCAATTTTTAGATTTTATTTGATTTAATATTGATTAATAATGAATTAAATCAATAAAAATGCAATAAAATAGAAAAATAGATGAATGTCCATGAAATTAAATATGGAACACGTGTGTGGCATTACAAGACTATATCAAGTGGAAAAAAGTGGGCCCTTTTGTCAAAAATTGGAGTTTTGAGGATAGGTGACTTTTGGCAAATTTGGAAAAATTCCCAACTTCAACAATGCATAACTTCTTCAATTTTGAACTTTTGGAGGTGTTCCTTGACTTTTTAGAAACCTTGAGATGTCTTCTATTCAACCCATTTGGTCTCATCTCATTTTGATCTTCCATGCTCAAGTTATAAGTTTTGGCAAAAAAGGTGTTTTTGTTGACTTTCAAAAATGACCTATAATGTCCAAATTTGTAACTTTTTGTGAGTGCATTTATTGATCTTGGAGTGTGAATATGGATTGTAGGAAATTGCATCCTATTCAAAATGAGCTTTATATGGGTCATTTATCATAAAGTATGAGAAAGTTATGCTTGGTCAAAGTTGAGTTGACTTTTCCTGCAAAACCCTAATTTAGCAACTTTTGAATCTTGATGAATCTTGAGCAATCCTTGATGAATCATGATCAACCCTTTATCAAATGATGAATTATCCTTAAAAATGAGAATGTTGACAAAAATCTTGAGGTTTGACTGTATTTGGGACACAGTTGACTTTTGCCCTAGCACAATCGATTTTTGGACCTCTTGAACAATTGACTGACCAAACTTCCTCTGCAAGGCTTGAAATTTGACATGGATGAACTTAAGAACATATTAGGACATTGGGTAACACTTGAGGTCATTTGTATGTGAGGACCTTGATGCAACACAAAACCTTAATTTTGAATTGACTGCCTTAGGAGGTGATTTGACTGTCCAATTTTTGAGTCATCTTGAGCAACTTGAAGATCATTCTTGACAAATCTTGAGGAATATGGGAGGGAAAATTTTGGGGTGCAACATTTTACCCTGTTCAATTTTCTTAAACCTGAGGATATAGATTGGCTTTCGAGCCTTTCGTGATCCGAAGGTGGAAGATAATTGAACACTAGAGTGCCCAGAAATTTGCACTCACATGGTGTAGTATCAGCATTGTGATGTCGGGAATAGGCTCACAGATGCCATTTGGAGATTGTTGGTAGGAGGATGGGCTTACAGATGCCATCTGCAGGAATGTCGATCGCATAAGAGATTCCTTAGCGAGAACTTGCATACCTGTGGTTGTAAAAGATTCCACTGGGGAAGTCTAACCTTTGTTGAGATTTAGGAACTTGCTTGTACTACAACTGAGAGAATGCTTCAGCTGAGTTTTAAGAACCTGTCCATAATTCAATTGGGGAAACATCTTCATCAAGATCTAGGAACTGTCTCGTGCTCAACGTAGTATACCGTCGAGGTTATAACACTTGTCCACACTATGACGGAGGAAAACATCAAGATCTAGGAACTGACTCGTGCTCAATGGAGTATATCGTTGAGGTTATAGTACTCGTCCACACTATGACGTAGGGAAACATCTTCATCAAGATCTAGGAACTGTCTCGTGCTCAATGGAGTATACCGTTGAGGTTATAGAACTTGTCCACACTATGACGGAGGAAAACATCAAGATCTAGGAACTGACTCGTGCTCAATGGAGTATACCGTTGAGGTTATAGTACTCGTCCATACTATGACATAGGGAAACATCTTCATCAAGATCTAGGAACTGTCTCGTGCTCAATGGAGTATACCGTTGAGGTTATAGAACTTGTCCACACTATGACGGAGGAAAACATCAAGATCTAGGAACTGACTCGTGCTCAATGGAGTATACCGTTGAGGTTATAGTACTCGTCCACACTATGACATAGGGAAACATCTTCATCAAGATCTAGGAACTGTCTCGTGCTCAATGGAGTATACCGTTGAGGTTATAGAACTTGTCCATACTATGATGGAGGAAAACATCAAGATCTAGGAACTGACTCGTGCTCAATGGAGTATACCGTAGAGGTTATAGTACTCGTCCACACTATGACATAATGAAACATCTTCATCAAGATCTAGGAACTGTCTCGTGCTCAATGGAGTATACCGTTGAGGTTATAGAACTTGTCCACACTATGACGGAGGAAAACATCAAGATCTAGGAACTGACTCGTGCTCAATGGAGTATATCGTTGAGGTTATAGTACTCGTCCACACTATGACATAGGGAAACATCTTCATCAAGATCTAGGAACTGTCTCGTGCTCAATGGAGTATACCGTTGAGGTTATAGAACTTGTCCACACTATGACGGAGGAAAACATCAAGATCTAGGAACTGACCCGTGCTCAATGGAGTATACCGTTGAGGTTATAGTACTCGTCCATACTATGACGTAGGGAAACATCTTCATCAAGATCTAAGAACTATCTCGTGCTCGATGGAGTATACCATTGAGGTTATAGAACTTGTCCACACTATGACGGAGGAAAACATCAAGATCTCGGATCTGACTCGTGCTCAATGGAGTATACCGTTGAGGTTATAGTACTCGTCCACACTTTGACATAGGGAAACATCTTCATCAAGATCTAGGAACTGTCTCGTGCTCAATGGAGTATACCGTTGAGGTTATAGAACTTGTCCGCACTATGACGTAGGGAAACTGTCGAGATTGAGAACCTTATATGAAATTTAACCGAGGATAATTCAGTTGAGATTTATGAACCGGTCAGGTCTTCGACGTAATTGAGAACTTTAACTGTATCTTTCCTGAAAGGTAAAGGTCAGTCATATGCAATGCATGATATGGATCAGGCAATGATGTTCTCAAAATAAATGAGATTTTATTCGTATGATGCGTATATGCATGTATCATGATGTATGGGGATATAATGTTTTAGCTGGGGAAAATAAATCCCAAAGCTGCTGGAGAATAGAGTTGAGTTCTTCGTTTCTGCTGGGGATGATGAATGAAGATGATAAACCTGTAGGAGAGAAAAACTCTGTTGGGGGAATAAACTGATGAAGAGATTACTCCGAGAGGAATTACTCCGTGGGGAAGAGACGTTCTGCTGAAGATTTTAACGATAACTCCGCTGGGGATTCTGTTGATAAGCTCTGTTGGGGATTTTAATGATGAACTCTGCTGGGGATAGAAAGAACTTCGCTGGGGATGATCTTTCAGTTGCAACTTGCTGAGGATAACCCAGTTAGACTCTTGTGAGGATAACCTTCTGAATTTGGCTGGGGAGATTTATTTGCGCTCTGCAGGGGATAAGCTTCCAGAATCTACTGGGGAAGATGATTCAGCTCTGGTGGGGAAGCCTTTTTTAGACTACGCTGGGGAAATGGCTCCACCAGGGGTATCTTGTATTCCGCCGGGGAACATTCTTATATTCTGTTGAGGAATATTAAGACTGCCGGGGATGCTCTTATACTTGCTGGAGGATATCTTTATACTCCGCTAGGGAAGATTAAGACCTCCGAGGATATCAAGCCTTTTTAGGGCCGATGACAGATTAACTCTGCTTGGGGAGAGCATTGTTGATTCATTCGTAGTTGCAAGCCTCAGTGGGGAGAGCTACTGTGATCGGTGGATCTGGAACTGACTGTTTAACGCTGGTTCGTGAAATGTCGCGGAAGCAAGAGTCGCCACCGTCTTTTATTTTCTCCAAATGGAAAGGACAAAAGCACAGAAAAATTCCTTAAAGAGATTGCTCTCGGTTCGGGAGGTAGGTTATAGAAAGGGAAGGTGTTAGCACCCTTTCTATCCATGGTTATCCATGGGCTCTTAGATACTTGCTCATTTGTGTTTTCAAAAATGGTTTGTTTGCTTTTCAACTGTGGGTTTAAAAAAAGTTTCTTTGAAAAATCCAGTTCGACTCTTGTATCGGTCCTCAAGAGTGTTTGAAAAGTTGCTTTCGAAAGCTTTTTGAAAAGGTGTCGGTGTGAAAAGTATTTTTTGAATTTGTTTTGAAATTAGCGCAAGTATCCACGAGTCGTCTACCTACCCTAAGGAATTCGTCTGTGTAAATGTCCTTTAAAGTAGTGCCATCCCACCATTGAGAGGTAGGTAGCACCACCGTTGGAGGTGTTCGGGTCAATTCGAAGGTTCGGGACATGGTGATCACCAGAGCAATGAGAAGACACCTTAGAAGCTACCCTCATGCCAGGTTCCCGGATCATGAGGACTTACTAAGACATCCTCTACTCGACGATCACCTTTCGAGGCAAGGCAACAGTGAGGCGTACCCTAGGGGTGGTGTGTGCGATTGGTGTGTCAGATTCAGATATTTGTTTTGTCATGTTATCGGTGTTCTACGCTTGATTTTATTTAGGTCCATTCATTCTTGCATGCTTTGTTTAACAGTTAAAAGTTGCGAGGAAAAGTAAATCTAAAGCTATTACAAATGGCGCGGGTCCACATCGCCAAAATTAACCAGGACCCGATTTGACGGAAAGTAAATAAAGCAAATAAAGTAAAGTGCGAGAAGTAATTGTTACAAAGCTTTGGGAGAGGTACATAATTATTTAAACGAAATAAAATAAATATGCGAAATTAAACAATTAAGTCGAAAGGAGGGCGTTGGACCCCTTTTGCAAAAAATTAAGATTAATAAGGAATTAGAATTAAAATTAAAAGAAGATGTTTTTGGTATTTTAGTATTTAAATGAAAAGAGAGAATTAATTAAAATTTAAATTGAATGCAAACCCTAATTCTAATGGCTTTTAAGTTATTAAGAAAAATATTAAATTAAAACCTAAATTAAACCTAACTTTTTTATGTACAATTTAATTATAAAAAATAAATAAAATAAATATTATTATTGTGAAAGAAAAATTAAAAAAAAGGAATAAAACATTGATTAAACCTATTTCTACATTTTTTAGATTTTTTATGAAAAGAATTAATATTACACTTAAATTAGAACTAAATATTTACATGCAAGTTTGTTTATAAAAATACTAAAATAAGTAATATTTTATTATTTTTTTTCTTTTTCTGATTTTTATGTGTTTTTATATTTTTGTGAGAATAATTAATTAAATTAAACAAATAAAGAAAATCAAACAATAATTAAAAATAAAATATAAGAAAAATATGAAAAATTGCAAACCAGGGGGGGTGGAAGTCCCAAATTGGAGGTATAGTTTTGAATAATCTGGCCCAAAAACCCTGAGTCTGTTTGACCTTTTTGAATAGTATGCTGAAGCGTTGACTAGGGTGTAGCGTGTTCTTGAGCTCCATGCCCTTGATTTGATCTCCCAGGGCGCGTGTATGGTTTGATCTGGAGGTGCATCATGGTTTCCAACACAAGCGCTGCATGGGAATTATTGTGGAAAAATAATATTGAAATTACACAGACCTGGGGTTCGAACCCAGGTCACTAGCATCACCAATCAACACCTGTGCCACTGAGCCATGTCAAAGCGTTTGATATATAAATAACAAATAAATAATATAAAAGAAAACAACGCGTTAGTGGGTTGGAACGCGCGAAATTCAAAACAGCCTATCACGTTTTGACAACACATCATCTTCTTCGCGTGTTTAGTTTTTTTTCTTCTGAAACAAGAACATAAAGCAACGGTTTTAAACGTGTTCTATTAGGTGGCTTTAGAGAAAATAGCGATTAGCTCTCCTTGGCACATAAATTCAGCGCGATGGTTGTTTCCTCTTCGTCTGAACATGCTGAATCTAATGGTGGTGGTTTGGAGTCTCAATTTTTCCTCGTTTGAAAATCCCTAATTTGAAGCTTTATAAACCCTAACAATCAAACATGGCATAATCGTATATAGCGCATAAAAATGCAATTGAATATGTTGGTTAGCATCAGAATATCATAATGAACATGAATCAATAAATAAAAAATGCAAAGGATGTGTGAATCATGATGCACGATCGTGGAATTTTCTTGATGCAGTCTCGGTTCAATATACCAGTTCTTGGAGTTTTGATGAGTGTTATGGATTAGAACATGTTCAGGAACCTTCAAGGAAGCTAATGGAATGGTTTTTATGCCTTGAATCGACCTCTAACAATGATTTCAGAATTGCCTTTTTCAGAGAAAAATTCAAGTTTGATTCTTATGTTTCTGAGCAGCTGTGCCTCTAGCATGATTAGGTTTTTGATCAAGCATATGTAGTGAGTCTATTAGGTTAACAAAACTCAATCAAATCTATGGCATTCATTGTTTTTGATAATTGATTTTCTAAGGATCTTTTCATATCTTTTTCCATGTGTATTTGGTTCAAAATCATGCCAATCAATCCAAATCTTTCCTAATTGGCATATGCACGAAATATTGATGATATAATGTACACAAAAAGATTGAAAAACTTAGGTTAGCATTTTTCATGTATTTATTTTAATTTAAATGAATTATTATTAATAAAAATCCAAATAAATAAATAAAAAATGAAATAAGACTTCCCTTTGGGCCAAGTAGTCGTGCATATGTCATGGATGATGAATCATGGAAGAAAAATGGGCCCATTAGCAATTTTAGGTCATTTGAAGTAGTGTTGACTTTTCAAAATATCCAAAAATTTCCCAACTTCCACAAGGCATAACTTGCTCAATTTTTAAGCTTTTCTCATGTTCTTGGACATTTTGGAAAGGTCTTTGAGTCCTCTAACCAATGCCTTTGGTCCCATGTCATTTTGATTTACCAATCTCAAGTTATGGTCTTTGACCTAAAGTCCCTTTTTGTTGACTTTTGAAAATGACCTATAATGTTGAAATTGATAACTTTTTGTGAGAGCATTTCTTGGACTTGAAGTATGAAGATGAGTTGTAGGAAATGTATTTCTCTTCAAAATGAGCTTTGGATGGAATTTTTCTGATAATCCATGTGAAAGTTATGCCTTGGTCAATTTCAGTTGACTTTTTCAGCTGTCCAAATAAGGAAACTTTTGCATCTTGATGATTTCTGAGCCAAATTTTGAGAATCATGATCAAGCATTGATCAAATGATGTTTGTGGCTTCAAAATTATATGTTGACCAAAAATTTGAACTTTTGACTGTCAAATGACCATTTTGCCCCTACAGTTGACTGTAGTGCAATTTAGGGTTTTGACTGTGCAATTTTGAGCTGAATGCCTTGAAACTTGATATGAGGATGCTTGACCATATTTGTAGGAATATGAGACTTGATTGGGCCTTTGAAAACTTCCTTTTCTTGATCAGAACACAAACCCTAGTTTTGACTGTATAGGAGACCTTTGCACTGTGCAACTCTTGGGGAATTTTGTGACTGGGCTTGGCAATTTCTTGAAGAATATGGGAGGGCAAATTTTGGGGTACAACAGTTGCCCCTGTTCAATCTTCTTAGACCTGAGGATGCAGATTGGCTGACATGCCTTTCGTAATCCGAGGGTAGAAGATGATTGAACACTAGAGTGCCCAGAAATTTGCGCTCACATAGTAGTAGTGATGATGGGAATGGGCTTATAGATGCCATTTAGAGGTTGCTGGATAGGATGATGGGCTTATAGATGCCATCTGGATGTTGATCGCGTAGGAGATTCCTTAGCGAGAACCTGTATACCTGCAAAAGAAAAAATGAGTACCTGACACGTTGCAGGAGCTGATTTTAGATGCTTGGTATAGATATGTCCTGACTGGTTACAGGAGCTGAGTCTGGAGCTTCAAAAGATGGTGAATGAACCAGAGATGGTTACCATCTTAGCATGAATGGTAAGAGAACCTTGGGCGACTTTAACTTCAACAACGCTCGTTGAGAAAAAAAATCTTGGGTGTCTTCTACTGGGATAAGAATCAGGGAGATCTTAGGGTCGATCTGACTGAACCAGAGAAGGCCTTTGACTGGATAAGCATCAGGAAAATCTTAGGGTCGATTTAACTGAACCGGACAAGGTCTTGGAATATCTTCAACTGGATAAGCATCAGGGAGATCTTGGGGTCGATCTGACTGAACCAGAGAAGGCCTTTGACTGGATAAGCATCAAGAAAATCTTAGGGTCGATTTAACTGAACCGGACAAGGTCTTGGAATATCTTCAACTGGATAAGCATCAGGGAGATCTTGGGGTCGATCTGACTGAACCAGAGAAGGCCTTTGACTGGATAAGCATCAGGAAAATCTTAGGGTCGATTTAACTGAACCGGACAAGGTCTTGGAATATCTTCAACTGGATAAGCATCAGGGAGATCTTAGGGTCGATCTGACTGAACCAGAGAAGGCCTTTGACTGGATAAGCATCAGGAAAATCTTGGGGTCGACTTAACTGAACCGGACAAGGTCTTGAAAGATGATTGAGAATTTAGCTGATTCTTTCCTGAAAGGTAAAGGTCAGACATATGCAATGCATGACATGAATCAAGCAATGATATTCTCAACATAAATGAGATTTGTAATGATATAATGCGTCTATGCATGCTATAATGATGTATGTGATGTTTTATATATGTTTTTGTCTAGGAAAGTGAATCCTTGACGGGTGCCGGGAAGTCGTATCCTGGGCTGATGTTGAAGAATAGATTTTGCTTCCGCTGGGGATGATAACTGCAAGAATACCGGTAGGAGAATATGACTCCGTTGCGGAATAAACTTGGCAAATGAAGGATTCTGCGGGGAGAAAAGATACTCTAGCGACCATGCTGGGAAGCAATACTCTGTGGGGATAGAGATGTTTTGCTGAATTGTTGATAACTTGCTGAGGATACCCTTGTTGTTGAAAGTGTTGATGGACTCCGCTGGGGTAAGAAGACTTCGTCGAGGACGCTCTTTCCGTGGCTTTTGGCTGAGGATAACCTAGTTATATCCTGTTAAGGAAATAACTCTTTGAATCAAGCCGGACGACGCGTTCGTGTTCTGCGAGGGGATAAGCTTCCAGAATCTACTGGGGATAAGCTTGCTGCTTGGGGAGATGAATTCCAACTTTCCTGGGGGAACTGGGGTGGACTCTTCTGGGGGGTTTTGAACTGCGGGGGAAGTGATTCCTTTGAATGTTGATATGCCGCCGGGGAACAGTCTTTTAGGCCAAGACTGCCGGGGATACTTGTTAAGAATATATGCTGCTGCTGGGGAATGTTGAGATCTACGGGAGGATACCCAACTTCCTTGAGATTTGATAATTTTGCTTGGAGAGGAATGTACTGTTTGCTGACTCTCTGGGGAATTAAGATGACTAGTCGTATTCTTTAACTGAACCTACCTTGGTACCTTGGAGGATAGAACAATTAAATTGTTTAGACAACTCTTTATTGCCCCTGTTTCTAGTGTCACCTGCAATTAACTCCTTTGTTTCGTATGCAAATATTTATGAGTTAGCAAATTATTGTCAATGCATATATCACAAATTGAACCTTGGACGTTCTTCGCAAAACAAAACAGAAAAAGAAAACACTTGGCACGTTTAATTGAAAATATATTTGTATTGATTTTTGAACGGCCTGTGAATATGCGTTTTGTGTATAAGAGACTGACGTCCTAGTAAGAGGAACGCCGCCGAACAAGAGAGTTTATACAAATTTTGTATAAAAGAAAATAAAACAGCTGTGTGAAGTGAATGATCCCACTGGGTTTCAGTTCTGCTATTGCCTTTATAACTCTGAGCGTCTCATCACTTGATGACCTTGGTTGAAGGTGAAGCTGACTGATCGATGCCGTCTGAACTTGATGTAGATACCGGATTCTGGATGCAGAGTGATCCAATGAGACATAGTATTACGCTTTTATCCCTAATTTTTGCCTGGACCGCCCTTTCGGGTTTTCAGTCCACCGGGATACCCATTTTTGCCCAAGCCGCCTTTTCAGGTTTTCGACTTGCCGGGTGTACAGATTTTTTCATTTTCATCCCTTCATTTTGCCCGAACCCTTTTGGTTCGACGGGAAGCCCTAATTTTTGCCTAGGCATGTCAGCCTAGCGGGTCTTTTTTTCATGCGTAGTATTTTTTTACTATGTCTGCATTGGCGGGGTGAGGAAGGTCGTCACCATCCATGTTGGTCAATATTATTGCTCCTCCTGAGAACACATGCTTAACCACAAATGGCCCTTCGTACGTGGGGGTCCATTTGCCCCTTGGATCACTCTGAGGAAGGATGATTCGCTTGATTACCAGATCCCCAACTTGATATTCCTGTGGTCTGACCTTTTTGTTAAATGCCCTGATCATCCGTTTCTGATACGTCTGACCATGACAAATAGCAGCAAGTCTCTTTTCATCAATGAGGTTGAGCTGGTCAAGTCGTGTCTGGATCCAATCATCTTCGTTCAGATTTGCTTCCTTCATTATCTGGAGAGAGGGAATTTGCACTTCGATTGGCAAGACTGCCTCCATACCATAAACCAAGGAAAAAGGAGTTGCCCCGGTTGACGTCCTAGCTGAGGTACGGTACCCATGTAGAGCGAACGGTAACATCTCGTGCCAATCTTTATAAGTCACTGTCATCTTCTGCACGATTTTCTTGATGTTCTTATTTGCTGCTTCTACAGCCCCATTCATCTTCGGTCTGTAAGGAGAAGAATTGTGGTGCTGTATCTTGAACTGTTCGCAGAGCTCAACGATCATCTTGTTGTTCAGATTGGTACCGTTGTCTGTAATAATCCGCTCAGGGACGCCGTACCGACATATCAGGTTGTGCCGAATGAACCGTGCCACAACAGTCTTGGTTACCGTAGCATAGGAGGCTGCCTCGACCCACTTTGTGAAATAATCAATCGCCACTAGGATGAAGCGATGTCCATTAGATGCCGTAGGTTTAATCTCGCCGATCATGTCTATGCCCCACATTGCAAACGGCCAAGGCGCGGTCAGAACATTCAAGGGAACCGGAGGAACATGCACCTTGTCTGCATAAATCTGGCACTTATGGCATGTCCTGGAATGCTGGTAGCAGTCAGCTTCCATTGTGGACCAGTAATATCCTGCCCGTAGGATCTTCTTAGCCATAGTATGCCCACTGGAATGTGTACCAAAGGTCCCTTCATGTAGCTCTTCCATGATTCTTTCTGCTTCAGTCTTATCCACACAACGCAGTAAGGTTGAATCATGGTTTCTGTTGTACAAGATGCCGTTGCTAAGGAAGAACTTGGCTGCGAACCTCCTCAGGAATTTCTTATCGTTGACAGATGCACCTTCAGGGTATTCCTGAGCTTCCAGATATCTCTTCACCTCATGGTACCAAGGCTTCTCAGTCACCAATTCAGTTTCGAGATCACAACAGTATGCCGGTTCGTCCAGTTTCCAGATGATGATCCGGGGAGCCTCATTATCCCATTTGACCTTGAACATTGAAGACATTGTAGCTAACGCGTCCGCTAGCTGATTCTCTTCTCTTGGAAAGTGCTCAAAGGTTATCTCTGTGAAGTGGGGAATCAGGGTCAACACACATTCTCTGTAAGGAATCAGGTTTGGATGTTTCGTATCCCACTCTCCTTTGATCTGGTTGATCACAAGAGCGAAATCTCCGAAGACACTTAGAAATTTGATCCTTAGGTCGATCGCAGCTTGAAGACCCATGATACACGCCTCATACTCCGCCATATTGTTGGTACAGTTGAAACACAGCCGGGCAGTGAGTGGAGTATGAGTACCTTGAGGTGATATGATTATGGCGCCGATACCGTTACCCAAAGCATTGGAGGCTCCGTCAAAGTGCATAGACCATCGGGATCCTGGCTCAGGTCCTTCATCCGGTCCAGGTACTTCACAATCTGTCACTATCATGATGCTTTCATCCGGAAACTCAAAGTTCATTGACTGATAGTCATCTACAGCTTGATGTGCTAAGTGGTCTGCCAATACACTCCCCTTGATGGATTTCTGGGTCGTGTACTGAATGTCGTATTCCGTCAAGATCATTTGCCATCTTGCAATTCTCCCAGACAGAGCAGGCTTTTCGAATATGTACTTTATAGGGTCCATCTTTGAGATCAACAAGGTAGTGTGAGTCAGCATATACTGTCTCAGCCGGCGAGCAGCCCATACCAAAGCGCAGCAAGTTTTCTCAAGCAGTGAGTATCGGGTCTCACAGTCGTTAAACTTTTTGCTAAGGTAATAAATAGCATGCTCTTTTCGGCCAGACTCGTCATGCTGCCCCAGCACACACCCCATTGAGTTGTCAAGCACTGTCAGGTATAGTATCAGAGGTCTCCCTTCAACCGGTGGCATAAGGATAGGTGGTTCTTGGAGATACTCTTTGATTCTGTCGAAGGCAGCCTGACATTCATCGTTCCAACGTACTACCTGATCTTTCTTCAGTAGTTTGAAGATTGGCTCACAGGTAGCAGTCAGTTGTGAGATGAATCGAGCGATGTAATTCAGGCGTCCTAAAAAGCCTCTGACTTCCTTCTCTGTCTTAGGAACTGGAATCTCTTGAATAGCTTTGACCTTAGCAGGGTCCACTTGAATACCTTTATCACTGACCACGAAGCCTAGCAACTTCCCAGATCTTACCCCGAAGGTGCACTTGTTCGGGTTCAATCTTAACTTGTACAGTTTCAACCGGTCAAACAACTTCTTCAGATGATCTAGATGCTCTTCCTCAGTCTGGGACCTCGCGATCATGTCGTCCACATACACCTCTATCTCATGATTGATCATATCATGAAATAAAGCAACCATGGCACGTTGGTAGGTTGCCCCAGCGTTCTTCAACCCGAACGACATGACCTTGTAACAGAAGGTGCCCCACTGAGTGACAAATGTAGTCTTTTCCATGTCTTCAGGTGCCATCTTAATCTGATTGTAACCTGAAAAGCCATCCATGAAAGAGAATACCTTGTGCTGAGCTGTATTATCAACAAGGACATCAATGTGAGGTAGGGGGAAGTCATCCTTGGGGCTGGCCCTGTTCAGATCCCTGTAATCGACACACATTCTGACCTTACCGTCCTTCTTAGGTACCGGCACCACATTAGCAACCCACTGAGGGTAAGAAGTTACTGCAAGGAACCCCGCATCAAACTGTTTCATGACCTCGGCTTTAATCTTCTCAGACATCTCTGGACGCATCCGACGGACCTTTTGCTTAACTGGAGGGCAGTCTTCCTTAGTTGGCAAATGATGGACCACAATATCGGTATCCAACCCAGGCATGTCTTCGTAGGACCAAGCAAAGATCTCCATATAATCATGCAGCATCTTGGTTAACCGTTGCTTCACGCTGAGCTCTAGGTTGGCACCAATCTTTACCTCTTTCCTGTCTGCCTCAGTACCTAAGTTTATGGTTTCCACTGGCTCTTCATGGGGTTGAATTGCCCTCTCTTCCTGAAGCAACAGTCTTGCAAGCTCGCCCGGCACTTCGCAATCATCTTCACCTTCGTCTTCGGCTAAGTTGATCGGATTTTCGAAGTCATAACTGGCAGTAGCAGAGTTGTTATCAGTGAGATCCAGAGTGGATTGAAACCTGTATGAGTGAGTGTGTGTGTAAATACAGCTGTTTTGAAAATTATGTAAAGGAAAAGAAAGACAGAAAAGGAGCACAATATTTGCAATGCGAAAGTACGTCCAAGATTTTCATTCATGATATATGAAATGACAGTTTGTATGCCCTCACAAATGATACCACGGTGCCTCGGGTAAGACACCGGGCCATAGAGTTTATTATTGTTTATTACAAAATAACAAAACATAGTAATTCATTACTCAGTAACAAGAGAAACAGGGAGATTGTCTTTTGCACTCCAATTGTTAGGCCCACTATCGGTTGCCGGGTAGATCCAGCTATCAAACTCAGCATCGTCCACTTCGTCTTCGTCCCCAATAGCATTTACTCCATGAGCAGGTAGGGGAGCTGTCACCACATTAGGCTTTTCAGATGCCTCAAACTGTACCTCCTTGGCGTCAATGAGGTCCTGCAGCTTATTCTTTAGTTCCCAGCAGTCATCAGTAGAGTGCCCCGGGCTATCTGAATGGTAAGCACAACGAGCATTCGGGTTGTACTTAGGAGATGCAGTGTTGGGGAACTTCGGAGCCTCCCTGACAGTCACTAAGTTAGTGGATAGCAACTGTGGCAGGATCTGTGATAGGGTCATGTTTAACCGGGTAAACTCCCTCCGGGGTCTTTCAGCCTTTTGAGGATTAGTTGGCCGAGGAGCAGCAGCAGGCTTAGCAATCATTACTGCACTGACAGATTGGCGGTGCTCAGGTCTCTCTGATTTCCTGGAACCATATACGGCACTAGACTCCTTCTTGAAGGGTTTCTTCTCAGAACTAGATGATGCACCCTTCGGAATTTTTCCAGACTTTAACCCAGCTTCAATTCTCTCTCCAGTCAAGATCAAATCAGTGAACCCAGCAGAAGAATTCCCAATGAGATGGTTTAAAAATGGCCCAGATAGGGTCCCCAAGAACATGTCTACCAATTCCCGATCAGTCAACGGTGGCTGCACCCTGCCAGCCAGGTCTCTCCATTTCTGAGCGTACTCCTTAAAACCTTCGCTTGCACCTAACGACATACCCTGGAGTTGGGTACGTGTAGGGGCAAGGTCGGCATTATATTGATACTGCTTCTAGAAAGCAGTAGCCAACTCCTCCCAGTTACGAACCTTGGTCCCATCCAGCTGATAGAACCATTCGAGATGAGTCCCTGAAAGACTCTCCTGGAAGAAGTGGATCCATAAATTCTTATCCGCAGAGTACGGCTGAATTTTCCGAACATAGGACCTTAGATGCAGCTTGGGACAAGACGCCCCGTCATACTTAGAGAAGGATGGTGCTTTGAACTTGTGAGGGATGATCACACCAGTTGACAAACCCAAATCTCCGAAATCCAGCCCAGGTACCTGTTGAACCTCCATAGCCTTCAACCTATCCTCCAGTTGCTTGTATCTGTCGTCTGTAGGAGGGTACTGCTCTTCATCAAAATCTGTCTCGTTGTCGGAGACTACCGGACTAGGAACCCTTGCTTCTGCCTGAGGAGAATTCTTGTCAACAGAAGAACCAGCCTCTTCCTGTTGCAGAGTATTGTTAAACCTTCGGCCCGAGTTGAACA
The DNA here is from genome assembly GCA_948472305.1 of Vicia faba. Lineage (NCBI taxonomy): Eukaryota > Viridiplantae > Streptophyta > Magnoliopsida > Fabales > Fabaceae > Vicia > Vicia faba. The sequence continues at coordinate 1,128,970,471 of OX451739.1, read as the reverse complement.
GAACAGTTCTTCTCTTCTTCTTCTTCTCCTTCTTCAGGAGCATAGCCTTCAGTTCTTCTTGGCCTTGAGCCAGACCCTTGATTAATTCCTGGAATTGTGCATTCTGCACCTGAAGAGCCTTGATCGATGTCTCAGTTGATGCAGAGTCGGTATTCATGATGCTGAAATAAACAGAGAAGACTGTAAGCGACCTAAAAAGGGGGAAAAACCTGCTATGCACATGATGTATGAAATGCGTATGATTTATGTTTTCAAAGACAATCGGGAATCAACTTTGTAAACAAAAGGAACACACTTCATTAGATTCAACTTTGCAACTGAAATTATTCAACAAGTTGCCCTTAGGCGTTACAGGAAAGGAAATACTAAAAAGGAAATAAAACTGTAAAAGCACATCTGAGACTTTTTATTGATCCCATGGTCTCCTCTTCTCAGTACGGATGTAGGCATTCAGAGCTCTCTCATTCTCCAACTGCTTGGTCAGCTTCTGGATCTTTGATTCCTGCTCGTTGAACTTTTCCCGGTAAGAATCCCGCTCTTCTCGCAGTTGCGACCAAGATCTCTTCAATGTCTCATAATCAGTAGGTATCTGAGGAGGAAGGACAGTTGGAGGAGCACCATCTTTGTCAGGACACTCAAGAATGACAGGTCTGACAGCTTCATACGGCATACCTAACTTCTGAGCGCGGATGCGAACCCATTTGTAGTAGGCTTCCATAGGTAAAGAAGTCTTTTGCCCTAATTCTTGTGGGTCAGCTTTATGAACCTTGTCCCAAGCCTTGATGAACCTACGACGCAGCTCGTCACTATCCACCTGAAACTCAAAACTGATGTGAGGCACTAACATCTCATGGGGACCTGCTCTTCTTGCTCTTCCAAACTGACGGAGTGCTAGACATGGATTGTAAGAGATCCCTCCTTGAGTACCAATCAGAGGAACATTAGGATACTCCCCACATCGATCAATAATAGCTATCTCATCCAAACCTCTGCAAGTCCAAATGATGTCTTTATCGGTGAGAGACATTAACCTATGAGCCCAACCTCTTCCTTCTTGGTTCTTCAGTACGAACTTAGGGAGGTGCGAAATAAACCACCTCACCAACAAAGGGATACAACACCATAGGGTTCCTCGTCTTCGGGTAGTACGGGCATGAAGTTGTTGCAAGATGTCACCCAAGAGAGTGGGCACAGGATTCTGAGACATAAAGATCCTTATGGCAGTGACATTTATGAAGTTGTCAGGATTAGGAAACAGGACTAACCCATAGATTAGGAGAGCCAAGATGTCTTCATATGCCCTAAAGTCCAGGTCATTCCAGAAATTGTTAGCCTTACCAATCAGAAACTTGGCCAAGAAACCCTTAACTCCGCTTCTAGTCACCCAGTTGTCTGTTACCTCTTGATGGGTCAAAGGAAGAGCTGCAGCAACATCCTCAAGCCTGAGGGTCTTTTCCCAACCAGTAAAGGGAGTCTGATCCAAGATAGGGATGCCAAGCAAATCAGAGAACTCTTCCAGGGTAGGGACCAGCTGGAAGTCTTGAAAGGTGAAGCACTGGTACAGAGGGTCATAGAACTGGGTCAGAACACTCATCAACTATTGATCCCGCTTTGCAGTGACTAAACTGAGAATGGAACCATGCCTCTGAATGAAGGAAGTGGTATTTGGAATTCTGCTAACCAACTCATCAAGCAACTCAGGTGAACGAACAAAGTTGAACCGGATAGTATTCCTTCGCACAGGCATCATAATGTCCTACAAAACAGAGCAAAGGTGAAACCCTCTTGTCTTTGAAATGGTCAGTCCTTATGCAGGATGCATGCAATGCTCATGATGCTATGATGTTATGATAAAGCACACCACATACAGATACAAAGGCAAACATGGTAAGGCACACAAGTCACACAAAGCAAGCCCCTAAAGTTTAGGCCAGCATGAGGTCTAGGTACTACCCTCTTTCAGTTTGTTGGTTCATACCTGTCCTAATCAAAAGTAACCGGGTTCTTAGAGGATCCCAATATCATTGACTACCCTCAATCGGTCATAACTCCAGCATCGCAATCTTTTCTTGCAGCCAGAACCATCACGAGAGTTTAGCCTCAATAGGTGTAGCATACTGCTACAATTCTAAAGGCCAAGTTGTGTCAATTAAGGTTCTAAGGTTGTTGGTGCTTAATGACTCCTTAGAAGACCCATATTCTCCTCGTTGCGACACAAGGGATATCGGTACAGACCAAGGTGCCACACCAACGTAGCCACTGCTTCACCCGTGTCGGTCTACGCCGGACAGGTCCCTCACAGCTTATGCTACCTAAACAGGGTATCCCCAGATCCGGGTTAGGATCTATGTAACTCCGATGCAACCCACAATAATAAAGCAAGCAAATCAATACAAGTGAAAACACAGTTATGAACTAGCCCTAAGGTACACCTCACTTTAAGTTTAAGTCCCCAGCAGAGTCGCCAGTTCTGTGATCGGTGGATCTGGAACTGACTGTTTAACGCTGGTTCGCGAAATGTCGCGGAAGCAAGAGTCGCCACCGTCTTTTATTTTCTCCAAATGGAAAGGACAAAAGCACAGAAAAATTCCTTAAAGAGATTGCTCTCGGTTCGGGAGGTAGGTTATAGAAAGGGAAGGTGTTAGCACCCTTTCTATCCATGGTTATCCATGGGCTCTTAGATACTTGCTCATTTGTGTTTTCAAAAATGGTTTGTTTGCTTTTCAACTGTGGGTTTAAAAAAAGTTTCTTTGAAAATTCCAGTTCGACTCTTGTATCGGTCCTCAAGAGTGTTTGAAAAGTTGCTTTCGAAAGCTTTTTGAAAAGGTGTCGGTGTGAAAAGTATTTTTTGAATTTGTTTTGAAATTAGCGCAAGTATCCACGAGTCGTCTACCTACCCTAAGGAATTCGTCTGTGTAAATGTCCTTTAAAGTAGTGCCATCCCACCATTGAGAGGTAGGTAGCACCACCGTTGGAGGTGTTCGGGTCAATTCGAAGGTTCGGGACATGGTGATCACCAGAGCAATGGGAAGACACCTTAGAAGCTACCCTCATGCCAGGTTCCCGGATCATGAGGACTTACTAAGACATCCTCTACTCGACGATCACCTTTCGAGGCAAGGCAACAGTGAGGCGTACCCTAGGGGTGGTGTGTGCGATTGGTGTGTCAGATTCAGATATTTGTTTTGTCATGTTATCGGTGTTCTACGCTTGATTTTATTTAGGTCCATTCATTCTTGCATGCTTTGTTTAACAGTTAAAAGTTGCGAGGAAAAGTAAATCTAAAGCTATTACAAATGGCGCGGGTCCACATCGCCAAAATTAACCAGGACCCGATTTGACGGAAAGTAAATAAAGCAAATAAAGTAAAGTGCGAGAAGTAATTGTTACAAAGCTTTGGGAGAGGTACATAATTATTTAAACGAAATAAAATAAATATGCGAAATTAAACAATTAAGTCGAAAGGAGGGCGTTGGACCCCTTTTGCAAAAAATTAAGATTAATAAGGAATTAGAATTAAAATTAAAAGAAGATGTTTTTGGTATTTTAGTATTTAAATGAAAAGAGAGAATTAATTAAAATTTAAATTGAATGCAAACCCTAATTCTAATGGCTTTTAAGTTATTAAGAAAAATATTAAATTAAAACCTAAATTAAACCTAACTTTTTTATGTACAATTTAATTATAAAAAATAAATAAAATAAATATTATTATTGTGAAAGAAAAATTAAAAAAAAGGAATAAAACATTGATTAAACCTATTTCTACATTTTTTAGATTTTTTATGAAAAGAATTAATATTACACTTAAATTAGAACTAAATATTTACATGCAAGTTTGTTTATAAAAATACTAAAATAAGTAATATTTTATTATTTTTTTTCTTTTTCTGATTTTTATGTGTTTTTATATTTTTGTGAGAATAATTAATTAAATTAAACAAATAAAGAAAATCAAACAATAATTAAAAATAAAATATAAGAAAAATATGAAAAATTGCAAACCAGGGGGGGTGGAAGTCCCAAATTGGAGGTATAGTTTTGAATAATCTGGCCCAAAAACCCTGAGTCCGTTTGACCTTTTTGAATAGTATGCTGAAGCGTTGACTAGGGTGTAGCGTGTTCTTGAGCTCCATGCCCTTGATTTGATCTCCCAGGGCGCGTGTATGGTTTGATCTGGAGGTGCATCATGGTTTCCAACACAAGCGCTGCATGGGAATTATTGTGGAAAAATAATATTGAAATTACACAGACCTGGGGTTCGAACCCAGGTCACTAGCATCACCAATCAACACCTGTGCCACTGAGCCATGTCAAAGCGTTTGATATATAAATAACAAATAAATAATATAAAAGAAAACAACGCGTTAGTGGGTTGGAACGCGCGAAATTCAAAACAGCCTATCACGTTTTGACAACACATCATCTTCTTCGCGTGTTTTGTTTTTTTCTGAAACAAGAACATAAAGCAACGGTTTTAAATGTGTTCTATTAGGTGGCTTTAGAGAAAATAGCGATTAGCTCTCCTTGGCACATAAATTCAGCGCGATGGTTGTTTCCTCTTCGTCTGAACATGCTGAATCTAATGGTGGTGGTTTGGAGTCTCAATTTTTCCTCGTTTGAAAATCCCTAATTTGAAGCTTTATAAACCCTAACAATCAAACATGGCATAATCGTATATAGCGCACAAAAATGCAATTGAATATGTTGGTTAGCATCAGAATATCATAATGAACATGAATCAATAAATAAAAAGTGCAAAGGATGTGTGAATCATGATGCACGATCGTGGAATTTTCTTGATGCAGTCTCGGTTCAATATACCAGTTCTTGGAGTTTTGATGAGTGTTATGGATTAGAACACGTTCAGGAACCTTCAAGGAAGCTAATGGAATGGTTTTTATGCCTTGAATCGACCTCTAACAATGATTTCAGAATTGCCTTTTTCAGAGAAAAATTCAAGTTTGATTCTTATGTTTCTGAGCAGCTGCGCCTCTAGCATGATTAGGTTTTTGATCAAGCATATGTAGTGAGTCTATTAGGTTAACAAAACTCAATCAAATCTATGGCATTCATTGTTTTTGATAATTGATTTTCTAAGGATCTTTTCATATCTTTTTCCATGTGTATTTGGTTCAAAATCATGCCAATCAATCCAAATCTTTCCTAATTGGCATATGCACGAAATATTGATGATATAATGTACACAAAAAGATTGAAAAACTTAGGTTAGCATTTTTCATGTATTTATTTTAATTTAAATGAATTATTATTAATAAAAATCCAAATAAATAAATAAAAAATGAAATAAGACTTCCCTTTGGGCCAAGTAGTCGTGCATATGTCATGGATGATGAATCATGGAAGAAAAATGGGCCCATTAGCAATTTTAGGTCATTTGAAGTAGTGTTGACTTTTCAAAATATCCAAAAATTTCCCAACTTCCACAAGGCATAACTTGCTCAATTTTTAAGCTTTTCTCATGTTCTTGGACATTTTGGAAAGGTCTTTGAGTCCTCTAACCAATGCCTTTTGTCCCATGTCATTTTGATTTACCAATCTCAAGTTATGGTCTTTGACTTAAAGTCCCTTTTTGTTGACTTTTGAAAATGACCTATAATGTTGAAATTGATAACTTTTTGTGAGAGCATTTCTTGGACTTGAAGTATGAAGATGAGTTGTAGGAAATGTCTTTCTCTTCAAAATGAGCTTTGGATGGAATTTTTCTGATAATCCATGTGAAAGTTATGCCTTGGTCAATTTCAGTTGACTTTTTCAACTGTCCAAATAAGGAAACTTTTGCATCTTGATGATTTCTGAGCCAAATTTTGAGAATCATGATCAAGCATTGATAAAATGATGTTTGTGGCTTCAAAATGATATGTTGACCAAAAATTTGAACTTTTGACTGTCAAATGACCATTTTGCCCCTACAGTTGACTGTAGTGCAATTTAGGGTTTTGACTGTGCAATTTTGAGCTGAATGCCTTGAAACTTGATATGAGGATGCTTGACCATATTTGTAGGCATATGAGACTTGATTGGGCCTTTGAAAACTTCCTTTTCTTGATCAGAACACAAACCCTAGTTTTGACTGTATAGGAGACCTTTGCACTGTGCAACTCTTGGGGAATTTTGTGACTGGGCTTGGCAATTTCTTGAAGAATATGGGAGGGCAAATTTTGGGGTACAACAGTTGCCCCTGTTCAATCTTCTTAGACCTGAGGATGCAGATTGGCTGACATGCCTTTCGTAATCCGAGGGTAGAAGATGATTGAACACTAGAGTGCCCAGAAATTTGCGCTCACATAGTAGCAGTGATGATGGGAATGGGCTTATAGATGCCATTTAGAGGTTGCTGGATAGGATGATGGGCTTATAGATGCCATCTGGATGTTGATCGCGTAGGAGATTCCTTAGCGAGAACCTGTATACCTGCAAAAGAAAAAATGAGTACCTGACACGTTGCAGGAGCTGATTTTAGATGCTTGGTATAGATATGTCCTGACTGGTTACAGGAGCTGAGTCTGGAGCTTCAAAAGATGGTGAATGAACCAGAGATGGTTACCATCTTAGCATGAATGGTAAGAGAACCTTGGGCGACTTTAACTTCAACAACGCTCGTTGAGAAAAAAAATCTTGGGTGTCTTCTACTAGGATAAGAATCAGGGAGATCTTAGGGTCGATCTGACTGAACCAGAGAAGGCCTTTGACTGGATAAGCATCAGGAAAATCTTAGGGTCGATTTAACTGAACCGGACAAGGTCTTGGAATATCTTCAACTGGATAAGCATCAGGGAGATCTTGGGGTCGATCTGACTTAACCAGAGAAGGCCTTTGACTGGATAAGCATCAGGAAAATCTTAGGGTCGATTTAACTGAACCGGACAAGGTCTTGGAATATCTTCAACTGGATAAGCATCAGGGAGATCTTGGGGTCGATCTGACTGAACCAGAGAAGGCCTTTGACTGGATAAGCATCAGGAAAATCTTAGGGTCGATTTAACTGAACCGGACAAGGTCTTGGAATACCTTCAACTGGATAAGCATCAGGGAGATCTTAGGGTCGATCTGACTGAACCAGAGAAGGCCTTTGACTGGATAAGCATCAGGAAAATCTTGGGGTCGACTTAACTGAACCGGACAAGGTCTTGAAAGATGATTGAGAATTTAGCTGATTCTTTCCTGAAAGGTAAAGGTCAGACATATGCAATGCATGACATGAATCAAGCAATGATATTCTCAACATAAATGAGATTTGTAATGATATAATGCGTCTATGCATGCTATAATGATGTATGTGATGTTTTATATATGTTTTTGTCTAGGAAAGTGAATCCTTGACGGGTGCCGGGAAGTCGTATCCTGGGATGATGTTGAAGAATAGATTTTGCTTCCGCTGTGGATGATAACTGCAAGAATACCGGTAGGAGAATATGACTCCGTTGCGGAATAAACTTGGCAAATGAAGGATTCTGCGGGGAGAAAAGATACTCTAGCGACCATGCTGGGAAGCAATACTCTGTGGGGATAGAGATGTTTTGCTGAATTGTTGATAACTTGCTGAGGATACCCTTGTTGTTGAAAGTGTTGATGGACTCCGCTGGGGTAAGAAGACTTCGTCGAGGACGCTCTTTCCGTGGCTTTTGGCTGAGGATAACCTAGTTATATCCTGTTAAGGAAATAACTCTTTGAATCAAGCCGGACGACGTGTTTGTGTTCTGCGAGGGGATAAGCTTCCAGAATCTACTGGGGATAAGCTTGCTGCTTGGGGAGATGAATTCCAACTTTCCTGGGGGAACTGGGGTGGACTCTTCTGGGGGGTTTTGAACTGCGGGGGAAGTGATTCCTTTGAATGTTGATATGCCGCCGGGGAACAGTCTTTTAGGCCAAGACTGCCGGGGATACTTGTTAAGAATATATGCTGCTGCTGGGGAATGTTGAGATCTACGGGAGGATACCCAACTTCCTTGAGATTTGATAATTTTGCTTGGAGAGGAATGTACTGTTTGCTGACTCTCTGGGGAATTAAGATGTACTAGTCGTATTCTTTAACTGAACCTACCTTGGTACCTTGGAGGATAGAACAATTAAATTGTTTAGACAACTCTTTATTGCCCCTGTTTCTAGTGTCACCTGCAATTAACTCCTTTGTTTCGTATGCAAATATTTACGAGTTAGCAAATTATTGTCAATGCATATATCACAAATTGAACCTTGGACGTTCTTCGCAAAACAAAACAGAAAAAGAAAACACTTGGCACGTTTAATTGAAAATATATTTGTATTGATTTTTGAACGGCCTGTGAATATGCGTTTTGTGTACAAGAGACTGACGTCCTAGTAAGAGGAACGCCGCCGAACAAGAGAGTTTATACAAATTTTGTATAAAAGAAAATAAAACAGCTGTGTGAAGTGAATGATCCCACTGGGTTTCAGTTCTGCTATTGCCTTTATAACTCTGAGCGTCTCATCACTTGATGACCTTGGTTGAAGGTGAAGCTGACTGATCGATGCCGTCTGAACTTGATGTAGATACCGGATTCTGGATGCAGAGTGATCCAATGAGACATAGTATTACGCTTTTATCCCTAATTTTTGCCTGGACCGCCCTTTCGGGTTTTCAGTCCACCGGGATACCCATTTTTGCCCAAGCCGCCTTTTCAAGTTTTCGACTTGCCGGGTGTACATATTTTTTCATTTTCATCCCTTCATTTTGCCCGAACCCTTTTGGTTCGACGGGAAGCCCTAATTTTTGCCTAGGCATGTCAGCCTAGCGGGTCTTTTTTTCATGCGTAGTATTTGTTTACTATGTCTGCATTGGCGGGGTGAGGAAGGTCGTCACCATCCATGTTGGTCAATATCATTGCTCCTCCTGAGAACACATGCTTAACCACAAATGGCCCTTCGTACGTGGGGGTCCATTTGCCCCTTGGATCACTCTGAGGAAGGATGATTCGCTTGATTACCAGATCCCCAACTTGATATTCCTGTGGTCTGACCTTTTTGTTAAATGCCCTGATCATCCGTTTCTGATACGTCTGACCATGACAAATAGCAGCAAGTCTCTTTTCATCAATGAGGTTGAGCTGGTCAAGTCGTGTCTGGATCCAATCATCTTCGTTCAGATTTGCTTCCTTCATTATCCGGAGAGAGGGAATTTGCACTTCGATTGGCAAGACTGCCTCCATACCATAAACCAAGGAAAAAGGAGTTGCCCCGGTTGACGTCCTAGCTGAGGTACGGTACCCATGTAGAGCGAACGGTAACATCTCGTGCCAATCTTTATAAGTCACTGTCATCTTCTGCACGATTTTCTTGATGTTCTTATTTGCTGCTTCTACAGCCCCATTCATCTTCAGTCTGTAAGGAGAAGAATTGTGGTGCTGTATCTTGAACTGTTCGCAGAGCTCAGCGATCATCTTGTTGTTCAGATTGGTACCGTTGTCTGTAATAATCTGCTCAGGGACGCCGTACCGACATATCAGGTTGTGCCGAATGAACCGTGCCACAACAGTCTTGGTTACCGTAGCATAGGAGGCTGCCTCGACCCACTTTGTGAAATAATCAATCGCCACTAGGATGAAGCGATGTCCATTAGATGTCGTAGGTTTAATCTTGCCGATCATGTCTATGCCCCACATTGCAAACGGCCAAGGCGCGGTCAGAACATTCAAGGGAACCGGAGGAACATGCACCTTGTCTGCATAAATCTGGCACTTATGGCATGTCCTGGAATGCTGGTAGCAGTCAGCTTCCATTGTGGACCAGTAATATCCTGCCCGTAGGATCTTCTTAGCCATAGTATGCCCACAGGAATGTGTACCAAAGGTCCCTTCATGTAGCTCTTCCATGATTCTTTCTGCTTCAGTCTTATCCACACAACGCAGTAAGGTTGAATCATGGTTTCTGTTGTACAAGATGCCGTTGCTAAGGAAGAACTTGGCTGCGAACCTCCTCAGGAATTTCTTATCGTTGACAGATGCACCTTCAGGGTATTCCTGAGCTTCCAGATATCTCTTCACCTCATGGTACCAAGGCTTCTCAGTCACCAATTCAGTTTCGAGATCACAACAGTATGCCGGTTCGTCCAGTTTCCAGATGATGATCCGGGGAGCCTCATTATCCCATTTGACCTTGAACATTGAAGACATTGTAGCTAACGCGTCCGCTAGCTGATTCTCTTCTCTTGGAAAGTGCTCAAAGGTTATCTCTGTGAAGTGGGGAATCAGGGTCAACACACATTCTCTGTAAGGAATCAGGTTTGGATGTTTCGTATCCCACTCTCCTTTGATCTGGTTGATCACAAGAGCGGAATCTCCGAAGACACTTAGAAATTTGATCCTTAGGTCGATCGCAGCTTGAAGACCCATGATACACGCCTCATACTCCGCCATATTGTTGGTACAGTTGAAACACAGCCGGGCAGTGAGTGGAGTATGAGTACCTTGAGGTGATATGATTATGGCGCCGATACCGTTACCCAAAGCATTGGAGGCTCCGTCAAAGTGCATAGACCATCGGGATCCTGGCTCAGGTCCTTCATTCGGTCCAGGTACTTCACAATCTGTCACTATCATGATGCTTTCATCCGGAAACTCAAAGTTCATTGACTGATAGTCATCTACAGCTTGATGTGCTAAGTGGTCTGCCAATACACTCCCCTTGATGGATTTCTGGGTCGTGTACTGAATGTCGTATTCCGTCAAGATCATTTTCCATCTTGCAATTCTCCCAGACAGAGCAGGCTTTTCGAATATGTACTTTATAGGGTCCATCTTTGAGATCAACAAGGTAGTGTGAGTCAGCATATACTGTCTCAGCCGGCGAGCAGCCCATACCAAAGCGCAGCAAGTTTTCTCAAGCAGTGAGTATCGGGTCTCACAGTCGGTAAACTTTTTGCTAAGGTAATAAATAGCATGCTCTTTTCGGCCAGACTCGTCATGCTGCCCCAGCACACACCCCATTGAGTTGTCAAGCACTGTCAGGTATAGTATCAGAGGTCTCCCTTCAACCGGTGGCATAAGGATAGGTGGTTCTTGGAGATACTCTTTGATTCTGTCGAAGGCAGCCTGACATTCATCGTTCCAACGTACTACCTGATCTTTCTTCAGCAGTTTGAAGATTGGCTCACAGGTAGCAGTCAGTTGTGAGATGAATCGAGCGATGTAATTCAGGCGTCCTAAAAAGCCTCTGACTTCCTTCTCTGTCTTAGGAACTGGCATCTCTTGAATAGCTTTGACCTTAGCAGGGTCCACTTGAATACCTTTATCACTGACCACGAAGCCTAGCAACTTCCCAGATCTTACCCCGAAGGTGCACTTGTTCGGGTTCAATCTTAACTTGTACAGTTTCAACCGGTCAAACAACTTCTGCAGATGATCTAGATGCTCTTCCTCAGTCTGGGACCTCGCGATCATGTCGTCCACATACACCTCTATCTCATGATGGATCATATCATGAAATAAAGCAACCATGGCACGTTGGTAGGTTGCCCCAGCGTTCCTCAACCCGAACGACATGACCTTGTAACAGAAGGTGCCCCACTGAGTGACAAATGTAGTCTTTTCCATGTCTTCAGGTGCCATCTTAATCTGATTGTAACCTGAAAAGCCATCCATGAAAGAGAATACCTTGTGCTGAGCTGTATTATCAACAAGGACACCAATGTGATGTAGGGGGAAGTCATCCTTGGGGCTGGCCCTGTTCAGATCCCTGTAATCGACACACATTCTGACCTTACCGTCCTTCTTAGGTACCGGCACCACATTAGCAACCCACTGAGGGTAAGAAGTTACTGCAAGGAACCCCGCATCAAACTGTTTCATGACCTCGGCTTTAATCTTCTCAGACATCTCTGGACGCATCCGACGGACCTTTTGCTTAACTGGAGGGCAGTCTTCCTTAGTTGGCAAATGATGGACCACAATATCGGTATCCAACCCAGGCATGTCTTCGTAGGACCAAGCAAAGATCTCCATATAATCATGCAGCATCTTGGTTAACCGTTGCTTCACGCTGAGCTCTAGGTTGGCACCAATCTTTACCTCTTTCCTGTCTGCCTCAGTACCTAAGTTTATGGTTTCCACTGGCTCTTCATGGGGTTGAATTGCCCTCTCTTCCTGAAGCAACAGTCTTGCAAGCTCGCCCGGCACTTCGCAATCATCTTCACCTTCGTCTTCGGCTAAGTTGATCGGATTTTCGAAGTCATAACTGGCAGTAGCAGAGTTGTTATCAGTGAGATCCAGAGTGGATTGAAACCTGTATGAGTGAGTGTGTGTGTAAATACAGCTGTTTTGAAAATTATGTAAAGGAAAAGAAAGACAGAAAAGGAGCACAATATTTGCAATGCGAAAGTACGTCCGAGATTTTCATTCATGATATATGAAATGACAGTTTGTATGCCCTCACAAATGATACCACGGTGCCTCGGGTAAGACACCAGGCCATAGAGTTTATTATTGTTTATTACAAAATAACAAAACATAGTAATTCATTACTCAGTAACAAGAGAAACAGGGAGATTGTCTTTTGCACTCCAATTGTTAGGCCCACTGTCGGTTGCCGGGTAGATCCAGCTATCAAACTCAGCATCGTCCACTTCGTCTTTGTCCCCAATAGCATTTACTCCATGAGCAGGTAGGGGAGCTGTCACCACATTAGGCTTTTCAGATGCCTCAAACTGTACCTCCTTGGCGTCAATGAGGTCCTGCAGCTTATTCTTTAGTGCCCAGCAGTCATCAGTAGAGTGCCCCGGGCTATCTGAATGGTAAGCACAACGAGCATTCGGGTTGTACTTAGGAGATGCAGTGTTGGGGAACTTCGGAGCCTCCCTGACAGTCACTAAGTTAGTGGATAGCAACTGTGGCAGGATCTGTGATAGGGTCATGTTTAACCGGGTAAACTCCCTCCGGGGTCTTTCAGCCTTTTGAGGATTAGTTGGCCGAGGAGCAGCAGCAGGCTTAGCAATCATTACTGCACTGACAGATTGGCGGTGCTCAGGTCTTTCTGATTTCCTGGAACCATATACGGCACTAGACTCCTTCTTGAAGGGTTTCTTCTCAGAACTAGATGATGCACCCTTCGGAATTTTTCCAGACTTTAACCCAGCTTCAATTCTCTCTCCAGTCAAGATCAAATCAGTGAACCCAGCAGAAGAATTCCCAATGAGATGGTTTAAAAATGGCCCAGATAGGGTCCCCAAGAACATGTCTACCAACTCCCGATCAGTCAACGGTGGCTGCACCCTGCCAGCCAGGTCTCTCCATTTCTGAGCGTACTCCTTAAAACCTTCGCTTGCACCTAACGACATACCCTGGAGTTGGGTACGTGTGGGGGCAAGGTCGGCATTATATTGATACTGCTTGTAGAAAGCAGTAGCCAACTCCTCCCAGTTACGAACCTTGGTCCCATCCAGCTGATAGAACCATTGGAGATGAGTCCCTGAAAGACTCTCCTGGAAGAAGTGGATCCATAAATTCTTATCCGCAGAGTACGGCTGAATTTTCCGAACATAGGACCTTAGATGCAGCTTGGGACAAGACGCCCCGTCATACTTAGAGAAGGATGGTGCTTTGAACTTGTGAGGGATGATCACACCAGTTGACAAACCCAAATCTCCGAAATCCAGCCCAGGTACCTGTTGAACCTCCATAGCCTTCAACCTATCCTCCAGTTGCTTGTATTTGTCGTCTGTAGGAGGGTACTGCTCTTCATCAAAATCTGTCTCGTTGTCGGAGACTACCGGACTAGGAACCCTTGCTTCTGCCTGAGGAGAATTCTTGTCAACAGAAGAACCAGCCTCTTCCTGTTGCAGAGTATTGTTAAACCTTCGGCCCGAGTTGAACAGAACAGTTCTTCTCTTCTTCTTCTTCTCCTTCTTCAGGAGCATAGCCTTCAGTTCTTATGCCCAAGTGAGATGGCGCCTAGGGCAAAACCCTAGGTGCATGCGCCAAATGACTTGGCTCCTCCTTTGTGGAGCCATCTCAAACATGGTTATTTGCGTAATTTTTTCCGAAACCCGGTTATTTGCGAAATATTTTTTTAATACTTGGTTATTAATAAAAAAAATTCACAAAGTAACTACATAGTTTGGACATTTCTTATGCCCCTGTTTCTGATATTACCCGTAATTCGTCCTTTGTTTCACATGTAAATATTTATGAGCAACAATTAATGTCAAACGCATATATAAAAAATGAACATTGGACGTTCTTTGCACAACAAAACAGATAAAGGAAAAATAATTCGAAACTTGTCTGAAAATGAATTTGTATTGATTTTGAAGTTTGGCCTGTAAATAGGCATTTTTGTACAAGAGGATGACGTCCTAGTAAGAGGACGCCGCCGAACAAATAGAATTTATACAATTTATGAAAAGAAAACAAGACAGCTATGTGAATAGTCCCACTGGGTTCCAACTTGGCTATTGCCTTTATATCTTCAAGCATCTCATCACTTTGCTGCTTAGTTGAAGATGAATCTGATTGATTGGTGCCGTCCGAGCCTGATAGTTGATACAGAAGTCTGGATGCGAGGTGATCCAATGAGACATAGTGTTACGCTTTAATCCCTAACTTTTGCCTGGACCGCCCTTTCGGGTTTTCAGTCCACCAGGATACCCATTTTTGCCCAAGCCTCATTTTCAGGTTTTCGACTTGTCGGGTGTACAGATTTTTTTATTTTCATCCCTTATTTTTTCCCGAACCCTTTTGGTTCACCGGGAAGCCCTTATTTTTGCCTAGGCCAGTCAACCTAGCGGGTCTTTGATTATGCGTAGTATCTTTTTACTATGTCTGCATTGACGGGGTGAGGAAGGTCGTCACCATCAATGGTGGTTAGAATCATCGCTCCTCCTGAGAAAATGTTCTTAACCACAAATGGCCCTTCGTAAGTAGGGGTCCATTTTCCCCTGGGATCACCTTGAGGTAGAATGATGCGCTTGATTACCAGGTCCCCAACTTGATACTCTTGTCGTCTGACTTTCTTGTTAAATGCTTTGATCATCCGTTTTTGGTACGTCTGACCATGACAAATAGAAGTAAGTCTCTTTTCATCGATTAGGTTCAGTTGATCAAGCCGGGTCTGAATCCAGTCATCTTCACTCAAACCTGCATCCTTCATGATCCGAAGGGAGGGTATCTGAACTTCAATTGGCAAGACTGCCTCCATGCCATAAACCAAGGAATAGGGTGTTGCCCCTGTTGACATCCGTGCTGAGGTGCGGTACCCGTGAAGAGCAAATGGTAACATCTCGTGCCAGTCTTTGTATGTCACTGTCATCTTCTGCACAATCTTCTTAATGTTCTTATTTGCCGCTTCGACAACCCCATTCATCTTTGGCCGGTAGGGAGAAGAGTTATGATGCTGTATCTTGAATTGCTCGCAGAGCTTAGTGATTATTTTGTTATTAAGATTGGTACCATTGTCCGTGATGATCCTCTCTGGTATACCGTATGGACAGATCAGGTTGTGCCGAATGAACCGTGCCACGACGTTCTTGGTTACGGTAGCAAAGGGAGCTGCTTCAACCCACTTGGTAAAGTAATCAATCGCTACCAGGATGAAACGATGTCCGTTGGATGCCGTAGGTCTGATCTCGCCGATCATATCAATGCCCCACATTGCAAAAGGCCAATGCGCTGTCAAGACGTTCAGAGGAACTGGAGGTATGTGCACTTTATCAGCATAGACCTGGCACTTGTGATATGTCCGAGAATGCTGATAACAGTCGGCTTCCATTGTGGACCAATAATATCCTGCCCGAAGGATTTTCTTTGCCATGGTGTATCCACTGGAATGAGTCCCGAAAGTACCTTCATGTAGATCTGCCATGATCCTTTCTGTTTCATTCTTATCCATACAACGCAGTAAGGTTGAATCATGGTTACACTTGTAAATAATGCCATTGCTGATGAAGAACTTTACCGCGAACCTCCTCAGAAACTTCTTGTCATTAACAGATGCACCCTCGGGATACTCCTGAGCTTCAAGATACATCTTCACCTCATGATACCAGGGCTTTTCTGTTACTTCTTCAGTCTCAAGATCACAGCAGTGTGCAGGTTCGTCCAATTTTCCAATAATGATACGGGGAGCCTCGTTGTCCCAATTGACTTTGAACATAGAAGACATTGTAGCTAGTGCGTCCGCCAACTAATTCTCCTCTCTTGGGAAATGTTCAAAGGTTATCTCCTCTAAATAGGGAAGCAACGTCAACACATACTCCTTATAAGGGATAAGATTAGGGTGTTTCGTATCCCACTCGCCTTTGATCTGACTGATCACGAGAGCGGAATCTCCGAAGACACTTAGAAACTTAATCCTTAGGTCGATTGCAGCTCGAAGACCCATGATGCATGCTTCATACTCCGCCATGTTGTTGGTGCAGTTGAAACACAGTCGGGCGGTAAACGGAGTATGAGAGCCTTTAGGAGATATGATCACAGCGCCAATGCCATTACCCAAAGCGCTCGAAGCTCCATCAAAGTACATAGACCATCGGGATCCCTTCTCAGGTCCTTCATCCGGTCCCGGTGTCTCACAATCAGTCACTACCATGATATTCTCGTCCGAAAATTCAAAGTTCATAGACTGGTAATCATCCACTACCTGATGTGCCAAATGGTCTGTTGTGATCGGTGGGAATGAGAACTGACTGTTTTGGAATGCTGGTTCGCGTTTGCGTTTGTTTTTGCAAAATGTCGCATTAAGCAAGAGTCGCCACCATCTTTTATTTTATCTAACAAGGAAAGGACAAAAGCACAGAAAAATTCCTTTTTGAGATGTTTCTCGGGTTCGGGAGGTAGTTTATAGAAAGGGAAGGTGTTAGCACCCTTTCTATCCGTGGTTATCCACGGGATCTTAGGTACTTGCTCACTATGTTTTGAAAAGTTTGCTTTTCTTTGTGATTGTGGGTTTGAAAAGAGTTTTTGTTTTAAAAGGGGTGTAAGTGCGAAAAGTTTTGTTTTGTTTTTAAAAGGAGCAAGTACTTAAGAACATCTACCTACTCAAAAAGGAATTAGACTGTGCAAGTGTCCTTTAGACAATGCCATCCCACTATTGAGGAGTAGGTAGCATCGTCGTTAGAGTTTTCGGGTCAATTCGATTTAAGGGACGTGTGGTCACTAAAGCAATGTTAAGACGCCTTAGTGGTAACCCTAATGTCTTAGATCATTTTATCCGAGGCAACCATTTCGAGGCAACTTATGATCTTTGGACAAGAGGGCGACCTCTAAAACATCCTATACTCAATGACCACGTTCGAGGCAACCAAGTGAGGCGTACCCTAAGAGTGGCATGTGCGAGTGTATTGTTTTTCAGTTTATATTATCTTTGTACATGTTATGGTGAGCAACGATTGATTTTAAAATCTTGTCATGCAATCCTAGTTAGCAAACATCTAAACAGTTAATATATGTATAGGAATTTAAAGTGCGGGAATTGTAAATCCTACGCTATTACAAGGCTTCGGGGAGGGGGATTATTTACATGTCCAAAATTGGGGGAATAAAGCAGTAAAGTGTAAAAGTCTTAGTTAAGCTATCACAAACCAGTAGGCAGTTACAATAAAATAAACGTGCGCGAATCTGAAAATGACCTCTAAAAATCCTAAGAATAAAATCTTTTTGTTGTTTTATTTTATTTTGGGAAAATGATCTAAATCTTCTTAATTTTAGTTTTTGAGAAAATGTTAAGATAATTAAATGATTAATTAACAAAGTTAATTTAATAGAAAAACTAGCCTAATGTTTTTGTGTTTTTTTTAATTGATTTTATGTTGATTAAAAAAAAGAAAAAAAATAGTCAAAACAAAGATGAAATCGAAGGAACATGCAGTAAATCAAGAAAGGTATAATTCTGGAGGCCTGGATCGAAAGAGGTGTCAGCTGTCTTTCGATCCAGTGAAAAGGCTTGATTGAAGGTGCATGAGGGGCTGCACTTTGGGGATTTTCGATCTGGATATGTCATCCTTCGATCTGGGAACCCTGGATCCAGTTCGAAGCGAAGCTGCTAAGCTTCGAAGCTCTGAACAAGATTCTGAGAAGATATTTCCTGCAAAACGAGACAAATGTTAAAGATCCAGGGGGGATTTTACCCCCCTGATTAGAATCTCCTCCCAATTCGAATCCTTCCTCAATTTGAATCTGCTGAATCTGGGTCTGGGTTTGTTTTATCCTGAGATTCGAAGGAGAAACCTAGATCGTGCCCAAGCAATGGCATGATCTCATCTTTGCGCTTTAGCTTACATGCAACATAATCAGTAATAACAAGAATACATATGCAATGTGTATTTAAATGTCATGAAGGTGCAATTTTGGTTTTGAAAACCCTTACCAATTAAAGATGTATGATCTGTGGCTCTGGGTGTGGAGATGTTTGCTGAATGGCTGCTTTGGCTTGGATTACTTATGAAAATGTTGATAACCTTTGGTGGATTTGTGGGCAGCGTATCTCCAAATCCTCGTCCTCTTCTTTTTCTCTTTTTTTGTTCCCTTTTCCGGCACTGTATGCTAGCCCTTGTATTTATAGGAGTATGATGGTATAGTAACGGCAAGAGACAACCAATTAAACAGGCCTTTAAATCCATGAGACAAGAATCAGACATATTAAAATATTTCCTTTTTTTGAAATATTCATGTCTCTTTGGAATCTTGAATGAACCTGGACACCTTTGATTTTCGAATGCCTCCAGGCCATGCTCTTCGATTGGTCTTGAGTTGCCTCCTTCGAATGGACTTCTTATGTGCCCTTCGAATGGGCCTTCTGAATGCTTCTTCAAATGGATCTTTTGAATGTTCTTCGAATTGACCCTTTGAATGCTTCTTCAAATGGACCTTTACATGTTCTTCGAATGAGTCATTTACATGTTCTTAGAATGATCCTCTTGCCTGGTGTGCTGGCAAGTTGAGAGGCCTTTTCCTTTGTGAATTGAAACAAACTTGTAGGAGATTCTTTCCTCTTGAGTCGAAGGTAAGCCTGAAGTAGTTAATGCATAGTCGAAGCATTGTGAAATTGACTTGATCGAAGGGGGTCCAGCGCTCAATCAAAGACTTGCAGACCAAAGCTTGATCGAAGGGTTCCAAACACCTAATCAAAGCTTACTAATCAAAGCCTGATCGAAGAGTACCAAATGCCCAATCGAAGACTGGTGAGTCAAGCCTGTATCGAAGGATTTTGGATACCCAATCGAAGACTTTTCCCAGATGCCAATCGAAAGACATTTTGTTCATCTTCAAAAAACTTCATTTTCGTTAGGCAAGTGTTTGTGACCAACCATGTAAGGGAAGACCTTTGAAAACATGAGAGGGCAAATTTTGGGGTACAACATCTGCCAACACACTTCCCTTGATTGCTTTTTGAGTCGTGTACTGGATGTCATACTCAGTCAAGATCATCTGCCATCTTGCTATTCTTCCGGACAAGGCAGGCTTTTCGAAGATATACTTGATTGGATCCATCTTTGAGATCAGTAGAGTAGTGTGAGTCAGCATATACTGTCTCAGCCGGCGAGCAGCCCATGCCAAAGCACAGCAAGTTTTCTCAAGCAGTGAGTATCGGGTCTCACAGTCGGTAAACTTTTTTCTAAGGTAATAAATAGCATGCTCTTTTCGGCCAGACTCGTCATGCTGCCCCAGCACACACCCCATTGAGTTGTCAAGTACTGTTAAGTATAAGATCAGAGGTCTCCCTTCAACTGGTGGCATTAGGATGAGTGGCTCCTGGAGATACTCTTTGATTCTTTCAAAAGAGGTCTGACATTCATCATTCCAATGTAAAACTTGATCTTTCTTCAGCAGCTTGAAGATTGGCTCACAAGTAGCAGTTATGTGCGAGATGAATCGGGCAATGTAGTTCAGTCGTCCTAGAAAGCCTCTGACCTCCTTTTCTGTATTGGGAGATGGCATCTCTTGTATAGCTTTCACCTTGGCAGGGTCCACTTGAATACCTTTGTCGCTCACGACGAAACCCAATAGCTTACCAGACCTCACCCCGAAGGTGCACTTGTTCGGGTTCAATCTCAGCTTGTACAACTTCAACCTATCAAACAGCTTCTGTAGATGGTCAAGGTGTTCCTCCTCAGTCTGGGACCTCGCAATCATATCTTCGATGTATACTTCAATCTCATGATGGATCATGTCATGAAACAAAGCAACCATGGCACGCTGATATGTTGCCCCAGCATTTTTCAATCCAAAAGGCATGACCTTGTAGCAAAAGGTACCCCACTGAGTAACTAAGGTGGTCTTCTCCATATCCTTGGGAGCCATCTTGATTTGATTATATCCGGAGAAACCATCCATAAAGGAGAAAACCTTGTGCTAAGCAGTATTGTCAACCAGAACGTCGATGTGAGGTAAAGGGAAGTCATCCTTAGGGCTTGCCCTGTTCAAATCCCTGTAGTCAACACACATTCGGACCTTACCATCTTTCTTCGGTATCGGCACCACATTGGCAACCCACTGAGGGTAAGAAGTCACTGCTAGAAAACCGGCGTCAAACTGTTTCATAACTTCGGCCTTGATTTTATCAGACATCTCTGGCACATACGGTGAACCTTCTGTTTCACTGGCGGACAGTCTTCCTTGGTAGGCAGGCGATGAACCACAATGTAAGTATCCAACCCAGGCATATCTTCGTAGGACCAAGCAAAGATCTCAACATAGTGATGCAGCATTTGAATCAACCGCTGCTTCACACTAAGCTCCAGATTTGCACCGATCTTGACTTCCTTCTTGTCTGTTTCAGTACCCAGATTCACTGTTTCCACTGGCTCTTTGTTTGGCTGAATGGCCCTCCCTTCCTGGAGTAGCAGTCTTGCAAGTTCACCCGGCACTTCGCAATCATCTTCACCTTCGTCTTCAGCTAAGTTGATCGGATTTTCGAAGTCATAACTGGCAGTAGCAGAGTCGTTACCAGTGAGATCCAGAGTGGATTGAGACCTGTGTATGTGAGTGTGTGTAAAATAGCTGTTTTGCAATATATAATAAAGAAAAACAAGGAGCGCAAAATTTGAAATGCAAGAAACTTCCAATGCTTTTATTAATGATATATGAAAATGGCATACAAAAGCCCTCACAAATGAAGCCACGGTGCCCCGGGTAAGACACCGGGCCATAAAGTTTCAAAACATTGTCTGTTACAAGTTCAAAACAAAGAGTTCATTACTGGGTAACAAAAGTAATAGGGATGAAGTCCTTTACTGTCCAGTTGCTTGGTCCACCGTTGGTCGTAGGATAGATCCAGCTGTCGAATTCAGACTCCTCCACATCATCTTCAATGGCATTTACTCCCGAGTTGCTGATGAACACAGGAGGTCTTCCAATTCTTGCACTTCGAACAACCCTTTGAGCTTCTGCAGTGAAACCCAAACCAAACTTGTTAGTCTTCTGAGTGAAATCAGGAAGTCGGCCCCAATTTGCACACTCACCCTTTTCAATAACAGCCCGGGCATCCTTTAAGGAAGCCATCTTCATAGGAGAATTTTCAACCACAGTCTCAGCTGATGCCAGTGTCTGAGGAACCTCTTCAAAATGCTAAAATGGGGTCTCAATGAATTCCGCATCCATCTCTATGTATCTAAACGAGTTGAGGTGGCTGACCATGTACTCTTCCTCCCCTTGAACTGTCACAATCTTCCCTCTGACCGGGTACTTCAGCTTCTGGTGGAGCGTTGAGGTTACAGCTCCAGCTTTGTGGATCCATGGACGACCCAGCAAACAAGAATAGGATGGCCGAATGTCCATCACGTAGAATGTAGAATTGAATACCTGAGAACCAACTTTAATTGGAATATCAACTTCACCATGCACCATCCTTTTAGACCCGTCAAAGGCCCTGACAATGATGTTACTTGGCTTTAGCTCTAACCCCTCGCAATCCAACCGGTCTAGAGCTTTCTTGGGCAAGACGTTCAATGAGGAACCAGTGTCAACCAACACATGTGCAAGAGTAGTTCCCCTGCATTCAATGGAGACATGCAGGGCATCGTTATGATTTTTCCCCTTGACAGTCAAATCAGCGTCGGAAAAACCCAAACCATTATCAACAGTTAAATTGGCCACACAATCGGTAAGCTGATCAACTGATGTCTCTTGTGGTACGTGGGCAGTCTTCAAGAAGGTAATCAGAGCCTTGGCATGGGCCTCTGAACACAACAACAGTGACAACATAGAAATATTGGATGGGGTTTGCCCCAGCTGCTCAACTACGTTATAATCACTCTTCTTAATAATCTTCAGAATCTCTTCCATCTCCTGTTTGGAAGCTTCAACAGTAATAGTCTTTGGTGCCTCCGTCTGGACAGGCATATCAGTGGTGATCCCTTTGCCCCGAGCGTTGGATGACTCAGCGACAGGGGTAAGGATAGGAACTTGATCAGGAATAGTGATATGTACATTTACAGGTGTAATGACAACAGGTCTTCGGACAGTTGGTGGAGCAATATCAGGTGAGAAAAGTCTACCGCTGCGGGTGACTTTAGCAGGCCCAGTAATGTTACTGACGCCGGTATCAGCATCCAACTCTTGCTTGACTCCTAGAACATAAACATCTACCCCATAGTGCCAAGGGACAGCGTTGTCAGAGGTGTAGGGGATGGGCCCCAGAACAGTGTTGATTACAAATGCGATCTTCGGAACAGATGTAATTCTAACAGGCTTCCTCGAGGGAACCTTGGAAGAATTGTTGAAAATGGTAATGATGGCAACTTCTTTAGTAGGAATGGAAGGAACATCAATCTTCTCAAACAAGATCTCCTTATTATCCATCAGGTTTTGGATACTTGACTTCAGAAATGGGCAACCAGTAGGTAAAACAGAACACATATGGCAACCTTCGCCACAACCCAAAAATAAACTGGCTAGCAACAGGTTCTTCTTGACAGTCATCAGAGGGGTAACATTATCATCCACGAAAACTACAAAAAAGTCTTCCTCTACAGCATTTACTCCATGTTTGGGCATGGGAGCAGTCACAACATTAGGCCTCTCGGGCGCCTCAAACTCAATCTCCTTTGCATCAATTAGGTCTTGCACCCTGTTCCTCAAAACCCAACAATCATCTGTATTATGCCCCGGGCTATCAGAGTGAAAAGCGCAGCGGGCGTTAGGGTTATACTTTGGTGATGTGGTACTTGGATTCTTCTGAGCTTCTTTTAGGGTCACCACATTGGTCTTCAGCAACTGTGGCAGAATCTGAGACAAAGTCATGCTGAGACGAGTGAATTGCCTTCGAGGTCTCTCGTCCTTTTGTTGATTGTGATGCTGAGGAGCACCACCAGGTTTTGAAATAACAACCGCGTTGACAACTTGGCAGTGTTCAGGTTTATTCTGTCTTCTCGAACTGTAGACAACATTGGACTCTTTCTTAAACGGTTTCTTCTCGGTGCTCGATAAGGCACCCTTCTGTATCTTTCCAGCCTTAATACCAGCTTCAATCCTCTCACCAGTCAAAATAAGATCTGTAAACCCAACTGAAGAGCTTTCAATTAGATGGTTAAAGAATGGACCAGACAGGGTCCCCAAAAACATGTCAACAAGTTCACGATCAGCCAAAGGTGGTTGTACCCTTCCGGCAAGGTCTCTCCATTTCTGAGCATACTCTTTAAATCCTTCACCCGTTCCTATTGACATACCCTGGAGTTGGGTACGCGTAGGAGCGAGGTCGGAGTTGTACTAATATTGCCTGTAAAATGCAGTAGCCAAATCTTCCCAGCTGCGGATACTGGCTCCATTCAACTGATAGAACCACTCAAGCAGAGTCCCTGAGAGACTGTCTTGAAAGAAATGGATCCATAAGTTCTTATCAGTAGTGTAAGGTTGGATCTTCCTCACATATGACCGGAGGTGCAGCTTCGGACAAGAAACTCCGTCATACTTGGCAAAGGCAGGTGCCTTGAACTTATGGGGAATCACCACCCCAGATGATAGACCCAGATCTCTGAAGTCCAGACCGGGCACCTTCTGAATTTCCATAGCGCTTAAACGGTCTTCCAGCTGTTTGTAGTTATCCTCAGCAGGAGGATACTATTCTTCATCATAGTCCATCTCGTTGTCAGAGACCATAGGGCTAGGAGCCCTCCTTTCTTGTGGACTATCTTTCCCTCCAGATGAGGTGGTCAGATCAACTTCATTCTGCAGCCCGTTTCCAAACCTGCGTCCAGTATTGAACAGGATAGTCCTCTTCTTCTTCTTCTTCTTCTTTTTCTCCTTCAGAATCAAGGTCTTCAGGTCCTGCTGACCCTTGGCTAGATTAATGAACAACTCTTGAAACTGGGCATTCTGGGCCTGAAGGGCCTTGATAGCTTGCTCAGCTGAAGGTTCAGTAGACATGATGATTGCTGAAATAAACAACGAAGAAGATAAGAGACCTGTAAAGGGTACCTGTTTATGAGATGCATGGGATGAAATGCGTATGATTTATGATTTCAAAGACAATCGAGATTCAAATTTGTAAACAAGAAAGGAAACACACTTCATTAGATTTAAACTTCAAAATTTAAATTGTTCAACAAACTGCCCTTAGGCGTTACAATAATGGAAATAAAAACTATAAAAGAAATCATCAACGGTCCATCAATGCTCCCATGGTCTCTTCTTCTCAGTGCGGACATAATCATTCAGGATCCGCTCGTTCTCCAGTTGCCTAGTCAGCTTCTGGATCTTCTGCTCTTGTTCATTGAACTTCTCCCGGTATAAATCCCGTTCATCCCTCAACTGCATCCAAGACCTCTTCAGTGTCCCAATATCAGTGGGCATATAAGGGTGGAGAATAATTGGAAGAACCCCCTCCTCATTAGCAACTTCAAGAGTAACAGGCCTGACAGCTTCATATGGGATCCCTAGCTTCTGGGAACGGATGCGGACCCATCTGAGATATGGCTCCATTGGCAGAGAATTCTTTGGACCCAACTCATGTGGGTCAGATTGGTGAACTCTGTCCCAAGCCCTTATGAATCTACGACGCAGCTCGTCGCTATCTCCCTGAAAATCAAAGATGATATGAGGCATCAACATCTCACGAGGCCCTTCTCTTCTGGCTCTTCCAAACTGACGGAGAGCTAAGCATGGGTTGTAAGAAATCCCTCCATGGGTTCCGATCAATGGAACATTAGGATACTCTCCACAGCGATCAATGATAGTCACCTCATCCATACCTTTGAGGGTCCAGATAATGTCATTGTTAGAAAGAGACATCACCCTATAAGCCCAGCCCATTCCTTCTTTGTTCTTCAGTACGGACTTAGGGAGGTGCGAAATAAACCACCTCGACAATAAAGGAGCACAGCACATCAAAGTTCCCCGCTTTCGGGCAGTACGAGCATAGAGCTGATGAAGGATATCACCCAAGAGAGTGGGTACCGGATTCTGAGTGATGAAGATCTTTATGGCATTAATATCAACAAAAGTGTCAGGATTCAGAAACAATACCAGGCCATAAATCAAGAGAGCCAGAATGTCCTCGTACGCCTTAAAGTCTAAGCTGTCCCAGAAGTAATTAGCTTTGTCAACCAAAAACTTAGTCAGAAAACCCTTAGCTCCACTTATAGTCTCCCAGTTAGCCATTACCTCCTCCTTGGTCAAGTGAAGGGTTGCAGCAATTTCTTCGGGCTTAAGAGTCTTTTCCCAACCAATAAACGGAGTTTGTTCCAGGACGGAGATACCGAGCAGCTCAGAGAACTCTTCTAGGATAGGCACCAGCTGGAAGTCCTGGAAAGTAAAACAATGGTACATCGAATCATAAAACTAGACCAGGACACTCATCATTTGTTCGTCCAATTTGGAGGTGACCAAACTGAGGAGAGAACCATGCCTTCTGATGAAGGAAGTAGTGTCTGGAATCCTGACAACCAAATCTTTAAGCAGGGTAGGTACTTGGACAAAGTTGATCCGGATAGTATTCCTACGGATGGGCATCATGATGACCTACAAAACAGAGCAAAGATGAAACCCTCTTGTCCTTGAAATAGGTTAGTCCTTATGCAAAATGTATGCAATGTTATGATGTCATGGTAAAGGCACACCATAAGTATCCACAAAAGGCAAACATGGTAAAGGCACACAAGTTATATAAAAGAGCCCTTAGATTTCAGGCTGGCATGAAGCTTAGGTACTACCCTCTTTCAGTTTAAGTTGGTTAAGACCTATCCTAAAAATAGTAACCGGGTTCTAGAGGATCTCAATATCACTGACTACCCTCAATCGGTCATAATTCCAGTTTAGCAACCTTTTCTTGCGGCCGGAATCATCGCGAGAGTTTAGTCTCAATGAGTGTAGCATACTGCTACTGTTCTATGGCCAAGTTGGTCAATTTAAGGTTCTAAGGTCAGTTGGTGCTTAATGACTCCTTAGAAGACCCATATTCTCCTCGTTCCAACACAAGGGATATCGGTACAGACCAAGGTGCCACACCAACGTAGCTACTGCTTCATCCGTATCGGTCTACGCTGTACAGATCCCTCACAGTTTATTGCTACTTACCTAAAGGGTATCCCCAGATCCGGGTTAGGATCTATAGAACTTCGATATAAGCCCACAAATATAAATCATACAAAGCATACAATTGAAAACACAATGATCTAATCCTAAGGTACACCTCACTTATAAAGATATCCCCAGCAGAGTCGCCAGTTTTGTGATCGGTGGAAATGAGAACTGACTGTTTTGGAATGCTGGTTTGCATTTTGTGTTTGTTTTCGCAAAATGTCGCGGTAAGAAAGAGTCGCCACCGTCTTTTATTTTATCCAACAAGGAAAGGACAAAAGCACAGAAAAATTCCTTTTTGAGATGTTTCTCGGGTTCGGGAGGTAGATTATAAAGAGGGAAGGTGTTATAACCCTTTCTATCCATGGTTATCCACGGGCTCTTAGGTACTTACTCATTATGTTTTCAAAATTTGCTTTTCTTTATGTTTGTGGGTTTGAAAAGAGTTTTTTGTTTGAAAGGAGTGTAAGTGCGAAAAGTTTTGTTTTGTTTTAAAAGGAGCAAGTACTTAAGAACCATCTACCTACTCAAAAAGGAATTAAACTGTACAAGTGTCCTTTAGACAGTGCTATCCCACTATTAAGGAGTAGGTAGCACCGTCGTTGGAGTTTTTCGGGTCAATTCGATTAAGGGACGTGTGGTCACTAAAGCAATGTTAGGACGCATTAACGGTAACCCTAATGTCTTAGATCATTTTATCCGAGACAACCGTTTTGAGGCAACTTATGATCTTTGGACAAGAGGGCGACCTCTAAAACTTCCTATACTCAATGACCACGTTCGAGGTAACCAAGTGAGGTGTACCCTAAGAGTGGCATGTGCGAGTGTATTGTTTTTAAGTTATATTATCTTTGTACATGTTAATGGTGAGCTACTATTGATTTTAGGTTAAAGATTTATCTTGTCATGCATTGCCTATTTATCAAACATCTAACAGTTAATAGTTGCGGAATGTAAATTACGGAAAATAAATCTAAGCTATTACAAGGCGTCGGGTATTTACATCGCCAAAAACAAACCCTTAAAAATTAAATTGCAAAAAGTAAACAAAAGCGATAAATAAATAAATAAAGTCCTAAGTTAAAAACTATTACATTCTCGAAGCAGTTACAATATTGAAATATGGATAAAAAATTATTCGCGCGCGAGAAAATTAAATCGGAGTGTCTTAGGATTTTGACCCTTTTTTTATTAAATAAAGCATATTTTTGTTATTTTTTGAATTAAAAATTAGTCTAAATTAATAATTGAATTAATTAATTAAATGAAAATATTTTTGGGTTTTATTTAAATTAAGGAAATAAAATAAGAATGATTAAAAAGTTAATAAAAATCCTAATTCTATATTAATTTTAATTTAATGCAAAAGATTTTAAAATTGTACCTAATTAAACTAAATAAATAAATTAATTGTTATTTACAAAAATAAATAATAAAATTAATGGAATTAAAAAATATTATTTTTGTTGTTTCTGATTTTTTTTTAATGAAAAAGTTAATTGGTTAATTAATTAATTAAGATAATAATAATAATAAAATAGAAATAGAAAAATAATGAAAAGAAAATAAAAAAGGAACAAACTCAGGGGGGGTGTGGCCCTGAAGAGGGTATTTGAATGGCAATTCCCAGGCCCAGAACGTCCAGCCTTGTTGAACTTTTGTGATTCAATGCATGCTTGTTGACCAGGGAGCATGATGAGCGCGCAATCTAGGCCCCTGGATCTGATCTGAAATCCATCTGGCAAGTGGATCTCTTGAGGTGCATGATGGACCATCCTTTGATAATTGCACATGAATACCTGAAGAAAAAACAAATAAAGTGTTTTGGGGGACCTGGGATTCGAACCCAGGTCCCAATGCTCAATGACACGCCTGCCTTGCCAATCTACTGCGCTGTTTCTTTGTTAGTGGAATGTACAACAAACATTATATGATAAATAATTAATTATGCTTGGAAAAATAAAAAAACGCGCAATTTGTTTGAATGGACCAATCACGCTAAGCCACGTCTTCGTCTTCTTCAACGAAGACTGGTTCGCTTACCTGCGGATTTTAGTCCGCAACTAAATCCATGGCAGCATCCTATCAAGAGCTACAAGCCATATAAATGCCAACGGGAACCATCATTGCATTCGTCTCTCTCCCCTGATCATTCCTATACCCATCATTAGCCTCAATTTATCCTGCATCAAAAACGCCTAAAAAGCAAGAACAAGAACCCTAGCTCTGGATACGGGGTTATAAGCCACGAAAATAAAATTGAATATTGCAGAATCAATGGAAATTGAATGGAAAGTATGAATGTACAAGAAAATTGGCAAGAGGATGCAAGAAAATGATTTCACGATATCATGTCCAGAGCAAGGTTCATGGAGACTTACAATGAATTTTAGGCAATGAAAAGGCTTGGTTTTGATTGGTGTAGCTCCACTGGATGTCAAGGAAGAGAGCTATGTCAAGCTTTTTGTTTGAATCGAGCTCTAATGTTGTTTTCGATCTCACACTTTTCAAACTTTTTCTCAAAATTCTTCTGGCCGTTTCAGCAGTGTTTTGTGCGTGTTCTAGGTCTACCTCCCTTGTGTGCATATAATAGAATGTATTTAGGTCAAAACTTGGGCCGTAATCCCTATGCATTGAAGGTTTTGAGATTTGATATGATCACCATTGATAAGTTGCCATATTTGCATCAAATCTGAGATTTTGTGCATGTTTTGACTTGGCACGAATTTGATTGAGTGTTATATGATATTTGCAAGCTGTAATGACCACAAGAATCTTATTACATCAATTTTTAGATTTTATTTGATTTAATATTGATTAATAATGAATTAAATCAATAAAAATGAAATAAAATAGAAAAATAGATGAATGTCCATGAAATTAAATATGGAACACGTGTGTGGCATGACAAGACTATATCAAGTGGAAAAAAGTGGGCCCTTTTGTAAAAAATTGGAGTTTTGAGGATAGTTGACTTTTGGCAAATTTGGAAAAATACCCAACTTCAACAATGTATAACTTCTTCAATTTTGAACTTTTGGAGGTGTTCTTGGACTTTTAGAAACCTTGAGATGTCTTCTAATCAACCCTTTTGGTCTCATATCATTTTGATCTTCCATTCTCAAGTTATAAGTTTTGGCAAAAAAGGTATTTTTTTTTACTTTCAAAAATGACCTATAATGTCCAAATTTGTAACTTTTTGTGAGTGCATTTATTGATCTTGGAGTGTGAAGATGGATTGTAGTAAATTGCATCCTCTTCAAAATGAGCTTTGGATGGGTCATTTATCATAAAGTATGAGAAAGTTATTCTTGGTCAAAGTTGAGTTGACTTTTCCTACAAAACCCTAATTTAGCAACTTTTGAATCTTGATGAATCTTGAGCAATCCTTGATGAATCATGATCAACCCTTGATCAAATGATGAATTATCCTTCAAAATTAGAATGTTGACAAAAATCTTGAGGTTTGACTGTATTTGGGACACAGTTGACTTTTGCCCTAGCACAATCGATTTTTGGGCCTCTTGAACAATTGACTGACCAAACTTCCTCTGCAAGGCTTGAAATTTGACATGGTTGACCTTAAGAACATATTAGGACATTGGGGAACACTTGAGGTCATTTGGATGTGAGGACCTTGATCCAACACAAAACCCTAATTTTGAATTGACTGCCTTAGGAGGTGATTTGACGGTCCAATTCTTGAGTCATCTTGAGCAACTTGAAGATCATTCTTGACAAATCTTGAGGAATATGGGAGGGTAAATTTTGGGGTACAACACGTACGTTTAAATTTCCACACTTTACATTCTGCACTTTATTTTTCTGTACATTTAACTAGGAATTATGGTTTACATGGCAAGATTAAAATCGAATCTAGAAAACCCTAATTTTCCAGATAAAATAATTGAATTAACATACTTCGCACACTTGCACCTCTAGGGTAACCTCTCATGTTGGCTTACAAATATTGGTCACATCCCTCAAAACTGGAGATACTTTAGCAAAAGACCCCCGATCAAATCATCATAGTCCCTTCGAATAAAGATCACAGTCTCTCAATGACCCTCAGAGTTTCCTACAAAATAATGATAATCCCTCTGATACAATTGCTAAAGTATCCTCATGTGTTGCCTTAGATGACCATACGATGACCCTACGCTTGTCCCTTCACATCCAATAGATAGGTTTACCTACCAACTAATGGTATGGATAATACTATCTCTACAGGAGAAGGAAAATAACAAGAAAGACCTTTAGTAAGGTAAGAACTCCTAATTTCTTGCTCACAACCTTTTCAAAACATTTTTCTCACATCACACTTTCAAAACAAATATTTTTAAAAAAAAAACACTTTATATACAATCTTGAGAACTGATACAAGAATCATTAAAAAGTTAGCCTTACATTGGCATTTCAAAATATTTTCAAACAAATCACACACACACACACAAAGCAAGTTTTTTTAAAGTGAGCTAAGCAATTAAGAGATCGTAGATAACTACAGATGAAAAGGGTGCTAACACCTTCCCTTTTCATAACTTACCCCCCGAAATCAAAATCTATCAAAGGTATTTCCTGTTCTTTTCAGCTTTCCTAAATATTGAATAAAAGAAAAGATCGGTGGCGACTCTTGCTATCCGCACATTTAGATAAAACCAAGAAGTCAGTTCTCCCACCGTATTACAAAATTGGCGACTTTGCTGGGGACTTACTTAAAAAAGAGGGGTTACCTTTGAGTTTAGATCACTTTTACTTGCCTTAATTATTTTAATTATTTGCTTTACTTTAAGGGTTCATGCTGGGGTATTATTTCTTGTAAGATCTTACACTCGGCTCTAGGGATTCCTTAGGTAAGTAGCAATAGATTATAAAGAATGTACGGCATATACCGATATGGTTAACATGATAGCTACAGTTAGTGTGACACTTTGGTTTGTATTGATCTTCCTTGAGTCAGTCAAGGATAACATTAGGCTTCCGCATGGCGTCGTTAACACTAACTTACTTTTAGAACCTTAATTGACCAATCTTGGCCATTAGAAAGTACTGAGATGGCCGACTTTGGTGCAGTCCAAAGTTGGTTGATACTCGAAGCTACGCTCATTGAGATTCAACTCTTAGGATGTTTTGGTTCAGAGTTCCAGTCAAGCGAGCTCAAGATCTTGATATCCCATTGGACGAAGATGACGAACGAGATAAAGAGGGTAAAAGTGTGAAAACTGAAAAAAAAGCAAACATGGTTCTGACAAATATTCAGATGAAGAGAACAAAGACTATTTGGATGAATAATATCCCCCTGATGACGAGAAGTATAAGCTGTTAGAAGAGCGTCTGAAAGCTGTGGAGATCCAAAAGGTGCCTGGCTTGAACTTTGAAGAATTGGTTTTAGTCTCAGGAGTCGTCATTTCTCTTAAGTTCAAAACTCCTACCTTTTCTATGTATGATGGCGTTTCTTGCCCGAAGCTGCATTTGAGATCATATGTTCGGAAAATTCAACCATACACTGCTAACAAGAAATTATGGTTGCAGTTCTTTCAAGAGAGTCTGTCTGGAACATAATTGGAATGGTATTATCAACTCTAAGGTACCAATATCCATACCTGGGAAGATTTGGATGCAACTTTCTATAAATAGTATCAATATAATTCTGATTTGGCACTAACCCGGATGCAAATACAGAGTATGTCCATGTGTTCTGAGGAAGGCTTTAAGTAGTACGCATAGAAATGAAGAGATCTTGCAGGCAAAGTTCAACCTCCCTTGGCTGATACGGAATTGGTTTACATGTTCATGAGAATGCTAACAGGTCCTTTCTATAATCACGTACTTGGAAGTTCTTCAGCCGGTTTCACTGAACTGATATTGACAGGGGAACATGTTGAGAATTGAATCAGATGTGGTAAAATTCAGGTGGCTACATCTTCGAGTACTGCAAAGAATTCATACAATGGTAAGAAAGAATCCAATGTTGTGTACAGCCAGAAGGGCCGTAATAAGAGTGACGGCAACCAATCTGTTGAGTCGGTTCTGATCTCTAATCCTGCACCAGTGTAACAACAACAGAACAATCAACATAGGCAGGATGCACTCAGGAGATAGTTCACAAGAGTCAACATGTTGTTGTCTCAAGCATTGCAACACATGTTAAAGTCAGAGCTGATTACATTGAAGGATCCCCCTAAGAATCCAAATACTTTCTCTCCCGTTACAATCTCAATGCCAGGTGCACCTATCATTCCAATAGTCCCGGACAGGACACTAACAAATGTTGGGTTTTGAAGAATAAAATTCAAGATATGATTGATTCTAAGGAGATTGAACTTGATCCTCCTAATACTCCTAATGTGATCACTGCATCTATGCCTAATCATGACAAAGACGTTAATGTTATTGATGAGGTTTCTTATGTTTCTACTACGAGTGACTTGACTACTCCTCTGATGGTTGTTAAGAAAAAGCTGCTGCAAGTCGGTTTATTTCTGGGTTGCATTGAAAACTGATAATATTGTGCGTCTTAATCCAATGGTTGTGTACTACTGAAAGAAGGTATTCAGTGTTTGATGGATGATCGTGCAATTCTATTTGAGAAAACTCCTTCCAAGAGAACCTATGTAAGAGTATGTCTCAAGGCCTGAAGCTTGAATACGTGTCTGTGATTACGATTCCCAATACTCTTATAAGGATCACTCCTAAGGGTCCTGTGAAGATTATTGTCGAGCCTATGGTTTCTCCTCTTATTATTACCGCACCTGGGTCAATTTTGTATTCCTCTAACAAGGCTATCCATTGGAATTATAGAGCTGGTGTCTACTACCATGGCATCAAGCAAGAAGCATTGGCTATCGGAGATGAAAATACCGAAGTTATTGATCCTAATGTTGGCAATATTGATGGGACTAGTAAGGTTACCAAAACTGGAAGGGTTTTTTCTCCAGAGATCTCTCCAAAGGCTGTTACTACACCAGTTCGTATCACTACTACTGAATCAACTACTGAGACTCGAGGAAAAAAACAGATGACTGAGCCTTCCCAGATTGAGGCTCCGAAAGAGGTTACTGTTGAAGATACCTCCAAGAAGGAGATGGAGGAGGTACTGAAAATTATTCGAAAGAGTGACTATATAATTATTGAACGGTTCGGGAGTACCCCCTCCAAAATATCTATGATATCTCTATTGTTGTGCTCTGAAGCCCATTCTCAAGTTTTGGTAAAGTTTCTGAAATATGCTCATGTACAACAGGAAATATCTGTTGATAAATTAAAAAATTGTGTTGCTAGCCTGACAATTGATAATGGGATGGGCATTT
This sequence comes from Vicia faba, assembly GCA_948472305.1. Lineage (NCBI taxonomy): Eukaryota > Viridiplantae > Streptophyta > Magnoliopsida > Fabales > Fabaceae > Vicia > Vicia faba. Next base: position 1,128,936,678 of record OX451739.1, on the reverse strand, counting down.
CGGATGCTTATTTAACTCCCGCAGGAAGGAACCATAATAAGGCAATGCATGTCTCTATTGAGTGTAGGGGCACTACCTTATCTCATGTGTTGGTGGACACATGTACCTCATTGAATGTATTTCCAAAAGTTATTTTAGACAAATTTTATTATGAAGGGATTATGCTAAAACACTGACGTTGTCGTGAGAGATTTTGATGGTTCAAACCGAATGGTGCATGGAGAGGTTGATCTTCCAATCAAACTGGGTTCCCAGGTCTTCGAATCTATTTTCCATGTGATGGACATCCGTCCAACCTATTCTTGTTTGTTGGGACGACCTTGGATTCATGGGGAAGACGCTGTTACTTCTACTTTACACCAAAAGTTGAAGTATCCCGTGAAAGGAAAAATCATTACAGTTTGTGGAGAAGAAGAATATATGGTGAGCCATTTGAACTCCTTCAAGTATGTTGAGATGGATGGTAAATTCCTTGAGACTCCTTGCCAGACCTTTGAAGTTATTCCTCAGACAACCCCTGTTGCTAAAGCCGCTCCTACTATTCCTAAAGTTACTAGGATTCCACCAAGAGTGGCTTCTCTGAAAGACGCTAAGGTTGTGGTAGAAGAAGGTGGTGGCACTATTTGGGGCCAGCTTCCCGACATTCCTTACAAGTCAAATAAACTTGGTTTGGTTTTCATCTCATAGGCTCAGAGGGTTGTCCGTTGTGCTCGTGCTAATTCTGGGAGACCACTGTTCTGCATCAACAACAATGGAGTTCACAAAAATAAATTCAATATTATGGAAGACGCTGATAGCGACTGTGACATAGATAGTTGAATCTTACCTACTACCGGTAGGGGGCTTAACAATTGGAAGGTTGAATACTTTATACCAATATCCTTTAGTTAGGAGTAAATAATATTTTCTGTTTTCTTGCTTTTAAGTTTTCGAACAATAACTTAAAGCTTTGTGCCTTACCCGAGGCACAACGGTCCATTTGTTAGGATTGTCATTTTTCATCCTTATATTTTCATTTAATAAATCATTGGACGTTTGCATCAAATTTTGTGATCTTTGTCTTTCTTTTACTTTATTGCTTTCAAAATAGCTATGTGTTCTTGCACACACCCACATAACAAATTGCAGATCCACATCCACCCTGGATCCCATTAATAACAATTATGCTATTACCAATTATGACTTCGAAAATACGATCTACTGAGCCGAGGACGGAGGTGAGGAAGATTGTGAAGTACCTGGAGAGCTTGATAGACTGTTAAAGCAAGGAGAAAGAACCATACAACCACATGAAGATGCAGTCGGGGTTGTGAACTTGGGTAATAAAGAGGACAAGAAAGAAATCAAGATATGTGCCAACCTAGAAGACAGTGTCAAAAAAAGGTTAATCCAGATGTTACGTGACTATGTTGAGATCTTTGCTTGGTCGTATGAAGATATGCCAGGGCTTAATATTGACATTGTAGTTCACCGTCTACTAATGAAGGAAGTTTATCCTCCTATAAAGCAGAAGGTTCATCGTATGCATCTTGAGATGTCTGAAAAGATCAAGGATGAGGTTGTGAAGCAATTCAATGCAGGTTTCTTAGCTGTTACGTCCTATCCTCAGTGGGTTGAAAATGTGGTTCCAGTACTTAAGAAGGATGGTAAGGTGCGTATGTGTATAGACTATAGGGATTTGAATAGGGCAAGCCCCAAATATGACTTTCTGCTTCCACGTATTGATGTTCAGATTGGCAACACCACTAAGCATAAAGTATTTTCCTTCATGGATGGTTTCTCTGTTTATAATCAAATCAAGATGGAACATGAAGACATAGAGAAGACCACTTTTGTCACACACTGGGGAACTTTTTGTTACAAAGTTATGCCTTTTGGTTTGAAGAACGCCGGTGCAACATATCAGCATGCTATGGTAGCTTTGTTCAATGATATGATCCATCATGAGATAGAGGTTTAAGTTGATGACATGATAGCCATGTCTCAGATTGAAGAAGAACATCTCGAACATCTGCACAAGCTGTTTGAGAGATTGAAGAATTACAATTTGAGGTTGAATCCAAACAAGTGCACCTTTGGGGTAAGATCAGGTAAACTCCTAGGTTTCGTCGTCAGTGGTAAAGGTATTGAAGTTGATCCTACCAAGGTTAAAGCACTTCAAGAAATGCCAGCTCCCCATACTAAGAAGGAAGTCATAGGTTTCTTGGGACGATTGACCGTTACTTGTGATAGATTTCTTTTCTCGCATTTTTCCTTTTATGTATCTGCTTCGAGGATGTAATAGCGTAGGTTTAAATCTCTGCACTTTACATTCCGCACTTTATTTTTCTGTACATTTAACTGCTAGTAATTAGGGTTTGTATGGTAAGATTAAAAGCGAATCTAGAAAACCCTAATTTTCCAGATAAAATAACTGAATTAACACACTTTTCACACTTGCACCTCTAGGGTAACCTCTCTTGTTTACTTACAAATATTGGTCACGTCCCTCAAAAGTGGGGACACTTTAGCAAAAGACCCTCGATCAAATCATCATAGTCCCTTCGAATAAAGATCACAGTCCCTAGATGACCCTCTAAGTTGCCTACAAAATGATGATAGTCCCTCTGATACAATTTCTAAAGTATCCTCACATGTTGCCGTTGATGATTATACGATGACCCTACGCCCGTCCCTTCACATCCAATAGATAGGATTACCTACCAACTAATGGTATGGATAATATTATCTCTAAAGGAGAAGGAATATAACAAGAAAGACTTTTAGTGGGTAAGAACTCCTAATTGCTTAATCACAACCTTTTCAAAACTTTTTTTATCACATCACACTTTCAAAACAAATATTTTCAAAAAAAACACTTTGTGTACATTCTTGAGGACTGATACAAGAACAATTACAAAGTTATCCTTACATTGGAATTTCAAAACATTTTCAAACAAATCACACACACACACATACACACACACACACAAAGCAATTTGTTTTAAAGTGAGCTAAGCAATTAAGATCTTGTAGATAACTACGGATGAAAAGGGTGCTAACACCTTCCTTTTTCATAACCTACCCCCCGAACTCAAAATCTATCAAAGGTCTTTCTTGTTATTTTCACATTTCCTAAATATTGGATAAAAGAAAAGTCGATGGTGACTCTTGCTATCCGCAAATTTGGATAAAACCAAAAAGCCAGTTCTCCCTCCGTATTACAATGTTTCTTTGAATGCTCATATTATAGGTAATAACACAATTACATCCATCTCACCATCTAAGCTAGGGTTTGAGGGTTGGTCCTTAGTCAAATGGTTATTCAATGGATGGAAAGAGTTCAAGCTTTAAGACTATGTCTATGATATCAAAGTTTTTTGTTCAAAGGGCTGTCTCACTTTATTTAGGTCAAGTTTTCCTCAAGGTTGGTGGTGGCATTCACCAAGAAGATTCATAGGTTCATGTGTTTATTTCCATGCCTTGTTTAACAATTTTCATTGAGACTTAAGCTCTATCTTTGAGTGTGCTTCAAGATAACATCATTTCAAGGTCTAATGTGATTCATCATGCTCTATTTTGTAAAAAGAGTTCAAAATATTCAAGGTTGATTCAACAAGTTTGACCTAATTAAGCAAGTGCTTGATTCAGTGATCATAAGTGCATAACTCTCTCAATTTTAAATATTTTTAGTTGGTTCTTTTTGTTATTGTTTCTTATCATCATCTACAATAACTTCTCTTTACATGGCAAGATCCAATTATGCAAGGAAAATCATCAAAAGTTGAAAGGGGTTTCAAGTCATTTTGACACTCTCTGAGCTAGAGTTTGATGATTTCCAAGGACCATATATTTCTCATTTTTTGATATTTTTGATTGATTCAAAAGCCATTATTATCTTTAAAGGGTCCTTAACAATTTCTCTTTAAGTGTTTAAGGCTAATTTTGAATAGAAGATCACTAATGGTTGAGAAAGATTACAAGTCCTTTGGAAAAGCTATCAAATTCTCTTGTGTGACTTCAAAGGATCATAACTTGGTCAATTTTTATCTCCTTGAGATCATTATTTTTCCATAATAATCTTTGGGATGTATGCTACAACTTTGTTTCCATATGCAAAACTTGAAAATGCTTGGGAAGTTGTTTAAGAATTGAAAAGATTATAGATCTTTTGTGATTTTTCCCAAATTTGTTCATCATCTTCCAAAAACTATAACTCTTTCAACTTTTATGATTTTTGAGTGATCTCAATTCCACAATCCAATTCAAGAGGTCTAATTCATTTCATCTTCAAAGATCAAGAGATAATTTTGAGTGGAAGGCCATGTAAGTTTGAAGGACATTATAGGTCACTTTGGAGTTCAACACTTAGAATTTTTCTAAGTACAAAATATCAGTGTGTTTTTTCACAAATTCAAACACACTTAACTTTTAGCTCAGATCACCAAATGGAGTCTTTCTTAGCATATTGTGATGTTTGTTTTGAGATATTTTAATTTCTTCAAGAATCATCCCATAAAGGCTCCTACATTGTGAACACCATAAATTTGAAGATGACACCATGAAATTGATTTTTTCAAAGCAGTCAAATTGCAAATTGGTTAATATGATCTCTAATCACAAAATTGCTGCACGTTTTTGCTTCTAATCATGCTTAACAACCTTCCAGAAGTAATTAGCACCTTGAAACACAAGTTTTGGCTAAGTTTTGAGAAAATATGAGTCATACTTCTCATGCTTGCAATTTCACACGAATTCTTTCAAAATCTCATCTTATCACACACTTGAGAATTTCATTTCCTCAACTATAAATAGATGATGATATTCCATTCATTGGACAAGCTTTAGAGAGCCATAAAATCTCTCTCAAACTTCCTCCATACCCCTCAATTCTGCAACTTCAAATTGGGTATTTAAGCATTTTTCAATCCAATTTCTTTGTTCATTCTTCATCCTTGAACTTCAGTGAAACTAACAGAAGAAGAATCAAGTCTTGAAACACCCTAAATTGTACTAGCCAAGTCAAGTTTCAAAGCTTAGCAGTTTAGCTTCAATAGGTAGATTCCTCCATCAATTCTCCCCAAATTTATTACCACAATGTATCTCTCATCACTCTGATACTCATAGCATCGTTAGTTTTTAACTGGAAGTGAGTTTTTCTCATGAATTTTCAAATAATTTTTCAATTATTTCCTTCTGGTTTTTTCCAAATCGACTAAGTTGTGGTTAATATAAATTTTCCGCAAGGGTACCATTGGAATCGACTTAATGAGATGAAGTGAATTGCACCGGTCTGAGCTTCTAATTTTATAGATTGAAGAACCTGCAATTCGTGCGTGGCTGGAGGTTGAAGACGATGACATGTCTTATCTTCAACAAATGACATCGCGCCACCTATTTTTTTCAAATATGTTTTAAATAATTGATCTGGTGTGTTATTCACTAATGTGTATATCATGCACAACGCGTCTGATCCTTTGGATTATTTTACTAATGCGTTTTGACATTGATCCAATGGTCCACATTATTTTGATATTATTTTTATTTTCTGGTTTTTGTTTTAATTGTTTTAAACTTCAAAAATTCATAAAAAAATCATTTCAACTTCTAAAATTGTGAAAAAATTATCAAAAATACTTTTGATTTTTATCTTTCTGATTTTTATTTTTTCACAATTTTATTTTATGATTTGGTTATTTTTATGATTTTTCACTTTATTTGACTTGTTTTAATTGTTTAGAAATACTTTTCTTGATTTTAATATTCTGGAAAAATTATGCAAGGATCCAATGATATCTTTTCAAATATTGGTGACCTTATTTTACTTTTATTTTTGATTTTACTATTTTTCACAAATTTTGGTTTATTTTGCTTATTTCTTTAAATTTTAAAAAATAGTTTCTGACTTTAAAAAATTCTGAAAAAATTTGTCAACACCTATTGGCTCATGTTTGACTTCTGATATTTTTTTATGATTTTTATTTGGTGGTTTAATACATGTTATGCATTTTACCAATTATTTCCTTTTTAAATCATTTAAATTTTGCTTTATATTAAATATATTTTTTATTTTTTATTGGTCTTCATTTTGAGACACTTGAGTGTTTTTTTTTTGGAACAATTTCCTCAACCTCATTGGATCTTGGGCGTTGATAGGTTGAAAAACCAAATCCACCAAAATGGATGAATGATATTGATGATATTTGAAACCCTAGTTTCATCGGATACATCTCCCTCCCTCTTCATCTTATCCCTTCCTTGTTTTTACTTGTGCTATATGTTTTTGGAGAATGATCTACATATCATTTTCTAATATGTTTGGTACATAGATTGTTATTAACCGGCCTCAAAATAGGTGTCGCTTCTACATAAGTCCACTTACGATTTCTTAACAAAGCACTAAATTTGTCCCGATTCAAAAAATGATCATTCGTGGCCCAAACCTATGTTTGCAAGCCCAAGTATGTTTAATTTGAAACCTTTGATCCAATAACTTTGGAGTTCATTGTTAGGAGGCTTTGATTCTATCAATCCTCTAACGAACTTCATGAATTTCGGTCTAAGTGAATCATTTGAACATCGTTGATCATATGTGGTTGCTTTGAGCACTTGAAATGAATGATATACTTGACAAAAAGCAAATGAGACTTGTTGTTGAGAAGCTTTGATTTTATCAATCTTCTAATGAGTTTTCAAATGAAAGCTTCAAGATGGTCATTCAACTAAACCACTAAATTCGAATTCACTAACAATTAACTTTACTTTATGCCATTATTTTGTGCCTTTATTTTTATGTGCCATTTATTTTAGCATTTACATCTCATGCTATTTTCCTTTTGTTCACTTTAGCATTTATCTTTATGTCATTTTATCTTTGCTCATTTGAGTTTTTATTTTCTTTTGAAAGCACTTAATAATCAACTTGAACATTAAAAAACTTTAAGGTTAATTAGACTATCTGGTTACTATCCTTGGCATTATGGAGTTGTGTGTCTCTCAGACTTAGGATTAGAAGTCTTGATACTTGAGGACCTTGTTGCTATGTTGTTATTTTGTGTGAAGTTCTTGGGGTTTACTCCAAGACATTGAGTTGATTTTCTTTGTATGCAGGTTATTCTTATTTTATGCTTTATCTGTAATAGAGAATTCTTCTATATACAGCTGTTACTCAGCCCAATTTTTGTGAAGACTTAATTCATTTGAAGCTTGGTATTCCTCAGAGGTTTAGTACTTTTGCTTGCTCAGTTTCAATCCAAAGAATGGGAATTCTACATTAACTTCTTATGTCAAGTGTTGGCTTCTTGTTGGTTAGATCGTTCTTTTCCTTAGCTTTTATCTTATGCCTTAGGATAGTCCCGTCATCTCCTCCCATCTTCTGTAAATTGAAAAATCTTCTCCCTCCTTTTCAAAACTCTTCTTGTTTTCTAACTTGAACCGCTTTCATAATAAACTTGGACTTAGGTCCATGCATTTTTCAAAAAATCTTTTTCTTAATCAAACTTTAATCAACTTAACCATACTTTGACATCTTCTGTTGAAAGACTAAAAGTCAATTAACCTTATTCAAACCATTTTTTCACTTTGGCTTTTTACTTTTAAACTTTTCTCAAAATATTAGACTCTTGTCAATTCTTGTAGTGATGCGAGCTACTATACTTCTACGATATGTAGTAAAGTGAGACATTTTCCACTTGGTTTTTAAAATTAACCAACACATATGTGTTTTAAAATTAACCAACACACATTTGTTTTAAAATTTTTCATCTGTACGAGTTAAATCAATCCAAAGGCTTAGTCTCACATTTTTACCACTATAGAAAACTGGCGACTCTGGTGGGGAAATACAATCTCTAAGGAGGCCCCTTTGACTGTAGTATTTGTTTATCAATCAATCGGGAAGACATTTCTTCTTTTGAGGGAGGAATCCCAAAAAAGGAGACATGAGATCTCCCAATCAGTGGAGGCCCCTTTGACTGTAGTATTTGTTTACTGAGAAATCGAGAAGACATTGCTGCTTTTGACCTGGGAGCCCGAGAAGCTGAGGGACCATAGAACCTTTGACCCATCTTGGCCTTTTAGGTGTAGTGCAGAGACTATGACGGAGAAATCTGGAAGTAGTTGTCACGCGATTCTACACTCAGACGAGTCTTTCCTGAGAATATTGCTAATTACCGAGCTAATCGAGACGTTGGTAATATCCGAAGGAAGAATGTAGACTCTGGGAACTTTTTAGAACCTTGTTTGACAGGTGATAAACCATTAGTCCTTACCTTGTGGGTAGTACCTTTGACTTCATGCTCGTGACGTCGAACCTATGAACCCTCATGTTTGTGATCTTGTGTGTGATTGTTACATCTTGCATTCATGCACCCATGAGCATACTTTAAACAGTTTTTAAGGAACTTAAGGTTGACTTTTGCGAATATCTCAGGTACTATTTTAACCATGGATTTTGGAAGGAGAAAGACTCAGAAGTATAGTTTTAAGGATCCTAAGATAGATGAACTGATGAGTTTGATTCCTGAGATTGAGAGTTATATAGATTTCCAGAAGAAGTATGGAGCCATTGTGCCTCTTATGAAGCTCAAGATGAAGGAGGTATTCTTTCTACATTAGTCCAGTTCTATGATTCGTTGTGCTGGTGTTTTACTTTTCCTAATTATCAATTGATGCCCACATTGGAGGAGTATTCCTACTTACTTGGTTTACCTATTACTGATTGTGTTCCTTTAACCGGCTTAGAAGGTTATCCAAAGTCTCATGAGTTTTCTACCATAACTCACTTGAGAAAGTTTGAGACTGGGGCTAACATGACTACCAAAAGAGGAACCAGACGTTTACCTGCTCAGTTTCTATTGGAGAAAGCTTGTTACTTCGCCAAGATGAAGAGTACAACTGCTTTTGAGGCTATCTTTGCTTTGCTCTCCTATGGGTTGTTCTTGTTTCCTAACATCGACAAATTTGTGGATGTTAATGCCATTAGGATATTTCTGATTAGGAACCCAGCCCCTACACTACTAGGAGATACTTATTATTCCATCCATCTTTGGAATTTCTATCAGGGAGGTATGGTCATAGGTTGCACGCCTTTGTTATATCAGTGGTTTGTTTCTCACTTGCCTCAGACTGTTTCTTTTTGGAATATCAAGAATGAACTGCGTTGGGCCCCAAAGATTATGGCTCTCACTTATTTCGAAATTGATTGGTATCATCAAGCTTATTATATGGATATTATTGATAGTTTTGGTAGTTTCTCCAATGTGCCTCTTCTTGGTACAAAGGGAGGAATTAACTACAATCTCGTTCTTGCGTGTCGTCAACTTGGATATCTGATAAGAGACAAGCCAAACAACATTCATCTGAGTGGTTTCTTTCTCAAATAAGGAGAAGATCACAAGGAAGCTAAGGAAGAGGTTGAAAAGGCTTGGCTCCATATTCATTGGAAGGGTAGAAAAGATTTGGGACCAAAAGGAAACATTTCATTAGAGCCTCATCTTCGTTGGGTACAAGTAAGGAAAATTCAGTTGAAGATGCCTTATTCTCGTGAGGAACCTATATCCGATATGTTTATGAGGACTACTCCTCCTCTTAGATTATGTGGAAGAACTTCAGCTTGCCTTGGTTAGGATGAAGAAATAAAAGGAAGCATGGAAGAACAAGTACCAGACTTTGGAAGTGTTCTACTCAACAGAATTGAAAGAGAAGGATGACTTGATTGAGATTCTTGAGAGTCATGCTATGGAGATGATGGAGAAGCAAGATGATTTATTTTCCTCTAGAGCTCAGCCAGGTTCCGTTCACCCATTTTCTGGTGGATGGAAAGAAGTCATCTACAAGTATGTAGAAGAGAACAAGCAGTTGAAAGCTCGGATTACAAGACTCAAGAGAAAGCGTTAGTGTGTGGAGAGATCTTCATCAACTTTGGCTCTTTAGGATTTTTAAACTCTATATTTATTCTCTCATAGTTTGGATTATTGAAACTTGTACTAAAAGTTGTAATCCATTCCAAAGTTATGATTAAAGTGAGATTTTTTCATTATTTCCAAATGTGTTAGTACTTCAATATTTGCAATTGTTTATAATTATTTGAGTTCCTTAAATAAACATAATAAATCATATGCATTGCATATCATGCATTATTTCACACATATTTTTGCATTCCTATCTTTCACATGTGTCTTACTTGTTTCTTTGCTTCCTTCAGTCGACAAGTAGTCTCATCACTAGATACTCAGACTAATTCTAGAAAGAAGATGGAAAACCTTGAACAAGATAATCGTGATTTGCGCAAAGAAGTTACTACTTTGAGAGCTTGTATGGCCAACCCGACTGCTTTGGTAGATTCATTGGTTCCTCCTCAGAATCAGCCACCCCCCCCCTCTTACGTCTCCTCATGCTACTCAACCACACCAAACGACCATCATTTTAGAGGTTTAGTTAGTTCCCATCTCTTTTACTCCAGTTACTGCTACTGAATACCGTATGCTTCGCGCTTACCCGTGGGAAATGCCTAAGAATTTCATTCCATAAGGTTACAATCCCGCTACTCAAGTTGCTATATTTGTTCAAACTGTTGTTGCTTCTAAACCTCATGTGGTGCATGCTACTCCTGTTGCTAATAATGATATTCATCACGTTGCACCTCCTGTATTTAATGTTATGCTTGTTATTAATGATGAAGTTTATCATCCTGCTCCTCCACCAAGTGAAAGTTTGGGCTTTTATGACCGAATGGATGACTTTCAGGATCAATTCAATGAAATGCGGAAAGAAGTGAAGGCTCTCTGAGGGAAAGAGTTATTTGGACAGAGTGTTAGTGACCTCTGTTTGGTTCCCAATGTAAAAGCGCCAGCAAAGTTTAAGGTTCCATAATTTGAGAAGTACAAGGGCAACTCTTGTCCTAGTGACCATTTGGGGATGTATATCATAAGCATTTCCACACATATCGATGATCAATGTTTGCTTATTCATTTCTTCAAGGATAGTTTAACTGGTGCTGCCTTGAAATGGTATATGGGATTGGACAGTAGCAATATCCACACATTCAATGACTTGGGTGAAGCTTTCATAAACACTATAATTATCACATGTTTATGGCACGTGATTGTGACCAATTGAGAGCGATGGCTAAGAAATATAAGGAGTCACTTAAGGAGTATGCGCAACATTGGAACAAGGTTGCTGCCCAAGTGGTACCCCGATGGGAAGCAAGAAATGACTAAGGTCTTCCTAAAAAACCTTGGTTCATTTTACTATGAAAAGATGGTTACAAGTGCACCGAGTAATTTCACTAAGATGGTAAGTGTGATACGGCGGGAGAACTGACTATGGTTTTGCGTTTGTTTTCGCAAATGTTTCGGTTGAGCAAGAGTCGCCACCGACTTTTTATTTTATCCTAAGGAAAGGTTTAAAAAGAACAGCAAAAACCTTTGAGATATTTTCTTGGGTTCGGGGAGTAGATTATAGAAAGGGAAGGTATTAGCACCCTTTCTATCCATGGTTATCCATGGGCTCTTAGGTACTTGCTTAGATCAATTTGCCTTGGTTTTCAATTGTTTGAAATGGTGATTTGTGTGTGGTTTTGAAATTTTTTTGAAAAAGATGCCTTGTCTAGGCTACCCTTGTAACAATTCTTTACTCGAATGTTTTACAAAAGGTGTTTGTCTTTTTGAAAAGATGTTTCAAGGTCTTTGAAAGTTTGTTTTGAAAGTGTTTGTGAAGTGGTGGTTTGAAAAAATAGGCAAGTGTTTTTGCAAGTTGACAAGTACTTAAGAGCTATCTACCCTAAAGTTCTCAAAGATTTTTGCTATGTTTTAAGCCTTTTAACAATTTTTGTTCCACCATTGCATTTGGTGGACAATCTTGTGTTAGGATGTGAAAGGGACGGGCGCGGGTCATCGTTTAGACCATAATTGCAATGGTGCCAAGTACCTTTGGGCAATTTTCCTTTAAGGGACTTGATCATTTTTAGGCAACTTTTCGAAAGCGTCATCGAGGGACTATGATCATTTGAGTTGTTTGTTTTGCCCAAAGAGACCTAACATGCAATATGGCCCATTTATTGAAGGCAACAAGTGGAATACCCTAGGGGTGCAAGTGTGATAAGTGTTGTCCATTTTCATGCTTGATTATCTTGAAATTAGGCCAAACTATTTTGTTGTTTTTATTTGCATACAAACCCTAATTCTAACATGGTATATTTAGAAAGCATTAAAGTGCGAAAATTAAAGTTCCTAAGCTATTACAACACAATATGGGAAGGGGGTACAAATGTTCAAATGGGGGGTATTTGACAAGGAATTTAAACCTAGCTATTACATCAATTTGGAATTATTTACAAGATAATTGATTGCACAAATTAAATAGAAATAAAATAAATATGCAAGATGCAAAAATGTTTTTTATATGTATGAAAAAAAAGTGTTTTTATGTATAAAGGAAACAAAAATAAAAATATTAATTTTTGGAGTTTTTATGTATTTTAGGGCAAAATCCTAATTTTATTAAATAAAAGTATTAATTACTTAATATATACAAATATTTAAGAATTATGTATAAGAATAAAATAAAAATGGAGTATATTTGTAAAAAGGTATTTTTAATATTAAATATTAATAAAAAAAATAAAAGTGTGTATATTTTGTATTTTAACCTAAATATATTAATATATATGTATAAATATTTATATTTGTTTACTAAATATGTATTATATATACAAAATAATAATATTTAATATTTATAAAAAAAGTATATTTTATATAAAATATTTTCAGAAGATAAAATAAAATAAAAATCAAAAAATGAATGTGTTTACATTATTTTTTCTAGTTATTCTAAATAATAATATTATGTATTTATTTACATACACATATCAATATAAACAAATAAATGCCTAAAAAATATAAAAATGGTGTGAAAAATATTTTTTATGTTTTTAATATTATTAGCAAAAATAAATAAGTCAGAATAAAAAAAGAAAAGTAAAAAAATCAAGCAAATAAGCAAAATGGGCCTAGGGGGTGTAAAAGTAAATAAGTGGTGTAAAAAGAAATAACAAAACAGGCCCAGCCCACCAAGTCCTTCTTCAACCTCTGGCCAGAAAAATGTCAAAAAACGCGCGCTTTGTTCACTGATTCAAACATCCTGATTCCTGGCTTTTTAATGAAAACTCACAACATCAAAAATGATCAGCATCAAACAACGAATCCATACATACCTAAAACTTAATCTAACTCTAAAAAATGAGAGAGAATTTCTCCATTCCCAAATCTTAACCTAACTTTTTATCAATGTTCGGACCTCAAATTCTCATAGCATAGGCAAAATAAATGGAAAGTAAGGGTATGTACAGTTTCAGGGGCATGAGTAGAACACTTCTTATTCACAAACTTAGAGCTAATGATGCCTACATTAAGAGTTAGAAGTTCAAGAATATACCTGTTCAGTTAGATTCGTGTCTGGCAATGGAGGAGTTTTTAGGGCAAGATGAAGATTTGTACAGCTTGCCTGAAGTGTAGTGATGCTATTCCAATGCTTGGTGTGTTTTGAATCGTGCCAAATCAAGCTGCAGAAGTCCACCTGCAAGATAAAAAAATGGAAATGGAAAATGATTCTATGGCTGTTACAGTCTCAGTTCAAGGTTTGGAATAGTTTATATGGATATTATGGAATGTGTTTGAAGTGTTTTTGGCCAAGATGCACGATGGAAATGAGTTGTGGGATTCAAGTTGCAGAATATGGCCTGTTCTTGCAGTTTAAGGGTGATTCTGTGAATGAAAGGGTGTTGGAGAGGGTTGGCTCGTGTTCTAGCTCAGTTAGGGTGTTTAGAAAGTGTACAAAGTTTTTGCTTAAGCTTGTTTGTGCTGAGATGAAAGTTTTTTTACAAAATGCTATATTTCTTACACTTTAAGCAACAAATGTCCAAGTTGGTTTTTAGACAGATAGAGGCCCCCCTAATGTGCTGCAAACCTTGGCATTGATCAGTGTAATTAGTTCCTAAACTTATGCCAAGGGGATTTGAACTGTACTTCTTGGATTTGCATATTGACATAAAGTTCACTTTTCAAGAATGGCTATTTTACTTTTTCTATAAATGGCTTAGTTCAACATGTAATGCTTAAACTCATAAAACAAGGCCTTGGCACAATGAGTTAGCATTAAATTATTGAGTGTTGGATGGTTTAGAGGCCTATAATCAAGGAAAGCATGCTGATTTGAAAATTGCCTAAGTGTATGAACATGTAAATTGGCAAAATCAAAAGTGAGTTTTTCCCAACTTGCCAAATTCGATTCTCCCTAACCATGAGGTTGTTTGATGAGTTCTTGGACATTTTGGAAAGCTTGGAATGTGTACTACAATCCATCTTTGAAATGAAAATTTAAATTCCAAGTGGAAGTAAGTGAAAAATGGTCTTGAAGTTGGGTAAAAATCCTGCCTAAAATAGGTCAAATTTTCTCTAAGTTAAGAATGGTTTGGTACCCTTGTTCCAAAAATTGTAACTTGAGCTACAAGCTTCTTTTGGGTAAACTTTGTGAATCAAAGTTGTAGATTATGCAATAGGCTACAACTTTCATGTTTTGACTTTTGCTAGAATCCAAATGAATCTTGGTGAGAAAGTGGGGCAAAGTTAGGAAAAAATTAGGGTTTTTCATAACTTAGAAAAATTCTAAGTTATGAAAAATCTTCATTTCAAACCCTAATTTGCAATTCTTGATTTCTTGATGAACAAGTTTCATGATTTGGCATGTTTTGATGAAAAGTGAATCTTGACTCTTGATTTTGACCAAAAAGTCAAAGTTTGACTTTTCAGTATACAGTCAAAATTGATCAATTGACTGGGAAATTCAACTGTCAATCTTGTGTATTTGGGATCTTTTGAACTTGTTGAGCATGTCAAGACAATTCCATGGGGTCCTTGAGTCCATATGTGAGCTTGGTTTGCCATTGGCTAGGTCCAACAGTCAAAAATTGCCTTTGTGCAGTCAAAACCCTAAAAATGACCATTTTGCCCTTTTGGTGATCTGATCAAACTTCTTGTGGAATTGTGATCCAAACTTGATCAAATGGTCCATGTGAGTTCATAATGTTGATGTAGGTCAATTTTCATGAGATTTGACTGTCAATTGGCCACAGTTGACTTTTTCCTCAATACAGTTGATTTCTAGGTCAAATGTCCAATTGACTGGGCAAAACTTGGAATCAAGACTTGAAACTTGGTATGGATAAACTTGGGAGTCCAATATTAAGCATGAGAGTTATCTTAGGCAATTTAGGTCAAAACATCTTTGTGCAAACACAAACCCTAATTTAGGTCAACAGTGCAATGAGAAGTCTTTAGCAGAGGAAACCCTAACTGGATCTTGAGCTCCAAGGGTCTTGTGATGAGAAATCATCGAGAAATGGGAGGGAAAATTTTGGGGTACAACAGTTGCCCCTGTTCAATCTTCTTGAATCCGAAGAGTTAGATTGGCAAGTTTGCCTTTCGCGACTCGAGGGTAAAAGGAGATTGGACACTAGAGTGCCCTTAAATTTGCACTCGTCAAAGCAATGGATGCAGGAATGGGCTTAGAGATGCCAATTGGAGATGGGCTTAACGATGCCAGCGGGAGGAGTGACAGAAACTTGTCGGGGATGGGCTAAAAGATACCATCTGGAATGAGTATCAGAAAGGTGTCCATGCTTAGGACCATCTCTGAACTGGGGTCTGAATAAGCAATAGATTGACATCCGTATCTGGAGGCATCCGTAAACTGTTTTCAGAGGTTGGGAAGAGTCTGAACAAGCGATAGATTAACATCTGTTGTTGGGAAGAATCCGTAAACTGTTTTCAGAAGTTTGGAGAAGAATCTGAACAAGCGATAGGTTAACATCCGTTACTTGGAGAACCCGTGAACTGTTTTCAGAAATCTGGAGAAGAATCTGAACAAGCGATAGGTTAACATCCGTTGTTGGGAAGAATCCATAAACTGTTTTCAGAAATCTTGAAGTTGAATAAGCAATAGAGCAGCATCCGTTGTTGGGAAGCGTCCGTAAACTGTTTTCAAAAGTTGCATCTGAACAAGCGATAGATTAACATTCGTTGTTGGGAAGAATCCATGAACTGTTTTCAGAAATCTTGAAGTTGAATAAGCAATAGAGCAGCATCCGTTGTTGGGAGGCGTCCGTAAACTGTTTTCAAAAGTTGAGAAGAGTCTGAACAAGCGATAGATTAACATCCGTTGTTGGGAAGAATCCGTAAACTGTTTTCAGAAGTCTTGAGAAGAATCTGAACAAGCGATAGGTTAACATCCGTTACTTGGAGAACCCGTAAACTGTTTTCAGAAATCTTGAAGTTGAAGAGGAACCGGTGTAGGGTTTCCTGATGATGAGCTCGTGTAAAAACTGCATCTAGATGAATCTGGAATAAGCATTAGAATGTTGCCAGGTCTGGGCCACATCTGAACTATCCCTGGAAAGAATCTCGGAAGATAATGATTTTAGCCTGTCGACTGATCTTACCTGAAAAGGTAGAGAGTTAGTTATATGCAATGTCATGATGCATGATACAATGTATGTTATATGAATGTGCATGAATGCGCATGTAAGCTGGAGAGCTGTCTTGCGGAGGATAAATGAATCCGAGATAGCTGAAGATAAAAGCATCTTGACTGCTGCCGGGAAGAACAATTCTTGGTTGTTGCTGGGGAATAAGGAGCTTGGGTTGTATACCAATCTTCTGGGGAATCCCTGTCTTGAAGAGACCTTCACTGGAGAATCTTTGAATATACAATGAGGAACTGAGAACTGAGAGTCTTCTGATTTGCTTGGGGAATACCAGACCTTCAATCGTCGAGGGGCCTTAGAACCATTTGCGGGGACTTGGAATTTCCTTGATGACTTGCAGGGTAAAAGAATTTCTGATGATTTCTACTGGGGATTTTAGAACCTGGTAGACTTAAGCTGGGGAGATAAGACTGAGAATCTCTAGTCTAGTGAGAAGCATTTCTGTGGGGAAAAGGTTCACTAGTCTGGCTCTGCTGGGGATTGATAGTTTGAAGTTTTAGCTCTGCCGGGGATACTGAAACTTAAACTCTGAGGGGAATTGAGTTCTGGAGGATTCTCTGGCTGAGGGTAACAAAGATAAACTCCTCTGGGGATTGTATTGATAAGTTATACTGGGGAACTTTGATGAACTCCGCTGGGGATAGGGAGAATTTTTCCGAGTGCGATCTTTCGTGGCAATAAGCTGAGGATAACCCAGTTATAAGCCCTTGTGAGGAATAACTTTGAATAAAACTTGGGAGAGACGTCTGTACTCTGCAGGGGATAAGCTTCCAGAATCTACTGGGGATAAGCTTCAAGATTTGCTGGGGATATGGATTCCAAATCTCCTGGGGGTTTCCTTTGAAAGGGTATCAAGATATCCAACTGCACCTTCAACCTATCAGTAATCCTCTTTCTTGATTCATAAGGAAATGATTATGTTCAAATGCATATGCCTATTTAACAAAACATTTGACGTTTCTCAAAATAAAACAATTAGTGCAAGAGAAAAAGAAAAAGGAAATGACACAAATTTCTGGGAAGAGTATTTGTATTAACTTTCTCTGAGTATATTTGTACAAAGGAGACAATCATCCTAGTAAGAGGATTTTGTCGTAAATATTGAAAGATTTATACAAAATAAAGATGGCTATGTGAAATAATTCCATGGGATTCCATTCCGCTATAGCCTTCACAACTCTGAATATCTGTCCATCCAATGCTTCGTTTGCCTATGACTGGATTGATCAGAGACCTGGAACTGGTTGATGAAGAGATTGTCTTTGAAGTGATCCGACGAGACATAGTCATACGCTTTAATTCCCTAACTTTTGCCTGAATCGCCCTTTCGGGTTTTCGATCCACCGGGAAACCCCTTTTTGCCCAAGCCGCCCTTTCGGGTTTTCAACTTGCCGGGTGTACAGATTTTTTTTTGTTTTTATCCCTAATTTTTGCTTGAACCGCCCTTTCGGGTTTTCGGTTCACCGGGATGCCCATTTTTTCCCAAGCCGCCCTTTCGGGTTTTCGACTTGTCGGGTTATTTTATGCGTAGTATCTTTTGACTATGTCTGCATTCGCAGGGTGTGGCAAATCGTCACCGTCCATGGTGGTTAGAATCATCGCACCACCAGAAAATATGCTCTTGATCACAAATGGTCCTTCATATGTAGGAGTCCATTTGCCCCTGGGATCACTTTGCGGCAAGATAATTCGCTTGATTACGAGATCTCCGACTTGATACACTTGACGTCTGACTTTCTTATTGAAGGCCTTGATCATCCGTTTTTGATACGTCTGACCATGGCATATAGCAGCGAGTCGCTTCTCGTCGATCAGATTGAGTTGATCAAGTCGGGTCTGCATCCAATCATCTTCATTCAAACCTGTGTCCTTCATAATCCTTAGAGAAGGAATCTGAACCTCCATAGGCAGGACAACTTCCATGCCATATACCAAAGAAAATGGGGTTGCCCCGGTTGAAGTACGTGCCGTCGTACGGTATCCATGCAGAGCAAATGGTAACATCTCATGCCAGTCTTTGTAAGTGACTGTCATTTTCTGAATGATCTTCTTAATGTTTTTGTTCGCAGCTTCAACAGCACCGTTCATCTTCTGCCGATAGGGAGATAAATTGTGATGATAAATCTTGAACTGTTCGCACAAAGCGGTGATCATCGTGTTATTCAGATTTGTACCGTTGTCTGTGATGATCCTGTCTGGAACACCATACCGACATATGAGATTTTTCTTGATGAAGCGGGCAACCACATTTTTAGTAACAGAGGCGAAGGAAGCTGCTTCGACCCATTTGGTGAAATAGTCAATGGCAACCAGGATGAAGCGATGTCCGTTGGAAGCCGTGGGCTTGATCTCTCCAATCATGTCAATGCCCCACATTGCAAATGGCCAAGGAGCAGTCAGAACGTTGAGGGGAACCGGAGGGATGTGAACCTTGTCAGCATAGACTTGACATTTGTGGCAAGTACGGGAATATTGATGGCAGTCAGCTTCCATGGTAGACCAGTAATAGCCTGCCCTTAGGATCTTCTTAGCCATTGTATGCCCGCTCAAGTGAGTGCCAAATGTGTCGCTGTGTATCTCGGTCATGATCAACTCTGCTTCAGCTTTGTCTACGCATCAGAGTAATACACAATCATGGCTTCGTTTGTAAAGGATGTCGTTGCTCAGGAAGAACTTAGCAGCGAATTTCCTTAAGAACTTTTTGTCATTTACGGAAGCTCCTTCGGGATAATCTCTAGTCTCGAGATACCTTTTGATTTCATGGAACCAGGGTTGTTCCACTACTTCTCCGGTATTAATCTCGTGACAATGTGCCTGTTCATCCATTCGCTCGATGGTGATTTGGGGAGCCTCGTTATCCCAGTTGAGTTTAAACATGGAAGACATTGTAGCTAGAGCATCTGCTAGCTGATTCTCTTCTCGCGGGAAATGCTCGAAGGTAATTTGCTCGAAATGAGGCAACAATGTCAGGACATGTTCTTTGTATATGATAAGATTAGGATGCTTGGTATCCACTTTCCTTTGATTTGACTGATAACCAAAGCCGAGTCCCCAAATACGATCAAAGATTTGATCCCCAAGTCTATAGCAGCCTTGAGACCAAAGATGCAAGCCTCATACTCAGCCATGTTGTTTGTGCAGCTGAAGCGAAGTCGGGCCGTGAAAGGTGTGTGACAACCTTCCGGAGAAATGAGTACTGCGCCGATTCCGTTTCCAAGTGCGTTTGAAGCACCATCAAAGTACAGGGTCCATCGGGATCCCTTTTCGGGTCCGTCATACGGTCCGTTACCTTCAATGTTGTCCAAATTCATGATGTCCTCGTATGGGAAGTCAAATCTCATGGGTTGATAATCTTCGATAGCTTGATGAGCCAGATGGTCAGCTAGTATACTCCCTTTTATAGCTTTTTGGGTGGTGTACTGGATGTCATACTCAGTTAGGATCATTTGCCATCTAGCTATTCTTCCGGATAAAGCGGGCTTTTTGAAGATATACTTGATAGGATCCATTTTGGAAATCAACAAGGTAGTATGAGTCAACATATACTGCCTTAGTCGGAGAGCAGCCCATACCAAAGCGCAGCAAGTTTTCTCGAGCAGTGAGTAGCGAGTCTCACAGTCGGTAAACTTTTTGCTAAGGTAATAAATAGCATGCTCTTTTCGACCAGACTCGTCATGCTGGCCCAAAACACACCCCATTGAGTTATCCAAGACGGTCATATACATGATCAATGGTCTTCCTTCGACGGGTGGCATCCGAATAGGAGGTTCTAGCAAATACTCCTTGATTTTATCAAAAGCAGCTTGGCAATCGTCGTTCCATTCGACTACCTGATCTTTCTTCAAGAGTTTGAAAATTGGCTCACAGGTAGCAGTCAGATGAGAGATGAATCTGGCAATATAGTTCAAGCGCCCCAAGAACCCTCTAACCTCCTTTTCAGTACGGGGAGCAGGCATCTCTTGTATTGCTTTCACTTTTGCTGGATCGACTTCAATGCCTTTGTTGCTTACAATGAATCCTAGAAGTTTACCAGA
Source organism: Vicia faba (assembly GCA_948472305.1). Classification (NCBI taxonomy): domain Eukaryota; kingdom Viridiplantae; phylum Streptophyta; class Magnoliopsida; order Fabales; family Fabaceae; genus Vicia; species Vicia faba. The sequence continues at coordinate 1,128,916,122 of OX451739.1, read as the reverse complement.
CCTAACTCCAAAAGTGCACTTACTTGGATTCAGCTTGAGTTTGTATTCTTTCAACCTGGCAAACAGGTTTTCTAGATGTTCAAGGTGCTCCTCCTCTGTTTGTGACCGAGCTATCATATCGTCTACGTAAACTTCAATCTCATGATGTATCATATCATGAAACAAAGCTACCATGGCGCGTTGATAAGTTGCCCCAGCGTTCTTTAGTCCGAACGGCATCACCTTGTAACAGAAAGTACCCCATTGTGTGACAAAAGTTGTTTTCTCCATGTCTTCGGGGGCCATTTTGATTTGATTGTAGCCCGAGAATCCATCCATGAAGGAAAACACTTTGTGCTGAGCTGTGTTGTCGATCAAAATGTCAATGTGTGGTAGCGGGAAATCATCTTTGGGGCTAGCCCTATTCAAATCCCGGTAGTCCACACACATCCTGACTTTGCCATCTTTCTTAGGTACTGGCACGATGTTAGCGACCCATTGAGGATAGGACGTAACAGCCAGAAATCCAGCGTCGAATTGCTTCATCACTTCTGCTTTGATCTTTTCAGACATGTCAGGCCTCATCCGGCGGAATTTTTGCTTGATCGGTGGACAATCCTCTCTTGTGGGGAGACGGTGAACCACGATGTCTGTGTCTAAACCCGGCATGTATTCATAAGACCAAGCGAAGATTTCAACATACTCATTCAACAAATGTATCAGGCGTTCCTTGACACTTGGTTCCAGATTGGCACCCACTTGCACCTCCTTCCGGTCTTCCTCGATCCCTAAGTTGACAGTTTCCAATGACTCTTCGTGAGGTAAGATGGCCCTTTCCTCTTGCTGTAGAAGTCTGGCTAGTTCCCCTGGTACTTCACAACCTTCGTCATCTTCATACTCGGCTTGATTGACCAGATCTTCAGAGTTATTGAAGGATATAGCAGAATAGTCACCCATGGAATCCGGAGTGGATGGGTACCTGCATTTGTGAGTGTGGGTGTGTGTAAGGGATAGCCATCCTTAAACAAAAAATGCAAAAGGAAAGAAAATGAACACAACAGTTTATCAAATGAAAAACGTCCAATGAATCATTAAACATGGCATATGGATATGAAAGTAATCAAAACCCTTACAAATGGACCTACATGCCCCGGGCAAGACATGAGGTGAAAAGATAGTGTACGGATTGTTTGAAAATAAATATTACAGACCAATAGGAAAAGTTTGACAGATAAATTACTGATGAATAAAAGTGATGGGGACAAAGTCTTTTGCCTCCCAGTTGCACAATCCTCCTTTGACAGTTGGGTAAATCCACTCTTCGATGTTGCTCTCTTTGTCTTCATCCTCCAAAGCGTTGATTCCGTAGGGAGAAATTTTGACTGGCGCTCTTTCAATCTTCGAACGACGCATAGCCTTCTGGCCCGCGGTAGTGAACCCTAATCCAAATTTGTCTGTCTTATGTGGAATATCAGGCAACTGCCCCCATGCTGAATTCTTCCCCTCCTTTATTGCGGCCCTTGCGTCCTCCAGAGATGCCATCCTGGCCATCTGCCTCGGTGTTTCAGCTGCCAACTTTGCTACTGTTATTTCAGGAAGGACTTCTTCGAAATGCTGGAAAGGTGTCTCAATGAACTCCCCCTCTACCTCCACATACCGGAAGGAGTTCAAGTGGTTGATCATGTACTCCTCTTCACCATGGACGGTAATAATCTTTCCCTTGACAGGATACTTCAACATCTGATGTAAGGAGGAGGTGACTGCCCCGGCATGGTGTATCCAAGGCCTACCCAACAAGCAAGAGTATGACGGACGGATGTCCATCACATAGAAAGTAGATTTAAACACCTCGGTGCCCACCTTGATGGGAATATCAACCTCCCCATGGACCATTCTCTTCGAACCATCGAAAGCTCTGACAATAATATCACTCGGCTTCAGCTCTAACCCTTCACAATCTAGTCGGTCCAAGGCCTTCTTAGGCAGTACATTCAGTGACGAACCGGTGTCGACCAAGACATGTGCGAGAGTAGTTCCTCGGCACTCGACTGAAATGTGCAAAGCATCATTGTGGTTTCTACCTTTAGGAGTTAGGTCGACATCAGAGAAACCTAATCCATTGTCCGCAGTAAGGCTAGCCACGCAATTTTGGAATTGATCTGCAGAGGTTTCCTGGGGCACATGGGCTACCTTCATGAATTTTATCAGAGCCTTAGCGTGCGCTTCCGAGCAAAGTAGTAGTGCCAGCATGGAGATCATTGAGGGGGTTTGCCCCAGTTGTTATACCACATCGTAATCACTCCTTTTGATTATCTTCAAGATCTCATCCATTTCCTTCTTGGAGGTTTCCGGGATAACCAAGGGTTGAGCCCTCGTCCTAACGAGCTCATCTTGGATTCCCTTACCTTTATCAGCAGCGGTAGGAGGGAGAATACTAGGAACAACAAAATCTTCAATCAAAGGGGTTCTAGCGGAGAGTTTTATTGGTGTAGGGATGACCTTGTCAGCAGATGAGGGTCCAAAGATTGCTCTTGGAGGGGCAATCTCTGGAGAAAATATTCTCCCGCTCCGGGTGATTTTGCTCGTGCCTGCAATGTTACCAATGCTGGCTTCTTCTTCATCCGAACTTTCTTCATTTATTTCGATTTGTTTAATACCATGGTAGTAGACGTCACTGCCATAGTTCCATGGTATTGACTTCTCAGAAACATAGGGGACAGGCCCTGGCATTGTTATCTTCAAAGGAACAGATTTCGTAGCTGGTGTAATCTTAACAGGCTTTCTGACGGCCTTGGAAAGATTGGCGTGAATGGTTATGATTGAGACATCTTCAGTATAGGTTGGAACAGCAGAAACGTTTTCAAACAAAATTTGTCGACTATCCATTAGGCCTTGGATGCCTTTCTTCAGTAACGGACAATCAAACGGCAGAGAGTAACAACAATAGCAGTCTTCTTTACATCCCGGGAAGATCCCGGCCCTTAACAGATTCAACTTGATGGTTAGCAATGGAGTTATCAGATCATTGACATCAACAACATACAAATCTTCTTCAATGGCATTGACATTTCGGCCGTGCTTCGGCATGGGAGCAGATATCACATTAGGCTTCTCCGGAGCGTCAAACTCCACCTCCTTCGCCTCTATCAGGTCTTGGATTTTATGCTTGAGTGCCCAACAATCATTGGTGTCGTGCCCGACACTGTCAGAATGGTAGGCGCATTTAGCATTAGGATGATAATGCGGAGAGGACGTATTCACATTTTTTGGTGCCTCTTTGATAGTGGCGAGATTCAACATCAACAGATGGGGAAGCACTTGCGCTGGAGTCATATTAATCCGGGTGAACTGCCGTTGTGGCCGTTCCACCCGTTGCTGATTTGGTCTGGATTGGTTATAGCGAGGCTGCTCACTTGAAGGGTTTTGGATCATTACGGCCCCCACAGTCGGCCGACGCTCCGTCTTCCCTGCTCTTCTCTGAGAATATACCACAGCCATTTCCTTCTTAAAAGGCTTCTTCTCAACACTTGCAGCAACACCCTTCTGAATCTTTCCTGACTTGATGCCTGCTTCTATTCTTTCGCCTGTTAAGATCAAATCGGTAAACCCCGCGGAAGAGTTACCAATTAGATGATTGAAAAATGGCCCAAATAGGGTCCCTAGAAACATATCAACAAGTTCACGGTCGGTTAAAGGAGACTGCACCCTGCCAGCCAAATCCCTCCACTTTTGTGCATATTCTTTGAATCCTTCGCCTGTTCCTAATGACATATCCTGAAGTTGGGTACGCGTAGGAGCAAGGTCAGAATTATACTGATATTGTTTGTAGAAGGCGGTGGCCAAGTCCTCCCAGTTTCGGACGCTGGTTCCCTCTAGCTGATAGAACCACTCCAATTGAGCCCCAGAAAGGCTGTCTTGAAAGAAATGGATCCAAAGGTTTTTATCTGCCGTATAGGGTTGGATCTTTCTTACGTAGGACCTGAGATGCATTTTTGGACAGGACAGCCCATCATACCTCACAAAAACTGGCACTTTGAACTTTGGGGGAATCACAATCCCGGCAACCAATCCCAAGTCTTCAAAATCCAAACCCGGTACTCTTTGTAGCTCCATGGTGGCCAACCTGTCTTCTAAACCTTTGTATTTATCATCAGCTGGAGGGTATTGTTGATCAGAGTAATCTTCCTCCTCTTCGACCTCCTCTTCTTCCACATCGGACTCGGAAGGTACCGCAACCCCACCTCCTTTACTGGTTCCTTCATCCGAAGTAGGAGGAAATTCAAGCACTCTCCTGGCCTCTCTGTCAAATCTTCTCCCTAAAGTAGCCACCCCGAGTCTCTTTTTCTTCTTTTTCACTGGGTCTTTATTCCCCAGCAAGGTCTTGAGATCCTCCTGACCCTTAGCCAAGGTCGTCAGGAGTTGTTGGAACTGTGCATTTTGAGCTTGCAGGTCTTTGACTGTTTGCTCGAGATCCATCCTACTGAAATAAACAGCAGACAGATAAGGAAACTGGAGTGAGACCTGCTTATGCACATGATGAATGGTATGCTTATGTATGCAATTCATTCAAGGATTTAGAATATTCAAACTTGTTGCAGACAAAAAAAAAAGAACGCACGTCATATTAATAAGAAGAAATTTGTTAGTACATAAATGCCCCATGGGCCAAATATTACAAAAATAACTTCTCAAGGTAAAAAGACATTGCGCATCCTCTTTGGTGCGATGTAGGTGTTGAGGGCCTCTTGCTCATGGAGTCGGCGGGTAAGCTCTAGAACCTTCTTCTCACTGGCGTAGAAGCTGGCTTCAAAAGTGTTCCGTTCCTCCTTGAGCTGAATCCAACTTTTCTGCATTTCCTCCCACGATGTAGGCATGTCAGGATGTAGGATGGTGTAGGGAACCTCTCCTTACTTGACGGGCTCTTTAATCACAGGGAGAACATGAGGATAAGGCATCATTAGACTCCGGGCTCGGGCTCGTACCCACTTGAGATAAGGCTCAAGAGGGATGGAGTTCCTGTGTCCCAGTGTCTTGCTATCAACCTTGTTGGGCCTCCCCCAAGCTCTGATGAATCTTTGGCGAAGTCCTTGCGCATCGTTGTCGAAGTCAAAAACTAGGTCAGGAATCAACATGTCGTGAGGGCCATCCCTCCGTGCATATCCAAATTTCCTCAAAGCCATGCAAGGGTTGTAGGTGATACCTCCTCTGATTCCAAGTAAAGGAACATTAGGAAACTCTCCACAACGATCGACGATGATGACATTTTCTCTGGACCGAGAACACCAATGTACATCAGAGTGAGTAAGAGTCATCAACCGTTGGGACCACCTTGAACCTTGGTCATTCTTCAAGATAGATTGTGGAAGGTGCGAAATAAACCACCTTGCAAGGAGAGGAGTACAACACATGAGAACACCCCTCTTTCTCATTGTTCGTGTGTAAAATGAGTGAAGAATGTCCCCAAGCAATGTTGGTATTAGATTTCTGGACAAGAAGATTTTGACGGCGTTGACATCTACCAATTGGTCAGAATTTGGGAATAGGACCAATCCATAGATAAGGAGTGCCACAATTTCTTCAAAGGCTTGTAGGTCCAATAAATTCCAACACTCTTGTGCTTTCTCAAACAAGAATTTTGCTAAGAATCCTTTGACGCCGCTTCTAGTTTCCCAATGCCCCTTGATGTCGGATGGTTGTAGATGTAATGCTCGAGCAACATCTTCCGGCTTTGGTTCCTTTTCCGTACCGTTGAAGGGTAGTTGATTAAGGATAGGGATTCTTAAGAGTTGAGAAAACTCCTCCAAAGTGGGTACCAACTGATAGTCAGGGAAAGTGAAACAGTGGTGAAGAGGGTCAAAGAACTGGAATAGCACTTTCATCATGTCTTCTTCAATGTTGGTGTTGACTAAGCTGAGCAGTCTACCATGTCTTTCACTGAAGGATGAGCTTTCCGGAATTCTTGAGGTGAGCTCCTTGAGTTGAGGAGAGGTTCTCACAAGGTTGACTTGGATGGTTTTTCTGCGAGGAATTTCCATGACCTACAAAACAAGAACAAAGATGAAGATCCAAACCCTTGAAATGGTTAGTGAATGCATATGATGCTTTATGATGTATGCACAAAACATATGTACAAGCAAATCACACCAAACCCTAGTTTCAGGCTTGCACGGGGTTTCATAGGTAAGTACCCTCTTGAGTGTAGTTGGCTTAAAAAACCTGTCCTATAAATAGTAACTGGGTTCTAAGGAGCTCAATATCATTGGATTGTTTTCATCGTTCATTGTTTTGGTTTAGCCACTTAACTAGCGACCAAAATATTCCAAGAAAACAACCCTCAATGAGTGTAGTATCGAGTATCTACCAACTTCGGACTGCACCAAAGCCGGTCATCTCACTACCCCTAATAAAAGGCCAAGATGGTCAAGTAAGGTTCTAGGTCATTAGTGCTTAGTGACATAACTCAGCGGCCCCGTACTCTCCTTGATTGAACTCAAGGGTTACCGGTACTCACAAATATGTCGCACTAATATAGCTATTGCTTCGACCGTGTCGGTATACCCCGCACAGTTTCCACAACGTATTGCTATCTATGAATGTTTCCCAAAATCCGGGTGTAGGATTGCAAACCCAAACAAGAGAGCCAAAGTATAAAGCAATCAAATCAAACAATTAGTCATGCAAGAGGGTGATCTAAGCCCTAAGGTTACTCCACTTTTAAATTTATTCCCCAGTAGAGTCGCCAGTTCTGTGATATGGCGGGAGAACTGACTATGGTTTTGCGTTTGTTTTCGCAAATGTTTCGGTTGAGCAAGAGTCGCCACCGACTTTTTATTTTATCCTAAGGAAAGGTTTAAAAAGCACAGCAAAAACCTTTGAGATATTTTCTTGGGTTCGGGGAGTAGATTATAGAAAAGGAAGGTATTAGCACCCTTTCTATCCATGGTTATCCATGGGCTCTTAGGTACTTGCTTAGATCAACTTGCCTTGGTTTTCAATTGTTTGAAATGGTGCTTTGTGTGTGGTTTTGAAAATGTTTTGAAAAAGATGCCTTGTCTAGGCTACCCTTGTAACAATTCTTTACTCGAATGTTTTACAAAAGGTGTTTGTCTTTTTGAAAAGATGTTTCCAGGTCTTTGAAAGTTTGTTTTGAAAGTGTTTGTGAAGTGGTGGTTTGAAAAAATAGGCAAGTGTTTTTGCAAGTTGACAAGTACTTAAGAGCTATCTACCCTAAAGTTCTCAAAGATTTTTGCTATGTTTTAACCCTTTTAACAATTTTTGTTCCACCAATGCATTTGGTGGACAATCTTGTGTTAGGATGTGAAAGGGACGGGCGCGGGTCATCGTTTAGACCATAATTGCAATGGTGCCAAGTACCTTTGGGCAATTTTCCTTTAAGGGACTTGATCATTTTTAGGCAACTTTTCGAAAGCGTCATCGAGGGACTATGATCATTTGAGTTGTTTGTTTTGCCCAAAGAGACCTAACATGCAATATGGCCCATTTACTGAAGGCAACAAGTGGAATACCCTAGGGGTGCAAGTGTGATAAGTGTTGTCCATTTTCATGCTTGATTATCTTGAAATTAGGTCAAACTATTTTGTTGTTTTTATTTGCATACAAACCCTAATTCTAACATGGTATATTTAGAAAGCATTAAAGTGCGAAAATTAAAGTTCCTAAGCTATTACAACACAATATGGGAAGGGGGGTACAAATGTTCAAATGGGGGGTATTTGACAAGGAATTTAAACCTAGCTATTACATCAATTTGGAATTATTTACAAGATAATTGATTGCACAAATTAAATAGAAATAAAATAAATATGCAAGATGCAAAAAGGTTTTTTATATGTATGAAAAAAAAGTGTTTTTATGTATAAAGGAAACAAAAATAAAAATATTAATTTTTGGAGTTTTTATGTATTTTAGGGCAAAACCCTAATTTTATTAAATAAAAGTATTAATTACTTAATATATACAAATATTTAAGAATTATGTATAAGAATAAAATAAAAATGGAGTATATTTGTAAAAAGGTATTTTTAATATTAAATATTAATAAAAAAAATAAAAGTGTGTATATTTTGTATTTTAACCTAAATATATTAATATATATGTATAAATATTTATATTTGTTTACTAAATATGTATTATATATACAAAATAATAATATTTAATATTTATAAAAAAAGTATATTTTATATAAAATATTTTCAGAAGATAAAATAAAATAAAAATCAAAAAATGAATGTGTTTACATTATTTTTTCTAGTTATTCTAAATAATAATATTATGTATTTATTTACATACACATATCAATATAAACAAATAAATGCCTAAAAAATATAAAAATAGTGTGAAAAATATTTTTTATGTTTTTAATATTATTAGCAAAAATAAATAAGTCAGAATAAAAAAAGAAAAGTAAAAAAATCAAGCAAATAAGCAAAATGGGCCTAGGGGGTGTAAAAGCAAATAAGTGGTGTAAAAAGAAATAACAAAACAGGCCCAGCCCACCAAGTCCTTCTTCAACCTCTGGCCAGAAAAATGTCAAAAAATGCGCGCTTTGTTCACTGATTCAAACATCCTGATTCTTGGCTATTTAATGAAAACTCACAACATCAAAAATGTTCAGCATCAAACAACGAATCCATACATACCTAAAACTTGATCTATCTCTAAAAAATGAGAGAGAATTTCTCCATTCCCAAATCTTAACCTAACTTTTTATCAATGTTCAGACCTCAAATTCTCATAGCATAGGCAAAATAAATGGAAAGTAAGGGTATGTACAGTTTCAGGGGCATGAGTAAAACACTTCTTATTCACAAACTTAGAGCTAATGATGCCTACATTAAGAGTTAGAAGTTCAAGAATATACCTGTTCAGTTGGAGTCGTGTCTGCCAATGGAGGAGTTTTCAGGGCAAGATGAAGATTTGTACAGCTTGCCTGAAGTGTAGTGATGCTATTCCAATGCTTGGTGTGTTTTGAATCGTGCCAAATCAAGCTGCAGAAGTCCACCTGCAAGATAAAAAAATGGAAATGGAAAATGATGCTATGGCTGTTACAGTCTCAGTTCAAGGTTTGGAATAGTTTATATGGATATTATGGAATGTGTTTGAAGTGTTTTTGGCCAAGATGCACGATGGAAATGAGTTGTGGGATTCAAGTTGCAGAATATGCCCTGTTCTTGCAGTTTAAGGGTGATTCTGTGAATGAAAGGGTGTTGGAGAGGGTTGGCCCGTGTTCTATCTCAGTTAGGGTGTTTTGAAAGTGTACAAAGTTTTTGCTTAAGCTTGTTTGTGCTGAGATGAAAGTTTTTGTACAAAATGCTATGTTTCTTACACTTTAAGCAACAAATGTCCAAGTTGGTTTTTAGACAGGTAGAGGCCCCCCTAATGTGCTGCAAACCTTGGCATTGATCAGTGTAATTAGTTCCTAAACTTGTGCCAAGGGGATTTGAACTGTACTTCTTGGATTTGCATATTGACATAAAGTTCACTTTTCAAGAATGGCTATTTTACTTTTTCTATAAATGGCTTAGTTCAACATGTAATGCTTAAACTCATAAAACAAGGCCTTGGCACAATGAGTTAGCATTAAATTATTGAGTGTTGGATGGTTTAGAGGCCTGTAATCAAGGAAAGCATGCTGATTTGAAAATTGCCTAAGTGTATGAACATGTAAATTGGCAAAATCAAAAGTGATTTTTTCCCAACTTGCCAAATTTGATTCTCCCTAACCATGAGGTTGTTTGATGAGTTCTTTGACATTTTGGAAAGCTTGTAATGTGTAATACAATCCATCTGTGAAATGAAAATTGAAATTCCAAGTGGAAGTAAGTGAAAAATGGTCTTGAAGTTGGGTAAAAATCCTGCCTAAAATAGGTCAAATTTTCTCTAAGTTAAGAATGGTTTGGTACCCTTGTTCCAAAAATTGTAACTTGAGATACAAGCTTCTTTTGGGAAAACTTTGTGAATCAAAGTTGTAGATTATGCAATAGGCTACAACCTTCATGTTTTGACTTTTGCTTGAATCCAAATGAATCATGGTGAGAAAGTGGGGCAAAGTTAGGAAAAAATTAGGGTTTTTCATAACTTAGAAAAATTCTAAGTTATGAAAAATCTTCATTTCAAACCCTAATTTGCAATTCTTGATTTCTTGATGAACAAGTTTCATGATTTGGCATGTTTTGGTGAAAAATGAATCTTGACACTTGATTTTGACCAAAAAGTCAAAGTTTGACTTTTCAGTATACAATCAAAATTGATCAATTGACTGGGAAATTCAACTGTCAATCTTGTGTATTTGGGATCTTTTGAACTTGTTGAGCATGTCAAGATAATTCCATTGGGTCCTTGAGTCCATATGTGAGCTTGGTTTTCCATTGGCTTGGTCAAACAGTTAAAAATTGCCTTTGTGCAGTCAAAACCCTAAAAATGACCATTTTGCCCTTTTGGTGATCTGATCAAATTTCTTGTGGAATTGTGATCCAAACTTGATCAAATGGTCCATGTGAGTTTATAATGTTGATGTGGGTCAACTTTCATGAGATTTGACTGTCAATGGGCCACAGTTGACTTTTTCCCCAATACAGCTGATGTCTAGGTCAACTGTCCAATTGACTGGGCAAAACTTGGAATCAAGACTTGAAACTTGGTATGGATAAACTTGGGAGTCCAATATGAAGCATGAAAGTAATCTTAGGAATTTTTTGTCAAAACATCTTTGTGCAAACACAAACCCTAATTTGGGTCAACAGTGCAAGGAGAAGTCTTGAGCAGATGAAAACCCTAACTAGATCTTGAGCTTCAAGGGCTTTGTGATGAGAAATTATTGAGAAAAATGGGAGGGCAAATTTTGGGGTACAACAGTAAGTATGGGTGTTCATCTAGAGTAAGCTGTCAGGGAAGGATGATTGTCAAAATATGAATGTTATAATGTTACAAAGAAGCCATCATATGGATTTTCTAGAAAGAAAGAAAGAAAGTGAAACAAATGTTGTTGCTGAAGAAAGAAGGGTTAGACCTCCAAGAGGACGTCATCAATATTAATAACAGGTAGCCTCTATAACTCCGGTTGTCAATGTGGCTCCGACTGCTTTTGTCTATTAAAGAGCACCTCAACAAGGTAATCAAGGGAAAGGTCAAAAGAGATAAGCTTTTGATCCTATTCCGATGAGTTATACAGAATTGTTTTCGACTTTAATTCAAAATAAATTGGTGCATACTAGGCCTTCCCCTGCTATACCTTCAACTTTGCCATGGTACTATAAGAAGGATCAGACTTGTTTTTTTCATCAAGGAGCCCTTGGGCACAATATTGAAAACTTTTATCCATTGAAGTCTGAAGTGTAGAAGATGGTAAGATTTGGTCTCTTGTCTTTTAAAGATGTTGGTCCCAATGTAAAAGATAATCCATTACCCAAGTATGGAGGTGGAAGTGATGTAGATATGGTTGTTGGTTGTCCTAGGGACTTTTGGATTTTTTATATCAATCTGGTCAGAGGTGATTTGGTGAAGATGTATGCCGATCTTTGTGAATTCATCTATTATACACATGACCTTGTCGTTTGTAGTGTTTGTGGTACGAATATCCATGGATGTGATAAAGTGAGAACTGATCTTCAAGAGATGATGGATGAAGGTCTTATCCATATAATCATACCAAGGGCTATATATGAAGAAGACGTGAATATAGTTTATGGTTTCCCTAAAGAATTTCATATTTTTTATATAAACTATATGGATGATGATCTGGTACAGCTGCACACCACATTTTGTCACATGGATAGCCAGGAGGTACATCATTATGGGTCCTGTCAGATCTGTTGTAGGGATTCATGTGGTTGTTATGTTGTAAAAAGAGGTATTTAATTGTTATTAGATAATGGTACTATCATAATCACAGGAAAGAGAGATGATTATAATGGGGTTAATATGATTGAAGACTACTCTATTGAGGCCATGTCTGATTATGACTATGTTTCTACTGATGCGTTCTTTTCTTCTGATGAAGGTATGCTTTATGATAATGATTATGTGATTCCTGAGTATTCTAAAAAGCAGGGGTGAATTCCATTGTGCCACATTTTAATACTCCCACTCCTATAGATATTGCGTACTATAGAAAGTATGTTGTTGCTCCCGTAGTTATTTATCGGTTTGGTCATATCCCATATGAATCAGATAAAGTTGTGCCTTATAAGTATAATGAAACTACCCTAGAAGGAATTGTGGAAATTCCTATTCAAACATTGCCCCGTGTTGAGAATATTGCTGAAGCTAGTTGGGTAACTCGGAGTGGTCGTGTCTTCGCCCCTACCTTTTGAGGAGATGTTAATTCTGGTAAGAAGGTTGTTGAGAATGATGAATCTAAGAAAGTGGTAGGAGAATCTAGTGGCACCGCCTTGGAAAAAGATGTTAATGATATGTTAAAATCATCAAAATGATTGATTACATGATTGTGAATCAGTTGTTGAAAACTCCATCTAAGATTTCCATTTTAGCCATGTTGATGAACTCTTCTTCTCATTGGAAATCTCTGATGAGAGTGTTGGATCAAGATTTTGTTGAAAGGGACATGTCTTTGGATCAGTTCAATAATTTTGTAGGGAATATTACGTCTTGTAACAATATGAGTTTTTGTGATGACGAATTGCCTGATGAAGGGAGAAACCATAACCTAGTTCTACATATATCTATGAATTGTAAGAATGATTTTTTTTTTCTAATGTGCTAATAGACAATGGATGTGCTTTGAATGTCATACCAAGAAGCACTCTCATGAAGCTCATATACCAGGGAACTCCAATGCGCCCTAGTGGAATTATAGTAAAAGCTTTTGATGGTTTGAGAAATCTGTCATTGGAGAGGTGTATTTAACTATTCACATAAATCCTCACTTATTCCAAATCACCTTTCAGGTTATGGATATTGTCTCAGTCTATAGCTGTTTATTGGGACGATCATGGATCCATTGAGCATGAGTTGTTACTTCAACCTGGCCTCAGAAACTGAAATTTGTCTGTGAAGGAAAGGTAGTCATTATGAATGGTGAGAAAGCTCTATTGATGTCTCATTTGTCTTCCTTTAGCATTGTAGAATCTGATGCATTCGCTGTTGGAACTCGGTTCCAAGCTTTGTCTATTGATAATATAAGGAAGAATGAAGATTTTATCACCTCATTTAAGGATGCGCAATAGGTAGTGCAGAAGGGCCCTAGCAATGTGTGGGGGCAGCTTATTAATCCACATGTGAATAAGAATTGGTCTGGTTTAGTTTTCTCCATGAAGAATGAAGTTGTGTATCCAAAGTTCGCTTTGAGTAAATATCAAGACATCTTTCACAATGCAATATATCTCCATCCGATTACTCCAAAGATTAATTCTATTCTCGAAGATGAGTCAGAGCAATAGATGCCGAACTTTGTGACACATAGAGTCAGAATCCAGAATTGGATCATTGTTAATGTTCCTTCTTGCATTCACATTTCAAAGTAATTTGTTTTTTGTTTGTCTTTTAAAAAGTCTTTCACTCTTCCGAAAGTGAAAGTGAAAGCGATGATGTATGGGCGTGTCTTTTGTTTTGATTTTTAAGATAATTAATAAAATTTGTTTTTGATTTCTAAATTGTGTCTTTATTTTATTTCTTGGAAAATGGTAATAAGAAAAAACCTTTCAAAATAAATAATAATTGTAAATAAATTTGCATAATCACTTGTTACATGTGTCAGTTTCTAAAATCAATCATAAATCATATGTGAAGATTAATTAAAAAAAACTTGTTGAGTGCAATGACCCTGCACCCTCTCCAACTTTGAATATCCTGTGTATGTGGTTGAAGAAGAAGAATATGATGAAATCCCATAATAGGCTTCACAGTTTCTCGAGCGCGAGGAAAATACCATTCAGCCATATAAAGAGTCGTTGGATACAATTAACTTGGGTTCGGAGGAAGATCTGAAAGAAGTCAAGATTGGAGCACTATTTCATCCCGATGTAAAGAGCATGTTAATTGAGTTGTTGAAAGAGTATGTGGATATATTTTCTTGGTCTTACTAAGACATGACGATTTTGGATACCGATATTGTGGAACATTATTTTCCACTAAAGCTAGAATGTCCATCAATCAAGCAGAAGTTGTGAAGAACTCATCCTGACATGGCAGTGAAGATTAAAGAAGAGGTGTTGAAGTAGATTGATGTTGGTTTTATTGTAACATCAGTGTACCCTCAGTGGATGGCCAATATTGTTTCAGTACCAAAGAAAGACGGAAAAATCCATGTGTGCGTTGATTATAGAGATTTAAATAAAGCAAGACCGAAAGATGATTTCCCATTGCCCCATATTTATATGTTGGTTAATAGCACAGCAAAATTCAAAGTGTTCTCATTCATGGAAGGATTTTTTGGATACAATCAAAATATGATGGCTCCTGAGGACATGGAAAAAACAACGTTTATCACATCTTGGGGAACATTCTGTTATAGAGTATTGCCTTTCGGGTTAAAGAACGTTGGTGCAACGTACCAAATGGCTATGAAAACCCTATTCCATAATATGATGTATAAGGAAATTAAAGTATATGTTAATGATATGATCGTCGAATCTCAGACTGAGGACGGTCATATGGAAGACTTGTTGAAGTTGTTTCAGCGTTTGAGGAAATATCGTCTCTGCTTGAATCCAAATAAGTGTACTTTTGGTGTTCGTTTAGGAAAGTTGTTAGGATTCATTGTCATCCAAAAAGGAATTGAAGCTGATCCTGATAAAGTTAAGGCAATTCAAGAAATGCCTGCACCAAGGACTGAAAAGCAAGTTAGAGGCTTCCTTGGACATTGCAATTACATTTTCAGATTTATCTCCCATATAACTGCAACATGTGAACCAATCTTCAAGCTATTAAAGAACGATCAAGGTTGTGTGTAGAAGGATGATTGCCAAAGGGAATTTGAAAGCATTAAAGAGTATCTACTTAAGCCTCCTATCTTTCTCCCTCTTGTTGAAGGAAGACCATTGATTATGTATCTGACTGTGTTGGATAAATCTGTGGGCTATATTTTGGGACAACAAGATGAAACATGAAGAAAATAATATGTCATTTATTATTTGAGCAAGAAGTTCACTGACCGTGAGTCACGTTATTCTATGCTAGAAACATTTAAGAGACGAATGTGTTGGTTAATTTTAAGAGACGAGACATCATCGTCATATTCGAGTGCAAAACATACTTACTACCCACAATTATGAGAAAGGAGAATTTGCATCATCTGAAAGTGAAGGATATAGCTTGGATTTTAAAATCAACAAAGCCTCACTCAACACCCAAGTGGAAAATATCTCGCTTTACTACATATCATAGAAGTATAGTAGCTCGGATCACTACAAGGATTGAAAAGAGTCTAATCTTTTTGAAAAAAGAGTTTAAAGTAAAAAGCCAAAGTGGAAAAAATGGTTTGAATGAGATTGATTGACTTTTAGTCTTCTCGCAAAAAGGTCAAAGTATGATTAAGTTAGTTAAATTTTGATTAAGAAAATACTTTTGAAAATGCATGGACCTAAGTCCAAGTTTATTATGAAAGCGATTCATGTTAGAAAACAAGAGGAGTTTTGAAAAGGAGGGAAAAGTTTTTTTGAAAGTAAAGAAGATAGAAGGAGATTAAGGGACTATCCTAAAGCATAAGATAAAATCTAGGGAAAAGAACCGTCTAACCAGCAAGAAGTCAACACTTGACACAATGAGTCAATGTAGAATTTCCATTATTTGGATTGAAACCAAGCAAGCAAAGATACTAAAACTCTTAAGAATACCAAGCTTTGGATGAATTAAGTCTTCTCAAAAATTGGTCATAGTATTAGCTGAATACAGAGGAATTCTTAATCACAGACAAAGCACAAAATCAAAATAACCCGCACATAAAGAAAATCAACCCAATGTCTTTGGGTAAATCCCAAGAACTCTATAAAAAATAACAAACAAAGTTCACAAGGTCCCAAGGGTATCAAGGCTTCTATTCCTAAGTCCAAGAGATCCACAACTCCATTATGCCAAGGGTAGTAACCAAATAGTCCAAGTAACCTTAAAGTTTGTTATTGTTCAAGTTGGTTATCAAGTGAGCAAAAATTAAAATGACATAAATATAAATGCTCAAGTGAGCAAAGATAAAAAAATGACATGAAATGTAAATGCCAAAATAAATGGTATGTGAAATTAAAGGCATAAAGTAAAAGCATAAAGTAAAAGTCAATTGTTAGTGAGTTAGAAATTAGAGGTTAGTTGAATGACCATCTGGAAGCTTGCATTTGAAGACTCATTAGAAGATTGATAAAATCAAAGCTTTTCAACAACAAGTTTCATTTTCTTTTTGTCAAGTATATCATTCATTTCAAATTCTCGAGGAAACAACATATGATCAACGATGTTTAAATAATTCACTTAGACCAAAGTTTATGATGATTCATTAGAGGATTGAAAGACCAAAGCCTCCTAAAAATGAACCTCAAGGTTATTGGATAAAAGGTTTCAAATTAAACATACTTGGGCTTGCAAACATGGGTTTGGGCCACGAATGTTCGTTTCTCGAGCGGGACAAAATTTAGCGCTATGTTAAGAAATCTTAAATGGACTTATGTAGAAGTCGCACCTATTTTGAGGTCGGTCAATAGCAATCTATATACTATATGTTTAGAGAAATGATATGTAGATTATTCTCTAACAACATATAGCACATGTAAGAAAGGGATAAGATGAAGAGGGAGCAGATGTATTATATGAAATTAGGGTATAAAATATCATCAACATTATTCATTCATTTTGGTGGATTTGGTTTTTCAACCTATCAACACCCAAGATCCAATGAGGTCGAGGAATTTGTCACCAAATGGAATCCAAGTCAGGACCATACAAAAATAATAAAATAATGTTTAATAAAACAATATTTAAATGGTTAATAAAAGGAAAATACTTGGTAAAATACACAAAGTATATTAAAACACCAAATAAAAATCCTAAAAAATAGCAGAGATCAAACATGAGTCAATAATAGTTGACAAAAACTTTAAGATTTTTTTAAAGTCAGGACCTATTTTTAAAATTTAAAGAACTAAGAAAAATAAACCAAAATTTGTAAAAAAATAGTAAAATAAGAAATAAAATAAAATGAGGTCACCAATATTTGTCAAGCGATCATTGGATCCTTCCATAATTTTTCCAGAATTTAAAAAGACCAGAAATTATTTTTAAAACAATTAAAATAAGGCAAACAATACAAAACTTAAAAAAAATATCAAACATCAAAATAAAAATATGAAAAAATATTCATAAAGTCAGAATATTTTAAAGTATTTTTGTATATTTTTCTCATAATTTTTCGATAAAAAATAAGAGAGTTATGAATTTTTAAAGATAAAAGGGATTGAAAAAATAGTTTTGTAAAATAAAATAAATCTGAAAAAAACCACACGCGTCGGATCTAACTCACTTATACACGCTGACAGATCTAATGGATCTCAGGTGAGGGAGTATCACGAATCCAAGTCAATGCGTGCGTATGTAACACAAAAAGTCCAACCAATCAAAATAAAACAAATGGCTGAGTATCATTGATTAAAGAACGACACGTAGGTCGTCTTCAACCTCCAGCCTCCTGCAAATAGGGCAAAACTCAAATCCTTTAATCTCCAAATCTACACGTTCACTGTGGTGCCATCAGATGCGTCTACTTGAGACGATCACAACCATTTGCTCGCGAAAAATTTATATAAATCAGAACGTAGTCGATTTGAAAAAAACCAGAGAGTTTTTGAAAATTTTGAAATAAAAAACAGAAGCATCAAATGCATTAATTCACCAAAATCAAGTTGATAGCAAGCATCAATGAATATCATAGACAATTCCAGTAATTTGGGTTAGAAGATTTGGTGCCTTAAACTACCTGATCAAAGTCAAACGAATTTTCTCTGCAATTGGACTTGGCTAGCACGATTTAGGATACCTCAAGGCTTGGTTCTTATTCTGTTAGCTACAGTGAATTTCAAGGATGAAGAATCAATAAAGAAATTGGATTGAAAAGTGGAGAAAAGATGAATTTGAAAACTCAGAAAAGTGAGTTATGGAGAGAGTTTGGCAGGGTGATTTTGGTTGTCCAAGCTTGAGAAAATGAGAGGAGTGAGGTCTTCTATTTATAGGGAAGTGAATGGTGTAAATAATTGAGAGGAATATTGAAGTTTAGAGGGAAATTGGATGCAGCCCGAAAGTGGAAAACGTGTGACTCCATGTGCATCAAAACACAGCTAATTCTTGTGTTTTGATCCTTAGTTCAACTTTGGTAACTTTGTTAAATATGTTTAAATAAAAAAACACGTGCTAATTTGGTGTTTAGAAGTTGGATTATGGATTTCAAAATCTGACTTGGAGTAAAAATGAAGTTTCAAGTAGCTGACTTTGAACTCATGGTGTGCATGATTTAGGAAGCCTTAGGACTTGATTCTTGATGCATTGGAAATATCAGGTAACATTATTTATAATGTTCCAAGAAAGAATTCATTTGGATGCTTGAGCTGGAAGTTATGCATGGTCAAAATCAGGAAAAATGTGTTGACTTTTATACTTAGAAAAATTCCATGTTTTTTCTTCAAAGATGATCTATAATGTTTTGATTCCAAACAATGTCTTCCTTCAAAATTGAGATTTTATCATTGATTCTAGCTTGAAGTGGACTCCCTAAAGAGTATTTTGAAACTTATATCACTCAAAAATTCCAAATATTGAAAAAGTTATGATCTTTTGAGATTGATGAAAATCCAAGAGGTGACATATAATATTTTGAACTCAACAAGCATCTTGCAATCATTTACAAGTTAGACCCAAAAAGAGAGTTAAAGTTAACATCCTTAAGATTATTGTAAAAAGATAATGAGCTCGAGATGATAAAAATTGACCAAGTTATGATCCTTTGAAGTCACATAAAAGAATTTGATGGCTTGTCTAGAGGACTTGTAATCTTTCTCAACCATTAGTGATCTTCCATATAAAATTTTCTTGAAAATATTGAAGTGGTTTGTTAATAACCATTTAAAGAGAAATGCTCTTTGGAACCACTCAAAAATCTCAAAAGATGAACAAGATATATCCCTTAGAAGTTCAAAACCCTAGCTCCTAAAGTATCAAAATGACTTGGAAACCCTTTCAATTTTTGACAATCTTTCTTGCATAATTGCTTTTGTCTTCTGAAGAGAGGTTATTGTAAATTATAATATAAACCCATGGAAAGAAGAATTACTTCCAAATATTGATGATTGAGGGAGTTATGCACTTGTGGTCAAGGAATCAAGAACTTGTCCAATTTAGGTCAAACTTCTTGAATCAATCTAGCATTTTTTGACTTCATTTGGCAAATTGAAGCATGATGGGTCATATTAGGCATTTTCATGATATTGTCTTAAAGCACATTCAAAGATCAAGTTTAGATCTCAATGAAGCTTGTTGATGAAGGCATGGAAATAAACTCGTGAACCTATGAATCATCTTGATGAAATGTGTTGTGCCATCACCTATAACGCCAACATCTATAGAGAAAACTTACATGCATTGTATTTCTTTAGCTAATAATAGGAAGAAGAACCAAACCCTAGTGTGTGATCTTGATGTGGTCGGGTTTATATTGAAATAATGAGAGATCTTAGAGGAAAAAATTGGGGTATAACATTGAGGTATAACATTGAGGTATTCATATGATTGGAATGATTGAACCCAAGGCTCGAATGGATTTTGTTTCATCTTAGTGAAAATTGACTACTTCCCCAAGTGGGTGGAAGCAGCTTCTTATGCTAATGTCAACAATCAGGTGGTAGTACGCTTTATCAAGAACAATCTTATATGTCGGTATGGTGTGCCAAGTAGGATTATCACTGATAACGGCTTAAATTTAAATGATAAGATGATGATAGAAATTTGTAAAGAATTTAAGATTATCCGTCACAATTCGTCTCCTTACAGGCCTAAGATGAATGGGGATGTTGAAGTTGATAATAAAAACTTTAAGGAGATCATCCAGAAGATGGTTATTACCTATAAGGACTGGAATGAGATACTCCATTTTGCTTTGTATGGGTATCGTACATATGTTCGCACTTCAACAGGGGAAACCATGTTCTCTCTTGTGTGTGCTATGGAATCAGTGCTCCCTGTTGAGGTTGAGATTCCCTCTTTGTGTGTAAAAATAGAAACCAAGTTGTCAGAGGCTGAATGGGTCTAGAATAGGTTTGATTAGTTAAAATTAATTGAAGAAAAGAGAATGATGGCCTTGTTTCATGGTCAATTATATCATAAAAGAATGAAGAAAGCTTTTGATAAAAAATTCAAGCCTCGTGAACTCAGAGAAGGCGACCTCATGCTCAGAAAGATCATTTCTTTTAACATTGATTCTAGGGGCATGTGGACCCCTAATTATGAAGGCCCATATGTTGTCAAGAAATCCTTCTCTGGAGGTGCATTTATTCTTGAAACTATAGATGGTGAGGAGTTCCCGTGTCCTATGAATGCTGACGCAATCAAGAAATACTTCGCCTAAAGAAATAAAATAATAGCTCACTAAGTTGAAAACCCGAAAGGGAGGCTTAGGCAAAAAAGAGCATCTCGGTAGACTGAAAATTCGAAAGGGAGGTCTAGGCAAATGTTAGAGACATAAACAAAATAAATTTTCCCGGTAGGTTGAAAACCCGCAAGGGAAACCTAGGAAAAAGTTAGGGATTTTCTGGCAAGTAACTGCGTCAGACAAGACTTGATCATTGAAGTTACAATTTTCTCTGATTCTCAGCACACCTCAACTGAAGCCTCTTCTTAGGAGTTCAAAGTTGTTAGGGAGAATAGTGGTCATTGTATTACAAGATATCTTTTCCATGTATTTACCATTTTCCAAATCTTTGTAATCATCCATGGAGTCACGCCATTTGTGGACTACCATTCTATTAATAAAGTTTGAGCCTTTACCTAATTCTTTCTAGTTCTTATTTTATTCTGTTTACAAAAATTTCATTTATTATTGATAGTAATTTTCAAAACAAAAAGACTTAATAATAAGAGCACGTTTTTGAAAAGAATTTGCAAATTACTTTTTACTTCAATTCTGTGATTCAAGTGGGACAAAAGTAGTGGTTCCAAGGATGGACGGACTCTGAAGTTTTGAAAAGATCCCCAAATAAGTATTCACGGGTTACTCTTGCTGATATGCAAATAGTCCACCTACGATTGTTCCTTGGATAGTCAGATTTCATACCAGTTGATATATGGTGTGGTGTTGGGTTTGTGATCCCATTTTCCCCAGTTAAGTCTTGATTCACATTTTCTCCAGGTTGTTATATGATTTTGGGTTTGGGTGGTTTGATAACTCTATCTTATTTACCCCAGTTGGGTATTGATGCGGATTTCTCTAGTTGGGTGTGATTTTTCTCCAGCTAAGTTGCGATCAAGCGAAGATTGTAAACTTATGAAGCCTTTGCTCATTTGATTGGATTCGTTCTCCCTTTGTATGTTAATAATTGATGTAGAATATCTTGAAAATCATTTCTCTCCCCAGTTATGACATTTTCATTGTTGTGTGCTCCCCAAGTAGCCAAACAAGAGCAGTATCTTTTCTAAGTATTGAGACAGCTGTCAATTTTTTTGGGTTTTCTCTCTCCAAGTGTTGAGTTTGATTTAAAATCCCCATAATTTTGACTTCTTCTTGTGACGTTAACTTCTTAGTTCCGTAAATAAAGCGAAGGTGATGCTTCCCTCTAAAGTTATTATCCCCGTGAAGTTTCATAAATTTTCCCAGAGAACTTTGCGCAACCACTACTCTTGATATTGAAGAATGTATTTGGGCTCCCCTCGGCGTGCGTGGTTTCATCTTCCTTAATGAAGTCAATACGGAATCCCCAGTTGAAGTCTAGGTGAAGTGTCACTGTCTTCCCTAGAAAAGTCTATATGATATTCCCTGATGAAGCCTGGAGGGGGGTGTTATATCCTTGCAAATGTATTTGTTTTTTGCTATCATATTGTTTTTTGATTATTTTCAAGCCATGTTTCCTCTCAGTGAAGTTAATCCTTGAAGTAGGACTTTGTTTCCCCAGTTGGTGCTTAATCTCTTATGGAATCTTCATCCAGATGTGTTTTCGCTGAGTGTTGTCCTTACCCAAGTTGGTTTTGTCTGGTTATCCTCGGTGCAGTATGTCTGCTTTGTTAGCATATACATGATAACATTCACCATACATACATCATGCATAACTGAATTAAAATTCATTGCTCATTTTCATTCATTGATGTTTATGTTTGCATATTATCCTCTTTGTAGAGTTATGTTATTCTCTCTCCAATAGATTATCAACCTTAAGCAGAAAGTGTATATCCTTTCGATTTCCCCACTGAGTTATCCCTCGTGGAAGAATTTTACTTTAGCCTTCCCACCGACTCATTATCTGGGTGGAATTTGATCCTTATTTGAGTTTACTCCTCATTGGGTGGTGTCTTAGTTGACTATTTCACTCCGGTTTGTTCCTGGTTTGAATTTATGGTCCTCGGCAGCAATGTTACTCCGATCTCTCTAGGCTGTGAGCCTTGGATTAACAATGTGCATTTATTTTTCACGTGAAGACTTTATTCCCTCAACAGGAATGCGTTGGTATTTCCCCACGAAATCAAGATTCATTTCCCAACAGTGTTATCGCAATAACAAGCGGCGGTCTCTTTATTTTAGCAACATGTACTTCCCTGGTAAGTCTGTTAATGCCATAAAATATCTTTTTACTCCGATGAATGGTAGTCTCTTTGTTATGGGAGATAGTTCATTGTTGATATTTATTTTACTCTGATGCATGGTAGTCTCTTTGTTATGGGAGATAGTTCATTGTTGAGGTTGTACTCCAATGGATGGTTGGTCTTTTCAATATGACAAAGACAGTTTGTTGAAATATTTTTACAGCAGTTCTTACCCTTTTCAAGTGATATCTTGATTAAATAAGAAGTTAAGACCCGTTCTAGGTGGAATACCAGAATTTTAGGAAACTTGTTGTTGTTCTATGTTTTTCTCTACCTTCATCCCTGAGTTGGTAGTTCACCGTCATTTGTTAGCTGGTATTTATCTCTTTCTCCTCATTATATTTTACCCCAATAGAGTTGAGTTTTTCCCAACCACAAGTACTGATGTCAAATCCTTTGTTCCTGTCATACCAATTTTTTATACCTAAGATACCACCTTCATTTGCATTAAAATCACGAGATACAATTGGTTTTTAATCCACTCACCTTCGAGCATTGCATATGTAGAGATTATCAATTGTTGTGAACATTTTATTTTATGCATCACTAACTTCTAATCCCATAGAAAGGTGTATGTTTGTGTTTCTTTGGTTTCATGTGCAGAGACAGGTCTGAATCAAGAGCATCAAGTGTTTTTGCTTCAACTAGGGTTTTCGATCTCTCGATTGTTCAAGTATGGTGAATCACTGATTCTCAAAGGATACTTCATCAAAGCTTAGCCTATAATCTCAAAAAGCACAATCAATATTTCATCATCACTGGTCCGCATATGCATCAATATATTTTGGAATGCAAGGAAGGATCAAGTTTCTAAGTTTATTCAAAGCATCTTGACCAAAAGTCAACATTTTCAAGATAAAGTTCAAACAACCATAACTTTTTCATTATTTAATATTTTTGAATGGTTCTTTTTGTGTATAACTCTCCTTGACGCCATCTCCAACTCCTTTTTACCAGTAAAGATTTGATTATGTGCGGAGGATCATCAAATATTCGAATATCTTAGAGGTCATTTTGCAAATTTGACCTAATCTCAAGTAATTGACGCTAACTTTCAAAGGATCATAACTCTTTAAATTTTCAAGATTTTTAGACGATTCTGTTTACACACTGTCATAGATGATGTCGTCTACGACTTTTCTTTAAAGATCGGGGATAAATTATGCTTAGAATACCTTGAAAGTTATTGAATTATCATAGGTCATTTCTTGACTTAGAATGTTCTTAACTCCTAGGTTCAATCCATGTCATAATTGTTTTCTCAAGACACTTGATTCTTACGTGGGAATTATTCATGAAAATAATAAGTGGAGTTTGAAAATTCATTGATCGTTTTATTATTCGCAATTCGAATCACTTGTGCCTGAGCATTTGGTGATCATTGAATGAAAGTGGATTTCTCAAGGCATTATTGTTCTTTCAAGCGCTATTGGATTGTATTGTGAGTTACCATGAATTGAAGATTCGCACACAAAATATCACTAAATTAAATTTAATTCAAGGTTTCAAAGACATTTATCTTTTTTCAAGGTTTCCAAGCTAACCATGATTCAATTGTCTATTTTAAGTTCAAAACATCATTCATGGGGATAAATTTGAGACATGTATCATAATTGATTCGAGATTTCAAGGCATATACCATAATCCATTCATCCAAATGCAAGGTTCAATTTTGTGCGTTATTTCAAGTTTATTCAAGAATGGTTCAAGGTTCAATTCCTAAATCATTCAAGGTCTCAAGGATACAAAAAACATTCATCATTCAAGAATAACTTAAAACTTTTAATTTCCATTTAATTTACAAAATACATTTTCAAGAGGGATATAAAGAGATTACATGAAAATTTATCAAAGAGCCTAATCCTAATGCCCTAAACATGCTGCCACTCCACTCCAAAAACCTGCACAAAATAATGACCTTGTGGTCCATAAAACCAGTCCAAATGTGCACCATAAAACCTGCTGCAATATGAGAAAACAGTCCTTGTCCAAGATGCTCCAAAGCCTATTGCACACAAAGAAACAGTGATGATGTCATGTTATATTTGAATCCACAAAGCTATAATACAGCCTACAAAAATATGGTCCAACCTGCACACAAACACCAAGCAGAACAGGTCAAGAGTTACACTAAAATGGTACACCCCAAAAGTTGTCTCACAAAGCCACAACCCAGTGCCTAAAACAGTTCAAAATCTCACAGTTTTCCCCCCTAAAACCCCATATGATTCACTATAAATAGATACCTTCATCAACAGAAAAAGGGAAAAAAGTTTGTTCAAAACACACCAAGAATCACAACAGAAATATTGAGAAAATAGAGAGAGAAAAAGAGAGATATCAGAGGGCAAATTCCATTAATAAATACTTATAGAGTAGTGGAAAAAACATAGAGAAAAAGAACACTCATCTCTTCTAAACCAGAAACCCTCACCTTCAAAATCTCTGCTCAAATTCCTTCAATTTGTAACATATCCTCAACAACTCACAACTTCCACCCAGCTTCATAAACATTCAAGTATAACTATCACTATAACCTGCAAGCCAAAAATCTCCAGAGGCCAACAAGTTTAAAAGTCTGCAACAGAAAATAGTGATAAAGGAACTACCTCGAAGGTTTGTCTCTATGTTAATCTTAAAATTGGAAATATTTTCATAACAACCTATCATTTTTTTGGAATAGGTTATCTCTTGAATATTGTTTGTGATGCTATCACTTTGTGAATCATTCGCATACTCTTGTTATCATGGTTGCATCCCTGCATTGTAAGGGTTGTCTGTTTATCGTTGAGTAGCAATTTGAGCGAAACTGTTAGTGTACAAAAGATTGAGATGAGTGTTAACCCTGCCATGTTGTTGTATTTCCGAATAGATATAAAACTGATAAAAATTGTTGTTGGTGTTTATTCGTGGAAGCAGAGTGGACAAATGGACGAAATAGAGGGAAGATATAGAGGTCTTTGTTGTTAGTACAATTTATGGAAAATATTTGAGATAGATGATGAGAG
The DNA here is from genome assembly GCA_948472305.1 of Vicia faba. NCBI lineage: Eukaryota > Viridiplantae > Streptophyta > Magnoliopsida > Fabales > Fabaceae > Vicia > Vicia faba. The sequence goes on along the minus strand of OX451739.1, from coordinate 1,128,890,338 downwards.
TTATGAATGAGATACAAAGGAAGTCTGGAAGTGAAGAAGAGACTTTGTATCTCTTCTCTTCTGTGACCACTCGAGGATAATTATGTTTTTATTAGGGTTAATAACTCGTATTGGGCCTAGATAGAGAATTGGGTCTGGACCCGACCCGGTCCAGTCTAATAGTGTTTTTTTATTTATTATTTTTCTTTGTGATCTTGTTATATCCCGTGCCTTTCTCTTTTATCCCCTTTTAAGGCCCAATGGATTCTGTTTAAATGCACCCCTAGTTCTACTTTTCCAAACCTAATCTTAATTGCATTTTATCATTTCATTTTGTTTTTATTTAATTGATTGTTAGTATAATAATCTGTTTGATAATTAATTAGGTTAAACATGTTTATTTAATATTTAATATTAACTAACTTTCATTAATTATGTCTTATTAAATAATTTCAATTAATTTGATTAATTTTCGTGATTTTATCATTTAATCCCTTAATTGTTAATTGTTTAATTTTCTTTCAATTATTTAATATGTGTATCTTGTTTGCATTTAAATATAAGGGAAAGGATTAATTCATTGACTTCATATCATCGAATATATCTAATATGATTATGTAAAACCCCTTTCATACATTTTAGTTTTGTTAATCTTAAGTTAAATCTCCAGAAAAACTCAATTTTTAAACTTACACTCATTTAAGCTAAAACTTTGACACTAGGTCGTCACATCTTCAATATCTCATGCACACACTCATTTAGCAAGCAAACCAATTTTAACCAAAAAACAGATATTCCAAAAGGTTCTTATAGCATACTATAGATACATAGGGTGCTAGTACCTTCCCTTTGTATAACCAACCCCCGAACCTTCGATCTTTTCAAATGCATCATATTTTTTACTTTTTAGTATTATTCATACTTTGCATGTTTTATGGGTTTTATTTCGCACTTTTCTCTTAGAAATGATAAAGTGCGATGGCGACTCTTGCGTTTGTGAGTCAAGTTAATTAATAGCTTGATCTCTGATTTTCACTGCTACAGAACTGTCGACTCTACTGGGGAATTCAAAATACTCTAAGTGGGTTAAACCTAATTTGTTATATTTGTTTTATTATTATTTCTTGTTTTCTTATATGTGTTATTTTATGGTTTCTTTGGGTGTTGATAACAAAGGACAAGTCTTATACCCGGACTAATTTACACTTAAGATTAGGATGGGCGTTATAGTCATGTTAACTTTGAGGGAGTAATCCCAAAAAAGGAGGCATGAGATCCCTCACTCAGTGGAGGGCCTTTTGATTGTAGTATTTGTTTATCGAGTAATCAGGAAGACATTGTTTCTTTTAACCTAGGAGCCTGCGAAACTGAGAAGTCGTAGAACCCTTAACCCATCTTGGCCTTTTTAGGTGTAGTGCAAAGACTATGACGGGGTAATCCAGAAGTAGTTGTCACGCGATGTTGAACTCGAATGAGTTTTTCCTGCGAATATTACTAATTACCAAGTAATTGGGACGTTGGTAATATCCAAAGGAAGAGCGTAGACTCTGGGATTTCCTTAGAACCTTGTTCAGTAGGTGGTAAACCTTTACTACATACCTTGTAGGTTTATTCTCACCTTTGACTCCATGCTTGTGACGTCAAACCTATGAACCCCATGTTTGTGATCTTGTGTGTGATTGTTGCATTATCATACATTCATGCACCTATGAGCATTCTTTAAATAGTTTTTCAAGGAACTTAAGGATGATATTTGCAAATATCTCAGGTACTCTTTTGGACATAGATTTTTAAAAGAGGAACACTCAGAGTTACAGTTTCAAGGATCCTAAGATTGAAGAGTCTGATTCTCGAGATTGGGAGCCTTATGGATTTCCAGAAGAAGTATGGAGCTATTGTCTCTCTTATGAAGCATACTATGAAGGAGGGTATTCTTACCACATTGGTCCAGTTCTATGATCCATTATACTGATGCTTCACTTTTCCTGACTATCAGTTGATGTCCACATTGGAAGAGTATTCTTATATACTGGATTTACCTATTACTGATCGTGTTCCTTTCTCTAGTTTGGAAGGAGAACCCAAGTCTCATGAGATTGTAGAAGTTACCCACCTGAGGAAGTCTGAGATAGAGGATAACATGACTGCCAAAGGAGGAATTAGAGGCTTACCCACTCAGTTTTTGTTGGAGAAAGCTCGTTACTTTTCCGAGATGAAGAGTATAGTCGGCTTTGAGGCTATCTTTGCTTTGCTTGCTTATGGTTTATTCTTATTTCCTAACGTCAACAGATTTGTGGATGTTAATGCAATTAGGATATTTATGATTGGAAATTCAATCCCTACACTGCTAAGAGATACTTATCATTTCATCCACCTTCATAATTTCTATCAAGGTTGGATGATTACCTGTTGTACATCATTGTTATACCAGCGGTTTGTTTCTCATTTACCATAGTCTGAAACTTTATGGGATCTCAAGAAGGAACCACATTGGGAACCAAAGATTATGACTCTTACTCATTCTGACATTGATTGGTATCATCAAGCTTATTACAATGTGAAAATTATTGATAGTTGTGGTGTTTTTCCCAATGTGCCTCTTCTTGGTACAAAGAGAGGAATTAACTACAATCATGTTCTTGCACGCCGCCAGTTTGGACATCCGATGAGAGACAAGCCAAATAAAATTCATCTGAGTGGTATCTGTTGTACCCCAAAATTTGCCTTCCCATTTTTACTCAAGACATGCTCATTGAGGTATTCAATTGCTCAAGGTTGACCAAGAATTGATCAGATAAATTATTCTCCTAAGTAATGAACCTCCAACTAGGGTTTCACTTTTCACCAATATGTTTGAGATCAAAAGGCCTCAAGTGTTTTCAATGGTCCTAATATGTCCTCAAGATTTTCCATTCCAAATTTCATGCCTTTCACAACAAGTTTGCTCAGTCAATTGCCCAAATGTTTGAAAATCAATTGTACTAGGTCAAAAGTAAAATATGGCCCACACACCATCAAACTTCAATTCTTTTGTCAACATAAATTTTTTGAAGTAATATCCATCATTTGATCAAGGGTTGATCATAATTCCTCAAGGAATGCTCTTAATTTATCAAAATTTAAGAATTGCTAAATTAGGGTTTCTATAGGAAAAGCCAACTGAAATTTGACCAGACATAACTTTCACATACTTCATCCATTTTTCTCAAACCAATTCTCATTTTTAAGAGAATCCAATTCTCTACAACTTATCTTTTATCCTCAAGTTCAAGAAATGAACCATTTGAAAGATACAAGCTCATACATTACAAGTCATTTTCAGAAAGTCAACAAAAGACACTTTTTTACAAGACCTTTTACATCAAGATAAAATATTTAAATTCAAAATTGATCAACATAGAGATTGAAGTAGACATCTTCGAATAAAAATACATGGGCTAGCACATGGATTGGTTTATTTGAAGCCCAATACAGTTGTTAATATCCAACAAACTTCCCATTTTCGTGCAAGGATAAAAAATTGGCAAAAATCTTCACTTATGGCATTTTTTCAAATATGTGATCATGGCTTTGAAACATAGCCTTAATGCCATGATTCTTTCCATATTTCTTCACTAATCTCACCTCCTCTATTTATACAACACATCTGCAAGCATTACACACAGATACATTTCCTCACAAAATTGCAAAAATCATTGAAGTTGTGAAATCCAAAAGCATAGTTCCAACTTCCCTTGATCCAGTCTAAAGACTCCATCTCGTTCTTGAAGATACCAGGAGTTTATCCCTTCCATTTTCATTGCCCGTGGCACCCTCAAACAGTTAGATCGTGTATCACCGTTTGGTAAGGTTTGTTAAAATCTAAATCTCATATGCATGCTTTGTTGATACATTTAATGGTTTGATTCGTGTTCAGGGGAACCATTAGAACAGGTTTGATGTATTGTACGCAAGTTTTGACGCGTATAACAAAAAATGCCATTGTTAGGGCATCCATGGTCATTGAGTGTCGTTCTCCTTGATATAATGAGTTTCAGACCAAACTAACCCTGCCATCGAATTCGCAAGGGTCCGTGTAGCCTAGTAGGGTTATGTGGTTGCTTGTTTTAATCTATTTATGCAGGATTCGATTTTTGAGGCCATCGGAGAAGATAAACGAAGTTTTTACTCCGGCCTGGCCTGATCTGTTGAATCTGGCGCCCATGCGACTCCTTCCTATTGGTTCCTTCAGTCAGCGCGCATTTTTTTTATTTGAATAATTCCTATTCTATTTTTATGTATATTATTATGGTTTGATTTGTGTCAATAAATAACAGGTTGGCTGAGATGGTAAGACATATGCGTGCAAGGGGAAAGGACCTGGGTTTGATACCCAGGTCTGAGGTTTTATTTTTCTAACATTTATAATGCAGATCCTATACTTCCAGTTACCAGGCGCGCACCGTGTACAATCATCTCATCACCACCTGATTCAGATCCAATGCTTCCACATGCAGCCTCACTGTGGACTTTCCAAACCTCTCCTCATTGGATCACAAAGCAGACATGGGCTCCTCTTTACATGGGCCTCACGTTTTTTTCAATTCACCCCCCCCCTCATTTCACTTTAACATCAGGCCCGTCTTTACATTTTTATTTTGTTTTATTTTTTTATTTCTTTTAATTACTTTTTTTTTATTATTTAATCAGCAAAAATAAATATAAAAAATCATCAAAAATAGATTTAGTATTTTTATTAATAAAAATTAATTTTTTGGATTAATTATTTTAACTTCCTTTCTTAATTAAAATTAATTAGACCTAGAATTTAATTCATTTAATTTCTTTCTTTTCATAATAAAAATACAAAAATAGAATTAATCCATTTTAATTAGTTTCAATTTTCTTTAATTATTTCTATCTTTTTTTTAAGTCTAGACTTAGGTTAATTAATCTAATTTTTACTTAAACCATTTTCTTAAATAAAACAAAAACAAACAAAAAGATTTTTTCTTATACCTTAGGATTTTTAGACGTACTTTCAATTCGCGCGCGTTATTACCTTTCGCAATTTATTTTCATATTTTTATAACTGCCTACTGAATGTAATAGACTATAATTGGGACCTTTTACTTTACTGCTTTTTTTATTTTCCCCCAAGTTTTGGACTTGTAATAATCCCCCTCCCCGAAACCTTGTAATAGCTAGGTTTTATCTTTCCGCATTTTAAATTTCTACAAACTATTAACTGTCTAGATGCATGATTAATAGGATTGTATGGCAAGAATAACAAATAAAATGCTAGCAAACCTAATGAAAAAGACAAAAATAACTTAATAAAACACAATTGCACATGCACACCTCTAGGGTATTCCACTTTGGTTGCCTTTGGAAAAACTGTCATAACTCTCGAATGTGAGGGATTCTAGTGGCTACCCTATGGTTTAAAGATCACAAAAATGACCCTCTCAATGTTTCCTCGGTATGATCGGAAGACCTTAGGGGTGTTACTAAAGTATCTTGCCAAGTTTCCTTTGTGACTGTACGATGACCCTCGATTGTCTCTCAAACATCCAATGATGGGACTACCTACTTACTAATAGTAGGATAGCATTGTCTAAAAGAAAAGAGGAAAAAAAACAACCTTTCGAGTAAAGTATATAGTTGTTAGATACTTGCTCAAACAATTTTTACACTTACACAAAACTTCTTTCAAAAACATTTTCAAACACTTTGCATACGTTCTCTATCATTTCAAGAAACATTACAAAGTTTGTCGCACTAAGGCGTTTTCAAAAATACTTTTTCAAAACACGCAAAGCACAAGGTATTTCAAAATGAGCTAAGCATCTAAGAGCACGTAGATAACTACGGATGGAAAGGGTGCTAACACCTTCCCTTTCCATAATCTACCCCCCTTACTCAGAAATAATCTTGAAATGTCTTTTTATGTTCTTTTCACCCTTTCCTTTGTTTGAAAAAAGAAAAGCCGGTGGAGACTCTTGCTTACAGCGACATTAGCGAACACAAATGCAAAACCAGTATAGCAGTCGGTTCTGCCACCGTATCACAGAACTAGCGAATTTGTTGGGGAGACTTATAAAAAGTGTGTTTAACTTAGATTTTAGTTCACTTTTTAATTTCTTTACATTGTATGTTTTGTATGCTTTATTTTTTAGGGCTTGTTTTGGTTGTTACTAAAAGATCCTACACCCGGATCTGGGGAACATTATTATGTAAGTAACAATAGACCTTGGGATTCCGCGGGGTATATCGACATGGTTTAAGTGATGGCTACGTTAGTGTGAAACATTTGTTGGTACCAGTAGCCTTTGAGTTTAGTTAAGGAGAATACGGTGCCGATGTGTGGTATCATAAAGCATTAACTGACCTTAGAACCTTTAATTGAACAACTTGGCCATTAGGAAGTAGTGAGATAGCCGGATTTGGTGCAGTCCAAAGTTGGTTGATACTCGATACTACGCTCATTGAGATCGGACTTTCGGGATATTTCAGTCGCCAATAAAGAGGCTTGTGCTAAAACAATGCCCGATGAAGAAAGATCAATGATATTGAGATTCCCTAAAACCTGATTACTTTCTAGGACAGGTTGAACCAACTAAACTTTAAGAGGATACTTACCTATGGAACCCATGAAAGCATGAACCTAAGGACTGGAATCAAGACTTGAAACTTGGTATGGATAAACTTGGGAGTCCAATATGAAGCATGAGAGTTATCTTAGACAATTTAGGTCAAAACATCTTTGTGCAAACACAAACCCTAATTTAGGTCAACAGTGCAATGAGAAGTCTTTAGCAGAGGAAACCCTAACTAGATCTTGAGCTCCAAGGGTCTTGTGATGAGAAATCATCGAGAAATGGGAGGGAAAATTTTGGGGTACAACAGTTGCCCCTGTTCAATCTTCTTGAATCCGAAGAGTTAGATTGGCAAGTTTGCCTTTCGCGACTCGAGGGTAAAAGGAGATTGGACACTAGAGTGCCCTTAAATTTGCACTCGTCAAAGCAATGGATGCGGGAATGGGCTTAGAGATGCCATTTGGAGATAGGCTTAACGATGCCATCGGGAGGAGTGACAGAAACTTGTCGGGGATGGGCTTAAAGATGCCATCTGGAATGAGTATCAGAAAGGTGTCCATGCTTAGGACCATCTCTGAACTGGGGTCTGAATAAGCAATAGATTGACATCCGTATCTGGAGGCATCCGTAAACTGTTTTCAGAGGTTGGGAAGAGTCTGAACAAGCGATAGATTAACATCCGTTGTTGGGAAGAATCCGTAAACTGTTTTCAGAAGTTTGGAGAAGAATCTGAACAAGCGATAGGTTAACATCCGTTACTTGGAGAACCTGTGAACTGTTTTCAGAAATCTGGAGAAGAACCTGAACAAGCGATAGGTTAACATCCGTTGTTGGGAAGAATCCATAAACTGTTTTCAGAAATCTTGAAGTTGAATAAGCAATAGAGCAGCATCCGTTGTTGGGAAGCGTCCGTAAACTGTTTTCAAAAGTTGCATCTGAACAAGCGATAGATTAACATCCGTTGTTGGGAAGAATCCATGAACTGTTTTCAGAAATCTTGAAGTTGAATAAGCAATAGAGTAGCATCCGTTGTTGGGAGGCGTCCGTAAACTGTTTTCAAAAGTTGAGAAGAGTCTGAACAAGCGATAGATTAACATCCGTTGTTGGGAAGAATCCGTAAACTGTTTTCAGAAGTCTTGAGAAGAATCTGAAAAAGCGATAGGTTAACATCCGTTACTTGGAGAACCCGTAAACTGTTTTCAGAAATCTTGAAGTTGAAGAGGAACCGGTGTAGGGTTTCCTGATGATGAGCTCGTGTAAAAACTGCATCTAGATGAATCTGGAATAAGCATTAGAATGTTGCCAGGTCTGGGCCACATCTGAACTATCCCTGGAAAGAATCTCGGAAGATAATGATTTTAGCCTGTCGACTGATCTTACCTGAAAAGGTAGAGAGTTAGTTATATGCAATGTCATGATGCATGATACAATGTATGTTATATGAATGTGCATGAATGCGCATGTAAGCTGGAGAGCTGTCTTGCGGAGGATAAATGAATCCGAGATAGCTGAAGATAAAAGCATCTTGACTGCTGCCGGGAAGAACAATTCTTGGTTGTTGCTGGGGAATAAGGAGCTTGGGTTGTATACCAATCTTCTGGGGAATCCCTGTCTTGAAGAGACCTTCACTGGAGAATCTTTGAATATACAATGAGGAACTGAGAACTGAGAGTCTTCTGATTTGCTTGGGGAATACCAGACCTTCAATCGTCGAGGGGCCTTAGAACCATTTGCGGGGACTTGGAATTTCCTTGATGACTTGCAGGGTAAAAGAATTTCTGATGATTTCTACTGGGGATTTTAGAACCTGGTAGACTTAAGCTGGGGAGATAAGACTGAGAATCTCTAGTCTAGTGAGAAGCATTTCTGTGGGGAAAAGGTTCACTAGTCTGGCTCCGCTGGGGATTGATAGTTTGAAGTTTTAGCTCTGCCGGGGATACTGAAACTTAAACTCTGAGGGGAATTGAGTTCTGGAGGATTCTCTGGCTGAGGGTAACAAAGATAAACTCCTCTGGGGATTGTATTGATAAGTTATACTGGGGAACTTTGATGAACTCCGCTGGGGATAGGGAGAATTTTTCCGAGTGCGATCTTTCGTGGCAATAAGCTGAGGATAACCCAGTTATAAGCCCTTGTGAGGAATAACTTTGAATAAAACTTGGGAGAGACGTCTGTACTCTGCAGGGGATAAGCTTCCAGAATCTACTGGGGATAAGCTTCAAGATTTGCTGGGGATATGGATTCCAAATCTCCTGGGGGTTTCCTTTGAAAGGGTATCAAGATATCCAACTGCACCTTCAACCTATCAGTAATCCTCTTTCTTGATTCATAAGGAAATGATTATGTTCAAATGCATATGCCTATTTAACAAAACATTTGACGTTTCTCAAAATAAAACAATTAGTGCAAGAGAAAAAGAAAAAGGAAATGACACAAATTTCTGGGAAGAGTATTTGTATTAACTTTCTCTGAGTATATTTGTACAAAGGAGACAATCATCCTAGTAAGAGGATTTTGTCGTAAATATTGAAAGATTTATACAAAATAAAGATGGCTATGTGAAATAATTCCATGGGATTCCATTCCGCTATAGCCTTCACAACTCTGAATATCTGTCCATCCAATGCTTCGTTTGCCTATGACTGGATTGATCAGAGACCTGGAACTGGTTGATGAAGAGATTGTCTTTGAAGTGATCCGACGAGACATAGTCATACGCTTTAATTCCCTAACTTTTGCCTGAATCGCCCTTTCGGGTTTTCGATCCACCGGGAAACCCCTTTTTGCCCAAGCCGCCCTTTCGGGTTTTCAACTTGCCGGGTGTACAGATTTTTTTTTGTTTTTATCCCTAATTTTTGCCTGAACCGCCCTTTCGGGTTTTCGGTTCACCGGGATGCCCATTTTGGCCCAAGCCGCCTTTCGGGTTTTCGACTTATCGGGTTATTTTATGCGTAGTATCTTTTGACTATGTCTGCATTCGCAGGGTGTGGCAAATCGTCACCGTCCATGGTGGTTAGAATCATCGCACCACCAGAAAATATGCTCTTGATCACAAATGGTCCTTCATATGTAGGAGTCCATTTGCCCCTGGGATCACTTTGCGGCAAGATAATTCGCTTGATTACGAGATCTCCGACTTGATACACTTGACGTCTGACTTTCTTATTGAAGGCCTTGATCATCCGTTTTTGATACGCCTGACCATGGCATATAGCAGCGAGTCACTTCTCGTCGATCAGGTTGAGTTGATCAAGTAGGGTCTGCATCCAATCATCTTCATTCAAACCTGTGTCCTTCATAATCCTTAGAGAAGGAATCTGAACCTCCATAGGCAGGACAGCTTCCATGCCATATACCAAAGAAAATGGGGTTGCCCCGGTTGAAGTACGTGCCGTCGTACGGTATCCATGCAGAGAAAATGGTAACATCTCATGCCAGTCTTTGTAAGTGACTGTCATTTTCTGAATGATCTTCTTAATGTTTTTGTTCGCAGCTTCAACAGCACCGTTCATCTTCGGCCGATAGGGAGATAAATTGTGATGATAAATCTTGAACTGTTCGCACAAAGCGGTGATCATCGTGTTATTCAGATTTGTACCGTTGTCTGTGATGATCCTGTCTGGAACACCATACCGACATATGAGATTTTGCTTGATGAAGCGGGCAACCACATTTTTAGTAACAGAGGCGAAGGAAGCTGCTTCGACCCATTTGGTGAAATAGTCAATGGCAACCAGGATGAAGCGATGTCCGTTGGAAGCCGTGGGCTTGATCTCTCCAATCATGTCAATGCCCCACATTGCAAATGGCCAAGGAGCAGTCAGAACGTTGAGGGGAACCGGAGGGATGTAAACCTTGTCAGCATAGACTTGACATTTGTGGCAAGTACGGGAATATTGATGGCAGTCAGCTTCCATGGTAGACCAGTAATAGCCTGCCCTTAGGATCTTCTTAGCCATTGTATGCCCGCTCAAGTGAGTGCCAAATGTGTCGTTGTGTATCTCGGTCATGATCAACTCTGCTTCAGCTTTGTCTACGCATCAGAGTAATACACAATCATGGCTTCGTTTGTAAAGGATGTCGTTGCTCAGGAAGAACTTAGCAGCGAATTTCCTTAAGAACTTTTTGTCATTTACGGAAGCTCCTTCGGGATAATCTCTAGTCTCGAGATACCTTTTGATTTCATGGAACCAGGGTTGTTCCACTACTTCTCCGGTATTAATCTCATGACAATGTGCTTGTTCATCCATTCGCTCGATGGTGATTTGGGGAGCCTCGTTATCCCAGTTGAGTTTAAACATGGAAGACATTGTAGCTAGAGCATCTGCTAGCTGATTCTCTTCTCGCGGGAAATGCTCGAAGGTAATTTGCTCGAAATGAGGCAACAATGTCAGGACATGTTCTTTGTATATGATAAGATTAGGATGCTTGGTATCCCACTCTCCTTTGATTTGACTGATAACCAAAGCCGAGTCCCCAAATACGATCAAAGATTTGATCCCCAAGTCTATAGCAGCCTTGAGACCAAAGATGCAAGCCTCATACTCAGCCATGTTGTTTGTGCAGCTGAAGCGAAGTCGGGCCGTGAAAGGTGTGTGACAACCTTCCGGAGAAATGAGTACTGCGCCGATTCCGTTTCCAAGTGCGTTTGAAGCACCATCAAAGTACAGGGTCCATCGGGATCCCTTTTCGGGTCCGTCATACGGTCCGTTACCTTCAATGTTGTCTAAATTCATGATGTCCTCGTCTGGGAAGTCAAATCTCATGGGTTGATAATCTTCGATAGCTTGATGAGCCAGATGGTCAGCTAGTATACTCCCTTTTATAGCTTTTTGGGTGGTGTACTGGATGTCATACTCAGTTAGGATCATTTTCCATCTAGCTATTCTTCTGGATAAAGCGGGCTTTTTGAAGATATACTTGATAGGATCCATTTTGGAAATCAACAAGGTAGTATGAGTCAACATATACTGCCTTAGTCGGAGAGCAGCCCATACCAAAGCGCAGCAAGTTTTCTCGAGCAGTGAGTAGCGAGTCTCACAGTCGGTAAACTTTTTGCTAAGGTAATAAATAGCATGCTCTTTTCGACCAGACTCGTCATGCTGGCCCAAAACACACCCCATTGAGTTATCCAAGACGGTCATATACATGATCAATGGTCTTCCTTCGACGGGTGGCACCAGAATAGGAGGTTCTAGCAAATACTCCTTGATTTTATCAAAAGCAGCTTGGCAATCGTCGTTCCATTCGACTACCTGATCTTTCTTCAAGAGTTTGAAAATTGGCTCACAGGTAGCAGTCAGATGAGAGATGAATCTGGCAATATAGTTCAAGCGCCCCAAGAACCCTCTAACCTCCTTTTCAGTACGGGGAGTAGGTATCTCTTGTATTGCTTTCACTTTTGCTGGATCGACTTCAATGCCTTTGTTGCTTACAATGAATCCTAGAAGTTTACCAGACCTAACTCCAAAAGTGCACTTACTTGGATTCAGCCTGAGTTTGTATTCTTTCAACCTGGCAAACAACTTTTCTAGATGTTCAAGGTGCTCCTCCTCTGTTTGTGACCGAGCTATCATATCGTCTACGTAAAATTCAATCTCATGATGTATCATATCATGAAACAAAGCTACCATGGCGCGTTGATAAGTTGCCCCAGCGTTCTTTAGTCCGAACGACATCACCTTGTAACAGAAAGTGCCCCATTGTGTGACAAAAGTTGTTTTCTCCATGTCTTCGGGGGCCATTTTGATTTGATTGTAGCCCGAGAATCCATCCATGAAGGAAAACACTTTGTGCTGAGCTGTGTTGTCGATCAAAATGTCAATGTGTGGTAGCGGGAAATCATCTTTGGGGCTAGCCCTATTCAAATCCCGGTAGTCCACACACATCCTGACTTTGCCATCTTTCTTAGGTACTGGCACGATGTTAGCGACCCGTTGAGGATAGGACGTAACAGCCAGAAATCCAGCGTCGAATTGCTTCATCACTTCTGCTTTGATCTTTTCAGACATGTCAGGCCTCATCCGACGGACTTTTTGCTTTATCGGTGGACAATCCTCTCTTGTGGGGAGACGGTGAACCACGATGTCTGTGTATAAACCCGGCATGTCTTCATAAGACCAAGCGAAGATTTCAACATACTCATTCAACAAATGTATCAGGCGTTCCTTGACACTTGGTTCCAGATTGGCACCCACTTGCACCTCCTTCCGGTCTTCCTCGGTCCCTAAGTTGACAGTTTCCAATGACTCTTCGTGAGGTAAGATGGCCCTTTCCTCTTGCTGTAGAAGTCTGGCTAGTTCCCCTGGTACTTCACAACCTTCGTCATCTTCATACTCGGCTTGATTGACCAGATCTTCAGAGTTATTGAAGGATATAGCAGAATAGTCACCCATGGAATCCGGAGTGGATGGGTACCTGCATTTGTGAGTGTGGGTGTGTGTAAGGGATAGCCATCCTTAAACAAAAAATGCAAAAGGAAAGAAAATGAACACAACAGTTTATCAAATGAAAAACGTCCAATGAATCATTAAACATGGCATATGGATATGAAAGTAATCAAAACCCTTACAAATGGACCTACATGCCCCGGGCAAGACATGAGGTGAAAAGATAGTGTACGGATTGTTTGAAAATAAATATTACAGACCAATAGGAAAAGTTTGACAGATAAATTACTGATGAATAAAAGTGATGGGGACAAAGTCTTTTGCCTCCCAGTTGCACAATCCTCCTTTGACAGTTGGGTAAATCCACTCTTCGATGTTGCTCTCTTTGTCTTCATCCTCCAAAGCGTTGATTCCGTAGGGAGAAATTTTGACTGGCGCTCTTTCAATCTTCGAACGACGCATAGCCTTCTGGCCCGCGGTAGTGAACCCTAATCCAAATTTGTCTGTCTTATATGGAATATCAGGCAACTGCCCCCATGCTGAATTCTCCCCCTCCTTTATTGCGGCCCTTGCGTCCTCCAGAGATGCCATCCTGGCCATCTGCCTCGGTGTTTCAGCTGCCAACTTTGCTACTGTTATTTCAGGAAGGACTTCTTCGAAATGCTTGAAAGGTGTCTCAATGAACTCCCCCTCTACCTCCACATACCGGAAGGAGTTCAAGTGGCTGATCATGTACTCCTCTTCACCATGGGCGGTAATGATCTTTCCCTTGACAGGATACTTCAACATCTGATGTAAGGAGGAGGTGACTGCCCCGGCATGGTGTATCCAAGGCCTACCCAACAAGCAAGAGTATGACGGACGGATGTCCATCACATAGAAAGTAGATTTAAACACCTCGGTTCCCACCTTGATGGGAATATCAACCTCCCCATGGACCATTCTCTTCGAACCATCGAAAGCTCTGACAATAATATCACTCGGCTTCAGCTCTAACCCTTAACAATCTAGTCGGTCCAAGGCCTTCTTAGGCAGTACATTCAGTGACGAACCGGTGTCGACCAAGACATGTGCGAGAGTAGTTCCTCGGCACTCGACTGAAATGTGCAAAGCATCATTGTGGTTTCTACCTTTAGGAGTTAGGTCGGCATTGTAGCGATAAAAAATGTAGCGGGGTAAATCGGAGATCGAATTATTGATTAATTCGTCTCGCAAAAGCAAGAGTCGCCACCGCGCTTTATTGTTTCCGAAGGAAAAGGGAAAAAGAGCGAAATAAAACCCTAAATATGCAATGTAACTAAAAATACAAATGCAAAGTGTTTTTGAAAAGAGATCTTGTGGTTCGGGGGTTGGTTGTACAATGGGAAGGTATTAGCACCCAATGCATCTATAGTACTCTATAGGAACCTTTTGAAATATCTGTTTTATTTAAAATTGATTGCTTGATTGAAAATAAATCGTTTTGGCCGAAAGAGGGATACGGACGGGTTTTTGAAGATACGACGACCTAATGTCGAAGTTTTTGCTTAAAAGGTATAAGTCTTGAAAAGGTTGAAATTTTGAAGAAAGGTGAATATTTGAGGAAAATTAACCTAAGTTTTTAATGAATGAGAGTATTCGCTCGATCATTTTTGAGGACATGAAGTCAACAAAAAAATAGACAATTCCCTTTGGATTGACGCAAACAGAATAAACAAGTAAATGCGAGATATTTAAACAGAAAATGATACACGATAATTAAATATGAACATGCATTTTATATGATTTTTGTTTAATAGGCGAAAAGAAAAAGTTTAATTGGTTTTCACTTTTTTACGCATTTTTAATGATAAAAGGTAATGAGAATTAATAGAAATATTTTTAATGTTTTTATATATTTTTATTTTTTATGTCTTTTTGTATGTTGGTATTTAATCAAAATGAGGGGAATAAAATAAAATGTCTTTTTGGTTTTCTCATTTTATATGTTTTTAGAGATATTAAATATTTTTTGAATTAAACAAACCATGAATTTAAAATGAATTAGAAACAAGGAAGGTTAAGGTTATTAAATCAAACTTAAATTTAAGCTAAATGAGATTTGGGTAAACAATATTAAAATTGTCTATTTAAAATATATGTTATTCCTAAAAAAACTAACTAGTCTAAATTAATTAAACTAAGAAATGAATATAATTTAATTAAAGACAAAATAAAATGAAAATGGGGTATGAATAACAATTAGCAGTGGGCTTTGAGTTAAAAGGAAATTGAGTTGGGTTGGGTTGAGAAATGGAGCGGGTCGTGGGTTTAAGGGGTCCAAGGGATTAAATCACAATTAGGGTTGTGTTTGTTTGATAAAGGGATTTTAGGGTTTGGTTTAAGGCAGAACGGCGCCTCTCTCACGATCTTCATCTCTCTTGCGCAGCTTCTTCGCTTCTTCGCCTCCAACGCCGATGTTCCCATGTTCCGGCCACCCACACCAAGTTTCTCTTCCCTCCATTGTTGACGCGGCGGCTTTAGGCGGAGACGGTAATGACCAAAACGTTTTCGTTAATGTTAATGTTGATTCAATTCGCGTATAAACCTTATAGTTTCGTTGTTGATTTTACAATTTCTTAGTGACTTTAAGGTTTCTTGGTTGATTCTGACTAGTTACCATTTTTACTCTCCATGTCGATTTGAATGGCATTTTAAGGAATGAGAATGGAAGAAGGCGTTACCTAGGTGGAGAAGGAGGAGGGCTTGGGGTGATGGAGGCCGGACAGCAGGGAGACAGCAGGCGCGCACGGTGGTGAACGGTATTCGCGATTTCCTTCCTTTTGCTTGAATGCTACTGTGTTGCTTGTTGCCCAGTGATGTGTACACTGAGGGCCTCACCGATTTGCCTTGAAATGTTGCTTTGGATATGCTGTGGAATTGGGTGATAACTCTCTCTTCTTCTTGAATGCTGTTGCCTATGGTGGGTTTATCGCCTATGATGAATGAACTTTCTGAGGCTAGGGAATGGATTTGAAAGCTTGGATATGCTGGATTTACGAAAAGGGTATGGCTTGAACTTGTAAAAGGTTTTATCAGGTTTTTGTGTGTAGGCCTTTACAGTAGGGATACCGTTTTTTACTGGTATGAGGGTTGAGCTATGTTTTTATGGTTTTTCTTGACAGCATGTTAAGGCATTGGTTGTTTATGATGATGGGTGGTGTTGACAGTGGGATAGTGATATTGGCTATAGGGGGCTCAATCAGTCGGTAATGTTTTGTATGGTCTGAAAAATCGTTTTCTCAGTGATTATGCAGGTTTTGACATGGTGAACTGGTTTTCGGTTAGGTTGGACAGGGCCAAAGTTTTTACTAATGTGAGGCCATTGCAGGTTTTTTGTTGGTTTGGTGATGGCTATTTTGAATGATTGTTCTACAGGTTTTTGAAAAATGGTTTGAGGTTATGTTTTTGCTAACTTGTATATTTGGTTTTCTCTTATGCTGTTTTTTGAAGATGGATCCTTTGTTTTCTCTTTGTTGTAATATAACAGCTCTCCTCTCTTCTCTTGCGCTACAGGCCAGGAACTTTGAAACAAATCTCTTGGGATCTCCCTGAGCATTCTGCACTACTGTCCACTCAGTTTGCCTTTATTCTTCTTCTGTGCTATTATTCTTACTGGCTATATTTCTTAGTTTGTTTTGTATATCTCTTTCTGCCTAAGCTAAGCCTGCAAATCCCACACTTCTCCCTCTCTTTTTCTCTCTCAGAATGGCTTTGACAAAAGAGTGATAAGCTGTCTATTTTCTGAAAATGCAGTGGCTGGAAAATGATGAAAGAAAAAGGAAATTTTTTGCTTGCAAGAATAGTCAAACTGCATATTTGTTTTTAAATCAAATGTTGTCTGCTTCTTGATGTATAGGCCACGTTAAAAGGGCATGCTTGCATATGGTTACTACATATGTTGCTTATGCTGTATGCTTTGAAATTATATTTGGGATTAAAAACTAATGTGGTTAGCTTAAGTATGCAGTTTTTTTTGGAAAACAATTTATGCATATGTTTTGAAATCCTTTTCCTTTTTTTTTGTGAACCGGGAGTAATCCCGTGATTTGCAAAAAAATAATAACTGATTCCGGCCATTACATTTAATGATGAACATTTAAAATTTATTTTCTGCATTTAATTATTTATTTGAATTCTAATTCTTTTCTTTTAATTGTGCAGGTAAAATTAAATGAGCGGACACGCATTGGATTGGAAGCTTTAGAATTAAGATAGACTAGTTTATTTCATTTTAATTTTGGCAATTCATTATTGTAATTTATTGCAATATATACAATATTTACAAAATAACTTGTACCAAAAAAATGAATAAAAGAAACTATTTGTCTATTAATTCTTCTTCTTTATTTATTTATCGTTTATTATTTTATCCAAACGAATAATAATTGAAAACAAATCTCCAATTACCTACATTCAAAATAATAAACAGATAAATAATAATTATCATTGACCAACTAATACCTTCGATTATTTAATCCATCATTCTCAACTAAATTATAATAATTAAAATAGGATTTCAATTATTTAACCTAGAACGACGAACGATTAAACAGTCGTTATTGACCAATGAATTTCCTCAAATGCTTATTTATATTATTCATAACCTTTAAATTATAGAATAACTAAGAATAAATTCTAGTTACTTAAATTTAAAAATAATGAGTAAATAAATAAAACGTCCGCACAATTAATACGCCTCTTCTCTGATGTTCATTTTATTATCCCTACATCTTTAAACTAAATAATAATCAAAAAAATAAATTTCAATTATTCAAGTTTTAGATAATAGATAATTAATAAACATCATTTTGCACGAATCGATTAAATGATTCAATGTTCAGCATAAATAGCTCTTGGCCCGAAAAAGTCATGAAATTTAAAATCGATGGATCAAAACAAATGTAATGTAAAGATGCGGATAGGAGATGACGTCTTAGGTCAAAATTTGGGGTACAACAGCTGCCCCTATTTAAGTTTCTTCTATCCGGAGATATGAAGATTAAAATCTTCGTGTCGACGAGATTGAAGGTACTTAAATACATAATTACGCAAATTTTGTCCTAAGATGCCGTCATCATGCGGTGGTAAGAATGCAACGATCTAACTCACAGAGAAAGATACTGTGAAACGAGACAATGTTGAGGGAATCGAACGTCAACAAAACACAAAGACATGAGTTATACGCTACTGGGAGAACGAGCTATCGACTTCAAACGACAGACTCCTGACAGCGAATAAAACTGAGGGAATACGACCTCTAACCCTAACAAAGAGAGCACCTTGCATAGGCCGTAACAGATTATTGATTAATTAGTGAATTCGCAACTCAAGGTCGACGGTAGACAGAGAGTATCAAATGGCTGATAATCGATCACTGAATTCTGGAGGTATAGATTCGTACCAGACTTCTCTGCGAGGTTTTCAGAGTTATACTCATTAATGCTGAGGTAATGAGAATGTAGATACGAAGGTTGTTCAAATAAGAAAATTGCCAGTCGTTGGCGTCCAAAGAAAATACCAATAACATACAAGCTGCTCAAATAAAGAAGCTGCCGCTTGTTGTCGTCCGACGAAAATACCGATAACAAACAAGCTGCTCAAATAAAGAGGCTACCACTTGTTGTTTTCCGAAGAATAATAACGATAACAAACAAGCTGCTCAAATAAAGAAGCTACCACTTGTTGTCGTCCAAAGAAAATACCGATAGCAAACAAGCTGCTCAAATAAAGAGGCTACCACTTGCTGTTTTCCGAAGAATAATAACGTACTGGTAACTCATGAAGAGTTTGCTGCTTGTCGCTTTCAAAAAGAGTAAATGACGCACTAGTAGTTCATGAAGAACTGCTGCTCGGCGCTTCCCAAAAAGGATAAAATGACGATGACGCACTAGTAGCTCATGAAGAACTGCTGCTCGGCGCTTTCACAAAGTCATAACTGACGCACTAGTAGCTCATGAAGAACTGCTGCTCGGTGCTTTCCAACGGAATAAAATGACGCACTAGTAGCTCGTGAAGAACTGCTGCTTGGCGCTTTCCGAAAGCTAAAATAACGCACTAGTAGCTCATGAAGAACTACTGCTCGGCGCTTGTCGAAGATAGTAACGTACAAGTTGCTCGTGAAGAGCTACCGCTTGTCGTTTTCCAACATAATTCAGAGGGGAACTGCGATGATATTGGCAGAGAATGAACTCTTCATCAAAGAGAACCCTGAATCAATCCTTCCCGAGGAGATCACATATTTAAAACGTGCAAAATAAATGCACCAACCGTTTAGGTCGCAATTTCACTGGGGAAAAACACTGAGGTAGCCTATGCAAGAGGCAACAACTTCATTCAGGAATAACCAGAGAGAAAACAGTCAAACAAGACTCCTCCCAAATGAGAAAGTAAATCGATTGGGGAAATTATCCTATCGAGAAATGGACAAGGTAAGCTAAATCAAAAATCATCCACGAGGATTAGCTCAGTTGGGGAATTAGAAAGGAGGCGCACTTTATGCTTAAGCTGACACCCTATTTGGAAGGATCAAATACGTTATTTGAAAAGGACACAACTAAGGTGTACGAATTTAATGACATTAACAAATACAACTGTGTGTGCATGATGCAAGTGTGGATGAATAAGTGAATGTCATGTATATGCTGACAAAACAGACAGATGGGATATCTTGGAGATAATAAGGTGTCACAGCAACGTAAACGCTCGGCCACTCTTGAAAAGATGGAAGATAGACGGAATACGAAGCAACGTCGGAAGATGTCACGCTACAAGGCCCAAGTCTTCTGAAGAGACGAACAATCAAATCCAATCTTCTAGCACCAATAAACCACTGGCATAAGACGAAGTGTACCGCACTTCAAAATCTCCCAAATAAAGGTAGCTAAAAACCACACTTAACTGGAACAACTGGGGAATCACCAAGTTTAGCACCACCATAACCAAGCATGTACACAGCCAACACTTCATGATGATTTTGAAAGAAAGCAAATTCATCATGCAAGTATAAATTACTGTACTGTTTTGCATTTCATGGCTTGACCATTTTCGGAACGACTGTTAATATTCCTTTCGTTATTCACGACACATTTTAGAAATAAGAATGTTTTAAATAAATTTGTTTCAAGTATTTCCATAAAAATTAAAATTTTGCCCACAAAAGGTAAATGCTCAAATTTCATTAATACGATGGTAGTTCGCTAACAATGCGACTCCAACGGCTTACAACAGTTTGGGGAAATAGTATGTGAAATAAGAGGTCATACAAAACAATGATCACTATTCTCCCTAACAACTTTGAATTCCAGAATATGTTCAGACGCCAAGACTGGTTTGACCAGGAATTTGCCTAAGCGAAATACTTCTTGACTGCATCGGCGTTCAGGGGACGCGGGAGGTCTTCGCCATCCATATTGGCGAGAATCATGGCACCTCCGGAGAAAACTTTCTTAACAACAAACGGCCCTTCATAGTTCGGAGCCCATTTGCCCCTAGAATCGGGTTGGAAAGATAATATCTTCTTGAGCACGAGGTCACCTTCTCTGAACTCGCGCGGCCGAACCTTCTTATCAAAAGCCTTCTTCATTCTTTGCTGATACAACTGACCGTGACACAAAGCCGTTAATCTCTTTTCTTCGATTAAATTCAACTGATCGTACCTACTTTGACACCATTCGGCCTCGGAAAGCTTGGCTTCCATCAACACTCTCAGAGACGGAATCTCAACCTCCACGGGGAGTACTGCTTCCATACCATAAACTAGGGAGAAAGGAGTCACGCCTGTTGAAGTTCGAACCGAAGTACGATACCCGTGTAAAGCAAACGGAAGCATTTCATGCCAGTCCTTATAAGTTACCACCATCTTCTGGACGATCTTCTTGATATTCTTGTTAGCAGCTTCAACAGCCCCATTCATCTTCGGCCTGTAAGGAGAGGAATTATGATGCTCGATTTTGAACTCTTCACAAAGCTCCTTCATCATCTTGTTATTCAAATTCGACCCATTGTCAGTGATGATCTTACTCGGGATACCATACCGACAAATAATCTGATTCTTGATAAATCTGACTACCACCTGTCTGGTTACATTAGCATAAGATGCGGCTTCCACCCACTTAGTAAAATAATCAATCGCTACCAAGATGAAACGATGACCATTTGAAGCTTTGGGTTCAATCATCCCAATCATATCAATGCCCCACATGGAGAAAGGCCAAGGTGAAGATATAACATTGAGGAGGGTCGGCGGTACGTGCATCCTGTCCGCATAAATCTGGCATTTATGACACTTCTTCACATACTTGCAGCAATCAGACTCCATGGTCATCCAGTAGTAACCAGCTCTCAACATCTTTCTAGCCATTGCGTGTCCATTGGCATGAGTGCCAAAGGACCCTTCGTGCACCTCTTGCATCAGCATGTCTGCTTCACGTCTGTCTACACATCTGAGCAAGACCATGTCGTAATTCCTCTTATACAACACTTCTTCATTGAGAAAGAAACTGCTTGCTAATCTTCTCAACGTCTTCCTATCTTTGTTGGATGCCCCTGGCGGGTACTCTCGAGTTTGAAGGACACGTTTGATGTCATAGAACCAAGGTTTGTCGTCGGTGACCTCTTCTACTGCGAACACATGAGCAGGTCGGTCGAGGCGCATAACTCGGATTGTAGGCACGTCGTTCCAATCATTCACTTGAAACATTGAAGACAAAGTAGCCAAAGCATCCGCCATTTGATTCTCATCCCTAGGGATATGATGCAGTTCCACCTTGTTGAAGAAGGTTAACAACCTTCTAGCATAGTCTCTGTACGGGATCAAACCAGGATGACGAGTTTCCCATTCTCCTTTGATTTGATTAATCACCAGTGCCGAATCTCCGTAAATATCCAGAATCTTAATCCTCAGGTCCACTGCTTCTTCGAGACCCATAATACACGCTTCATACTCCGCCATGTTGTTCGTACAGTCAAACTTCAGTCTTGCCGTGAACGGGATATGAGTACCTCGGGGAGTAACGATGATTGCCCCAATTCCATTTCCATAGGAATTCACAGCTCCGTCAAATATCAAACCCCATCGGGATTCAGGATCAGGTCCTTCTTCGGGTAACGGCTCTTCACAATCTTTGGCTTTCAAGTACATAACATCTTCATCGGGGAAGTCAAACTTGATGGACTGATAGTCTTCAATTGGTTGGTGAGCTAAATGATCGGCCAAAATACTCCCTTTGATCGCTTTCTGAGTGTGATACTCAATGTCATACTCAGATAACAACATCTGCCAACGGGCTATCCTTCCAGATAAGGCGGGCTTCTCAAAGATATACTTGATTGGGTCCATTTTGGAGATCAACCAAGTAGTGTGATTAATCATATACTGGCGCAGACGGCGAGCAGCCCAGGCTAAAGCACAACAGGTTTTCTCAAGCAATGAGTATCGAGACTCACAGTCTGTGAATTTCTTACTCAGATAATATACAGCATGCTCCTTTCTTCCAGTCTCGTCTTGTTGACCAAGCACACATCCCATGGAATCCTCTAATATGGTCAAATACATAATCAAGGGCCTTCCTTCCACCGGAGGAATCAAAATGGGAGGCTCGAGCAAATATTCTTTGATACTATCGAAAGCTTTCTGACAATCCTCCGTCCACACACATCCTTGGTTTTTGCGGAGAAGCTTGAAAATTGGCCCACAAGTAGCAGTCATGTGAGATATGAACCTAGAAATGTAATTCAATCTCCCAAGGAATCCTCTTACTTGTTTTTCCGTCTTGGGTGCGGGCATTTCCCGAATAGCTTTGACTTTATCGGGATCTACTTCTATACCTTTCTGACTGACAATGAAACCTAAAAGTCTTCCTGAACGAACGCCAAAAGTGCACTTATTGGGATTCAGACGGAGTTTGTACTTTCTCAAACGCTGGAATAGCTTTAACAAATGCTCCAAGTGATCTTCTTCAGTCTGTGATTTGGCAATCATATCATCCACATACACTTCGATCTCCTTATGCATCATGTCGTGAAACAAAGCAGTCATGGCCCTTTGATACGTTGCACCAGCATTCCTCAAACCAAACGGCATAACTCGATAACAGAAAGTTCCCCACGGTGTAATGAAAGCGGTCTTTTCCATATCTTCCGGCGCCATCTTGATTTGGTTGTAACCAGAGAAACCATCCATGAAAGAAAAGACTTTGAACTTGGCAGTACTGTCGACCAATACATCAATATGAGGTAATGGGAAATCGTCTTTCGGACTAGCTCTGTTCAGATCTCTGTAGTCTACACACATCCGAACCTTACCATCCTTCTTAGCAACAGGCACGATGTTGGCTAACCACTGAGGATAGACCGACGTCACAAGAAAACCTGCGTTGATCTGCTTCTGAACTTCTTCTTTAATCTTATCGGCCATGTCAGGACGAGTCCTTCTCAACTTCTGTTTGATCGGTGGACACTCAGGTCTCAACGGTAAACGATGCTCCACAATGTCGTTGTCCAAACCTGGCATATCTTGGTAAGACCACGCAAACACATCAACATACTCTCTGAGAAGCTCCAACATCTTCTCCTTAACTTCCGGGATAAGCAAAGCTCCGACTTTGACTTCCTTTCTATCCTCTTCATCACCCAAGTTGACCAACTCTACAGGTTCTTCAAATGGTTGAATGACCTTCTCATCTTGCTCGATCAAGCGGGAAATCTCGACAGGAACCTCTTCATCATCCTCTCCTTCGGCTCTGAACACAGGGAATTCAAAATTGGGAGAGGGCATAGGATCATTGTTTTCGATGGTTAAGTCATGAAGTAATCTGCACACATGATTATGCTTTATTTTAGAAATCGATTTGTGCAAATAAAACAAAATGCTCTTAATCAATTTTCATTATTATTTCCCGAAAAATGAAAAATAAAGCAGCAGTGGACAAAATAACATTTTTATTCATTAAAGAGGAAATACTTGAAACAACAAGCCCAGACATTTCTCTTTGCCTTGGGCAGAGCAAAAGGAGTTATTTTTCATAGCCCGACACAAAATACGTTTCGCCTTGGGCAGAGCGATTTTTTTTTTAAAGAAAAAATGAACAAAACATTACTCGGAGACGTGCATAACCACAGGAATATCAACGGCTATCCAGTTTTGGCAAGCCAATCCAGGCGTCACAAACACGGGCAAATCCTCCTCGGAATCATCATCTATGACAGCATCAACCTCAGGATGTACAAACCCTGCACTCCGAAAGACCTCTTGAATTGGACGAACAACCACCTCTTTCTTGACCCTTGCAGCTATTGGATGAAAACCCAAACCTTCCCCAGACTTATTCTCGGGTAACGTCAACACCTGGCCCCATCCTTCGGCCGAACCACTCTCCACTACTCGCCGTGCATCCTCAAAAGAAGAGATGGATGCCCCCTGCTTCTTCACGGTATCCTTAGCAACAGATAGGCCCTGAAACTGGGTCCCGACGTCCTCGTCAGCATCAATAAAAGAAAACGATGATAAATGACTTACCACCATGGCCTGCTCTCCCCCAATCATCACTAGTTTCCCATGCCTCACAAATTTTAATCTCTGATGGAGCGTGGAGGTGACTGCCCCGGCATCATGGATCCAGGGACGGCCCAATAAACAACTATAAGCAGCACGGATGTCCATCACTTGGAAAGTGATTTGAAAAGTATGGGGACCAATCACTATGGGAAGATCCACTTCACCGATAACCGTCTTCCTGGAACCGTCAAAGGCTTTAACAATTACCCCGCTAGGCCTCATAGGAGAACCTGGATATGAAAGTCGAGACAACGTGGTCTTGGGCATCACATTCAATGACGAGCCGGTATCCACTAACACGCTTGATAAGGTATCGTTCCCACAACTTACTGAAATGTGCAGAGCCATATTATGGTTTCTCCCCTCCTCCGGGAGTTCTTCATCACTAAAACCCAAGTTGTTACACGAGGTTATATTCCCCACAATCCCGTCAAACTGATCAACTGTCACATCATGGTCTACGAACGCCTGGTCCAACACTTTCATCAAGGCTTCTCTGTGTGCCCCAGAATCTCTCAATAAGGCAAGCAAGGAAATCTTGGAAGGTGTTTGCAGAAGCTGGTCCACAATTTTATACTCGCTTCTTTTGATAAGCTTTAAGATTTCATCTTCTTCAGGGTGAGGGATAGGTTCACTGGATCGACCTACCTCAACCCTTGGTTCATTTCTTACAGGGATCTCCGCCGGCATGGGCCTCCTTACTTGAACTTCTGGTCTTCTTGTCGGTACCGCGGCAAAAACACGCCCACTTCTTGTCACTCTACTTACATCGGCAATATTAACGAAAGACGGTCTAGTTGGGATGGGGATCTCTACCCCGTTCTCGATCATGGTGGCGTTATACTTGTACGGCACGGCTTGGTCTGAGCTATAAGGCACAGGGCCAGGTGGGTAAATAATCAAAGGCTCAGCAGACGCAGTCTGGCTGTTGTAAGCAATCTCTACTGATTCTGGTAAATTAAACTGTGGGGTTATCACATTCACTTCATCTTCAGGATTTCGGTCATAGGTAATAGTAATAATTCTCTGATCTAGCAACTTCTGAATGTCCTCCTTCACAATAGGACAATCCTCTTCTCTTGAACAAAACTGGCAAACGTCATAGTCATGTTGGTGCCTAACAAAGGCAAGTCTTCTCAAACTTTGGTGTAACCTGATCAATGATTCTCTGATGTGCTTGACTTGGAAAACTCGGAACTTCCCCGGGCAACCCTCCACCATATTCACAGAAGCTGCCCCATGTCGGGGCAAAGGGTTATCTCTGACATTTGGATTCACATCCTTAAAAGACAAGATGCCATGCTTAATTAATCTCTGCACATCCGCCTTCAACACAAAGCAATTCTCAAGGTTGTGCCCCGGTGACCCTTGATGATATTCACAGAATTGATCCGCCTTATACCACGGGGAAGCACTGTTCGGTGCGACAGGAGGTGGTTTTGTCGTGATGAGATTCTTTCTAATGAGAGCGGGAAACAATTCAGTATACGTCATAGGAATGGCATCAAACTGCGGCTTTCTGGGCGAGCGATTCTGATTGTTGAGCGGATAGGCCTGTTGTCGAGGCTGCTGTTGAAAAGGTCGTTGTTGAGGTGGCGGAATCTGATGAGATGGGGCTACCAAAGCCGGGCGGACAGCCGGAGTGACTGCCGCGACGTGAGAGTAGCCTCTCCTAGGCCTACCTGGAAACAAAGCACTAACATCCTGTTCTTTCCTCTTCGGGAAAACACCTCCGAACTTCTTCACACTGCTGGACGTACTCCCTTCTTTAATCAAACGTCCTTCACGAATTCCTTCCTCTAATCGCATACCCATGCTCACCATCTCGGTAAAGTCACTGGGCGCGCTGGCTATCATCCTCTCATAGTAAAAGGATCCCAAAGTCTTCAAAAATATCTTAGTCATCTCTTTCTCCTCCAGAGGTGGATGGATCTGAGCAGCAATTTCACGCCACCTCTGGGCGTACTCCTTAAAAGATTCTCGGTCTCTTTGCGACATTGCCCGGAGTTGATCCCTGTCCGGCGCCATGTCAACATTATACTTGTACTGATGGACAAAGGCTTCACTGAGATCGTTAAAATTGCGGATTCGAATGCTGTCCAATCCCATATACCACTTCAAGGCAGCACCCGTCAAACTATCTTGAAAATAATGAATCAATAAATCATGATTATCAGAATACGTGGACATCTTCCTCACGTACATTGTCAAATGGCTTCTAGGACACGAATCCCCCTTGTATCTTTCAAAGTCTGGTGTTTTGAACTTCGCCGGAATCTTGACATTCGGAACCAGGCAAAGATCATGTGTGCTCTTCCCAAACAGCTCCTTCCCCTTCAAGACTCTAAGCTCTTTCTGCATTTCCTGGAACTGATCCTGAAATTCCTCCATTCTATCAAAAAGGCCCATACTTTCAGCAGGTTCGGCAGGATAAACTGGTTCGTTCAAGTATGGCACTGAGTGGATCACAGGAGCAACGGTCGTCATGACTGGTTGCGGAAAGGGTGTTACAGATGGAATTACTGGCGGCAGTGTAGTCGTCTCCGGTTGAGGAAGAGACAAAGCAGGCTGAAATATAGGTTGGGCGGTAGGCTGACACCCTTCCGGCATAAAGTTGTAAGGCATTCCCCAAGGAAAACCTTTCGGCATCTGATGCTGGATCGGAGAATTGATTTGAGTTGCGGAGGCAGGAGCGATAACAATCTCGGAAACCACTGGAGTTGAAGTCTGAATCTCGGCAGTCGTAGTCGATGGCTGATTCTGAACAGCCACCAATGCTGTTAACTTTTCCATCTCGGCACGAAGCGTAGCAACTTCCCCACGAAGCTCTTGATTTTCCTGTTCCAAATCTTCCATTCTTTTCTGACGACTGGCCCGAGTGTCGTGTTGGTGAGACAGCTTGGCAACCTTCGGTGGAAAAAGAACAAGAATGAGACTCTAGAAAACATGTGATGTGGAATGTGTAATGATGCATGATGGTGATGCAAATGATGACTCGTTTTAAAAGTTTTTCAAGGAACTTTTAGTAACTTTGCATACATCAATGGTAAAGGAATTTGGAACAACAAAAACTCAATCCGTTAATCGAAAGCGATAAATTACAACTTACAAATTGGAATAGTAAATTACAACCTTGGAATAACAAATCCACTAATGAAAGCAATAAATTACAACTTACAACCTGAAAACCATAATAAAGTGAGAAATTACATTTTAAAACATGAAGCAGTAAATTACAACTTGGAGCATGAAGCCCGAAATAAGACCATAAGTTACAACTTCGGAGCATGAAGCCCTTAAGAAAAACAATAAATTACAACTTCGGAGCATGAAGCCCTTAAGAAAACAATAAATTACAACTTCGGAGCATGAAGCCCTTTTACATAGTTTTACAAAATGACATCAATAAAAATAAACTAAAGCTAAAGCTCACTCAGAATCCTCAGATGACGGACCAAACACCAGCTGTAGTCGGAGCTTCTTGATCTTTTCTTCATAAAAGTCTTCCAAATCTTTCTTTTCCGCTATCAGTCGATCGATGATTTCTTCTTGTGGATTAGGAACGAGAGCCACGTTTACTGAACATTCCCTTTTCCTCTTCCTTTCATTCGCGTATTTCTTCAACAAGGCATCCTTCTGGCGAAGCTTCTCATCGTGGTCAACGAATCGGCCATCTTGAATAAGCAACAACTCCTTCTTCTCTTTCAGCTGTCGAGTCAGGACTCGATTCTCGTATTCGGACATATGGTACTTTTCCTTCCAAGCATCCCTCTCGGACTTCATCCTAGCCAGGTTCCCTTGATATTCTCCTACATCTGCGATTGGGATAGCAACTGATGATGGTGTGATGGCAGGGAACAAAGGTTTCTCAAGTTTATACGGCATCTTGAGAGCATTAGCCCTAGCACGGACCCACTGCAGGTAAGGTTCCAAAGAAACGGCACCTCTATGTCCCAGCATACCTCTCCCTTTCTTGTGGATATGGCGCCAAGCTCCTTCAATCTCTCTCTTAGCAGTCTGATGATCTTGTCCTTCCTGAAGAAAGAAACCACTCACATGGATACTGTTCGGCTTATCTCTCATTGGGTACCCGAACTGACGGCGCGCTAGAACAGGGTTGTAGTTGATTCCACCCTTCGTACCAAGAAGAGGTACATTGGGAAAAGCACCACAGCTGTCAATGATCTCTACGTCATGGTAAGCTCGATTGTACCAGTCAATGTCGAAATGAGTGAGAGCCATAATCTTTGGCGCCCAACGCGGTTCTTTCTCGAGATCCCAGAAAGCATCGGACCCAGGTAAATGCGAGACGTACCACTGATACAGCAACGGCACGCAACAAATAATCATTCCTCCTTGACGAGAGTTTCGCAGGTGGATGGAGTAATATGCCTCTCCTAGCAGCGTAGGGACCGGATTTCCAATCAGGAAAACTCTGATAGCATTGACATCCACAAATTTATCAATGTTAGGGAATAAGAAAAGACCATACGCGAGTAAAGCAAACACGTCCTCGAAAGCAACGGTATCCTTTGTATCAGCAAAATGACGAGCTTTCTTCAACAGAAACTGAGCCGGCAAACCCCGGATTCCTCCTTTCGTAGTCATATTCTCTTCTATCTCTGACTTCTTCAGATGGGTGACGGCTGCTATCTCATGAGATTTAGGCTCCTCTTCTAACCCAGAAAAAGGAACACGGTCGACGATCGGCAAACCAAGGATATAGGAGTACTCCTCTAAGGTAGGCATCAACTGATAATCCGGGAAGGTGAAACATCGATACAAGGGATCATAGAACTGAACCAAAGTGTTGAGGATGCCCTTCTTCATCTTGCGCTTCATGAGCGGTACGATGGACCCATATTTCTTCTGAAAATCTGTCGGACTCTCTATCTTCGGAATCAAACTCTTCAATTCTTCAATCTCGGGCTCCTTGAAGCTAAAGCTTCGAGTATTTCTCCTTCCAAGTTCCATAATACCCTGAGACGTTTGCAAAAATCATTCCAAAGTTCCTTGAAAAACGAGTTTTTTTACAAAGATGTTGATGAATGCATGAATGAATGATAATGCGACAGTCACACACAAGTTTGCAAACATGGGGTTTAAAGGTTCAAAGTTCAGCATGGAGTCGAGGGTAAAGCCCACCCAAAGGTATGTACTAATGTTTCGATCACACCTGTAAGACAAGGTTCTAAGAGTTCCCAGAGTCTGCATCCCTCTTTCGGATATTACCAACGTCTTGATTACTCAATAATTAGCAATATTCTCAAGAGAAACTCGTCCGAGCGTAGCATCGCGTAACAACTACTTCCGAATTACTCCGTGATAGTCTCCGCGCTACACCTAAAAAGGCCAAAATGAGTCAGGGTTCTACGGTCCTCAACTTCTCGGGCTCCTAGGTCGAAACTAATAATGTCTTCCCGATTACTCGGTAAACAAATATTAAGTCCAAGAGGGCCTTCCATTGAGTGGGGGATCTCATGCCTCCTTCTTCGGGATTACTCCCTCAAAGTTAACATGACTATACCGCCCGTCCTATTCCTTAAGTGTTACTTAATCCGGGTATAGGATTTGTCCTTCAAAAAACCCAAACACCCCAATTTAAACATATAATCAAGCAAATCAAATAATAGTAAAACAGATAAGACAAATTAGGCTTAACCCACTTAGGGATGGACCAGCAAGAGGTCAATCATTCCCCAGCAGAGTCGCCAATTCTGTAGCGATAAAAAATGTAGCGGGGTAAATCGGAGATCGAATTATTGA
Organism: Vicia faba; assembly: GCA_948472305.1. Taxonomy (NCBI): domain Eukaryota; kingdom Viridiplantae; phylum Streptophyta; class Magnoliopsida; order Fabales; family Fabaceae; genus Vicia; species Vicia faba. Next base: position 1,128,860,051 of record OX451739.1, on the reverse strand, counting down.
TTAATTCGTCTCGCAAAAGCAAGAGTCGCCACCGCGCTTTATTGTTTCCGAAGGAAAAGGGAAAAAGAGCGAAATAAAACCCTAAATATGCAATGTAACTAAAAATACAAATGCAAAGTGTTTTTGAAAAGAGATCTTGTGGTTCGGGGGTTGGTTGTACAATGGGAAGGTATTAGCACCCAATGCATCTATAGTACTCTATAGGAACCTTTTGAAATATCTGTTTTATTTAAAATTGATTGCTTGATTGAAAATAAATCGTTTTGGCCGAAAGAGGGATACGGACGGGTTTTTGAAGATACGACGACCTAATGTCGAAGTTTTTGCTTAAAAGGTATAAGTCTTGAAAAGGTTGAAATTTTGAAGAAAGGTGAATATTTGAGGAAAATTAACCTAAGTTTTTAATGAATGAGAGTATTCGCTCGATCATTTTTGAGGACATGAAGTCAACAAAAAAATAGACAATTCCCTTTGGATTGACGCAAACAGAATAAACAAGTAAATGCGAGATATTTAAACAGAAAATGATACACGATAATTAAATATGAACATGCATTTTATATGATTTTTGTTTAATAGGCGAAAAGAAAAAGTTTAATTGGTTTTCACTTTTTTACGCATTTTTAATGATAAAAGGTAATGAGAATTAATAGAAATATTTTTAATGTTTTTATATATTTTTATTTTTTATGTCTTTTTGTATGTTGGTATTTAATCAAAATGAGGGGAATAAAATAAAATGTCTTTTTGGTTTTCTCATTTTATATGTTTTTAGAGATATTAAATATTTTTTGAATTAAACAAACCATGAATTTAAAATGAATTAGAAACAAGGAAGGTTAAGGTTATTAAATCAAACTTAAATTTAAGCTAAATGAGATTTGGGTAAACAATATTAAAATTGTCTATTTAAAATATATGTTATTCCTAAAAAAACTAACTAGTCTAAATTAATTAAACTAAGAAATGAATATAATTTAATTAAAGACAAAATAAAATGAAAATGGGGTATGAATAACAATTAGCAGTGGGCTTTGAGTTAAAAGGAAATTGAGTTGGGTTGGGTTGAGAAATGGAGCGGGTCGTGGGTTTAAGGGGTCCAAGGGATTAAATCACAATTAGGGTTGTGTTTGTTTGATAAAGGGATTTTAGGGTTTGGTTTAAGGCAGAACGGCGCCTCTCTCACGATCTTCATCTCTCTTGCGCAGCTTCTTCGCTTCTTCGCCTCCAACGCCGATGTTCCCATGTTCCGGCCACCCACACCAAGTTTCTCTTCCCTCCATTGTTGACGCGGCGGCTTTAGGCGGAGACGGTAATGACCAAAACGTTTTCGTTAATGTTAATGTTGATTCAATTCGCGTATAAACCTTATAGTTTCGTTGTTGATTTTACAATTTCTTAGTGACTTTAAGGTTTCTTGGTTGATTCTGACTAGTTACCATTTTTACTCTCCATGTCGATTTGAATGGCATTTTAAGGAATGAGAATGGAAGAAGGCGTTACCTAGGTGGAGAAGGAGGAGGGCTTGGGGTGATGGAGGCCGGACAGCAGGGAGACAGCAGGCGCGCACGGTGGTGAACGGTATTCGCGATTTCCTTCCTTTTGCTTGAATGCTACTGTGTTGCTTGTTGCCCAGTGATGTGTACACTGAGGGCCTCACCGATTTGCCTTGAAATGTTGCTTTGGATATGCTGTGGAATTGGGTGATAACTCTCTCTTCTTCTTGAATGCTGTTGCCTATGGTGGGTTTATCGCCTATGATGAATGAACTTTCTGAGGCTAGGGAATGGATTTGAAAGCTTGGATATGCTGGATTTACGAAAAGGGTATGGCTTGAACTTGTAAAAGGTTTTATCAGGTTTTTGTGTGTAGGCCTTTACAGTAGGGATACCGTTTTTTACTGGTATGAGGGTTGAGCTATGTTTTTATGGTTTTTCTTGACAGCATGTTAAGGCATTGGTTGTTTATGATGATGGGTGGTGTTGACAGTGGGATAGTGATATTGGCTATAGGGGGCTCAATCAGTCGGTAATGTTTTGTATGGTCTGAAAAATCGTTTTCTCAGTGATTATGCAGGTTTTGACATGGTGAACTGGTTTTCGGTTAGGTTGGACAGGGCCAAAGTTTTTACTGATGTGAGGCCATTGCAGGTTTTTTGTTGGTTTGGTGATGGCTATTTTGAATGATTGTTCTACAGGTTTTTGAAAAATGGTTTGAGGTTATGTTTTTGCTAACTTGTATATTTGGTTTTCTCTTATGCTGTTTTTTGAAGATGGATCCTTTGTTTTCTCTTTGTTGTAATATAACAGCTCTCCTCTCTTCTCTTGCGCTACAGGCCAGGAACTTTGAAACAAATCTCTTGGGATCTCCCTGAGCATTCTGCACTACTGTCCACTCAGTTTGCCTTTATTCTTCTTCTGTGCTATTATTCTTACTGGCTATATTTCTTAGTTTGTTTTGTATATCTCTTTCTGCCTAAGCTAAGCCTGCAAATCCCACACTTCTCCCTCTCTTTTTCTCTCTCAGAATGGCTTTGACAAAAGAGTGATAAGCTGTCTATTTTCTGAAAATGCAGTGGCTGGAAAATGATGAAAGAAAAAGGAAATTTTTTGCTTGCAAGAATAGTCAAACTGCATATTTGTTTTTAAATCAAATGTTGTCTGCTTCTTGATGTATAGGCCACGTTAAAAGGGCATGCTTGCATATGGTTACTACATATGTTGCTTATGCTGTATGCTTTGAAATTATATTTGGGATTAAAAACTAATGTGGTTAGCTTAAGTATGCAGTTTTTTTTGGAAAACAATTTATGCATATGTTTTGAAATCCTTTTCCTTTTTTTTTGTGAACCGGGAGTAATCCCGTGATTTGCAAAAAAATAATAACTGATTCCGGCCATTACATTTAATGATGAACATTTAAAATTTATTTTCTGCATTTAATTATTTATTTGAATTCTAATTCTTTTCTTTTAATTGTGCAGGTAAAATTAAATGAGCGGACACGCATTGGATTGGAAGCTTTAGAATTAAGATAGACTAGTTTATTTCATTTTAATTTTGGCAATTCATTATTGTAATTTATTGCAATATATACAATATTTACAAAATAACTTGTACCAAAAAAATGAATAAAAGAAACTATTTGTCTATTAATTCTTCTTCTTTATTTATTTATCGTTTATTATTTTATCCAAACGAATAATAATTGAAAACAAATCTCCAATTACCTACATTCAAAATAATAAACAGATAAATAATAATTATCATTGACCAACTAATACCTTCGATTATTTAATCCATCATTCTCAACTAAATTATAATAATTAAAATAGGATTTCAATTATTTAACCTAGAACGACGAACGATTAAACAGTCGTTATTGACCAATGAATTTCCTCAAATGCTTATTTATATTATTCATAACCTTTAAATTATAGAATAACTAAGAATAAATTCTAGTTACTTAAATTTAAAAATAATGAGTAAATAAATAAAACGTCCGCACAATTAATACGCCTCTTCTCTGATGTTCATTTTATTATCCCTACATCTTTAAACTAAATAATAATCAAAAAAATAAATTTCAATTATTCAAGTTTTAGATAATAGATAATTAATAAACATCATTTTGCACGAATCGATTAAATGATTCAATGTTCAGCATAAATAGCTCTTGGCCCGAAAAAGTCATGAAATTTAAAATCGATGGATCAAAACAAATGTAATGTAAAGATGCGGATAGGAGATGACGTCTTAGGTCAAAATTTGGGGTACAACAGCTGCCCCTATTTAAGTTTCTTCTATCCGGAGATATGAAGATTAAAATCTTCGTGTCGACGAGATTGAAGGTACTTAAATACATAATTACGCAAATTTTGTCCTAAGATGCCGTCATCATGCGGTGGTAAGAATGCAACGATCTAACTCACAGAGAAAGATACTGTGAAACGAGACAATGTTGAGGGAATCGAACGTCAACAAAACACAAAGACATGAGTTATACGCTACTGGGAGAACGAGCTATCGACTTCAAACGACAGACTCCTGACAGCGAATAAAACTGAGGGAATACGACCTCTAACCCTAACAAAGAGAGCACCTTGCATAGGCCGTAACAGATTATTGATTAATTAGTGAATTCGCAACTCAAGGTCGACGGTAGACAGAGAGTATCAAATGGCTGATAATCGATCACTGAATTCTGGAGGTATAGATTCGTACCAGACTTCTCTGCGAGGTTTTCAGAGTTATACTCATTAATGCTGAGGTAATGAGAATGTAGATACGAAGGTTGTTCAAATAAGAAAATTGCCAGTCGTTGGCGTCCAAAGAAAATACCAATAACATACAAGCTGCTCAAATAAAGAAGCTGCCGCTTGTTGTCGTCCGACGAAAATACCGATAACAAACAAGCTGCTCAAATAAAGAGGCTACCACTTGTTGTTTTCCGAAGAATAATAACGATAACAAACAAGCTGCTCAAATAAAGAAGCTACCACTTGCTGTCGTCCAAAGAAAATACCGATAGCAAACAAGCTGCTCAAATAAAGAGGCTACCACTTGCTGTTTTCCGAAGAATAATAACGTACTGGTAACTCATGAAGAGTTTGCTGCTTGTCGCTTTCAAAAAGAGTAAATGACGCACTAGTAGTTCATGAAGAACTGCTGCTCGGCGCTTCCCAAAAAGGATAAAATGACGATGACGCACTAGTAGCTCATGAAGAACTGCTGCTCGGCGCTTTCACAAAGTCATAACTGACGCACTAGTAGCTCATGAAGAACTACTGCTCGGTGCTTTCCAACGGAATAAAATGACGCACTAGTAGCTCGTGAAGAACTGCTGCTTGGCGCTTTCCGAAAGCTAAAATAACGCACTAGTAGCTCATGAAGAACTACTGCTCGGCGCTTGTCGAAGATAGTAACGTACAAGTTGCTCGTGAAGAGCTACCGCTTGTCGTTTTCCAACATAATTCAGAGGGGAACTGCGATGATATTGGCAGAGAATGAACTCTTCATCAAAGAGAACCCTGAATCAATCCTTCCCGAGGAGATCACATATTTAAAACGTGCAAAATAAATGCACCAACCGTTTAGGTCGCAATTTCACTGGGGAAAAACACTGAGGTAGCCTATGCAAGAGGCAACAACTTCATTCAGGAATAACCAGAGAGAAAACAGTCAAACAAGACTCCTCCCAAATGAGAAAGTAAATCGATTGGGGAAATTATCCTATCGAGAAATGGACAAGGTAAGCTAAATCAAAAATCATCCACGAGGATTAGCTCAGTTGGGGAATTAGAAAGGAGGCGCACTTTATGCTTAAGCTGACACCCTATTTGGAAGGATCAAATACGTTATTTGAAAAGGACACAACTAAGGTGTACGAATTTAATGACATTAACAAATACAACTGTGTGTGCATGATGCAAGTGTGGATGAATAAGTGAATGTCATGTATATGCTGACAAAACAGACAGATGGGATATCTTGGAGATAATAAGGTGTCACAGCAACGTAAACGCTCGGCCACTCTTGAAAAGATGGAAGATAGACGGAATACGAAGCAACGTCGGAAGATGTCACGCTACAAGGCCCAAGTCTTCTGAAGAGACGAACAATCAAATCCAATCTTCTAGCACCAATAAACCACTGGCATAAGACGAAGTGTACCGCACTTCAAAATCTCCCAAATAAAGGTAGCTAAAAACCACACTTAACTGGAACAACTGGGGAATCACCAAGTTTAGCACCACCATAACCAAGCATGTACACAGCCAACACTTCATGATGATTTTGAAAGAAAGCAAATTCATCATGCAAGTATAAATTACTGTACTGTTTTGCATTTCATGGCTTGACCATTTTCGGAACGACTGTTAATATTCCTTTCGTTATTCACGACACATTTTAGAAATAAGAATGTTTTAAATAAATTTGTTTCAAGTATTTCCATAAAAATTAAAATTTTGCCCACAAAAGGTAAATGCTCAAATTTCATTAATACGATGGTAGTTCGCTAACAATGCGACTCCAACGGCTTACAACAGTTTGGGGAAATAGTATGTGAAATAAGAGGTCATACAAAACAATGATCACTATTCTCCCTAACAACTTTGAATTCCAGAATATGTTCAGACGCCAAGACTGGTTTGACCAGGAATTTGCCTAAGCGAAATACTTCTTGACTGCATCGGCGTTCAGGGGACGCGGGAGGTCTTCGCCATCCATATTGGCGAGAATCATGGCACCTCCGGAGAAAACTTTCTTAACAACAAACGGCCCTTCATAGTTCGGAGCCCATTTGCCCCTAGAATCGGGTTGGAAAGATAATATCTTCTTGAGCACGAGGTCACCTTCTCTGAACTCGCGCGGCCGAACCTTCTTATCAAAAGCCTTCTTCATTCTTTGCTGATACAACTGACCGTGACACAAAGCCGTTAATCTCTTTTCTTCGATTAAATTCAACTGATCGTACCTACTTTGACACCATTCGGCCTCGGAAAGCTTGGCTTCCATCAACACTCTCAGAGACGGAATCTCAACCTCCACGGGGAGTACTGCTTCCATACCATAAACTAGGGAGAAAGGAGTCACGCCTGTTGAAGTTCGAACCGAAGTACGATACCCGTGTAAAGCAAACGGAAGCATTTCATGCCAGTCCTTATAAGTTACCACCATCTTCTGGACGATCTTCTTGATATTCTTGTTAGCAGCTTCAACAGCCCCATTCATCTTCGGCCTGTAAGGAGAGGAATTATGATGCTCGATTTTGAACTCTTCACAAAGCTCCTTCATCATCTTGTTATTCAAATTCGACCCATTGTCAGTGATGATCTTACTCGGGATACCATACCGACAAATAATCTGATTCTTGATAAATCTGACTACCACCTGTCTGGTTACATTAGCATAAGATGCGGCTTCCACCCACTTAGTAAAATAATCAATCGCTACCAAGATGAAACGATGACCATTTGAAGCTTTGGGTTCAATCATCCCAATCATATCAATGCCCCACATGGAGAAAGGCCAAGGTGAAGATATAACATTGAGGAGGGTCGGCGGTACGTGCATCCTGTCCGCATAAATCTGGCATTTATGACACTTCTTCACATACTTGCAGCAATCAGACTCCATGGTCATCCAGTAGTAACCAGCTCTCAACATCTTTCTAGCCATTGCGTGTCCATTGGCATGAGTGCCAAAGGACCCTTCGTGCACCTCTTGCATCAGCATGTCTGCTTCACGTCTGTCTACACATCTGAGCAAGACCATGTCGTAATTCCTCTTATACAACACTTCTTCATTGAGAAAGAAACTGCTTGCTAATCTTCTCAACGTCTTCCTATCTTTGTTGGATGCCCCTGGCGGGTACTCTCGAGTTTGAAGGACACGTTTGATGTCATAGAACCAAGGTTTGTCGTCGGTGACCTCTTCTACTGCGAACACATGAGCAGGTCGGTCGAGGCGCATAACTCGGATTGTAGGCACGTCGTTCCAATCATTCACTTGAAACATTGAAGACAAAGTAGCCAAAGCATCCGCCATTTGATTCTCATCCCTAGGGATATGATGCAGTTCCACCTTGTTGAAGAAGGTTAACAACCTTCTAGCATAGTCTCTGTACGGGATCAAACCAGGATGACGAGTTTCCCATTCTCCTTTGATTTGATTAATCACCAGTGCCGAATCTCCGTAAATATCCAGAATCTTAATCCTCAGGTCCACTGCTTCTTCGAGACCCATAATACACGCTTCATACTCCGCCATGTTGTTCGTACAGTCAAACTTCAGTCTTGCCGTGAACGGGATATGAGTACCTCGGGGAGTAACGATGATTGCCCCAATTCCATTTCCATAGGAATTCACAGCTCCGTCAAATATCAAACCCCATCGGGATTCAGGATCAGGTCCTTCTTCGGGTAACGGCTCTTCACAATCTTTGGCTTTCAAGTACATAACATCTTCATCGGGGAAGTCAAACTTGATGGACTGATAGTCTTCAATTGGTTGGTGAGCTAAATGATCGGCCAAAATACTCCCTTTGATCGCTTTCTGAGTGTGATACTCAATGTCATACTCAGATAACAACATCTGCCAACGGGCTATCCTTCCAGATAAGGCGGGCTTCTCAAAGATATACTTGATTGGGTCCATTTTGGAGATCAACCAAGTAGTGTGATTAATCATATACTGGCGCAGACGGCGAGCAGCCCAGGCTAAAGCACAACAGGTTTTCTCAAGCAATGAGTATCAAGACTCACAGTCTGTGAATTTCTTACTCAGATAATATACAGCATGCTCCTTTCTTCCAGTCTCGTCTTGTTGACCAAGCACACATCCCATGGAATCCTCTAATATGGTCAAATACATAATCAAGGGCCTTCCTTCCACCGGAGGAATCAAAATGGGAGGCTCGAGCAAATATTCTTTGATACTATCGAAAGCTTTCTGACAATCCTCCGTCCACACACATCCTTGGTTTTTGCGGAGAAGCTTGAAAATTGGCCCACAAGTAGCAGTCATGTGAGATATGAACCTAGAAATGTAATTCAATCTCCCAAGGAATCCTCTTACTTGTTTTTCCGTCTTGGGTGCGGGCATTTCCCGAATAGCTTTGACTTTATCGGGATCTACTTCTATACCTTTCTGACTGACAATGAAACCTAAAAGTCTTCCTGAACGAACGCCAAAAGTGCACTTATTGGGATTCAGACGGAGTTTGTACTTTCTCAAACGCTGGAATAGCTTTAACAAATGCTCCAAGTGATCTTCTTCAGTCTGTGATTTGGCAATCATATCATCCACATACACTTCGATCTCCTTATGCATCATGTCGTGAAACAAAGCAGTCATGGCCCTTTGATACGTTGCACCAGCATTCCTCAAACCAAACGGCATAACTCGATAACAGAAAGTTCCCCACGGTGTAATGAAAGCGGTCTTTTCCATATCTTCCGGCGCCATCTTGATTTGGTTGTAACCAGAGAAACCATCCATGAAAGAAAAGACTTTGAACTTGGCAGTACTGTCGACCAATACATCAATATGAGGTAATGGGAAATCGTCTTTCGGACTAGCTCTGTTCAGATCTCTGTAGTCTACACACATCCGAACCTTACCATCCTTCTTAGCAACAGGCACGATGTTGGCTAACCACTGAGGATAGACCGACGTCACAAGAAAACCTGCGTTGATCTGCTTCTGAACTTCTTCTTTAATCTTATCGGCCATGTCAGGACGAGTCCTTCTCAACTTCTGTTTGATCGGTGGACACTCAGGTCTCAACGGTAAACGATGCTCCACAATGTCGTTGTCCAAACCTGGCATATCTTGGTAAGACCACGCAAACACATCAACATACTCTCTGAGAAGCTCCAACATCTTCTCCTTAACTTCCGGGATAAGCAAAGCTCCGACTTTGACTTCCTTTCTATCCTCTTCATCACCCAAGTTGACCAACTCTACAGGTTCTTCAAATGGTTGAATGACCTTCTCATCTTGCTCGATCAAGCGGGAAATCTCGACAGGAACCTCTTCATCATCCTCTCCTTCGGCTCTGAACACAGGGAATTCAAAATTGGGAGAGGGCATAGGATCATTGTTTTCGATGGTTAAGTCATGAAGTAATCTGCACACATGATTATGCTTTATTTTAGAAATCGATTTGTGCAAATAAAACAAAATGCTCTTAATCAATTTTCATTATTATTTCCCGAAAAATGAAAAATAAAGCAGCAGTGGACAAAATAACATTTTTATTCATTAAAGAGGAAATACTTGAAACAACAAGCCCAGACATTTCTCTTTGCCTTGGGCAGAGCAAAAGGAGTTATTTTTCATAGCCCGACACAAAATACGTTTCGCCTTGGGCAGAGCGATTTTTTTTTTAAAGAAAAAATGAACAAAACATTACTCGGAGACGTGCATAACCACAGGAATATCAACGGCTATCCAGTTTTGGCAAGCCAATCCAGGCGTCACAAACACGGGCAAATCCTCCTCGGAATCATCATCTATGACAGCATCAACCTCAGGATGTACAAACCCTGCACTCCGAAAGACCTCTTGAATTGGACGAACAACCACCTCTTTCTTGACCCTTGCAGCTATTGGATGAAAACCCAAACCTTCCCCAGACTTATTCTCGGGTAACGTCAACACCTGGCCCCATCCTTCGGCCGAACCACTCTCCACTACTCGCCGTGCATCCTCAAAAGAAGAGATGGATGCCCCCTGCTTCTTCACGGTATCCTTAGCAACAGATAGGCCCTGAAACTGGGTCCCGACGTCCTCGTCAGCATCAATAAAAGAAAACGATGATAAATGACTTACCACCATGGCCTGCTCTCCCCCAATCATCACTAGTTTCCCATGCCTCACAAATTTTAATCTCTGATGGAGCGTGGAGGTGACTGCCCCGGCATCATGGATCCAGGGACGGCCCAATAAACAACTATAAGCAGCACGGATGTCCATCACTTGGAAAGTGATTTGAAAAGTATGGGGACCAATCACTATGGGAAGATCCACTTCACCGATAACCGTCTTCCTGGAACCGTCAAAGGCTTTAACAATTACCCCGCTAGGCCTCATAGGAGAACCTGGATATGAAAGTCGAGACAACGTGGTCTTGGGCATCACATTCAATGACGAGCCGGTATCCACTAACACGCTTGATAAGGTATCGTTCCCACAACTTACTGAAATGTGCAGAGCCATATTATGGTTTCTCCCCTCCTCCGGGAGTTCTTCATCACTAAAACCCAAGTTGTTACACGAGGTTATATTCCCCACAATCCCGTCAAACTGATCAACTGTCACATCATGGTCTACGAACGCCTGGTCCAACACTTTCATCAAGGCTTCTCTGTGTGCCCCAGAATCTCTCAATAAGGCAAGCAAGGAAATCTTGGAAGGTGTTTGCAGAAGCTGGTCCACAATTTTATACTCGCTTCTTTTGATAAGCTTTAAGATTTCATCTTCTTCAGGGTGAGGGATAGGTTCACTGGATCGACCTACCTCAACCCTTGGTTCATTTCTTACAGGGATCTCCGCCGGCATGGGCCTCCTTACTTGAACTTCTGGTCTTCTTGTCGGTACCGCGGCAAAAACACGCCCACTTCTTGTCACTCTACTTACATCGGCAATATTAACGAAAGACGGTCTAGTTGGGATGGGGATCTCTACCCCGTTCTCGATCATGGTGGCGTTATACTTGTACGGCACGGCTTGGTCTGAGCTATAAGGCACAGGGCCAGGTGGGTAAATAATCAAAGGCTCAGCAGACGCAGTCTGGCTGTTGTAAGCAATCTCTACTGATTCTGGTAAATTAAACTGTGGGGTTATCACATTCACTTCATCTTCAGGATTTCGGTCATAGGTAATAGTAATAATTCTCTGATCTAGCAACTTCTGAATGTCCTCCTTCACAATAGGACAATCCTCTTCTCTTGAACAAAACTGGCAAACGTCATAGTCATGTTGGTGCCTAACAAAGGCAAGTCTTCTCAAACTTTGGTGTAACCTGATCAATGATTCTCTGATGTGCTCGACTTGGAAAACTCGGAACTTCCCCGGGCAACCCTCCACCATATTCACAGAAGCTGCCCCATGTCGGGGCAAAGGGTTATCTCTGACATTTGGATTCACATCCTTAAAAGACAAGATGCCATGCTTAATTAATCTCTGCACATCCGCCTTCAACACAAAGCAATTCTCAAGGTTGTGCCCCGGTGACCCTTGATGATATTCACAGAATTGATCCGCCTTATACCACGGGGAAGCACTGTTCGGTGCGACAGGAGGTGGTTTTGTCGTGATGAGATTCTTTCTAATGAGAGCGGGAAACAATTCAGTATACGTCATAGGAATGGCATCAAACTGCGGCTTTCTGGGCGAGCGATTCTGATTGTTGAGCGGATAGGCCTGTTGTCGAGGCTGCTGTTGAAAAGGTCGTTGTTGAGGTGGCGGAATCTGATGAGATGGGGCTACCAAAGCCGGGCGGACAGCCGGAGTGACTGCCGCGACGTGAGAGTAGCCTCTCCTAGGCCTACCTGGAAACAAAGCACTAACATCCTGTTCTTTCCTCTTCGGGAAAACACCTCCGAACTTCTTCACACTGCTGGACGTACTCCCTTCTTTAATCAAACGTCCTTCACGAATTCCTTCCTCTAATCGCATACCCATGCTCACCATCTCGGTAAAGTCACTGGGCGCGCTGGCTATCATCCTCTCATAGTAAAAGGATCCCAAAGTCTTCAAAAATATCTTAGTCATCTCTTTCTCCTCCAGAGGTGGATGGATCTGAGCAGCAATTTCACGCCACCTCTGGGCGTACTCCTTAAAAGATTCTCGGTCTCTTTGCGACATTGCCCGGAGTTGATCCCTGTCCGGCGCCATGTCAACATTATACTTGTACTGATGGACAAAGGCTTCACTGAGATCGTTAAAATTGCGGATTCGAATGCTGTCCAATCCCATATACCACTTCAAGGCAGCACCCGTCAAACTATCTTGAAAATAATGAATCAATAAATCATGATTATCAGAATACGTGGACATCTTCCTCACGTACATTGTCAAATGGCTTCTAGGACACGAATCCCCCTTGTATCTTTCAAAGTCTGGTGTTTTGAACTTCGCCGGAATCTTGACATTCGGAACCAGGCAAAGATCATGTGTGCTCTTCCCAAACAGCTCCTTCCCCTTCAAGGCTCTAAGCTCTTTCTGCATTTCCTGGAACTGATCCTGAAATTCCTCCATTCTATCAAAAAGGCCCATACTTTCAGCAGGTTCGGCAGGATAAACTGGTTCGTTCAAGTATGGCACTGAGTGGATCACAGGAGCAACGGTCGTCATGACTGGTTGCGGAAAGGGTGTTACAGATGGAATTACTGGCGGCAGTGTAGTCGTCTCCGGTTGAGGAAGAGACAAAGCAGGCTGAAATATAGGTTGGGCGGTAGGCTGACACCCTTCCGGCATAAAGTTGTAAGGCATTCCCCAAGGAAAACCTTTCGGCATCTGATGCTGGATCGGAGAATTGATTTGAGTTGCGGAGGCAGGAGCGATAACAATCTCGGAAACCACTGGAGTTGAAGTCTGAATCTCGGCAGTCATAGTCGATGGCTGATTCTGAACAGCCACCAAACTTTCCACCAATGCTGTTAACTTTTCCATCTCGGCACGAAGCGTAGCAACTTCCCCACGAAGCTCTTGATTTTCCTGTTCCAAATCTTCCATTCTTTTCTGACGACTGGCCCGAGTGTCGTGTTGGTGAGACAGCTTGGCAACCTTCGGTGGAAAAAGAACAAGAATGAGACTCTAGAAAACATGTGATGTGGAATGTGTAATGATGCATGATGGTGATGCAAATGATGACTCGTTTTAAAAGTTTTTCAAGGAACTTTTAGTAACTTTGCATACATCAATGGTAAAGGAATTTGGAACAACAAAAACTCAATCCGTTAATCGAAAGCGATAAATTACAACTTACAAATTGGAATAGTAAATTACAACCTTGGAATAACAAATCCACTAATGAAAGCAATAAATTACAACTTACAACCTGAAAACCATAATAAAGTGAGAAATTACATTTTAAAACATGAAGCAGTAAATTACAACTTGGAGCATGAAGCCCGAAATAAGACCATAAGTTACAACTTCGGAGCATGAAGCCCTTAAGAAAAACAATAAATTACAACTTCGGAGCATGAAGCCCTTAAGAAAACAATAAATTACAACTTCGGAGCATGAAGCCCTTTTACATAGTTTTACAAAATGACATCAATAAAAATAAACTAAAGCTAAAGCTCACTCAGAATCCTCAGATGACGGACCAAACACCAGCTGTAGTCGGAGCTTCTTGATCTTTTCTTCATAAAAGTCTTCCAAATCTTTCTTTTCCGCTATCAGTCGATCGATGATTTCTTCTTGTGGATTAGGAACGAGAGCCACGTTTACTGAACATTCCCTTTTCCTCTTCCTTTCATTCGCGTATTTCTTCAACAAGGCATCCTTCTGGCGAAGCTTCTCATCGTGGTCAACGAATCGGCCATCTTGAATAAGCAACAACTCCTTCTTCTCTTTCAGCTGTCGAGTCAGGACTCGATTCTCGTATTCGGACATATGGTACTTTTCCTTCCAAGCATCCCTCTCGGACTTCATCCTAGCCAGGTTCCCTTGATATTCTCCTACATCTGCGATTGGGATAGCAACTGATGATGGTGCGATGGCAGGGAACAAAGGTTTCTCAAGTTTATACGGCATCTTGAGAGCATTAGCCCTAGCACGGACCCACTGCAGGTAAGGTTCCAAAGAAACGGCACCTCTATGTCCCAGCATACCTCTCCCTTTCTTGTGGATATGGCGCCAAGCTCCTTCAATCTCTCTCTTAGCAGTCTGATGATCTTGTCCTTCCTGAAGAAAGAAACCACTCACATGGATACTGTTCGGCTTATCTCTCATTGGGTACCCGAACTGACGGCGCGCTAGAACAGGGTTGTAGTTGATTCCACCCTTCGTACCAAGAAGAGGTACATTGGGAAAAGCACCACAGCTGTCAATGATCTCTACGTCATGGTAAGCTCGATTGTACCAGTCAATGTCGAAATGAGTGAGAGCCATAATCTTTGGCGCCCAACGCGGTTCTTTCTCGAGATCCCAGAAAGCATCGGACCCAGGTAAATGCGAGACGTACCACTGATACAGCAACGGCACGCAACAAATAATCATTCCTCCTTGACGAGAGTTTCGCAGGTGGATGGAGTAATATGCCTCTCCTAGCAGCGTAGGGACCGGATTTCCAATCAGGAAAACTCTGATAGCATTGACATCCACAAATTTATCAATGTTAGGGAATAAGAAAAGACCATACGCGAGTAAAGCAAACACGTCCTCGAAAGCAACGGTATCCTTTGTATCAGCAAAATGACGAGCTTTCTTCAACAGAAACTGAGCCGGCAAACCCCGGATTCCTCCTTTCGTAGTCATATTCTCTTCTATCTCTGACTTCTTCAGATGGGTGACGGCTGCTATCTCATGAGATTTAGGCTCCTCTTCTAACCCAGAAAAAGGAACACGGTCGACGATCGGCAAACCAAGGATATAGGAGTACTCCTCTAAGGTAGGCATCAACTGATAATCCGGGAAGGTGAAACATCGATACAAGGGATCATAGAACTGAACCAAAGTGTTGAGGATGCCCTTCTTCATCTTGCGCTTCATGAGCGGTACGATGGACCCATATTTCTTCTGAAAATCTGTCGGACTCTCTATCTTCGGAATCAAACTCTTCAATTCTTCAATCTCGGGCTCCTTGAAGCTAAAGCTTCGAGTATTTCTCCTTCCAAGTTCCATAATACCCTGAGACGTTTGCAAAAATCATTCCAAAGTTCCTTGAAAAACGAGTTTTTTTACAAAGATGTTGATGAATGCATGAATGAATGATAATGCGACAGTCACACACAAGTTTGCAAACATGGGGTTTAAAGGTTCAAAGTTCAGCATGGAGTCGAGGGTAAAGCCCACCCAAAGGTATGTACTAATGTTTCGATCACACCTGTAAGACAAGGTTCTAAGAGTTCCCAGAGTCTGCATCCCTCTTTCGGATATTACCAACGTCTTGATTACTCAATAATTAGCAATATTCTCAAGAGAAACTCGTCCGAGCGTAGCATCGCGTAACAACTACTTCCGAATTACTCCGTGATAGTCTCCGCGCTACACCTAAAAAGGCCAAAATGAGTCAGGGTTCTACGGTCCTCAACTTCTCGGGCTCCTAGGTCGAAACTAATAATGTCTTCCCGATTACTCGGTAAACAAATATTAAGTCCAAGAGGGCCTTCCATTGAGTGGGGGATCTCATGCCTCCTTCTTCGGGATTACTCCCTCAAAGTTAACATGACTATACCGCCCGTCCTATTCCTTAAGTGTTACTTAATCCGGGTATAGGATTTGTCCTTCAAAAAACCCAAACACCCCAATTTAAACATATAATCAAGCAAATCAAATAATAGTAAAACAGATAAGACAAATTAGGCTTAACCCACTTAGGGATGGACCAGCAAGAGGTCAATCATTCCCCAGCAGAGTCGCCAATTCTGTAGCGATAAAAAATGTAGCGGGGTAAATCGGAGATCGAATTATTGATTAATTCGTCTCGCAAAAGCAAGAGTCGCCACCGCGCTTTATTGTTTCCGAAGGAAAAGGGAAAAAGAGCGAAATAAAACCCTAAATATGCAATGTAACTAAAAATACAAATGCAAAGTGTTTTTGAAAAGAGATCTTGTGGTTCGGGGGTTGGTTGTACAATGGGAAGGTATTAGCACCCAATGCATCTATAGTACTCTATAGGAACCTTTTGAAATATCTGTTTTATTTAAAATTGATTGCTTGATTGAAAATAAATCGTTTTGGCCGAAAGAGGGATACGGACGGGTTTTTGAAGATACGACGACCTAATGTCGAAGTTTTTGCTTAAAAGGTATAAGTCTTGAAAAGGTTGAAATTTTGAAGAAAGGTGAATATTTGAGGAAAATTAACCTAAGTTTTTAATGAATGAGAGTATTCGCTCGATCATTTTTGAGGACATGAAGTCAACAAAAAAATAGACAATTCCCTTTGGATTGACGCAAACAGAATAAACAAGTAAATGCGAGATATTTAAACAGAAAATGATACACGATAATTAAATATGAACATGCATTTTATATGATTTTTGTTTAATAGGCGAAAAGAAAAAGTTTAATTGGTTTTCACTTTTTTACGCATTTTTAATGATAAAAGGTAATGAGAATTAATAGAAATATTTTTAATGTTTTTATATATTTTTATTTTTTATGTCTTTTTGTATGTTGGTATTTAATCAAAATGAGGGGAATAAAATAAAATGTCTTTTTGGTTTTCTCATTTTATATGTTTTTAGAGATATTAAATATTTTTTGAATTAAACAAACCATGAATTTAAAATGAATTAGAAACAAGGAAGGTTAAGGTTATTAAATCAAACTTAAATTTAAGCTAAATGAGATTTGGGTAAACAATATTAAAATTGTCTATTTAAAATATATGTTATTCCTAAAAAAACTAACTAGTCTAAATTAATTAAACTAAGAAATGAATATAATTTAATTAAAGACAAAATAAAATGAAAATGGGGTATGAATAACAATTAGCAGTGGGCTTTGAGTTAAAAGGAAATTGAGTTGGGTTGGGTTGAGAAATGGAGCGGGTCGTGGGTTTAAGGGGTCCAAGGGATTAAATCACAATTAGGGTTGTGTTTGTTTGATAAAGGGATTTTAGGGTTTGGTTTAAGGCAGAACGGCGCCTCTCTCACGATCTTCATCTCTCTTGCGCAGCTTCTTCGCTTCTTCGCCTCCAACGCCGATGTTCCCATGTTCCGGCCACCCACACCAAGTTTCTCTTCCCTCCATTGTTGACGCGGCGGCTTTAGGCGGAGACGGTAATGACCAAAACGTTTTCGTTAATGTTAATGTTGATTCAATTCGCGTATAAACCTTATAGTTTCGTTGTTGATTTTACAATTTCTTAGTGACTTTAAGGTTTCTTGGTTGATTCTGACTAGTTACCATTTTTACTCTCCATGTCGATTTGAATGGCATTTTAAGGAATGAGAATGGAAGAAGGCGTTACCTAGGTGGAGAAGGAGGAGGGCTTGGGGTGATGGAGGCCGGACAGCAGGGAGACAGCAGGCGCGCACGGTGGTGAACGGTATTCGCGATTTCCTTCCTTTTGCTTGAATGCTACTGTGTTGCTTGTTGCCCAGTGATGTGTACACTGAGGGCCTCACCGATTTGCCTTGAAATGTTGCTTTGGATATGCTGTGGAATTGGGTGATAACTCTCTCTTCTTCTTGAATGCTGTTGCCTATGGTGGGTTTATCGCCTATGATGAATGAACTTTCTGAGGCTAGGGAATGGATTTGAAAGCTTGGATATGCTGGATTTACGAAAAGGGTATGGCTTGAACTTGTAAAAGGTTTTATCAGGTTTTTGTGTGTAGGCCTTTACAGTAGGGATACCGTTTTTTACTGGTATGAGGGTTGAGCTATGTTTTTATGGTTTTTCTTGACAGCATGTTAAGGCATTGGTTGTTTATGATGATGGGTGGTGTTGACAGTGGGATAGTGATATTGGCTATAGGGGGCTCAATCAGTCGGTAATGTTTTGTATGGTCTGAAAAATCGTTTTCTCAGTGATTATGCAGGTTTTGACATGGTGAACTGGTTTTCGGTTAGGTTGGACAGGGCCAAAGTTTTTACTGATGTGAGGCCATTGCAGGTTTTTTGTTGGTTTGGTGATGGCTATTTTGAATGATTGTTCTACAGGTTTTTGAAAAATGGTTTGAGGTTATGTTTTTGCTAACTTGTATATTTGGTTTTCTCTTATGCTGTTTTTTGAAGATGGATCCTTTGTTTTCTCTTTGTTGTAATATAACAGCTCTCCTCTCTTCTCTTGCGCTACAGGCCAGGAACTTTGAAACAAATCTCTTGGGATCTCCCTGAGCATTCTGCACTACTGTCCACTCAGTTTGCCTTTATTCTTCTTCTGTGCTATTATTCTTACTGGCTATATTTCTTAGTTTGTTTTGTATATCTCTTTCTGCCTAAGCTAAGCCTGCAAATCCCACACTTCTCCCTCTCTTTTTCTCTCTCAGAATGGCTTTGACAAAAGAGTGATAAGCTGTCTATTTTCTGAAAATGCAGTGGCTGGAAAATGATGAAAGAAAAAGGAAATTTTTTGCTTGCAAGAATAGTCAAACTGCATATTTGTTTTTAAATCAAATGTTGTCTGCTTCTTGATGTATAGGCCACGTTAAAAGGGCATGCTTGCATATGGTTACTACATATGTTGCTTATGCTGTATGCTTTGAAATTATATTTGGGATTAAAAACTAATGTGGTTAGCTTAAGTATGCAGTTTTTTTTGGAAAACAATTTATGCATATGTTTTGAAATCCTTTTCCTTTTTTTTTGTGAACCGGGAGTAATCCCGTGATTTGCAAAAAAATAATAACTGATTCCGGCCATTACATTTAATGATGAACATTTAAAATTTATTTTCTGCATTTAATTATTTATTTGAATTCTAATTCTTTTCTTTTAATTGTGCAGGTAAAATTAAATGAGCGGACACGCATTGGATTGGAAGCTTTAGAATTAAGATAGACTAGTTTATTTCATTTTAATTTTGGCAATTCATTATTGTAATTTATTGCAATATATACAATATTTACAAAATAACTTGTACCAAAAAAATGAATAAAAGAAACTATTTGTCTATTAATTCTTCTTCTTTATTTATTTATCGTTTATTATTTTATCCAAACAAATAATAATTGAAAACAAATCTCCAATTACCTACATTCAAAATAATAAACAGATAAATAATAATTATCATTGACCAACTAATACCTTCGATTATTTAATCCATCATTCTCAACTAAATTATAATAATTAAAATAGGATTTCAATTATTTAACCTAGAACGACGAACGATTAAACAGTCGTTATTGACCAATGAATTTCCTCAAATGCTTATTTATATTATTCATAACCTTTAAATTATAGAATAACTAAGAATAAATTCTAGTTACTTAAATTTAAAAATAATGAGTAAATAAATAAAACGTCCGCACAATTAATACGCCTCTTCTCTGATGTTCATTTTATTATCCCTACATCTTTAAACTAAATAATAATCAAAAAAATAAATTTCAATTATTCAAGTTTTAGATAATAGATAATTAATAAACATCATTTTGCACGAATCGATTAAATGATTCAATGTTCAGCATAAATAGCTCTTGGCCCGAAAAAGTCATGAAATTTAAAATCGATGGATCAAAACAAATGTAATGTAAAGATGCGGATAGGAGATGACGTCTTAGGTCAAAATTTGGGGTACAACAGGCATCAGAGAAACCTAATCCATTGTCCGCAGTAAGGCTAGCCACGCAATTTTGGAATTAATCTGCAGAGGTTTCCTGGGGCACATGGGCTACCTTCAGGAATTTTATCAGAGCCTTAGCGTGCGCTTCCGAGCAAAGTAGTAGTGCCAGCATGGAGATCTTTGAGGGGGTTTGCCCCAGTTGTTATACCACATCGTAATCACTCCTTTTGATTATCTTCAAGATCTCATCCATTTCCTTCTTGGAGGTTTCCGGGATAACCAAGGGTTGAGCCCTCGTCCTAACGAGCTCATCTTGGATTCCCTTACCTTTATCAGAAGCGGTAGGAGGGACAATACTAGGAACAACAACATCTTCAATCAAAGGGGTTCTAGCGGAGAGTTTTATTGGTGTAGGGATGACCTTGTCAGCAGATGAGGGTCCAAAGATTGCTCTTGGAGGGGCAATCTCTGGAGAAAATATTCTCCCGCTCCGGGTGATTTTGCTCGTGCCTGCAATGTTACCAATGCTGGCTTCTTCTTCATCCGAACTTTCTTCATTTATTTCGATTTGTTTAATACCATGGTAGTAGACGTCACTGCCATAGTTCCATGGTATTGACTTCTCAGAAACATAGGGGACAGGCCCTGGCATTGTTATCTTCAAAGGAACAGATTTCGTAGCTGGTGTAATCTTAACAGGCTTTCTGACGGCCTTGGAAAGATTGGCGTGAATGGTTATGATTGAGACATCTTCAGTATAGGTTGGAACAGCAGAAACGTTTTCAAACAAAATTTGTCGACTATCCATTAGGCCTTGGATGCCTTTCTTCAGTAACGGACAATCAAACGGCAGAGAGTAACAACAATAGCAGTCTTCTTTACATCCCGGGAAGATCCCGGCCCTTAACAGATTCAACTTGATGGTTAGCAATGGAGTTATCAGATCATTGACATCAACAACATACAAATCTTCTTCAATGGCATTGACATTTCGGCTGTGCTTCGGCATGGGAGCAGATATCACATTAGGCTTCTCCGGAGCGTCAAACTCCACCTCCTTCGCCTCTATCAGGTCTTGGATTTTATGCTTGAGTGCCCAACAATCATTGGTGTCGTGCCCGACACTGTCAGAATGGTAGGCGCATTTAGCATTAGGATGATAATGCGGAGAGGACGTATTCACATTTTTTGGTGCCTCTTTGATAGTGGCGAGATTCAACTTCAACAGATGGGGAAGCACTTGCGCTGGAGTCATATTAATGCGGGTGAACTGCCGTTGTGGCCATTCCACCCGTTGCTGATTTGGTCTGGATTGGTTATAGCGAGGCTGCTCACTTGAAGGATTTTGGATCATTACGGCCCCCACAGTCGGCCGACGCTCCGTCTTCCCTGCTCTTCTCTGAGAATATACCACAGTCGTTTCCTTCTTAAAAGGCTTCTTCTCAACACTTGCAGCAACACCCTTCTGAATCTTTCCTGACTTGAGGCCTGCTTCTATTCTTTCGCCTGTTAAGATCAAATCGGTAAACCCCGCGGAAGAGTTACCAATTAGATGATTGAAAAATGGCCCAAATAGGGTCCCTAGAAACATATCAACAAGTTCACGGTCGGTTAAAGGAGACTGCACCCTGCCAGCCAAATCCCTCCACTTTTGTGCATATTCTTTGAATCCTTCGCCTGTTCCTAATGACATATCCTGAAGTTGGGTACGCGTAGGAGCAAGGTCAGAATTATACTGATATTGTTTGTAGAAGGCGGTGGCCAAGTCCTCCCAGTTTCGGACGCTGGTTCCATCTAGCTGATAGAACCACTCCAATTGAGCCCCAGAAAGGCTGTCTTGAAAGAAATGGATCCAAAGGTTTTTATCTGCCGTATAGGGTTGGATCTTTCTTACGTAGGACCTGAGATGCATTTTTGGACAGGACAGCCCATCATACCTCACAAAAACTGGCACTTTGAACTTTGGGGGAATCACAATCCCGGCAACCAATCCCAAGTCTTCAAAATCCAAACCCGGTACTCTTTGTAGCTCCATGGTGGCCAACCTGTCTTCTAAACCTTTGTATTTATCATCAGCTGGAGGGTATTGTTGATCAGAGTAATCTTCCTCCTCTTCGACCTCCTCTTCTTTCACATCGGACTCGGAAGGTACCGCAGCCCCACCTCCTTTACTGGTTCCTTCATCCGAAGTAGGAGGAAATTCAAGCACTCTCCTGGCCTCTCCGTCAAATCTTCTCCCTAAAGTAGCCACCCCGAGTCTCTTTTTCTTCTTTTTCACTGGGTCTTTATTCCCCAGCAAGGTCTTGAGATCCTCCTGACCCTTAGCCAAGGTCGTCAGGAGTTGTTGGAACTGTGCATTTTGAGCTTGCAGGTCTTTGACTGTTTGCTCGAGATCCATCCTACTGAAATAAACAGCAGACAGATAAGGAAACTGGAGTGAGACCTGCTTATGCACATGATGAATGGTATGCTTATGTATGCAATTCATTCAAGGATTTAGAATATTCAAACTTGTTGCAGACAAAAAAAAAAGAACGCACGTCATATTAATAAGAAGAAATTTGTTAGTACATAAATGCCCCATGGGCCAAATATTACAAAAATAACTTCTCAAGGTAAAAAGACATTGCGCATCCTCTTTGGTGCGATGTAGGTGTTGAGGGCCTCTTGCTCATGGAGTCGGCGGGTAAGCTCTAGAACCTTCTTCTCACTGGCGTAGAAGCTGGCTTCAAAAGTGTTCTGTTCCTCCTTGAGCTGAATCCAACTTTTCTGCATTTCCTCCCACGATGTAGGCATGTCAGGATGTAGGATAGTGTAGGGAACCTCTCCTTCCTTGACGGGCTCTTTAATCACAGGGAGAACATGAGGATAAGGCATCATTAGACTCTGGGCTCGGGCTCGTACCCACTTGAGATAAGGCTTAAGAGGGATGGAGTTCTTGTGTCCCAGTGTCTTGCTATCAACCTTGTTGGGCCTCCCCCAAGCTCTGATGAATCTTTGGCGAAGTCCTTGCGCATCGTTGTCGAAGTCAAAAACTAGGTCAGGAATCAACATGTCGTGAGGGCCATCCCTCCGTGCATATCCAAATTGCCTCAAAGCCATGCAAGGGTTGTAGGTGATACCTCCTCTGATTCCAAGTAAAGGAACATTAGGAAACTCTCCACAACGATCGACGATGATGACATTTTCTCTGGACCGAGAACACCAATGTACATCAGAGTGAGTAAGAGTCATCAACCGTTGGGACCACCTTGAACCTTGGTCATTCTTCAAGATAGATTGTGGAAGGTGCGAAATAAACCACCTTGCAAGGAGAGGAGTACAACACATGAGAACACCCCTCTTTCTCATTGTTCGTGTGTAAAATAAGTGAAGAATGTCCCCAAGCAATGTTGGTATTGGATTTCTGGACAAGAAGATTTTGACAGCGTTGACATCTACCAATTGGTCAGAATTTGGGAATAGGACCAATCCATAGATAAGGAGTGCCACAATTTCTTCAAAGGCTTGTAGGTCCAATAAATTCCAACACTCTTGTGCTTTCTCAAACAAGAATTTTGCTAAGAATCCTTTGACGCCGCTTCTAGTTTCCCAATGCCCCTTGATGTCGGATGGTTGTAGATGTAATGCTCGAGCAACATCCTCCGGCTTTGGTTCCTTTTCCGTACCGTTGAAGGGTAGTTGATTAAGGATAGGGATTCTTAGGAGTTGAGAAAACTCCTCCAAAGTGGGTACCAACTGATAGTCAGGGAAAGTGAAACAGTGGTGAAGAGGGTCAAAGAACTGGAATAGCCCTTTCATCATGTCTTCTTCAATGTTGGTGTTGACAAAGCTGAGCAGTCTACCATGTCTTTCACTGAAGGATGAGCTTTCCGGAATTCTTGAGGTGAGCTCCTTGAATTGAGGAGAGGTTCTCACAAGGTTGACTTGGATGGTTTTTCTGCGAGGAATTTCCATGACCTACAAAACAAGAACAAAGATGAAGATCCAAACCCTTGAAATGGTTAGTGAATGCATATGATGCTTTATGATGTATGCACAAAACATATGTACAAGCAAATCACACCAAACCCTAGTTTCAGGCTTGCACGGGGTTTCATAGGTAAGTACCCTCTTGAGTGTAGTTGGCTTAAAAAACCTGTCCTATAAATAGTAACCGGGTTCTAAGGAGCTCAATATCATTGGATTATTTTCATCGTTCATTGTTTTGGTTTAGCCACTTAACTAGCGACCAAAATATTCCAAGAAAACAACCCTCAATGAGTGTAGTATCGAGTATCTACCAACTTCGGACTGCACCAAAGCCGGTCATCTCACTACCCCTAATAAAAGGCCAAGATGGTCAAGTAAGGTTCTAGGTCATTAGTGCTTAGTGACATAACTCAGCGGCCCCGTACTCTCCTTGATTGAACTCAAGGGTTACCGGTACTCACAAATATGTCGCACTAATATAGCTATTGCTTCGACCGTGTCGGTATACCCCGCACAGTTTCCACAACGTATTGCAATCTATGAATGTTTCCCAAAATCCGGGTGTAGGATTGCAAACCCAAACAAGAGAGCCAAAGTATAAAGCAATCAAATCAAACAATTAGTCATGCAAGAGGGTGATCTAAGCCCTAAGGTTACTCCACTTTTAAATTTATTCCCCAGCAGAGTCGCCAGTTCTGTGATACGGCGGGAGAACTGACTATGGTTTTGCGTTTGTTTTCGCAAATGTTTCGGTTGAGCAAGAGTCGCCACCGACTTTTTATTTTATCCTAAGGAAAGGTTTAAAAAGCACAGCAAAAACCTTTGAGATATTTTCTTGGGTTCGGGGAGTAGATTATAGAAAGGGAAGGTATTAGCACCCTTTCTATCCATGGTTATCCATGGGCTCTTAGGTACTTGCTTAGATCAACTTGCCTTGGTTTTCAATTGTTTGAAATGGTGCTTTGTGTGTGGTTTTGAAAATGTTTTGAAAAAGATGCCTTGTCTAGGCTACCCTTGTAACAATTCTTTACTCGAATGTTTTACAAAAGGTGTTTGTCTTTTTGAAAAGATGTTTCAAGGTCTTTGAAAGTTTGTTTTGAAAGTGTTTGTGAAGTGGTGGTTTGAAAAAATAGGCAAGTGTTTTTGCAAGTTGACAAGTACTTAAGAGCTATCTACCCTAAAGTTCTCAAAGATTTTTGCTATGTTTTAACCCTTTTAACAATTTTTGTTCCACCAATGCATTTGGTGGATAATCTTGTGTTAGGATGTGAAAGGGACGGGCGCGGGTCATCGTTTAGACCATAATTGCAATGGTGCCAAGTACCTTTGGGCAATTTTCCTTTAAGGGACTTGATCATTTTTAGGCAACTTTTCGAAAGCGTCATCGAGGGACTATGATCATTTGAGTTGTTTGTTTTGCCCAAAGAGACCTAACATGCAATATGGCCCATTTATTGAAGGCAACAAGTGGAATACCCTAGGGGTGCAAGTGTGATAAGTGTTGTCCATTTTCATGCTTGATTATCTTGAAATTAGGTCAAACTATTTTGTTGTTTTTATTTGCATACAAACCCTAATTCTAACATGGTATATTTAGAAAGCATTAAAGTGCGAAAATTAAAGTTCCTAAGCTATTACAACACAATATGGGAAGGGGGATACAAATGTTCAAATGGGGGGTATTTGACAAGGAATTTAAACCTAGCTATTACATCAATTTGGAATTATTTACAAGATAATTGATTGCATAAATTAAATAGAAATAAAATAAATATGCAAGATGCAAAAAGGTTTTTTATATGTATGAAAAAAAAGTGTTTTTATGTATAAAGGAAACAAAAATAAAAATATTAATTTTTGGAGTTTTTATGTATTTTAGGGCAAAACCCTAATTTTATTAAATAAAAGTATTAATTACTTAATATATACAAATATTTAAGAATTATGTATAAGAATAAAATAAAAATGGAGTATATTTGTAAAAAGGTATTTTTAATATTAAATATTAATAAAAAAAATAAAAGTGTGTATATTTTGTATTTTAACCTAAATATATTAATATATATGTATAAATATTTATATTTGTTTACTAAATATGTATTATATATACAAAATAATAATATTTAATATTTATAAAAAAAGTATATTTTATATAAAATATTTTCAGAAGATAAAATAAAATAAAAATCAAAAAATGAATGTGTTTACATTATTTTTTCTAGTTATTCTAAATAATAATATTATGTATTTATTTACATACACATATCAATATAAACAAATAAATGCCTAAAAAATATAAAAATGGTGTGAAAAATATTTTTTATGTTTTTAATATTATTAGCAAAAATAAATAAGTCAGAATAAAAAAAGAAAAGTAAAAAAATCAAGCAAATAAGCAAAATGGGCCTAGGGGGTGTAAAAGCAAATAAGTGGTGTAAAAAGAAATAACAAAACAGGCCCAGCCCACCAAGTCCTTCTTCAACCTCTGGCCAGAAAAATGTCAAAAAATGCGCGCTTTGTTCACTGATTCAAACATCCTGATTCTTGGCTATTTAATGAAAACTCACAACATCAAAAATGTTCAGCATCAAACAACGAATCCATACATACCTAAAACTTGATCTAACTCTAAAAAATGAGAGAGAATTTCTCCATTCCCAAATCTTAACCTAACTTTTTATCAATGTTCAGACCTCAAATTCTCATAGCATAGGCAAAATAAATGGAAAGTAAGGGTATGTACAGTTTCAGGGGCATGAGTAGAACACTTCTTATTCACAAACTTAGAGCTAATGATGCCTACATTAAGAGTTAGAAGTTCAAGAATATACCTGTTCAGTTGGAGTCGTGTCTGGCAATGGAGGAGTTTTCAGGGCAAGATGAAGATTTGTACAGCTTGCCTGAAGTGTAGTGATGCTATTCCAATGCTTGGTGTGTTTTGAATCGTGCCAAATCAAGCTGCAGAAGTCCACCTGCAAGATAAAAAAATGGAAATGGAAAATGATGCTATGGCTGTTACAGTCTCAGTTCATGGTTTGGAATAGTTTATATGGATATTATGGAATGTGTTTGAAGTGTTTTTGGCCAAGATGCACGATGGAAATGAGTTGTGGGATTCAAGTTGCAGAATATGCCCTGTTCTTGCAGTTTAAGGGTGATTCTGTGAATGAAAGGGTGTTGGAGAGGGTTGGCCCGTGTTCTATCTCAGTTAGGGTGTTTTGAAAGTGTAAAAAGTTTTTGCTTAAGCTTGTTTGTGCTGAGATGAAAGTTTTTGTACAAAATGCTATGTTTCTTACACTTTAAGCAACAAATGTCCAAGTTGGTTTTTAGACAGGTAGAGGCCCCCCTAATGTGCTTCAAACCTTGGCATTGATCAGTGTAATTAGTTCCTAAACTTGTGCCAAGGGGATTTGAACTGTACTTCTTGGATTTGCATATTGACATAAAGTTCACTTTTCAAGAATGGTTATTTTACTTTTTCTATAAATGGCTTAGTTCAACATGTAATGCTTAAACTCATAAAACAAGGCCTTGGCACAATGAGTTAGCATTAAATTATTGAGTGTTGGATGGTTTAGAGGCCTGTAATTAAGGAAAGCATACTGATTTGAAAATTGCCTAAGTGTATGAACATGTAAATTGGCAAAATCAAAAGTGAGTTTTTCCCAACTTGCCAAATTTGATTCTCCCTAACCATGAGGTTGTTTGATGAGTTCTTGGACATTTTGGAAAGCTTGTAATGTGTAATACAATCCATCTTTTAAATGAAAATTGAAATTCCAAGTGGAAGTAAGTGAAAAATGGTCTTGAAGTTGGGTAAAAATCCTGCCTAAAATAGGTCAAATTTTCTCTAAGTTAAGAATGGTTTGGTACCCTTGTTCCAAAAATTGTAACTTGAGCTACAAGCTTCTTTTGGGAAAACTTTGTGAATCAAAGTTGTAGATTATGCAATAGGCTACAACCTTCATGTTTTGACTTTTGCTTGAATCCAAATGAATCATGGTGAGAAAGTGGGGCAAAGTTAGGAAAAAATTAGGGTTTTTCATAACTTAGAAAAATTCTAAGTTATGAAAAATCTTCATTTCAAACCCTAATTTGCAATTCTTGATTTCTTGATGAACAAGTTTCATGATTTGGCATGTTTTGGTGAAAAATGAATCTTGACACTTGATTTTGACCAAAAAGTCAAAGTTTGACTTTTCAGTATACAGTCAAAATTGATCAATTGACTGGGAAATTCAATTGTCAATCTTGTGTATTTGGGATCTTTTGAACTTGTTGAGCATGTCAAGATAATTCCATTGGGTCCTTGAGTCCATATGTGAGCTTGGTTTGCCATTGGCTTGGTCAAACAGTCAAAAATTGCCTTTGTGCAGTCAAAACCCTAAAAATGACCATTTTGCCCTTTTGGTGATCTGATCAAATTTCTTGTGGAATTGTGATCCAAACTTGATCAAATGGTCCATGTGAGTTTATAATGTTGATGTGGGTCAACTTTCATGAGATTTGACTCTCAATGGGCCACAGTTGACTTTTTCCCCAATACAGCTGATGTCTAGGACAAATGTCCAATTGACTGGGCAAAACTTGGAATCAAGACTTGAAACTTGGTATGGATAAACTTGGGAGTCCAATATGAAGCATGAAAGTCATCTTAGGAATTTT
The DNA here is from genome assembly GCA_948472305.1 of Vicia faba. Lineage (NCBI taxonomy): Eukaryota > Viridiplantae > Streptophyta > Magnoliopsida > Fabales > Fabaceae > Vicia > Vicia faba. The sequence continues at coordinate 1,128,831,499 of OX451739.1, read as the reverse complement.
TTGTCAAAACATCTTTGTGCAAACACAAACCCTAATTTGGGTCAACAGTGCAAGGAGAAGTCTTGAGCAGATGAAAACCCTAACTGGATCTTGAGCTTCAAGGGCTTTGTGATGAGAAATTATTGAGAAAAATGGGAGGGCAAATTTTGGGGTACAATAGTAAGTATGGGTGTTCATCTAGAGTAAGCTGTCAGGGAAGGATGATTGTCAAAATATGAATGTTATAATGTTACAAAGAAGCCATCATATGGGTTTTCTAGAAAGAAAGAAAGAAAGTGAAACAAATGTTGTTGCTGAAGAAAGAAGGGTTAGACCTCCAAGAGGACGTCATCAATATTAATAACAGGTAGCCTCTATAACTCCGATTATCAATGTGGCTCCTACTGCTTTTGTCTATTAAAGAGCACCTCAACAAGGTAATCAAGGGAAAGGTCAAAAGAGATAAGCTTTTGATCCTATTCCGATGAGTTATACAGAATTGTTTTCGACTTTAATTCAAAATAAATTGGTGCATACTAGGCCTTCCCCTACTATACCTTCAACTTTGCCATGGTACTATAAGAAGGATCAGACTTGTTTTTTTCATCAAGGAGCCCTTGGGCACAATATTGAAAACTTTTATCCATTGAAGTCTGAAGTGTAGAAGATGGTAAGATTTGGTCTCTTGTCTTTTAAAGATGTTGGTCCCAATGTAAAAGATAATCTATTACCCAAGTATGGAGGTGGAAGTGATGTAGATATGGTTGTTGGTTGTCCTAGGGACTTTTGGATTTTTTATATCAATCTGGTCAGAGGTGATTTGGTGAAGATATATGCCGATCTTTGTGAATTCATCTATTATACACATGACCTTGTCGTTTGTAGTGTTTGTGGTACGAATATCCATGGATGTGATAAAGTGAGAACTGATCTTCAAGAGATGATGGATGAAGGTCTTATCCATATAATCATACCAAGGGCTATATATGAAGAAGACGTGAATATAGTTTATGGTTTCCCTAAAGAATTTCATATTTTTTATATAAACTATATGGATGATGATCTGGTACAGCTGCACACCACATTTTGTCACATGGATAGCCAGGAGGTACATCATTATGGGTCCTGTCAGATCTGTTGTAGGGATTCATGTGGTTGTTATGTTGTAAAAAGAGGTATTTAATTGTTGTTAGATAATGGTACTATCAGAATCACAGGAAAGAGAGATGATTATAATGGGGTTAATATGATTGAAGACTACTCTGTTGAGGCCATGTCTGATTATGACTATGTTTCTACTGATGCGTTCTTTTCTTCTGATGAAGGTATGCTTTATGATAATGATTATGTGATTCCTGAGTATTCTAAAAAGCAGGGGTGAATTCCATTGTGCCACATTTTAATACTCCCACTCCTATAGATATTGCGTACCATAGAAAGTATGTTGTTGCTCCCGTAGTTATTTATCGGTTTGGTCATATCCCATATGAATCAGATAAAGTTGTGCCTTATAAGTATAATGAAACTACCCTAGAAGGCATTGTGGAAATTCCTATTCAAACATTGCCCCGTGTTGAGAATATTGCTGAAGCTAGTTGGGTAACTCGGAGTGGTCGTGTCTTCGCCCCTACCTTTTGAGGAGATGTTAATTCTGGTAAGAAGGTTGTTGAGAATGATGAATCTAAGAAAGTGGTAGGAGAATCTAGTGGCACCGCCTTGGAAAAAGATGTTAATGATAAGTTAAAATCATCAAAATGATTGATTACAAGATTGTGAATCAGTTGTTGAAAACTCCATCTAAGATTTCCATTTTAGCCATGTTGATGAACTCTTCTTCTCATTGGAAATCTCTGATGAGAGTGTTGGATCAAGATTTTGTTGAAAGGGACATGTCTTTGGATCAGTTCAATAATTTTGTAGGGAATATTACGTCTTGTAACAATATGAGTTTTTGTGATGACGAATTGCCTGATGAAGGGAGAAACCATAACCTAGTTCTACATATATCTATGAATTGTAAGAATGATTTTTTTTTCTAATGTGCTAATAGACAATGGATGTGCTTTGAATGTCATACCAAGAAGCACTCTCATGAAGCTCATATACCAGGGAACTCCAATGCGCCCTAGTGGAATTATAGTAAAAGCTTTTGATGGTTTGAGAAATCTGTCATTGGAGAGGTGTATTTAACTATTCACATAAATCCTCACTTATTCCAAATCACCTTTCAGGTTATGGATATTGTCTCAGTCTATAGCTGTTTATTGGGACGATCATGGATCCATTAAGCATGAGTTGTTACTTCAACCTAGCCTCAGAAACTGAAATTTGTCTGTGAAGGAAAGGTAGTCATTATGAATGGTGAGAAAGCTCTATTGATGTCTCATTTGTCTTCCTTTAGCATTGTAGAATCTGATGCATTCGCTGTTGGAACTCGGTTCCAAGCTTTGTCTATTGATAATATAAGGAAGAATGAAGATTTTATCACCTCATTTAAGGATGCGCAATAGGTAGTGCAGAAGGGCCCTAGCAAGGTGTGGGGGCAACTTATTAATCCACATGTGAATAAGAATTGGTCTGGTTTAGTTTTCTCCATGAAGAATGAAGTTGTGTATCCAAAGTTCGCTTTGAGTAAATATCAAGACATCTTTCACAATGCAATATATCTCCATCCGATTACTCCAAAGATTAATTCTATTCTCGAAGATGAGTCAGAGCAATAGATGCCGAACTTTGTGACACATAGAGTCAGAATCCAGAATTGGATCATTGTTAATGTTCCTTCTTGCATTCACATTTCAAAGTAATTTGTTTTTTGTTTGTCTTTTAAAAAGTCTTTCACTCTTCCGAAAGTGAAAGTGAAAGCGATGATGTATGGGCGTGTCTTTTGTTTTGATTTTTAAGATAATTAATAAAATTTGTTTTTGATTTCTAAATTGTGTCTTTATTTTATTTCTTGGAAAATGGTAATAAGAAAAAACCTTTCAAAATAAATAATAATTGTAAATAAATTTGCATAATCACTTGTTACATGTGTCAGTTTCTAAAATCAATCATAAATCATATGTGAAGATTAATTAAAAAAAAACTTGTTGAGTGCAATGACCCTGCACCCTCTCCAACTTTGAATATCCTGTGTATGTGGTTGAAGAAGAAGAATATGATGAAATCCCATAATAGGCTTCACAGTTTCTCGAGCGCGAGGAAAATACCATTCAGCCATATAAAGAGCCGTTGGATACAATTAACTTGGGTTCGGAGGAAGATCTGAAAGAAGTCAAGATTGGAGCACTATTTCATCCCGATTTGAAGAGCATGTTAATTGAGTTGTTGAAAGAGTATGTGGATATATTTTCTTGGTCTTACTAAGACATGACGATTTTGGATACCGATATTGTGGAACATTATTTTCCACTAAAGCTAGAATGTCCATCAATCAAGCAGAAGTTGTGAAGAACTCATCCTGACATGGCAGTGAAGATTAAAGAAGAGGTGTTGAAGTAGATTGATGTTGGTTTTATTGTAACATCAGTGTACCCTCAGTGGATGGCCAATATTGTTTCAGTACCAAAGAAAGACAGAAAAATCCATGTGTGCGTTGATTATAGAGATTTAAATAAAGCAAGACCGAAAGATGATTTCCCATTGCCCCATATTTATATGTTGGTTAATAGCACAGCAAAATTCAAAGTGTTCTCATTCATGGAAGGATTTTTTGGATACAATCAAAATATGATGGCTCCTGAGGACATGGAAAAAACAACGTTTATCACATCTTGGGGAACATTCTGTTATAGAGTATTGCCTTTCGGGTTAAAGAACGTTGGTGCAACGTACCAGATGGCTATGAAAACCCTATTCCATAATCTGATGTATAAGGAAATTAAAGTATATGTTAATGATATGATCGTCGAATCTCAGACTGAGGACGGTCATATGGAAGACTTGTTGAAGTTGTTTCAGCGTTTGAGGAAATATCGTCTCTGCTTGAATCCAAATAAGTGTACTTTTGGTGTTCGTTCAGGAAAGTTGCTAGGATTCATTGTCAGCCAAAAAGGAATTGAAGCTGATCCTGATAAAGTTAAGGCAATTCAAGAAATGCCTGCACCAAGGACTGAAAAGCAAGTTAGAGGCTTCCTTGGACATTGCAATTACATTTTCAGATTTATCTCCCATATGACTGCAACATGTGAACCAATCTTCAAGCTATTAAAGAACGATCAAGGTTGTGTGTAGAAGGATGATTGCCAAAGGGAATTTGAAAGCATTAAAGAGTATCTACTTAAGCCTCCTATCTTTCTCCCTCTTGTTGAAGGAAGACCATTGATTATGTATCTGACTGTGTTGGATAAATTTGTGGGCTATATTTTGGGACAACAAGATGAAACATGAAGAAAATAATATGTCATTTATTATTTGAGCAAGAAGTTCACTGACCGTGAGTCACGTTATTCTATGCTAGAAACATTTAAGAGACGAATGTGTTGGTTAATTTTAAGAGACGAGACATCATCGTCATATTCGATTGCAAAACATACTTACTACCCACAATTATGAGAAAGGAGAATTTGCATCATCTGAAAGTGAAGGATATAGCTTGGATTTTAAAATCAACAAAGCCTCACTCAACACCCAAGTGGAAAATATCTCGCTTCACTACATATCATAGAAGTATAGTAGCTCGGATCACTACAAGGATTGAAAAGAGTCTAATCTTTTTGAAAAAAGAGTTTAAAGTAAAAAGCCAAAGTGGAAAAAATGGTTTGAATGAGATTGATTGACTTTTAGTCTTCTCGCAAAAAGGTCAAAGTATGATTAAGTTAGTTAAATTTTGATTAAGAAAATACTTTTGAAAATGCATGGACCTAAGTCCAAGTTTATTATGAAAACGATTCATGTTAGAAAACAAGAGGAGTTTTGAAAAGGAGGGAAAAGTTTTTTTGAAAGTAAAGAAGATAGAAGGAGATTAAGGGACTATCCTAAAGCATAAGATAAAATCTAGGGAAAAGAACCGTCTAACCAGCAAGAAGTCAACACTTGACACAATGAGTCAATGTAGAATTTCCATTCTTTGGATTGAAACCAAGCAAGCAAAGATACTAAAACTCTTAAGAATACCAAGCTTTGGATGAATTAAGTCTTCTCAAAAATTGGTCATAGTATTAGCTGAATACAGAGGAATTCTTAATCACAGACAAAGCACAAAATCAAAATAACCCGCACATAAAGAAAATCAACCCAATGTCTTTGGGTAAATCCCAAGAACTCTATAAAAAATAACAAACAAAGTTCACAAGGTCCCAAGGGTATCAAGGCTTCTATTCCTAAGTCCAAGAGGTCCACAACTCCATTATGCCAAGGGTAGTAACCAAATAGTCCAAGTAACCTTAAAGTTTGTTATTGTTCAAGTTGGTTATCAAGTGAGCAAAAATTAAAATGACATAAATATAAATGCTCAAGTGAGCAAAGATAAAAAAATGACATGAAATGTAAATGCCAAAATAAATGGTATGTGAAATTAAAGGCATAAAGTAAAAGCATAAAGTAAAAGTCAATTGTTAGTGAGTTAGAAATTAGAGGTTAGTTGAATGACCATCTGGAAGCTTGCATTTGAAGACTCATTAGAAGATTGATAAAATCAAAGCTTTTCAACAACAAGTTTCATTTTCTTTTTGTCAAGTATATCATTCATTTCAAATTCTCGAGGAAACAACATATGATCAACGATGTTTAAATAATTCACTTAGACCAAAGTTTATGATGATTCATTAGAGGATTGAAAGACCAAAGCCTCCTAAAAATGAACCTCAAGGTTATTGGATAAAAGGTTTCAAATTAAACATACTTGGGCTTGCAAACATGGGTTTGGGCCACGAATGTTCGTTTCTCGAGCGGGACAAAATTTAGCACTATGTTAAGAAATCTTAAATGGACTTATGTAGAAGTCGCACCTATTTTGAGGTCGGTCAATAGCAATCTATATACTATATGTTTAGAGAAATGATATGTAGATTATTCTCTAACAACATATAGCACATGTAAGAAAGGGATAAGATGAAGAGGGAGCAGATGTATTATATGAAATTAGGGTATAAAATATCATCAACATTATTCATTCATTTTGGTGGATTTGGTTTTTCAACCTATCAACACCCAAGATCCAATGAGGTCGAGGAATTTGTCACCAAATGGAATCCAAGTCAGGACCATACAAAAATAATAAAATAATGTTTAATAAAACAATATTTAAATGGTTAATAAAAGGAAAATACTTGGTAAAATACACAAAGTATATTAAAACACCAAATAAAAATCCTAAAAAATAGCAGAGATCAAACATGAGTCAATAATAGTTGACAAAAACTTTAAGATTTTTTTAAAGTCAGGACCTATTTTTAAAATTTAAAGAACTAAGAAAAATAAACCAAAATTTGTAAAAAAATAGTAAAATAAGAAATAAAATAAAATGAGGTCACCAATATTTGTCAAGCGATCATTGGATCCTTCCATAATTTTTCCAGAATTTAAAAAGACCAGAAATTATTTTTAAAACAATTAAAATAAGGCAAACAATACAAAACTTATAAAAAATATCAAACATCAAAATAAAAATATGAAAAAATATTCATAAAGTCAGAATATTTTAAAGTATTTTTGTATATTTTTTTCATAATTTTTCGATAAAAAATAAGAGAGTTATGAATTTTTAAAGATAAAAGGGATTGAAAAAATAGTTTTGTAAAATAAAATAAATCTGAAAAAAACCACACGCGTCGGATCTAACTCACTTATACACACTGACAGATCTAATGGATCTCAGGTGAGGGAGTATCACGAATCCAAGTCAATGCGTGCGTATGTAACACAAAAAGTCCAACCAATCAAAATAAAACAAATGGCTGAGTATCATTGATTGAAGAATGACACGTAGGTCGTCTTCAACCTCCAGCCTCCTGCAAATAGGGCAAAACTCAAATCCTTTAATCTCCAAATCTACACGTTCACTGTGGTGCCATCAGATGCGTCTACTTGAGACGATCACAACCATTTGCTCGCGAAAAATTTATATAAATCAGAACGTAGTCGATTTGAAAAAAACCAGAGAGTTTTTGAAAATTTTGAAATAAAAAACAGAAGCATCAAATGCATTAATTCACCAAAATCAAGTTGATAGCAAGCATCAATGAATATCATAGACAATTCCAGTAATTTGGGTTAGAAGATTTGGTGCCTTAAACTACCTGATCAAAGTCAAACGAATTTTCTCTGCAATTGGACTTGGCTAGCACGATTTAGGATACCTCAAGGCTTGGTTCTTATTCTGTTAGCTACAGTGAATTTCAAGGATGAAGAATCAATAAAGAAATTGGATTGAAAAGTGGAGAAAAGATGAATTTGAAAACTCAGAAAAGTGAGTTATGGAGAGAGTTTGGCAGGGTGATTTTGGTTGTCCAAGCTTGAGAAAATGAGAGGAGTGAGGTCTTCTATTTATAGGGAAGTGAATGGTGTAAATAATTGAGAGGAATATTGAAGTTTAGAGGGAAATTGGATGCAGCCCGAAAGTGGAAAACGTGTGACTCCATGTGCATCAAAACACAGCTAATTCTTGTGTTTTGATCCTTAGTTCAACTTTGGTAACTTTGTTAAATATGTTTAAATAAAAAAACACGTGCTAATTTGGTGTTTAGAAGTTGGATTATGGATTTCAAAATCTGACTTGGAGTAAAAATGAAGTTTCAAGTAGCTGACTTTGAACTCATGGTGTGCATGATTTAGGAAGCCTTAGGACTTGATTCTTGATGCATTGGAAATATCAGGTAACATTATTTATAATGTTCCAAGAAAGAATTCATTTGGATGCTTGAGCTGGAAGTTATGCATGGTCAAAATCAGGAAAAATGTGTTGACTTTTATACTTAGAAAAATTCCATGTTTTTTCTTCAAAGATGATCTATAATGTTTTGATTCCAAACAATGTCTTCCTTCAAAATTGAGATTTTATCATTGATGCTAGCTTGAAGTGGACTCCCTAAAGAGTATTTTGAAACTTATATCACTCAAAAATTCCAAATATTGAACAAGTTATGATCTTTTGAGATTGATGAAAATCCAAGAGGTGACATATAATATTTTGAACTCAACAAGCATCTTGCAATCATTTACAAGTTAGACCCAAAAAGAGAGTTAAAGTTAACATCCTTAAGATTATTGTAAAAAGATAATGAGCTCGAGATGATAAAAATTGACCAAGTTATGATCCTTTGAAGTCACATAAAAGAATTTGATGGCTTGTCTAGAGGACTTGTAATCTTTCTCAACCATTAGTGATCTTCCATATAAAATTTTCTTGAAAATATTGAAGTGGTTTGTTAATAACCATTTAAAGAGAAATGCTCTTTGGAACCACTCAAAAATCTCAAAAGATGAACAAGATATATCCCTTAGAAGTTCAAAACCCTAGCTCCTAAAGTATCAAAATGACTTGGAAACCCTTTCAATTTTTGACAATCTTTCTTGCATAATTGCTTTTGTCTTCTGAAGAGAGGTTATTGTAAATTATAATATAAACCCATGGAAAGAAGAATTACTTCCAAATATTGATGATTGAGGGAGTTATGCACTTGTGGTCAAGGAATCAAGAACTTGTCCAATTTAGGTCAAACTTCTTGAATCAATCTAGCATTTTTTGACTTCATTTGGCAAATTGAAGCATGATGGGTCATATTAGGCATTTTCATGATATTGTCTTAAAGCACATTCAAAGATCAAGTTTAGATCTCAATGAAGCTTGTTGATGAAGGCATGGAAATAAACTCATGAACCTATGAATCATCTTGATGAAATGTGTTGTGCCATCACCTATAACGCCAACATCTATAGAGAAAACTTACATGCATTGTATTTCTTTAGCTAATAATAGGAAGAAGAACCAAACCCTAGTGTGTGATCTTGATGTGGTCGGGTTTATATTGAAATAATGAGAGATCTTAGAGGAAAAAGTTGGGGTATAACATTGAGGTATTCATATGATTGGAATGATTGAACCCAAGGCTCGAATGGATTTTGTTTCATCTTAGTGAAAATTGACTACTTCCCCAAGTGGGTGGAAGCAGCTTCTTATGCTAATGTCAACAATCAGGTGGTAGTACGCTTTATCAAGAACAATCTTATATGTCGGTATGGTGTGCCAAGTAGGATTATCACTGATAACGGCTTAAATTTAAATGATAAGATGATGATAGAAATTTGTAAAGAATTTAAGATTATCCGTCACAATTCGTCTCCTTACAGGCCTAAGATGAATGGGGATGTTGAAGTTGATAATAAAAACTTTAAGGAGATCATCCAGAAGATGGTTGTTACCTATAAGGACTGGCATGAGATACTCCATTTTGCTTTGCATGGGTATCGTACATATGTTTGCACTTCAACAGGGGAAACCATGTTCTCTCTTGTGTGTGGTATGGAATCAGTGCTCCCTGTTGAGGTTGAGATTCCCTCTTTGTGTGTAAAAATAGAAACCAAGTTGTCAGAGGCTGAATGGGTCTAGAATAGGTTTGATTAGTTAAAATTAATTGAAGAAAAGAGAATGATGGCCTTGTTTCATGGTCAATTATATCATAAAAGAATGAATAAAGCTTTTGATAAAAAATTCAAGCCTCGTGAACTCAGAGAAGGCGACCTCGTGCTCAGAAAGATCATTTCTTTTAACATTGATTCTAGGGGCATGTGGACCCCTAATTATGAAGGCCCATATGTTGTCAAGAAATCCTTCTCTGGAGGTGCATTGATTCTTGAAACTATAGATGGTGAGGAGTTCCCATGTCCTATGAATGCTGACGCAATCAAGAAATACTTCGCCTAAAGAAATAAAATAATAGCTCACTAAGTTGAAAACCCGAAAGGGAGGCTTAGGCAAAAAAGAGCATCTCGGTAGACTGAAAATTCGAAAGGGAGGTCTGGGCAAATGTTAGAGACATAAACAAAATAAATTTTCCCGGTAGGTTGAAAACCCGCAAGGGAAACCTAGGAAAAAGTTAGGGATTTTCTGGCAAGTAACTGCGTCAGACAAGACTTGATCATTGAAGTTACAATTTTCTCTAATTCTCAGCACACCTCAACTGAAGCCTCTGCTTAGGAGTTCAAAGTTGTTAGGGAGAATAGTGGTCATTGTATTACAAGATATCTTTTCCATGTATTTACCATTTTCCAAATCTTTGTAATCATCCATGGAGTCACGCCATTTGTGGACTACCATTCTATTAATAAAGTTTGAGCCTTTACCTAATTCTTTCTAGTTCTTATTTTATTCTGTTTACAAAAATTTCATTTATTATTGATAGTAATTTTCAAAACAAAAAGACTTAATAATAAGAGCACGTTTTTGAAAAGAATTTGCAAATTACTTTTTACTTCAATTCTGTGATTCAAGTGGGACAAAAGTAGTGGTTCCAAGGATGGACGGACTCTGAAGTTTTGAAAAGATCCCCAAATAAGTATTCACGGGTTACTCTTGCTGATATGCAAATAGTCCACCTACGATTGTTCCTTGGATAGTCAGATTTCATACCAGTTGATATATGGTGTGGTGTTGGGTTTGTGATCCCATTTTCCCCAGTTAAGTCTTGATTCACATTTTCTCCAGGTTGTTATATGATTTTGGGTTTGGGTGGTTTGATAACTCTATCTTATTTACCCCAGTTGGGTATTGATGCGGATTTCTCTAGTTGGGTGTGATTTTTCTCCAGCTAAGTTGCGATCAAGCGAAGATTGTAAACTTATGAAGCCTTTGCTCATTTGATTGGATTCGTTCTCCCTTTGTATGTTAATAATTGATGTAGAATATATTGAAAATCATTTCTCTCCCCAGTTATGACATTTTCATTGTTGTGTGCTCCCCAAGTAGCCAAACAAGAGCAGTATCTTTTCTAAGTATTGAGACAGCTGTCAATTTTTTTGGGTTTTCTCTCTCCAAGTGTTGAGTTTGATTTAAAACCCCCATAATTTTGACTTCTTCTTGTGACGTTAACTTCTTAGTTCCGTAAATAAAGCGAAGGTGATGCTTCCCTCTAAAGTTATTATCCCCGTGAAGTTTCATAAATTTTCCCAGAGAACTTTGCACAACCACTACTCTTGATATTGAAGAATGTATTTGGGCTCCCCTCGGCGTGCGTGGTTTCATCTTCCTTAATGAAGTCAATACGGAATCCCCAGTTGAAGTCTAGGTGATGTGTCACTGTCTTCCCTAGAAAAGTCTATATGATATTCCCTGATGAAGCCTGGAGGGGGGTGTTATATCCTTGCAAATGTATTTGTTTTTTGCTATCATATTGTTTTTTGATTATTTTCAAGCCATGTTTCCTCTCAGTGAAGTTAATCCTTGAAGTAGGACTTTGTTTCCCCAGTTGGTGCTTAATCTCTTATGGAATCTTCATCCAGATGTGTTTTCGCTGAGTGTTGTCCTTACCCAAGTTGGTTTTGTCTGGTTATCCTCGGTGCAGTATGTATGCTTTGTTAGCATATACATGATAACATTCACCATACATACATCATGCATAACTGAATTAAAATTCATTGCTCATTTTCATTCATTGATGTTTATGTTTGCATATTATCCTCTTTGTAGAGTTATGTTATTCTCTCTCCAATAGATTATCAACCTTAAGCAGAAAGTGTATATCCTTTCGATTTCCCCACTGAGTTATCCCTCGTGGAAGAATTTTACTTTAGCCTTCCCACCGACTCATTATCTGGGTGGAATTTGATCCTTATTTGAGTTTACTCCTCATTGGGTGGTGTCTTAGTTGACTATTTCACTCCGGTTTGTTCCTGGTTTGAATTTATGGTCCTCGGTAGCAATGTTACTCCGATCTCTCTAGGCTGTGAGCCTTGGATTAACAATGTGCATTTATTTTTCACGTGAAGACTTTATTCCCTCAACAGGAATGCGTTGGTATTTCCCCATGAAATCAAGATTCATTTCCCAACAGTGTTATCGCAATAACAAGCGGCGGTCTCTTTATTTTAGCAACATGTACTTCCCTGGTAAGTCTGTTAATGCCATAAAATATCTTTTTACTCCGATGAATGGTAGTCTCTTTGTTATGGGAGATAGTTCATTGTTGATATTTATTTTACTCTGATGCATGGTAGTCTCTTTGTTATGGGATATAGTTCGTTGTTGAGGTTGTACTCCAATGGATGGTTGGTCTTTTTAATATGACAAAGACAGTTTGTTGAAATATTTTTACAGCAGTTCTTACCCTTTTCAAGTGATATCTTGATTAAATAAGAAGTTAAGACCCGTTCTAGGTGGAATACCAGAATTTTAGGAAACTTGTTGTTGTTCTATGTTTTTCTCTACCTTCATCCCTGAGTTGGTAGTTCACCGTCATTTGTTAGCTGGTATTTATCTCTTTCTCCTCATTATATTTTACCCCAATAGAGTTGAGTTTTTCCCAACCACAAGTACTGATGTCAAATCCTTTGTTCCTGTCATACCAATTTTTTTTACCTAAGATACCACCTTCATTTGCATTAAAATCACGAGATACAATTGGTTTTTAATCCACTCACCTTCGAGCATTGCATATGTAGAGATTATCAATTGTTGTGAACATTTTATTTTATGCATCACTAACTTCTAATCCCATAGAAAGGTGTATGTTTGTGTTTCTTTGGTTTCATGTGCAGAGACAGGTCTGAATCAAGAGCATCAAGTGTTTTTGCTTCAACTAGGGTTTTCGATCTCTCGATTGTTCAAGTATGGTGAATCACTGATTCTCAAAGGATACTTCATCAAAGCTTAGCCTATAATCTCAAAAAGCACAATCAATATTTCATCATCACTGGTCCGCATATGCATCAATATATTTTGCAATGCAAGGAAGGATCAAGTTTCTAAGTTTATTCAAAGCATCTTGACCAAAAGTCAACATTTTCAAGATAAAGTTCAAACAACCATAAATTTTTCATTATTTAATATTTTTGAATGGTTCTTTTTGTGTATAACTCTCCTTGACGCCATCTCCAACTCCTTTTTACCAGTAAAGATTTGATTATGTGCGGAGGATCATCAAATATTCGAATATCTTAGAGGTCATTTTGCAAATTTGACCTAATCTCAAGTAATTGACGCTAACTTTCAAAGGATCATAACTCTTTCAATTTTCAAGATTTTTAGACGATTCTGTTTACACACTGTCATAGATGATGTCGTCTACGACTTTTCTTTAAAGATCGAGGATAAATTATGCTTAGAATACCTTGAAAGTTATTGAATTATCATAGGTCATTTCTTGACTTAGAATGTTCTTAACTCCTAGGTTCAATCCATGTCATAATTTTTTTCTCAAGACACTTGATTCTTACGTGGGAATTATTCATGAAAATAATAAGTGGAGTTTGAAAATTCATTGATCGTTTTATTATTCGCAATTCGAATCACTTGTGCCTGAGCATTTGGTGATCATTGAATGAAAGTGGATTTCTCAAGGCATTATTATTCTTTCAAGCGCTATTGGATTGTATTGTGAGTTACCATGAATTGAAGATTCGCACACAAAATATCACTAAATTAAATTTAATTCAAGGTTTCAAAGACATTTATCTTTTTTCAAGGTTTCCAAGCTAACCATGATTCAATTGTCTATTTTAAGTTCAAAACATCATTCATGGGGATAAATTTGAGACATGTATCATAATTGATTCGAGATTTCAAGGCATATACCATAATCCATTCATCCAAATGCAAGGTTCAATTTTGTGCGTTATTTCAAGTTTATTCAAGAATGGTTCAAGGTTCAATTCCTAAATCATTCAAGGTCTCAAGGATACAAAAAACATTCATCATTCAAGAATAACTTAAAACTTTTAATTTCCATTTAATTTACAAAATACATTTGCAAGAGGGATATAAAGAGATTACATGAAAATTTATCAAAGAGCCTAATCCTAATGCCCTAAACATGCTGCCACTCCACTCCAAAAACCTGCACAAAATAATGACCTTGTGGTCCATAAAACCAGTCCAAATGTGCACCATAAAACCTGCTGCAATATGAGAAAACAGTCCTTGTCCAAGATGCTCCAAAGCCTATTGCACACAAAGAAACAGTGATGATGTCATGTTATATTTGAATCCACAAAGCTATAATACAGCCTACAAAAATATGGTCCAACCTGCACACAAACACCAAGCAGAACAGGTCAAGAGTTACACTAAAATGGTACACCCCAAAAGTTGTCTCACAACGCCACAACCCAGTGCCTAAAACAGTTCAAAATCTCACAGTTTTCCCCCCTAAAACCCCATATGATTCACTATAAATATATACCTTCATCAACAGAAAAAGGGAAAAAAGTTTGTTCAAAACACACCAAGAATCACAACAGAAATATTGAGAAAATAGAGAGAGAAAAAGAGAGATATCAGAGGGCAAATTCCATTAATAAATACTTATAGAGTAGTGGAAAAAACATAGAGAAAAAGAACACTCATCTCTTCTAAACCAGAAACCCTCACCTTCAAAATCTCTGCTCAAATTCCTTCAATTTGTAACATATCCTCAACAACTCACAACTTCCACCCAGCTTCATAAACATTCAAGTATAACTATCACTATAACCTGCAAGCCAAAAATCTCCAGAGGCCAACAAGTTTAAAAGTCTGCAACAGAAAATAGTGATAAAGGAACTACCTCGAAGGTTTGTCTCTATGTTAATCTTAAAATTGGAAATATTTTCATAACAACCTATCATTTTTTTGGAATAGGTTATCTCTTGAATATTGTTTGTGATGCTATCACTTTGTGAATCATTCGCATACTCTTGTTATCATGGTTGCATCCCTGCATTGTAAGGGTTGTCTGTTTATCGTTGAGTAGCAATTTGAGCGAAACTGTTAGTGTACAAAAGATTGAGATGAGTGTTAACCCTGCCATGTTGTTGTATTTCCGAATAGATATAAAATTGATAAAAATTGTTGTTGGTGTTTATTCGTGGAAGCAGAGTGGACAAATGGACGAAATAGAGGGAATATATAGAGGTCTTTGTTGTTAGTACAATTTATGGAAAATATTTGAGATAGATGATGAGAGTTATGAATGAGATACAAAGGAAGTCTGGAAGTGAAGAAGAGACTTTGTATCTCTTCTCTTCTGTGACCACTCAAGGATAATTATGTTTTTATTAGGGTTAATAACTCGTATTGGGCCTAGATAGAGAATTGTGTCTGGACCCGACCCGGTCCAATCTAATAGTGTTTTTTTATTTATTATTTTTCTTTGTGATCTTGTTATATCCCGTGCCTTTCTCTTTTATCCCCTTTTAAGACCCAATGGATTCTGTTTAAATGCACCCCTAGTTCTACTTTTCCAAACCTAATCTTAATTGCATTTTATCATTTCATTTTGTTTTTATTTAATTGATTGTTAGTATAATAATCTGTTTGATAATTAATTAGGTTAAACATGTTTATTTAATATTTAATATTAACTAACTTTCATTAATTATGTCTTATTAAATAATTTCAATTAATTTGATTAATTTTCGTGATTTTATCATTTAATCCCTTAATTGTTAATTGTTTAATTTTCTTTCAATTATTTAATATGTGTATCTTGTTTGCATTTAAATATAAGGGAAAGGATTAATTCATTGACTTCATATCATCGAATATATCTAATATGATTATGTGAAACCCCTTTCATACATTTTAGTTTTGTTAATCTTAAGTTAAATCTCCAGAAAAACTCAATTTTTAAACTTACACTCATTTAAGCTAAAACTTTGACACTAGGTCGTCACATCTTCAATATCTCATGCACACACTCATTTAGCAAGCAAACCAATTTTAACCAAAAAACAGATATTTCAAAAGGTTCTTATAGCATACTATAGATACATAGGGTGCTAGTACCTTCCCTTTGTATAACCAACCCCCGAACCTTCGATCTTTTCAAATGCATCATATTTTTTACTTTTTAGTATTATTCATACTTTGCATGTTTTATGGGTTTTATTTCGCACTTTTCTCTTAGAAATGATAAAGTGCGATGGCGACTCTTGCGTTTGTGAGTCAAGTTAATTAATAGCTTGATCTCTGATTTTCACTGCTACAGAACTGTCGACTCTACTGGGGAATTCAAAATACTCTAAGTGGGTTAAACCTAATTTGTTATATTTGTTTTATTATTATTTCTTGTTTTCTTATATGTGTTATTTTATGGTTTCTTTGGGTGTTGATAACAAAGGACAAGTCTTATACCCGGACTAATTTACACTTAAGATTAGGATGGGCGTTATAGTCATGTTAACTTTGAGGGAGTAATCCCAAAAAAGGAGGCATGAGATCCCTCACTCAGTGGAGGGCCTTTTGATTGTAGTATTTGTTTATCGAGTAATCAGGAAGACATTGTTTCTTTTAACCTAGGAGCCTGCGAAACTGAGAAGTCGTAGAACCCTTAACCCATCTTGGCCTTTTTAGGTGTAGTGCAAAGACTATGACGGGGTAATCCAGAAGTAGTTGTCACGCGATGTTGAACTCGAATGAGTTTTTCCTGCGAATATTACTAATTACCGAGTAATTGGGACGTTGGTAATATCCAAAGGAAGAGCGTAGACTCTGGGATTTCCTTAGAACCTTGTTCAGTAGGTGGTAAACCTTTACTACATACCTTGTAGGTTTATTCTCACCTTTGACTCCATGCTTGTGACGTCAAACCTATGAACCCCATGTTTGTGATCTTGTGTGTGATTGTTGCATTATCATACATTCATGCACCTATGAGCATTCTTTAAATAGTTTTTCAAGGAACTTAAGGATGATATTTGCAAATATCTCAGGTACTCTTTTGGACATAGATTTTTAAAAGAGGAACACTCAGAGTTACTGTTTCAAGGATCCTAAGATTGAAGAGTCTGATTCTCGAGATTGGGAGCCTTATGGATTTCCAGAAGAAGTATGGAGCTATTGTCTCTCTTATGAAGCATAATATGAAGGAGGGTATTCTTACCACATTGGTCCAGTTCTATGATCCATTATACTGATGCTTCACTTTTCCTGACTATCAGTTGATGTCCACATTTGAAGAGTATTCTTATATACTGGATTTACCTATTACTGATCGTGTTCCTTTCTCTAGTTTGGAAGGAGAACCCAAGTCTCATGAGATTGTAGCAGTTACCCACCTGAGGAAGTCTGAGATAGAGGATAACATGACTGCCAAAGGAGGAATTAGAGGCTTACCCACTCAGTTTTTGTTGGAGAAAGCTCGTTACTTTTCCGAGATGAAGAGTATAGTCGGCTTTGAGGCTATCTTTGCTTTGCTTGCTTATGGTTTATTCTTATTTCCTAATGTCAACAGATTTGTGGATGTTAATGCCATTAGGATATTTATGATTGGAAATTCAATCCCTACACTGCTAAGAGATACTTATCATTTCATCCACCTTCATAATTTCTATCAAGGTTGGATGATTACCTGTTGTACATCATTGTTATACCAGCGGTTTGTTTCTCATTTACCATAGTCTGACACTTTATGGGATCTCAAGAAGGAACCACATTGGGAACCAAAGATTATGACTCTTACTCATTCTGACATTGATTGGTATCATCAAGCTTATTACAATGTGAAAATTATTGATAGTTGTGGTGTTTTTCCCAATGTGCCTCTTCTTGGTACAAAGAGAGGAATTAACTACAATCATGTTCTTGCACGCCGCCAGTTTGGACATCCGATGAGAGACAAGCCAAATAAAATTCATCTGAGTGGTATCTGTTGTACCCCAAAATTTGCCTTCCCATTTTTACTCAAGACATGCTCATTGAGGTATTCAATTGCTCAAGGTTGACCAAGAATTGATCAGATAAATTCTTCTCCTAAGTAATGAACCTCCAACTAGGGTTTCACTTTTCACCAATATGTTTGAGATCAAAAGGCCTCAAGTGTTTTCAATGGTCCTAATATGTCCTCAAGATTTTCCATTCCAAATTTCATGCCTTTCACAACAAGTTTGCTCAGTCAATTGCCCAAATGTTTGAAAATCAACTGTACTAGGTCAAAAGTAAAATGTGGCCCACACACCATCAAACTTCAATTCTTTTGTCAACATAAATTTTTTGAAGTAATATCCATCATTTGATCAAGGGTTGATCATAATTCCTCAAGGAATGCTCTTAATTTATCAAAATTTAAGAATTGCTAAATTAGGGTTTCTATAGGAAAAGCCAACTGAAATTTGACCAGACATAACTTTCACATACTTCATCCATTTTTCTCAAACCAATTCTCATTTTTAAGAGAATCCAATTCTCTACAACTTATCTTTTATCCTCAAGTTCAAGAAATGAACCATTTGAAAGATACAAGCTCATACATTACAAGTCATTTTCAGAAAGTCAACAAAAGACACTTTTTTACAAGACCTTTTACATCAAGATAAAATATTTAAATTCAAAATTGATCAACATAGAGATTGAAGTAGACATCTTCGAATAAAAATACATGGGCTAGCACATGGATTGGTTTATTTGAAGCCCAATACAGTTGTTAACATCCAACAAACTTCCCATTTTCGTGCAAGGATAAAAAATTGGCAAAAATCTTCACTTATGGCATTTTTTCAAATATGTGATCATGGCTTTGAAACATAGCCTTAATGCCATGATTCTTTCCATATTTCTTCACTAATCTCACCTCCTCTATTTATACAACACATCTGCAAGCCTTACACACAGATACATTTCCTCACAAAATTGCAAAAATCATTGAAGTTGTGAAATCCAAAAGCATAGTTCCAACTTCCCTTGATCCAGTCTAAAGACTCCATCTCGTTCTTGAAGATACCAGGAGTTTATCCCTTCCATTTTCATTGCCCGTGGCACCCTCAAACAGTTAGATCGTGTATCATCGTTTGGTAAGGTTTGTTAAAATCTAAATCTCATATGCATGCTTTATTGATACATTTAATGGTTTGATTCGTGTTCAGGGGAACCATTAGAACAGGTTTGACGTATTGTACGCAAGTTTTGACGCGTATAACAAAAAATGCCATTGTTAGGGCATCCATGGTCATTGAGTGTCGTTCTCCTTGATATAATGAGTTTCATACCAAACTAACCCTGCCATCGAATTCGCAAGGGTCCGTGTAGCCTAGTAGGGTTATGTGTTTGCTTGTTTTAATCTATTTATGCAGGATTCGATTTTTGAGGCCATCGGAGAAGATAAACGAAGTTTTTACTCCGGCCTGGCCTGATCTGTTGAATCTGGCGCCCATGCGACTCCTTCCTATTGGTTCCTTCAGTCAGCGTGCATTTTTTTTATTTGAATAATTCCTGTTCTATTTTTATGTATATTATTATGGTTTGATTTGTGTCAATAAATAACAGGTTGGCTGAGATGGTAAGACATATGCGTGCAAGGGGAAAGGACCTGGGTTTGATACCCAGGTCTGAGGTTTTATTTTTCTAACATTTATAATGCAGATCCTATACTTCCAGTAACCAGGCGCGCACCGTGTACAATCATCTCATCACCACCTGATTCAGATCCAATGCTTCCACATGCAGCCTCACTGTGGACTTTCCAAACCTCTCCTCATTGGATCACAAAGCAGACATGGGCTCCTCTTTACATGGGCCTCACGTTTTTTTCAATTCACCCCCCCCCCCCCCCTCATTTCACTTTAACATCAGGCCCGTCTTT
The DNA here is from genome assembly GCA_948472305.1 of Vicia faba. Taxonomy (NCBI): domain Eukaryota; kingdom Viridiplantae; phylum Streptophyta; class Magnoliopsida; order Fabales; family Fabaceae; genus Vicia; species Vicia faba. The sequence goes on along the minus strand of OX451739.1, from coordinate 1,128,811,811 downwards.
ACATTTTTATTTTGTTTTATTTTTTTATTTCTTTTAATTACTTTTTTTTATTATTTAATCAGCAAAAATAAATATAAAAAATCATCAAAAATAGATTTAGTATTTTTATTAATAAAAATTAATTTTTTGGATTAATTATTTTAACTTCCTTTCTTAATTAAAATTAATTAGACCTAGAATTTAATTCATTTAATTTCTTTCTTTTCATAATAAAAATACAAAAATAGAATTAATCCATTTTAATTAGTTTCAATTTTCTTTAATTATTTCTATCTTTTTTTTAAGTCTAGACTTAGGTTAATTAATCTAATTTTTACTTAAACCATTTTCTTAAATAAAACAAAAACAAACAAAAAGATTTTTTCTTATACCTTAGGATTTTTAGACGTGCTTTCAATTCGCGCGCGTTATTACCTTTCGTAATTTATTTTCATATTTTTATAACTGCCTACTGAATGTAATAGACTATAATTGGGACCTTTTACTTTACTGCTTTTTTTTATTTTCCCCCAAGTTTTGGACTTGTAATAATCCCCCTCCCCGAAACCTTGTAATAGCTAGGTTTTATCTTTCCGCATTTTAAATTTCTACAAACTATTAACTGTCTAGATGCATGATTAATAGGATTGTATGGCAAGAATAACAAATAAAATGCTAGCAAACCTAATGTAAAAGACAAAAATAACTTAATAAAACACAATTGCACATGCACACCTCTAGGGTATTCCACTTTGGTTGCCTTTGGAAAAAACTGTCATAACTCTCGAATGTGAGGGATTCTAGTGGCTACCCTATGGTTTAAAGATCACAAAAATGACCCTCTCAATGTTTCCTCGGTATGATCGGAAGACCTTAGGGGTGTTACTAAAGTATCTTGCCAAGTTTCCTTTGTGACTGTACGATGACCCTCGATTGTCTCTCAAACATCCAATGATGGGACTACCTACTTACTAATAGTAGGATAGCATTGTCTAAAAGAAAAGAGGAAAAAAACAACCTTTCGAGTAAAGTATATAGTTATTAGATACTTGCTCAAACAATTTTTACACTTACACAAAACTTCTTTCAAAAACATTTTCAAACACTTTGCATACGTTCTCTATCATTTCAAGAAACATTACAAAGTTTGTCGCACTAAGGCGTTTTCAAAAATACTTTTTCAAAACACGCAAAGCACAAGGTATTTCAAAATGAGCTAAGCATCTAAGAGCACGTAGATAACTACGGATGGAAAGGGTGCTAACACATTCCCTTTCCATAATCTACCCCCCTTACTCAGAAATAATATTGAAATGTCTTTTTATGTTCTTTTCACCCTTTCCTTTGTTTGAAAAAAGAAAAGCCGGTGGAGACTCTTGCTTACAGCGACATTAGCGAACACAAATGCAAAACCAGTATAGCAGTCGGTTCTGCCACCGTATCACAGAACTAGCGAATTTGTTGGGGAGACTTATAAAAAGTGTGTTTAACTTAGATTTTAGTTCACTTTTTAATTTCTTTACATTGTATGTTTTGTATGCTTTATTTTTTAGGGCTTGTTTTGGTTGTTACTAAAAGATCCTACACCCGGATCTGGGGAACATTATTATGTAAGTAACAATAGACCGTGGGGATTCCGCGGGGTATATCGACATGGTTTAAGTGATGGCTACGTTAGTGTGAAACATTTGTTGGTACCAGTAGCCTTTGAGTTTAGTTAAGGAGAATACGGTGCCGCTGAGTGGTATCATAAAGCATTAACTGACCTTAGAACCTTTAATTGAACAACTTGGCCATTAGGAAGTAGTGAGATAGCCGAATTTGGTGCAGTCCAAAGTTGGTTGATACTCGATACTACGCTCATTGAGATCGGACTTTCGGGATATTTCAGTCGCCAATAAAGAGGCTTGTGCTAAAACAATGCCCGATGAAGAAAGATCAATGATATTGAGATTCCCTAAAACCTGATTACTTTCCAGGACAGGTTGAACCAACTAAACTTTAAGAGGATACTTACCTATGGAACCCATGAAAGCATGAACCTAAGGACTGGTTTTTGTGCTTGTATATAATTGTTTGTACATGACATCATGACATCATAACATGGCATGTCGCACTAACCATTTCAAGGATTTTTAGGACTTATCTTTGTGTTATTTTGTAGGACATGGCTTCCACTCGCAGGAATACTATCCAAGTCAACCTCGTAAGAGTGTCTCCTCAATTCAAGGAGTTAGGTTCAAGGGTTCCTGGGAATTCTCCATTTACCAAAAGACATGGTCTACTTCTCAATATGGTTACCTCGAGCCTTGATGAAGACATGATGAAAGTGCTCTTTTAGTTCTTTGATACTTTACATTATTGCTTTACATTTACCGATTACCAATTAGTGTTAGAACATAGTTTGATTCTACAACCCTCAGTTAGAGTTTTGATGATAACAAAGTACAAGATTAAATAAATTGTAAGATTTATAAGACATATATGCTACTTAAAATTATGTTGTGTATTTACAGAAACTCTGATGGAATCAGCATCAGAATATTAATATCAACATCAGCATCAGAAGATATGTCAGCATCAGAAGATCAAACATGTGCTATACACGAAAGCCTGATGAACAAAATCTACACAAAACATACTCTGACTCTGAGCAAGATACTTACCATGTCACCAGCATTCTGAAGCGTCAGAATAAGCTAAAGCCAAGAACACTCTGATTTTCATTAAGCGGAAAATTCTGAAGTGTCAACGTTACTATGCATTCAAGACAGATTAATTACCAACGGCTTTATTCTAAGACAAAGATCTTCTCAAAAAGGAAAGAATGTTATGAGCATTGAAATGGATTTATGGACAGTAATGTATCTATTCCTAGGCTACTTAAACAAGTCAGTGAGAAAAGAAATGGCTAATACTCTTTACGCACGCACGCATACGAAAACTCTCTCATTGAAATTGCTAAAGCTTTCAACCACTCCTACTCAATAGCATTAGCAGTCTAGTTCATTATAAGCTTCATATTGTGTATTATCACAGTTGTGATATATAGTTTTTCTAGAAAACATCAAACACACATTTGTTCATTTATCTGTAAGAGAAATTCCTTGAGATAAACCGGTCTGTGGTTAGACTCAAGAAGGCTTTAACAGTTGTTAAAGCAGTTGTGTATTCAGTTGAATATAGTGGATTAAGACCTCGTTGGAGAGAGGCGAAATCACCTTGACGGGTGGACTGGAGTAGTTTGAGATCAAACGAACCAGGATAAAAATAACGTGTTGTCTGCATTTGATTTCAAGTTTTACAATTCAACCCCTCTTCTTGTGTTTTTCACATCTTCAATTAGTGCCTACCATGGAGGAGTTTTCTCAGTTATTGGGAGTTCCCATTCTTAATCAATTACCCTTCAATGGTATGGAAAGAGACCCAAAATCTGAGGAGATTACTCGAGCTCTACATTTACAACGGTCCGATGTTGTGGAAAATCGGGAAACAAGAAGTGGTGTCAAAGTGTTTCTAGCCAAGTTTTTGTTTGAGAAGGCTCACTATTTTTAGGATACTATGGATTTACAAGCCTTTTAAGAATTGTTGGCCCTTCTCATCTATGGGATGGTACTATTTCCTAATCTGGATCAACTCATAGATGTGCATACGGTCAAAGTTTTTATGTCTCGTAACCTGGTGCCTACATTACTTGGAGACATTTTGCACTATCTTCACATTCGCACCATGAAGAGAAGAGGGACCCTTATGTGTTGCACTCCTCTGTTGGCTAGGTGGTTTATTTTGCACCTACCTTGATCTGTTTTTAAGAATGAGAAAGGCATGAGATGGTCTAATAGGTTGATGTCCCTCACGCATTCAGATATTCATTGGTGTCCTCAATCTTTGGAGGACGTTACCATCATTGATCGCTGTGGGGAATTCCCTAATGTCCCTCTCCTAGGCATTATGGGAGGAATCTCCTATAACCCTTGTTTGGCATTGCGACAGTTTGGGTATGCTAGGAGGGATGGTCCTCATGATGCACTTGTCCAAGGAATTGCATTCGACTATGAGAACGATGTCCAAGGTTATCGTCAGGGATTCATACGAGCTTGGGGCATGGTGAACAAAGTTGATAGCAAGACATTGGGGCATAAGAACTCCATTCCTTTGGAGCCTTATCTTAAGTGGGTGCGAGCACGCGCTCAAAATCTCATGATGCCTTACAAGTCCATCCTACCTATCATCATAGAGCCTATTATCGAGAGAGATGTTCCTTACATTATTCTCCATCCTGACATGCCGACTACTCTTGAGGAGTTGCAAAGATCTTGGATTCAACTCAAAGGGGAACGAGACACCTTTGAAAACCAATTCTACGCAAGCGAGAAGAAGGTTTTGGAGCTCACAAGACAACTTCATGAAGAGCAAAGTTTGAATGCCTATATTGCACCGAAGAGGATGCGCTCATGGAAAGCATGAGTCCTTTCTGTCTTAGGAGTTTTATTTTGTATTTGTTTCTTCCATTATAATCCCAAGAGGCGTCGTTGTAATTTTTTAAACTTATTAATGCAATTAATGTTTGTTCTCTCTTTGACTAAATCAAATTTAAATCTTAAAAGTCCTTGAAAACATTGCATAAGCATATCATGCATATCATCACATAAACAGGTTTTAGGACAGGTTTCTTATCTTTTTGCTGTTTATTTCAGCAAAAAGAAATGGCTCTCGAATAGAATATTAAGGACCTTCAAGCCCAAAATGCTCAATTCCAGCAGATGTTCCTGGCACTGGCTAAGGGACAAGAAGACCTGAAGGCTCTGATTCTCAAAGACAAGAAGAAAAAGACAAAGAAACCAGTTGCCATCCTGAATATGGGAAGGAGATTCAGAGGACCAGCAAAGCGAGCTCTAGAATTCGAAACTCCATTAAATGAGGGGGAAATCAGGAGGAGAAGCCAAAATAAGAAGACCACAACCCAGAGTCCGATGAAGAAGAGGCTTATTATGCTGAAGAGTAGTATCCTCCTGCTGATGACAAATATAAATAGCTGGAGGATCATCTCAACGCCATGGAAATTCAGAGGGTGCCTGGTCTGGATTTTGAAGAATTAGGGTTGTTTCTGGAGTGGTCATTTCACAGAAGTTCAAAGTTCCCGTGTTTGCTAAATATGACAGGGTTTCATGTCCTAAGTTGCATCTGAGGTCTTATATCAGGAAGATCCAACCTCACACCGCTGATAGGAAAGTTTATCAGGAACACAGTTATAGTGGTTCTATCAACTGGAGGGAACCAACATTCGCAACAGGGAGGATCTGGCTACTACTTTCTACAAGCAGTACCAATACAATGCTGACCTCGCTCCAACCCGTACACAACTTCAAAGCATTTCTGTGGGTTCCAGCAAGGGCTTCAAATATTACTCCCAGAAGTGGAGAGATCTTACGGAAAGAGTCCAGCCTCCTCTGTTTGATAAAGAGTTGGTAGATATGTTCTTGGGCACTTTGTATTGTCCATTTTCAACCACTTGATTGGAAGTTCTTTAGCTGGGTTCACGGAGCTGATATTGACAGGTGAAATAGTAGAAGCTGGTATCAAGAGCGGTAAGATTCAAAAGGAGGTATCTTTGAGTATAATGGAGAAGCCTTTCATTGGGAATAAAGAAGTCAGTGTTGCGTATGACCAGAGAAATCAGGGTAAAGTTGAACTTCGTTCAACGATAGGAGCTCTGATGATCTCCAACCTTGCGCCAAATCAACAACAAAACAATTAGCACAGGAAGGATGCACCCAAAAGACAGTTCACCCGACTTAACATGTCCTTATCTCAGGTTTTGCCACACTTGTTGAAGTCCAATCTAGAAACTCTGAGGGAGGCTCCTAAAAATCCAAATACTACATCTCCTCGTTATAATTCAAATGCTCAGTGTGCCTACCACTCCAACAGTCCAGGGCATGATACAAATGACTGTTGGGCTCTGAAAACTAAAGTGCAAGATCTTATTGAGGCAGAAGAGATTTAGTTTGACCCTTCTGAGACCCCTAATGTGATAACTGCACCAATTCCCGAGCATGGCCAGGGTGTTAGTGCCATTGATGACAACCTGTTTGTTTCTTCTATTGATGAAATAATTACTCCTCTTCCAATTGTTAAGAAGAATATTTTGCGAGCTGGTTTATTTCCGAGATGTGGTGAAGGTTTCCACCTGTGTGCGTCTCTACCCAGTGGTTGTTCGTTGTTGAATATAGGTGTCCAACGCCTGATGAACAATAAGGAAATTATGTTTGAGAATACTCCCTCTACAAGTAGTTTGTTTAAAGATGTGTCAATTATTGCCATTTCCGATAATCCTCCCAAGGTCTCCTCCAAAAGACTTATCAGGATTACATCCACTCCTAAGGCTTCTCTTTTAATTATCACTTTTCCTGGGCCAATACCATATTCCTCTGATAAGGTTGTTCTTTGGAACAATGGAGCTGACGTCTACTACCATGGCATCAGGCAAGACCTATTGGCTATCAAAGATGAAGTTGCTAAAGATAATGATCCTAACATCGACAACATTGTTGGTACCAGTAAAAAACCAGAAGCGGAAGGATCTTCTCTCCTAGGATCTCTCTAAAGACTATTTCCACTCCTTTGGTTATTCTTGCTAATGTTCCCATTGTTAGTCCTGTTGCTACTCCTACTGTCACTCTTGTTGTTATTCCTTCTACTGAGTCAGCTAACACTCGGGGAAAAGAAGTATTGGTTGAGCCTGCCCGAATGGAGGCACATAAAGAAACCATTCTTGAAGCCTCTAAAAAAGAAATGGAGGAGATACTGAAAATCATACGAAAAAGTGACTACAATGTTGTGGAACAATTAGGGCAGACCCCTTCAAAAATTTCAATGTTGGCCTTACTGTTATGCTCTGAAGTCCATGCTAAGGCTTTGGTGAAGTTCCTGAAGTCTGCTCATGTGCTGCAAGAGACTTCTATCGACCAATTTGAGAACCGTGTTATTAGTCTGACTGCTGACAATGGACTCGGTTCCTCTGATACTGATTTGACAAATCCAAAGGAAGAAAGCATAATGATGCCCTGCATGTATCTATTAAGTGCAGGGGCAATACCCTAGCTTATGTCCTAGTTGATACGGGTTCGTTGCCAAATGTTCTACCCAAGGGTGCTTTAGACAGATTGGACTGTGAAGGATTGACTTTGAAACCTAGTAATATTGTGGTGAGGGCTTTCGATGGTTCTAAGAGAATGGTGCACGGGGAGGTGTACATTCCTATTAAATTTGGTTCTCAGACCTTTGGCTCTACTTTTTATGTGATGGACATACGCCTGTCTTACTCTTATTTGTTGGTTCATCCTTGGATCTATGGGGTTGGTGATGTTACTTCTACTCTGCATCAAATGTTGAAGTATCCGGTAAATGGGAAGATTGTTACAGTCCATGGCGAAGAAGAGTATATGATAAGCCACCCTAACTCTTTCAGGTATGTCGAGATGGACAGCGAGTTCATTAAAACCCCCTGCCAGAACTTTGAAGAAGTTCCTCATACAATTTCTGCTACCAAGACTGTTTCTAGTGTTCCAAAGACTATCAGACCTCCGTTGAAGATGCCTTCTCTGAAGGATTCCAAAGTTGTACTTGAAGAAGGTGGGGTTACTATGTGGGGCCAGCTACCTGACATCCCCTACAAATCTGACAAGTTTGGTTTGGGTTTTACTTCAGGAGCTCAAAAAGCTGTTTGTCGCGCTCGCGCCGGAGGACCACCACTACGCATCAGCAACCATGGAATTAATGCTTTGGAGGACAATGACAGTGACTGCGACATGAACAATTGGATCTTCCCAACTAACAGCAGTGGACTAAATAATTGGACTGCTAGAGACTTTGTTCCCATTACTTTTATCTAGGAGTAATTATCTTTTTGTTTTTTTTGGGATATGTAATATTTGAACAATATAAACTCTAAAGTCTTGTGTCTTACCCGAGGCACAATGGTCTGTTTGTGAGGGTTATCATTTCACTTTCATATGTCATAGATAAATCATTGGACGTTTTGCATACAAATTTTACGCTCTTTGTCTTTCTTTTCTACTTTTACTTTTTCAAAATAGTTATGATCTCTTACACATACCCACATATAAAGCTGCAGATCCGCATCCACTCTGGATCCCATTGATAACGATTCTTCTATTTCCAATTATAACTTTGAAAATCTGATCTACCAAGCTGAGGAAGAAGGTGAGGAAGATTGTGAAGTACCGGGAGAACTTGCTAGACTGTTACAATAGGAGGAAAGAGCCATACAGCCTCATGAAGAGCCAGTCGAGACGGTAAACTTGGGTACTAAAGAGGATAAAAAGGAAGTCAAGATAGGTGCTAACTTGGAGCATAGTGTCAAAGAGAGGTTAATCTAGATGCTATTGACTATGTTGAGATTTTTGCCTGGTCACACAAAGACATGATGGGGCTAGACACTGATATTGTGGTTCATCGTTTACCAACGAAAGAAGGTTGCCCTCCAGTGAAGCAAAAGGTCCATCATATGCATCCTGAGATGTTAGAAAAGATCAAAGCTGAAGCCATGAAACAATTCAGTGTCGGATTCTTAGTTGTTACTTATTATCCACAATGGGTTGTGAACATGGTACTGGTACCTAAAAAGGACGGTAAAGTACGTATGTGTGTGGATTACAGAAACTTGAATAGGGTGAGCCCCAAGGATGACTTTCCGCTTCCCCATATTGATGTTCTGGTTGACAACACCGTGCAACATAATTATTCTCCTTCATGGACGGTTTCCCTGGTTATAATCAGATTAAAATGGCACCTGAAGATATGGAGAAAACAACCTTCGTCACATAGTGGGGAACTTTCTACTACAAAGTTATGCTATTTTGGTTGAAGAACACCGGGGCAACCTATCAGCGTGCTATGGTAGCTTTGTTTCATGATATGATCCATCACGAGATAGAGGTCTATGTCGATGATATGATAGCTAGGTCTCAGACTGAAGAAGAGCACCTTAATCACTTGCAAAAGCTGTTTGAAAGACTAAAGAAGTACAAGCTAAGACTAAACAACAAACAAATGCACCTTTGGGGTAAGATCTAGTAAGCTCTTAGGCTTCGTTGTCAGCAGCAAAGGTATTGAAGTAGACCATGAAAAGGTTAAAGCTATGAAATAAGTGCCAACTCCCCGCACTGAGAAAGTGGTTAGGGGATTCTTGGGACGTCTAAACTACATTGACAGCTTCATTTCCCATCTAACCTCTACTTGTGAGCCAATCTTCAAATTACTGAAGAAAGATCAAGTAGTGAAGTGGAATGATGACTGCCAGACTACCTTCGACAAAATCAAGGAATATCTTCAAGAGCCTCCAATTTTGATGCCACTGGTTGAAGGAAGACCTTTGATCATGTACTTAACAGTATTAGAGAATTCAATGGGGTGTGTGCTGGGGCAGCATGACGAGTCTTTTCAAAAAGAGCATGCAATATACTACCTTAGCAAAAAGTTTAACGACTGTGAAACAAGATACTCACTTCTCAAGAAAATTTGTTGCGTTTTGGCATGCGCTGCTCGCCGACTGAGATAGTATATGTTGACTCACACTACCTTGTTGATATCTAAAATGGATCCTATCAAATACATATTTGAGAAACTCGCTCTCTTTGGAAGAATAGCAAGATGGAAAATGGTCCTAACTGAATATAATATTCAGTACACAACCTAGAAAGCAATCAAGGGAAGTGTATTAGCTGATCATTTGGCTCATCAGGCTGTGGACAACTATCAATCCATGAATTTTGAGTTCCCAAACGAGAACATCATGTTAGTGATTGATTGTGAAGAACCTGGACCGGATGAAGGACCTGAAAAAGAATCCCGATGGACTATGGTTTTTGATGGAGCTTCTAACACACTTGGAAATGGCATCGGTGATGTGATCATATCTCCTGAAGGTTGTCACACTCCTTTCACTGACAGGTTATATTTCAACTGTACCAACAATATGGCAGAATATGAAGCATGCATTATAGGTCTCAAGGCTGCTATCGACTTAAGAATCAAATTCTTGAGTGTATTCGGAGACTCGGCCCTGGTAATCAGTTAAATCAAAGGAAAATGGGACATGAATCATCCTAATCTCATCCCTTACTGAGAGCATGTATTGACATTAATTCCACACTTTGAAGAAGTTACCTTTGAGCATTTTCCACGAGAAGAAAATTAATTAGCGGACGCGCTAGCTACTATGTAATCCATGTTTAAAGTCAGATGGGATAATGAAGCTCCTAATATCACTATTAAGAGGTTGGACGAACCAGCATATTGTTATGAGGTGGATACTGAAGAAGTAATGGACAAACCTTGGTTCTATGAAGTGGAAATATACCTCGAAGCCCAAGAGTATCATGAGGGAGATTCCGTCGATGATAAGAAATTCCTAAGAAGGTTATCTTCTAAGTTTTTCCTAAGTAACGGAATCCTCTACTAGCGCAACCATGATTCTACTTTGCTCTGGTGTGTAGACAAGAGTGAAGCAGAGAAGATTATGGCAGATATACACGAAGGTACCTTTGGAAACCATTCTAGTGGGCACACCATGGCTAAAAAGATCCTACGGGCAGGATACTATTGGTCCACTATGGAAGCAGATTGTTATCAGCATTCCCGAACTTGTTACAAGTTCCAGATCAATGATGATAAAGTACATGTACCTCTGGTCCCCTTGAACGTCTTGACTACTCCTTGGTTGTTTGCAATATGGGGCATTGATATGATTGGAGAGATTAGACCTACCGCTTCTAATGGGAAACGCTTCATCCTCGTTTCCATTGATTACTTCACAAAGTGGGTCGAGGCAGCCTCCTTTGCTTCTGTTACCAAGAACGTTGTGTCCCAGTTCATCAGACATAATGTTATCTGCCGTATGGTATTCCAGAAAGAATCATTACGGATAATGGTACTAATCTCAATAATACTATGATCATCGAGCTCTGTATGCAATTCAAGATTCAACATCATAACTCTTCTCCTTACCGGACGAAGATGAATGGCGTTGTAGAGGCTGCTAATAAGTGCATCAAGAAGATGATAAAGAAGATGACGGTGACATACAAATACTGGCACGAGATGTTACCATTTTCTCTTCATGGTTACCGTACCTCAGTTCGTACGTCAACAAGGGCAACTCCTTTCTCTCTAGTACACAATATGGAAGTTGTCCTACCCATCGAAGTCCAGATCCCTTCCTTGAGAATCATGAAGGATGCAGGTTTGAATAAAGACAAATGGGTTCAGACTCGACTTGAACAATTGAACCTGATTGACGAGAAGAGGCTCGTGGCTGTTTGTCATGGTAAGATGTACCAGAAACGTATGATCAAAGCTTTTAACAAGAAGGTCAGACGTCAGGTATATCAGGTTGAAGACCTAGTAATCAAGCACATCATCCTGCCACAAGGTGATCCCAGGGGCAAGTGGACTCCTACATACAAAGGACCATTTATGATCAAGAACATATTTTCTGGTGGAGACATGATCTTAACTACTATGGACGGTGACGACCTTCCACACCCTGTAAACCTGAACATAGTTAAAAGAAACTACGCATGAACAGAGACCCGCTAGGTTGACTGGCCTAGGTAAAAATAAGGGCATCTGGGCGAACCAAAATGGTTCGAGAAAAAGTTATAGATATACATATGAAAAATCTGTACACCCGGCAAGTCGAAAACCTGAAAAGGTGGCTTGGGCAAAAAAGAGTATCCTGGTGGACTAAAAACCCGAAAGGGTGGTCCAAGCAAAAATTAAGGATTAAAAGTGTATAACTATGTCCCATTGGATTACCTAACAGCTGACCTTCATTGTCACTATAAAATTCAAATGGTACTAATCAATCTAGTCAACTTCGGTCAAGCAGCAAAGCAATGAGACACTCAAAGATATAAAGGCAATAGCAGAATGGGAACCCAACGGGATCATTTCACATAGCTGTTTTTATTTGTATACTACTTTGTACAATTTTCATTCTTACGACGACATTCTCTTACTATGATGTATGTCTATTTGTATAAAGATGCTTGTTATAGGCAAACTTCTTTAAATCAATACAAAACTATCCTTTTTGAAGTTCAAAACTATGTGTTTTTATTTTTCTGTTGTGTTTTGCAAAAACGTCCAGTGATTACTTTTAACATATGCATTTTGAATGTGATCACCGTTTACAAATACAGAAAGACGATTACTAATGTCTTTAAGAAACGAGACAATGTATAAAAAGCCAATTGAAAATCCCTGCAAATACAAAGACAGACACATTCTCCTAAGAAGTCACTGCCATATCCTCAACATACAACCTAATAATGTCAGAAGTTCTGATATCCCCTGCAGAGCAAGAGTCTCCAATCATCTCCCCAACATCTTGAAGAATTTCTCAACATGGTTCATGAACTTCTTGGGTTCCCTAACAGGGTTTCATGAAAATCCCCAAGCAGTTTACGAAGTTTTCTTTTCCCAGTAGAGTTTATTTCTCTAGCCACGGAAATCCATCTCCCAACGATTCAACTTCAACAAATAATGAAGAACCACATTCTTCATCCCCAACAGCAGTCAGAGATTTATTTTCCCTTAATTCAGCTATGCTATAGAGAACAACCGATCAGTTCATACATTGCATTCATACATTATTTTACAAACATGCATACAAAATACATATAGTGCAATCTCATTTATTTTGAGAACATCATCACACAATGTCTGTCATGCATCACGACATTGCATACAACTAATTCTTTACCTTTTCGGGAAAGATTAACAAACAAATATCATCATCAATTTTAAACAAGTTCTAGATTAATTCTTGAAACAAGACAGGACAACTATCTGAAGTAACAGCTCATCAATCACTATGAAGCCTAGAATCCGACCAGATAGCGGTTTACAACATTGTGAAGCCTGGAATCTGACCAGATAGCAGTTTACAATCAATGTGAAGCCTGGTCCCGACCAGATAGAAGTAAATATCATTGCTGAAGCCCGGAATTCGACCGGAGAACAGTCAACCTACAATCCAAGACACTGTGAAACATGGACCCGACCAGATAACAACATAAGTTACTGCGAAACCTGGAGTACAACCAGATAGCAGTTTACTCTATCAAAGTACTGCAAAGCCTGGAATCTGACCAGATAGAAATTTACAACATTGAGAAGCCTGAACCTGACCATATAGCAGTTTACAACACTGTGAAGCCTGGAATCCGACCAGATAGAAGTTTACAACACTGTGAGGCCTGGAATCTGACCAGATAGTAGTTTACAATCACTGTAAAGCCTGGGCCTGACCAGATAGCAGTAAACATCATTGCTGAAGCCCGAAATTCAACCGGATAACAGTCAACCTACAATTCAAGACACTGAAACCTAGATCTGACCAGATAACAACTTAATTTCTTCAAGTAACTGAAGCCTAGAGTACAACAAGAAAGCAGTTTACTCTATCAAATTACTGCAAAGCCTGGAATCCGACCAGATAGCAGTTTACAACACTGTGAAGCCTGGACCCAACCAGATAGTAGTTTACAACACTATGAAGCCTAGAATCCAACCAGATAGTAGTTTACAACACTGCGAAGCCTGGAATCTGACCAGATAGCATTTTACAATCACTGTGAAGCCTGGGCCCGACCAGATAGCAATAAACATCATTGCTGAAGCCCAAAATTCAACCGGATAACAGTTAACCTACAATTCAAGACTTTGTGAAACCTGGACCCAACCAAATAACAACATAAGTTACTGTGAAGCCTGGAGTACGACCAGATAACAGTTTACTCTATCAAATTACTGCAAAGCCTAGAGTATAACCAGATAGCCGTTTATTATGACAATTACTATAAAGCCTAGACCCGACTAGATGATAGTATAATCTACCATATTGCGAATCCCGGACCCGACCAGATAGCAGTTAACATCATTGCTGAAGCCCGAAATCCGACCGGATAACAGTCCAACTCTGTCAATTACTATTAATTCTGGACCCAACCAGATGACAGTATACCTCAAATTCAAGTTTAAGCCTTGATCTGACTAGATAAAAGCTTAATTTCTTCAAGTTATTGAAGCCTGGACACGACCAGATAACAGTTCAAGTCAGTGAGGCTTGGAAACGACCAGATAACAGTCTAAGTCATTGAAGCCTGGATTACGACTAGATAAGAGTTTAATTTCATTTTTACTATAAATCCTGGAAACTGACCAGATAGAAGTTAATTTCATATTCCCCAGTAACTCGCTACAAAGCCTGGAATACGACCAGATAGCCGTCAACTTTATTACCCTCAGCATGTCACTATGAAGCCTAGATTTGAACCAGATAACGACTAAATTTTATCTCTCCAGTAAAGAGATAACAACTAAAGCTCCCAGACTTTATTTCCCATAGAGTTTTCCTCAAGCAAAAGAACAAAAATTAACATTCCCCAGGGAATTCCTCCTCAAACAACAGGAACATGAATCCTCACAAAGAGACCTCTTATAAAGTCGGCATCTACTTTGGATGGCATCTTTAAGCCCATCTCTGACAATTATCAATCATCTTCTCCAAATGGAATCTGTTAGCCCATTCCTGATATCATCAACCAGCAGTGTTACTTCATGTATATGCGAGTGTAAATTTCTGGGCACTCTAGTGTTCAATCATCTTCCACCTTCAGATTGCGAAAGGCAGACGAGCGAATCTAAACCCTCAGGTTTAAGAAGATTGAACAGGGGCAGATGTTGTACCCCAAAATTTGCCTTCCCATTTTTACTCAAGACATGCTCATTGAGGTATTCAATTGCTCAAGGTTGACCAAGAATTGATCAGATGAATTCTTCTCCTAAGCAATGAACCTCAAACTAGGGTTTCACTTTTCACCAAGATGTTTGAGCTTCAAAGGCCTCAAGTGTTTTCCATGGTCCTAATATGACCTCAAGATTGTCCATGTCAAATTTCATGCCTTGCACAACAAGTTTTCTCAGTCAATTGCCCAAATGTTTGAAAATTAACTATACTAGTTCAAAAGTCAAATGTGGCCCACACACAGTCAAACTTTAAGAATTTTTGTCAACATCAACATTTTGATGTAATATCCATCATTTGATCAAGGGTTGATCATGATTTCTCAAGGAATGCTCTTAATTTATCAAAAGTCAAGAATTGCTAAATTAGGGTTTCTATAGGAAAAGTCAACTGAACTTTGACTAGGCATAACTTTCACATACTTCATCCATTTTTCCCCAACCAAAGCTCATTTTTAAGATAAACCAAATCTCTACAACTTCTCTTTTATCCTCAAGTTCAATAAATGCACCATTTGAAAGATACAAGCTCATACATTACAGGTCATTTTCAGAAAGTCAACAAAAGAGAGTTTTTGCCAAGACCTTTTACATCAAGATAAAATCTTCAAATGCAAAATTGATCAAAAGAGAGATTTAAGTAGACATCTTGGGCTTTCCAAACAGTCCCAGATCATCATCATTGGATAAAAATTGAGCAAGTTATGGCTTGCACAAGTTGGGCAACTTTCAAGAAAATACATAAAGTCAACTATGGGCAAATTCATTTTTCAAGTTAGTGGGCCTAAACATGTTCAAGACATGTCTAAGGACCCCTAAAACACATTCATGCAAAGGCTTGATTCTTTTATTTCATTTATTTGGATTTTATTCATTTAAACTCAAGAATAAATAAAATAAATTGTAAAAATACTTGGGCTAGCGCATGGATTGGTTTATTTGAAGCCCAATACAGTTATTAATAGCCAACAAACTTCCAATTTTCGTACAAGAATCTTCACTTATGGAATTTTTTTCAAATATGTGATCAAGGCTTTGAAACATAGCCCTAATGCCATGATTCTTTCCATATTTCTTCCCTAATCTCACCTCCTCTATTTATACAACACATCTACAAGCATTACACATGGATACATTGCCTCACAAAAGCTCCACAAAATTGAAAAAAAATCATTAAAGTTATGAAATCCAAAAGCATAGTTTCAGCTTCCCTTAATCTAGTCTAAATACTCCATCACGTTCCTGAAGATAACAAGAGTCTATCCCTTCCATTTTCAAAGCTTGTGGCACCCTCAAACAGTAGGGTCGTGTATCACCGTTTGGTAAGGTTTGTTAAAATAGAAATCTCATATGCATGCTTTGTTGATACATTTAATGGTTTGATTCGTGTCCAGGTGAACCATTAGAACAGGTTTGACGTATTGTATGCAAGTTTTGACGTGTAAAACACAAAATGCCATTGTTAGGGCATCCATGGCCATTAATTGTCGTTTCCCTTGATACAATGAGTTTCAGACCAAACTAACCCTGCCATCGGATTCACAAGGGTCCATTTAGCCTAGTAGGGTTATTAGTTTGCTTGTTTTCATTGATTTATGCAGGATTCGATTTTTGAGGCCATTGGAGAAGATAAATGGAGTTTTAACTCCGGCCTGGCCCGATCGATTTAATCTGGCGCCCATGCGTCTGCTTCCTATTGGTTCCTTCAGTCAGTGTGCGTTTTTTTTTTTAATTTGAATAATTACTGTTTTATTTTTACATATAATATAATGGTTTTATGTGTGTCAATAAATAACAGGTTGGCTAAGATGGTAAGACATATGCGTGCAAGGGGAAAAGACTTGGGTTCGATACCCAGGTCTGAAGTTTTATTTTTCTAACGTTTAAAACGCAGATCCCATACTTCCAGTTACCAGGCGCGTACCGTGTACCATCAGCTCATTACCACTTGATTCAGATCCAGCACTTCCACACACACCCTCACCGTAGACTTTCCAAACCTCTCCTCACTAGATCACAAAGCATACTTGGGCTCCTCTTTACATGGGCCTCGCATTTTTTTCAATTTACACCCCCCTCATTTAACTTTAACATCAGACCCATCTTTACATTTTTGTTTTTTTATTTATTTATTTCTTTTAATTACTTTTTTTATTATTAAATCAGCAAAAATAAATATAAAAAATCACCAAAAATAGAATTAGCATTTTTCTTAATAAAAATTAATTTTGTAGATTAATTAATTAATTATTTTAACCTCCTTTCTTAATTAAAATTAATTAGACCTAGGATTTAATTCATTTTAATTTCTTTCTTTTCATAATAAAAATACAAAAATAGAATTAATCCCTTTTAATTAGTTTCAATTTTCTTTAATTATTTCTATATTTTCTTTATGTCTAGACTTAGGTTAATTAATCTAATTTTTACTTAAACCATTTTCTTAAATAAAACAAAAACAAACAAAAAGATTTTTTCTTATACCTTAGATTTTTAGATGTACTTTCAATTCGCATGGGTTATTACCTTTCGCAGTTTATTTTCATATTTTTGTAACTGCCTACTAGATGTAATAGACTATAATTGGGACCTTTTACTTTAATGCTTCATTTTATTTCCCCCAAGCTTTGGACTTATAATAATCCCCCTCCTCGGAGCCTTGTAATAGCTAGGTTTTACCTTTCCGCATTTTAAATTTCTGCAAACTAT
This sequence comes from Vicia faba, assembly GCA_948472305.1. Lineage (NCBI taxonomy): Eukaryota > Viridiplantae > Streptophyta > Magnoliopsida > Fabales > Fabaceae > Vicia > Vicia faba. The sequence goes on along the minus strand of OX451739.1, from coordinate 1,128,794,288 downwards.
TAACTGTCTAGATACATGATTAATAGGATTGTATGGAAAGAATGACAAATAAAATGCTAGCAAACCTAATGCAAAAGATAAAAATAACTTAATACAACACAATTGCACATGTACACCTCTAGGGTATCCCACTTTGGTTGCCTTCGGAAAAACAGTCATAACTCTCGAATGTGAGGGATTTTAGTGGCTACCCTATGGTTTAAAGATTACAAAAATGACCCTCTCGATGTTGCCTCGGTATGATCTTAAGACCTATGGGAGTTACTAAAGTATCTTTCCAAGTTGCCTTTGTGACTGTACGATGACCCTCGATTGTCCCTCAAACATCTAACGATGGGACTACCTACTCACTAATAGTAGGATAGCACTGTCTAAAAGAAAAGAGGAAACGAACAACCTTTCGAGTAAAGTAGATAGCTGTTAGATGCTTGCTCAAACAATTTTTACACTTACATAAAAATTATTTCAAAAACATTTTCAAACACTTTGTATACATTCTCTATCATTCCGAGAAACATTACAAAGTTCACTGTACTAAGGCGTTTTCATAAATACTTTACAAAACACACAAAGCACAAGGTATTTCAAAATAAGCTAAGCATCTAAGAGCCCATATATAACTACGGATGGAAAGGGTGCTAACACCTTCCCTTTCCATAATCTACCCCCCTTACTCAGAAATAATCTCAAAATGTCTTTTTCTGTTCTTTTCACACTTTCCTTTGTTGGATAAAAGAAAAGTCGGTAGCGACTCTTGCTTACCGCGACATTTGCGAACACAAACGCAAAACCAGTATAATAGTCATTTCTACCACCGTATAACAGTATCTTTCTCCAAGAAGGAAAAGATCACAAAGCAGCTAAGGAAGAGATTGAAAAAGCTTTGCACCATGCCCATAGAAATGGAAGAGATACATTAGGACCAATGGGTGTTGTTTCTTTGTAACCTTATCTTCAATGGGTTCATACTAGGGCTTGTGCTCTCAAGATGCCTTATTCTCTTTAGAAGCCCTTATTCCCTGTTGCTACACCATCATCTTATGTCATCCCTATTGAGAACGTGAAGGAGTATAAGGAAACTATGGCTAGTATGGAGTCTAAAAGAGACGTTTGGAAGGAAAAATACAGTGTCTCGAAGTATGGAAAAAAGGTTTGAATAGACAGCTGAAAGAGAAGGAGGATACACTATTTATAAAAGATGATGGTTTATTAATAATGATGAGAAGCTTCTTCAGAAATATTCTAGGGAAAATAAGAGAGAGAAGGAAGATTTAATAGATGTTACTCCTGCTCCTAATCCATGGAAGAAAGTTGTTGATCAGCTGATAGCCGAGAAGACATAGATGGAAGACTTTTATGAAGAGAAGATTAGGAAGATCAAGTTATAAGTAGCATTTGGTCCTTCTTCTTCTGATGATTCTGAATGATCATAGATCGTAGCTTTTATTTTATTATTTATGTCATTTTGTAAAACTCTTCAAAGGGATTTTATGCTCCAAAGTTGTAATTTTTTTTACCTTTATTAACGAAATAAGTTTTTGTTGTTATTCCAAAGTTATTTATCGTTGATGTTTGCAAATTATCAAAGTTTTAAGTTCCTTGAAAAAAAATTTAAATAATCATTTACATTTCATATTATGCATCATTCAAACATTCAATCTTACACGTTTTCAAGAGTTTTATTCTTGCCTTTTTTCCACTCTAATAGATCATCAAGTTGTTTCCCCAATGTAATACTCAATCCAATAGTCGAAAGAGAATGGAAGATCTAGAGCAAGAAAACCATGAGCTTCACGAGGAGGTTACTATTCTTCGTACTAGAATGAAAGTTGACTACCCTAGTTGAAAACTTGATGGATTCTTAGAATCAGTCATCGGATCTGATCACTGAAGATCAAGCTCAAACTACCATGGTCTCCGAGATCGTCACTGCAACAGCCTCCGTGCCTCAGGTCAGCCCTCTGCAAAATCAAATGCCAAAAGGGTTTCCATGGGGTATGCCTTACAATTTCATGGCAGAAGGGTACCAGCCTACTGTGCAACCCGTGGTTCAACCTATCACATCTTTTCCTCAACCTGAGATGACTACTATGCAACATGTGGTTCAACCCATTATATCTTTCCCTCAACCTGTGATAACTATTTCTACTCTCGTGGTTCACACTATTCCATATATAAATGAACCCATTTATCATGTTTAATCTGCTGAAAGTTTGGGCATTTTTTATAGGATGGATGAGTTCCAAGATCAATTTCAAGAAATGCATAGGGAAATTAGAGCCCTTGGAGGGAAAGACTTGTTCGGAAAAAATGCTCACGACTTGTGTTTGGTGCCAAACGTGAAAATCCCAGCTAAGTTTAAAGTGCTGGACTTTGAAAAATACAAAGGTGATTCATGTCTACAAAGTCACGTGACCATGTATGTGAGGAAGATGTCCACCTATTCTGATGATCATAAGCTATTAATTCACTACTTCCAAGACAGCTTAACTAGTGTCGCCCTAAAATGGTACATGGGCTTGGATAGCACCCAAATCTGCAACTTCAGTGACCTTAGCGAGGATTTCATTTGTCAATACAAGTACAATGTTGATATGGCTCCGAACCAAGACCAACTCCGAGCTATGTCCCAGAAATATATAGAATCTTTTAAAGAGTATGCCCAAAGGTGGGATGAGGTTTCCGCCCATATCTGTCCTCCCCTTGAGGAAAAAGAGATGACGAAGATTTTTCTGAAGACTTTAAGCTCCTTCTATTATGAAAGAATGATCGCAAGTGCGCCGAACGACTTCACTGAAATGGTGAACATGGGCATGCGACTTGAGGAGGGAATTCGTGAAGGGCGTCTAGCCCAAGAAGGAGGTTCTTCTAGCAGTGTTAGAAAATTTAGAAATGGTTTCCCAGGAAAGAAAGAACAGGATGTCAGTGCAATTTTACCTGGAAGTTTGAGAAGAAGATATCAACAACCACATGTCATAGCTGTCACTCCCATTATCAACTCAATAATGGTAGCTCCAGCCTACCAACCTCAACAACATGTTCAATAACAGCAATGACCTTGATAACAGGCTCCACAATATAACAATCAGAACTATTTCTAAAGGAGACCATAGTTTGATGTCATTCCTATGAATTATACTGAGTTATTCCCGGCCTTGATCCATAAGAATCTTATCACGACAAAGTCTCCTCCTATCACACCGAATGAGAATTCCCCTTAGTATAAGTATGACCAATTTTGTGCATATCTTCAAGGTGCACCTGGCCACATCATATTGCTTTGCTTTGAAATCTAAATTTCAACGCTTGATCAAGACCGGTATTCTGTCTTTCAAGGATGTTAACCCAAATGTCCAAGCTAACCCTTTGCCCAAGCATGGGGTGACTTTCGTGAATATGGTGCACATATGTCCTGGAAAGTTTTGAGTCTTCAGGGTTGAGCATATAAGGGACCCACTGATCATAATGCATCAAATTTTGAGTAGACTTGTCTTCTTTGAATGTTGACACGATTATGCCGCTTGCGAATTTTGCTCAAGAGAAGATGAATGCCCTGTCGTAAAAGAAGATATCCAGAGGTTCTTAGATCAAAGGTGTGATCGGTGGATCTGGGACTGACTGTTTAACGCTGGTTCGTGAAATGTCGCGGAAGCAAGAGTCGCCACCGTCTTTTATTTTCTCCAAATGGAAAGGACAAAAGCACAGAAAAATTCCTTATAGAGATTGCTCTCGGTTCGGGAGGTAGGTTATAGAAAGGGAAGGTGTTAGCACCCTTTCTATCCATGGTTATCCATGGGCTCTTAGATACTTGCTCATTGTGTTTTCAAAATGGTTTGTTTGCTTTTCAATGTGGGTTTTAAAAAAAGGTTTCTTTGAAAATTCCAGTTCGACTCTTGTATCGGTCCTCAAGAGTGTTTGAAAAATTGCTTTCGAAAGCTTTTTGAAAAGGTGTCGGTGTGAAAAGTATTTTTGATTTTGTTTTGAAATTAGAGCAAGTATCTACGAGAACCTACCTACCCTAAGGAATTCGTCTGTGTAAATGTCCTTTAAAGTAGTGCCATCCCACCATTGAGAGGTAGGTAGCACCACCGTTGGAGGTGTTCGGGTCAATTCGAAGGTTCGGGACATGGTGATCACCAGAGCAATAGGAAGACACCTTAGAAGCTACCCTCATGCCAGGTTCCCGGATCATGAGGACTTACTAAGACATCCTCTACTCGACGATCACCTTTCGAGGCAAGGCAACAGTGAGGCGTACCCTAGGGGTGGTGTGTGATTTGTGTGTCATGTTCATTTGCATTTATCTTGTCATGTCAAAGTGATCTATGCGTTCGTTTTTATTTTAGGCCATTCATTCTTGCATGCATTTAATTAACAGTTAAAAAAGATGCGGAAATTAACAGTTCTAAACTATTACAAAGGCGCGGGTCCATATCGCCAAATTAAAATCCAGGACCCGATTTGACAGAAAGTAAATAAAGTGCGAGAAATAAATATTTACATGGCTTTGGGAGAGTTACATAAATATAAAATGCGCGAATATGAATTGAAATTGAAAGCGAGGGCGTTGGACCCTTTTTAATGAAATTAAATTATGATTATTAAATTAATGAAATTAAAAAGAAAAAGAAGTTATTTTTTTGAGATTTTTTGCATTTATGGTTTTAATGAGAAAGATTAATTGAAATTAAAATATTAACCCTAATTCTAATTGTTTTTTTTATTTATTAAGAAAGTATTAAATTTTAACCTAAAATTAATCTAATTATTTACATGCAATTTGATTTATAAAAATAAATAATATTTAATTATTAGTGAGAAGAAAAGAAAAAGGATAAAAAATTAATACAAACCCTAATTCTACAAATTTTAAGTTTATTAGAAAAATATTAAGATTTAAACCTAAATTAAAAAACTAAAATCAATTAATGATATTTATTTATAAAAAATAACATTTAAATAAAAATACTTATTTTTGTCTTTTTCTGATTTTTAGATTGTTTTTTTATGTTTTTTATGAAAATATTAAATTAAATAAATTAATTAAAAAGAGAAATAATTGAATCAAATAATAAAAAAAATGGAAAAATATATAAAAGAAATTGCAAACCTAGGGGGGTCAGTCCCCAAATTGGGAGGTTATTGTTAGCATTTTAGGCCCACCTTTGCAAGGCCTTGTTGACTTTTGTGCCAGCGTGTACCTCCATTGACTAATGCTTAGGGTGTTCTCCCAGTCTGGACCCTTTGATTCATCTCAGTAGGCACGTGGATGGCTTGATGTTGATGATGTATGATGCACCCTAGCACTGAAACTGCACATAAGCGTTAATAGAAAAATAATATGAAAGGGGTGGGGGACCTGGGATTCGAACCCAGGTCCCAGGGATTACCAGTAAGACGCCTTGCCAACTGCTCTACACGCGCGTTTTGATTATGTAATAATAAACAAATAACATAAGGGAAAATAAGAGTTAGTGGACTTTTTAGCGCGAATTTTCAAACAACCCAATCACTGATGGCCACATAATCATCTTCTTCATCGTTTGTGTTTTCCCTGAAAATAAAAGAAGGTTAGCGGGGATTTTGAACCCCCCCCCCAAAACATGCTTGATTTCAAAATAACGATTAGGCCATATGGCCACATAAATTAGGCGTGAGGGTTCCGTTTAGATCGTCCAGGCATACTGAGTTTGGTCATGGTATTGAGGTGTCTCAATTTTACAGTGGTGAGAAACGCCCAAATTAAAAGCTTGGTAACCCTAGCATCCTTTAATGGTGAATCCTTATATAACGCGTAAAAACTCAATCAAAGCATATGGTTAGTCTCAGAATCATCCAATTAGTACAAATCCATGGAAAAAATGCAATGAATATGCTTGAATATTAAAACACGATTATGAATAAAATGTGAAAAAGTTTGAATCCCCTATACCGATTCTGGGCGTTAGAGTTGATGTTCTTGATTGGAATAGCCTCCTGGTCACCTTGGCAAGCTAATGGAATGATTATTTTGGCTTGAATCGCCCTAAAACCTAGTTTTCAATTTTCAACTTTTTTGCAAAAAACTCAAGTTTTGTTCTTGGTCTATGGCGCAGCTTAGAGGTTCTATGCATTAGGGTTAGCATCAATATATACATGTGAATGATTAGGGTTGAGAATTTGATCAAAAAATCCATGAATTGATGAAGAGATATTTGATTTTTTATGGCATAAGTTTTCAAATCTTTTTCATGCAAATTTGGTTCCAATCATGGCCAATTAACAAGATTCTTTCCAAATCTGATTATACACAAAATCTTGAGACTATTTCATGCACAAAAAGATTTAGAAAGTTAGGCTTAGTATTTTCCACATATTTATTTTAATTAAATGAATTATTAATAATTAAAAATCCAAATAAATGAATAAAAATGATAAAAACTTCCATTTGGGCCAAATGTTCGTGCACATGCCTTGGATGATGAATTGTGGAAGAAAAAGAGGCCCATTAGCAATTTTAGGACATTTGAAGCAATGTTGACTTTTCAAAATATCCAAAAATTTCCCAACTTCCACAAGGCATATCTTGCTCAATTTTTAAGCTTTGCTCACGTTCTTGGACATTTTGGAAAGGTCGTTGAGTCCTCTAACCAATGCCTTTGGTCCCTTGTCATTTTGATTTACCAATATCAAGTTATGGCCTTTGACTTAAAGTCACTTTTTGTTGACTTTTGAAAATGACCTATAATGTTGAAATTGATAACTTTTTGTGAGAGCATTTCTTGGACTTGAAGTGTGAAGAGGAGTTGTAGGAAATGTCATTCTCTTCAAAATGAGATTTGGATGGAATTTTTCTGATAATCCATGTGAAAGTTATGCCCTGGTCAATTTACAGTTGACTTTTTCAACTGTCCAAATATGGAAACTTTTGCATCTTGAGACTTTTTGAGCCAAGCTTTGAGAATCATGATCAAGCATTGATCAAATGATGTTTGTGGCTTCAAAAATGAGATGTTGACCAAAAATTTGAACTTTTGACTGTCAAATGACCATTTTGCCCCTGCAGTTGACTGCTGAGCAATTAGGGTTTCTGACTGTGCAATTTTGTGTTGTAAGTCTTGAAACTTGGTATGAGGATGCTTGAAAATGTTTATAGGCATATGGGACTTGATTGGACCCTTGGAAACTTCATTTTCTTTGTCAAAACCAAAACCCTAGCTTTTGACTGTTAGGAGGCCCTTGAACTGAGCAACCCTTGGGGAAATTTTGAAGCTTTGACTTGGCAAATTTGAAGAATATGGGAGGGCAAATTTTGGGGTACAACAGTTGCCCCTGTTCAATCTTCTTAGACTTGAGGATGCAGATTGGCTGACGTGCCTTTCGTAATCCGAAGGTGGAAGATGATTGAACACTAGAGTGCCCAGAAATTTGCGCTCACATAGTAGTGTGATGGTGGGGAATGGGCTTATAGATGCCATTTAGAGATTGATGAATAGGATGATGGGTTTATAGATGCCATGCTAAGAGATGATGGAAGGTGGATGGGCTTATAGATGCCATCTGGATGTTGATCGCGTAAGAGATTCCTTAGCGAGAACTTGCGTACCTGCAAAAGACAAATGATTACCTGACCTGTTACGGGAGCTGGTCTTCAAATTCTTTGTATAGATGTGTCCTGACTGGTTACAGGAGCTGGATCTGGATCTTCAAAAGGTGATGAATGAACCAGGGATGGTTACTACCTCAACAGGAACGGTGAGAGAACCTTGGATGATTACAACCTCAATAGGAACGCTGAGAGAACCTTGGGATGATTACTACCTCCGCAGTATCAGGGAGAGAACCATAGGCGACTACAACCTCAATAGCAATCATTGAGAGAATGTTGGATAACTTCAACCTCAACAGCAATCGTTGAGCGAATCTTGGGATGATTACTACCTCCGCAGTATCGGGGAGAGAACCATAGGCGACTACAACCTCAACAGCAATCATTGAGAGAATCTTTGGACGACTTCAACTTCAACAGTAACGCTGAGCGAATCTGGGGATGATTACTACCTCCGCAGTATCGGGGAGAGAACCATAGGCGACTACAACCTCAACAGTATCATTGAGAGAATCTTGGACGACTTCAACTTCAACAGTAACGCTGAGCGAATCTGGGGATGATTACTACCTCCGCAGTATCGGGGAGAGAACCATAGGCGACTACAACCTCAACAATATCATTGAGAGAATCTTGGATAACTTCTATTGAGTCTTCATTAGAAAAATCTGTTAGGGGTCGATTTAACTGGACTAGAGAAGGCCTTTGACTGGATAAGAAACAGGAAATCTTAGGGTCGATTAACTGAACCGGTCTAGGTCTTGAAATGTCTTCAACTGGATAAGAAACAGGGAGATCTTAGGGTCGATCCGACTGAACCAGAGAAGGTCTTGATGTCTTCAACTGGATAAGAAACAGGGAGATCTTAGGGTCGATCTGACTGAACCAGAGAAGGCCTTTGACGGGATAAGAAACAGAGAAATCTTAGGAGTCGATTTAACTGAACCGGTCAAGGTCTTGAAATATAGCTGAGAACTTAACTGAATCTTTCCTGAAAGGTAAAGGTCAGTCATATGCAATGCGTGATATGGACCAAGCAATGATGTTCTCAACATAAATGAGATTTGTAAGATATGATGCGTATATGCATGCTATAATGATGGAAATGTTTATGAATGTATCTTTGTCGTCTAGGAAAGTAAATCCTTGACGGGTGCCAGGAAGTCACTCTTAGGCTGATGTTGGAAAATAGATTTTGCTTCCGTTGGGGATGATAGTTGCAAGAATACCGGTAGGAGAAGATAACTCCGTTGGGGATAAACTTGGCTAATAGATTACTCTGCGGGGAGAAAAATACTCTAACGATCTTGCTGGGAAGCAATACTCTGTGGGGGGAGAGGGATACTTTGTTGAGTTGTTGATGATAACTTGCTGGGGATATCCTTGTTGTGTTGGAAGTGTTGATAGACTTCGCTGGGGATAAGAAGACTTCGTCGAGGACGCTCTTTCCATGGCTTTTGGCTGAGGATAACCCTGTTATATCCTGGTAATGAAATAACTCTTTGAATAAAGTCGGGAGACGCGTTCGTGCTCTGCGAGGATAAGCTTCCAGAATCTACTGGGGATAAGCTTACTGCTTGGGGAGATGAATTCCAACTTTCCTGGGGAACTAGATTGGACTCTCTTGGGGGAAGTTTTGAGATGTTGGGGAAGTAGCTCCATTAAATGTTTGGTATACCACCGGGGAACAATCTTTAGACCAAGACTGCTGGGGATGCTTGTTAAGAATATATGTACTGCTGGGGAATGTTGAGTTCTGCGGGAGGATACCCAACTTCTTTAAGATTTGATAGTAGCTTTGCTTGGGGAGAGTGCACTGACCTGCTGGCTCACTCTCTGGGGAATTGAGATATGCCGGTTATGTTCTTCAGCTGAACCTACCTTGGTACCTTGGAGGATAGAACAATTAGATTGCTTAGACAACTCTTTATTGCCCCTGTTTCTAATGTTACCTGTAATTAATCCTTTGTTTCGTATGCAAATATTCATGAGTTAGCAAATTATCGTCAATGCATATATCACAAATTGAACCTTGGACGTTCTTCGCAAAACAAAACAGAAAAGGAAAAACAATTGGCGATTTTAACTGAAAAGTGATTTTTGTATTGATTTTGAATTGCCTGAAAATAGGCGTTTATATATAAGAGCCTGACGTCCTTGTAAGAGAACGCCGCCGAGCAAAAGAGTTTATACAAATTTTGTACAAGAGAAAATAAAACAGCTGTGTGAAATGAATGATCCCACTGGGTTTCAACTCTGCTATCGCCTTTATGTCTTGAGCATCTCATCACTTGATGACCTTGGTTGAAGATGAAGCTGACTGATCGATGCCGTCTGAACCTGATGTAGATACCGGATTCTGGATGCAAAGTGATCCAATGAGACATAGTATTACGCTTTATCCCTAACTTTTGCCTGGACAACCCTTTCGGGTTTTCAGTCCACCGGGATACCCATTTTTGCCCAAGCCGCCTTTTCAGGTTTTCGACTTGCCGGGTGTACAGATTTTTTGTATTTCATCCCTTCATTTTGCCCGAACCCTTTTGGTTCGCCGGGAAGCCATAATTTTTGCCTAGGCATGTCAGCCTAGCAGGTCTTTATTATGCGTAGTATCTTTTTACTATGTCTGCATTGGCGGGGTGAGGAAGGTCGTCACCATCCATGTTGGTTAGAATCATGGCTCCTCCTGAGAACACATGTTTAACCACAAACGGCCCTTCATACGTAGGGGTCCATTTGCCCCTTGGATCACTCTGAGGAAGGATGATTCGCTTGATTACCAGATCCCCAACTTGATATTCCTATGGTCTGACCTTTTTGTTAAATGCCCTGATCATCCGTTTCTGATACGTCTGACCATGACAGATAGCAGCAAGTATCTTTTCATCAATAAGGTTTAGCTGATCAAGTCGTGTCTGGATCCAATCATCTTCGTTAAGATTTGCATCCTTCATTATCCGGAGAGAGGGTATTTGCACTTCGATCGGTAAGACTGCCTCCATACCATAGACTAAGGAGAAAGGAGTTGCCCCGGTTGACGTCCTGGCTGAGGTACGGTACCCATGAAGAGCGAACGGTAACATCTCGTGCCAATCCTTATAAGTCACTGTCATCTTCTGCACGATTTTCTTAATATTCTTATTTGCTGCTTCTACAGCCCCATTCATCTTCGGTCTGTAAGGAGAAGAGTTGTGGTGCTGTATCTTAAACTGTTCGCAGAGCTCAGTGATCATCTTGTTATTCAGATTGGTACCGTTGTCTGTAATAATTCTTTCTGGGACGCTGTATCGACAGATCAGATTATGCCGAATGAACCGTGCCACCACAGTCTTGGTTACCGTAGCATAGGATGCTGCTTCAACCCATTTTGTGAAATAATCAATTGCTACCAGGATGAAGCGATGCCCGTTGCATGCCGTAGGTTTAATCTCACCGATCATGTTTATGCCCACATTGCAAACGGCCAAGGCGCAGTCAGAACATTCAAAGGAACTGGAGGAACATGCACCTTGTCTGCGTAAATCTGGCATTTATGGCATGTCCGAGAATCTTGGTAGCAGTCAGCCTCCATGGTGGACCAAAAATACCCTGCCCGAAGGATTTTCTTTACCATAGTATGTCCACTGGAATATGTGCCAAAGGTCCCTTCATGTAGCTCTTCCATGATTCTTTCTGCTTCTGTCTTGTCCACACAACGCAGTAAGGTCGAATCATGGTTTTGCTTGTACAAGATGCCATTGCTAAGGAAGAACTTGGCTGCGAACCTTCTCAGAAACTTCTTATCATTGACAGATGCACCTTCAGGGTATTCCTGAGCTTCCAGATATCTCTTCACCTCATGGTACCAAGGCTTCTCAGTCACCAATTCAGTTTCGAGATCACAACAGTATGCCGGTTCGTCCAGTTTCCAGATGATGATCCGGGGAGCCTCATTATCCCATTTGACCTTGAACATAGAGGACATTGTAGCTAACGCGTCCGCCAACTGATTCTCCTCTCTTGGAAAGTGTTCAAAGGTTATCTCTGTGAAGTGGGGGATCAAGGTCAACACACATTCTTTGTAAGGAATAAGATTCGGATGTTTCGTATCCCACTCTCCTTTGATCTGATTGATTACGAGAGCGGAATCTCCGAAGACACTCAGAAACTTGATCCTTAAGTCGATCGCAGCTTGAAGACCCATGATGCACGCCTCATAATCCGCCATGTTGTTGGTGCAATTGAAACATAGTCGGGCAGTGAGTGGAGTATGAGTGCCTTGAGGGGATATGATTATGGCGCTGATACCGTTACCTAAAGCATTGGAGGCCCCGTCAAAGTGCATAGACCATCGGGATCCTTCCTCAGGTCCTTCATCCGGTCCAGGTACTTCACAATCAGTCACAATCATGATGCTCTCGTCTGGAAACTCGAAGTTCATTGACTGATAGTCGTCGACTGCCTGATGTGCCAAGTGGTCTGCCAATACACTTCCCTTGATGGCTTTCTGAGTCGTGTACTGAATGTCATGTTCCGTCAAGATCATTTGCCATCTTGCTATTCTCCCAAACATAGCAGGCTTTTCGAATATGTACTTTATAGGATCCATCTTTGAGATCAACAAGGTAGTGTGAGTCAGCATATACTGTCTCAGCCAGTGAGCAGCCGATACCAAAGTGCAGCAAGTTTTCTCGAGCAGTGAGTATCGGGTCTCACAGTCGGTAAACTTTTTGCTAAGGTAATAAATGGCATGCTCTTTTCGGCCTGACTCGTCATGCTGCCCCAGCACACACCCCATTGAGTTGTCAAGCACTGTTAGGTATAGTATCAGAGGTCTCCCTTCAACCGGTGGCATAAGGATGGGTGGTTCTTGGAAATACTCCTTGATTCTGTCAAAAGCAGCCTGACATTCATCGTTCCAACGTACTACTTGATCTTTCTTCAGTAGCTTGAAGATTAGTTCACAAGTAGCAGTTAGGTGTGAGATGAACCGAGCAATGTAATTCAGGCGTCCTAAAAATCCTCTGACCTCTTTCTCTGTCTTAGGAACCGGCATCTCTTGAATAGCTTTAACTTTGGCAGGGTCCACTTGAATACCCTTATCGCTTACAACGAAGCCTAGCAACTTTCCAGATCTTACCCCGAAGGTGCACTTGTTCGGGTTCAACCTCATCTTGTACAACTTCAGACGGTCAAACAACTTCTGTAGATGATGTAGGTGCTTTTCCTCAGTCTGGGACCTTGCGATCATGTCGTCAACATACACCTCTATTTCATGATGGATCATATCATGGAATAAAGCAACCATGGCACGTTGGTAGGTTGCCCCAGCGTTCTTCAGTCCAAAAGGCATGACCTTGTAGCAGAAGGTACCCCACTGAGTAACAAAGGTAGTCTTTTCCATGTCTTCAGGAGCCATCTTGATCTGATTGTAACCTGAGAAACCATCCATGAAAGAGAACACCTTATGATGAGCTGTATTGTCAACAAGGACATCAATGTGAGGTAGGGGGAAGTCATCCTTGGGACTGGCCCTGTTCAGATCCCTGTAATCGATACACATTCTGACCTTACCATCCTTCTTTGGTACCGGCACCACATTAGCAACCCACTGAGGGTAAGAAGTCACTGCAAGGAACCCGGCATCAAACTGTTTCATAACCTCGGCTTTGATCTTCTCAGACATCTCTGGACGTATACGACGGACCTTTTGCTTAACCGGAGGGCAGTCTTCCTTGGTAGGCAAATGATGGACCACAATATCAGTATCCAACCCGGGCATGTCTTTGTAGGACCAGGCAAATATCTCCATATAATCATGTAGCATCTGAGTCAACCGTTGCTTCACGCTGAGCTCTAGGTTGGCACCAATCTTTACCTCTTTCCTGTCTGCCTCAGTACCCAAGTTTACTATTTCCACTGGCTCTTCATGTGGTTGAATTGCCCTCTCTTCCTGGAGTAACAGTCTTGCAAGCTCGCCAGGCACTTCGCAATCATCTTCACCTTCGTCTTCGGCTAAGTTGATCAGATTTTCGAAGTCATAACTGGCAGAAGCAGAGTAGTTACCAGTGAGATCCAGAGTGGATTGAAACCTGTATGAGTGAGTGTGTGTAAATACAGTTGTTTTGAAATATATATAAAGGAAGGAAAGACAGAAAAGGAGCATAAGATTTGAAATGCGAGAAAACGTCCAAGATTTTTATTTATGATATATGAAATGACAATTTATATGCCCTCACAAATGAAGCCAACGGTGCCCCGGGTAAGACACCGGGCCATAAAGTTCAATTTATTGTTTATTACAAATAACGAAACAAGGAAGTTTATTACTGCGTAACAAAAGTAACAGGAGTATGGTCTTTGACAATCCAATTGGTCAATCCGCCTTCAGTCGTCGGGTAGATCCAGCTATTGAACTCAGCTTCATCCACTTCATTATCCTCCCCAACAGCATTCACTCCTGGATTGGTAATGAGCACAGGAGGTCTTCTGGTCTTTGCCTTCCGCATAGCTTTCTGTCCCTCTGCAGTAAAACCCCGTCCAAATTTGTCAGTTTTCTGTGTAAAGTCGGGAAGCCTGCCCCAGTTAGTACATTCACCTTTCTGAACCACGGCCCGGGCATCCTTTAGGGAAGCCATCTTCAAAGGAACGGCCTCTTCGACCGCTGTTTCTGCTGCTGCTGAAATTGGAAGTACCTCCTCGAAATGCTGAAAGGGGGTTTCAATAAACTCCCCATCCATCTCAATGTACCTGAAGGAATTCAAATGGCTCACCATATACTCCTCCTCTCCTTGCACAGTGACGATCTTCCCTCTGACGGGGTACTTGAGCTTCTGGTGCAAGGTAGAGGTCCCTGCCCCAGCTTTATGGATCCAAGGTCGACCCAGTAGACAAGAATACGATGGAAGGATATCCATCACATAGAAAGTAGAGTTGAACACCTGAGAGCCCACACGAATAGGAATGTCAACCTCTTCATGAACCATCCTCTTGGAACCGTCAAAGGCTCTGACGATGATATTGCTAGGTTTCAGCTCCAGGCCTTCACAATCCAAACGGTCTAAGGCCTTCTTGGGTAGCACATTTAGGGAAGAGCCAGTGTCCACAAATACGTGCGCCAGAGTAGTGCCCCTGCATTCAATAGAGACATGCAGAGCATCATTGTGGTCCTTTCCCTTTGCAGTAAGGTCAGCATCTGAGAAACCCAAACCATTATCCGCTGTCAGATTTGCTACGCAATCAGTAAACTGAACTGCAGATGTCTCCTGTGGCACATGGGCCGTCTTGAGGAATGAGATCAGGGCCTTAACATGGGCCTCAGAGCACAGCAATAAGGAGAGCATTGAGATCTTGGAGGGCGTATGCTCCAGCTGTTCCACGACATTGAAGTCGCTCTTCTTGATTATCTTTAGGATTTCCTCCATTTCTTGTTGGGAGGCTTCAGCATTTATAGGGATTGGTGCCTCCATCCGGGCAGGCTCACCTTCAATCCCTTTGCCCCGAGCATTAGATGACTCGGCAGCAGGGGAAACAACTTGATCAGAAACAGGAACAGGTACACTTGTAGGTGTTATGGTGAGGGGTCTTCGAACAGCTGGTGGTGCAATGTCAGGCGAGAAGAGCCTGCCACTGCGGGTAACCTTGGCTGGACCAGTGATATCGCAGATACTGGCGCCAGTGTTGAACTCTTGTTTGATTCCATTCACATACACATCTGCCCCATAGTGCCAAGGGACAGCCTTATCAGATACGTAGGTGAGAGGCCCCGGAACAGTAATAACAACAGGTGCGACATGCATGATTTGGACGGGCTTCCTTGGGAGAGCCTTGATTGGATTATTGAAGATGGTAACCACAAAAACTTCTTCTACCGGAACCAACTGAACAGCAGACTTCTTGAATAGAATCTCTTTGCTATCCATTAGGCCTTGGATGCCTAACTTCAGCAAAGGACAACCAGATAGGGAAACAACACAGAACAGGCAACCCTCACTGCAACCCGGAAATAAACCGGCCAGCAGTAGGTTCCTCTTGACAGTCTTCAAAGGAGTAGCTACATCATCCACAGAAACAGCGTATACATCTTCATCAACCGCATTTACTCCATGCTGGGGCATAGGAGAAGTTACCACATTCGGCCTCTCAGGCGCTTCAAACTGTATCTCTTTTGCGTCGATAAGGTCTTGCACCTTATTCCTTAATGCCCAACAGTCATCGGTGGAATGCCCCGGGCTATCGGAGTGATAAGCACAGCGGGCATTTGGATTGTATTTGGGAGAGGCAGTGTTTACAACCTTTGGGGCCTCTCTGACAGTCACTAGGTTGGTGGATAGCAACTGTGGCAAGATCTGCGATAGAGTCATGCTCAAACGGGTAAACTCTCTCCGGGGTCTTTCAGCTCTTGGAGGATTGGTTTGCCGAGGAGCGGCAGCAGGTTTATCAATCATTACCGCACTGACAGATTGGCGGCGCTCAGATTTCTCTTGTCTCCTGGAGCCATATACAGCACTAGCATCCTTTTTGAAGGGTTTCTTCTCAGAACTTGACGATGCACCCTTCGGAATCTTTCCAGACTTCAACCCAGCCTCAATTCTCTCTCCGGTCAGAATAAGATCAGTAAACCCTGCAGACGAGTTACCGATAAGATGGTTGAAAAACGGCCCAGATAGGGCCCCCAAGAACATGTCTACCAACTCTCGATCAGTCAACGGAGGCTGCACCCTGCCAGCCAGATCCCTCCACTTCTGAGCGTACTCTTTAAAACCTTCGCTTGAACCTAACGACATACCCTGGAGTTGGGTACGCGTAGGGGCAAGGTCGGCATTATATTGATACTGCTTATAGAAAGCAGTAGCCAGCTCCTCCCAGTTACGAACCTTGGTCCCATCCAGCTGATAGAACCATTCGAGATGAGTCCCTGAAAGACTCTCCTGGAAGAAGTGGATCCACAAGTTTTTGTCCACTGAGTACGGCTGAATCTTCCGCACATAAGACCTGAGGTGTAGCTTGGGACAAGATGCCCTGTCATATTTGGTGAAAGATGGTGCTTTGAACTTACGAGGAATGATCACACCAGTAGACAAACCCAAGTCTCCAAAATCCAGCCCAGGTACCTGTTGTATCTCCATAGCATTCAATCTGTCCTCTAGCTGCTTGTATTTGTTTTCTGCAGGAGGATACTGTTCCTCGTCAAAATCAGTCTCGTTGTCGGAGACTACCGGACTTGGACCTTTTCCCTCTTGAGGAGTACCCTTGCCAATAGAAGAACCAGCCTCTTCATTTTGCAGAGTGTTGCCAAACCTTCGGCCCGAGTTGAAAAGAACAGTCCTTCTCTTCTTCTTCTTTTCCTTCTTCAGGAGCAGAGCCTTCAGCTCCTCTTGGCCCTGAGCCAAACCCATGATTAATTCCTGAAATTGCGCATTCTGCGCCTGAAGAGCCTTGATGGACATCTCGGTTGATGATGAATCAAGATTCATGATGCTGAAATAAACAGCGAAGAACGGTAAGCAACCTGAAAAGAAGAAAACCTGTTATGCACATGATGAATGATATGTGTTTATTTAATGCATTCAAGGGTTCAAAAGTTCAAATTTGTTGTAGACAAAAAAGAACACACGTCATTATTAAGGAAATAATTGTTCAGTACATCCAAGCCTCATGGGCACAAATTACAAAGCAAATCAATCCCAAAAGACACTACGCATCCTCTTTGGAGCTATGTAGGTGTTGAGATTCCTCTCCTTAAGCAACAGGCGGGTGAGCTCCAAGACCTTCTTTTCACTGGCATGTAGACTGGTCTCAAGAGAATTCCGTTCTTCCTTAAGCTGGATCCAACTTTTCAGCATCTCTTCCCAGGATGTGGGCATATCAGGATGCTGAATAGTGTAGGACACTTCTCCTTCCAAGACTGGCTCTTTAATTATTGGGAGCATATGAGGATAAGGCATTACTAACTTCTGGGAGCGGGCGCGTACCCACTTGAGATAAGGTTCCAACGGGATGGAGTTCCTGTGCCCCAGTGTCTTGCTGTTTATCCTACTGGGCATCCTCCAAGCTCTGATAAATCTCTGACGAAGTCCTTGTGCATCGTTGTCGAAGTCAAAAACTGTCAGGAATTAACATGTCATGAGGACCATCCCTCCGAGCATAACCAAACTGTCTCCAAGCCAGGCATGGGTTATAAGTAATACCTCCTCTGATTCCAAGTAAGGGAACATTAGGGTACTCCCCGCAACGATCAATGATAGTGACATCTTCTCTGGACCTAGGGCACCAATGTATATCTGCATGTGTAAGAGTCATCAACCGTTGTGACCATCTCAAACCCCGCTCATTCTTCAAAGCTGATTGTGGAATGTGCGAAATAAACCACCTTCCCAGGAGAGGAGTGCAACACATAAGGACACCTCTTATTCTCATGGTTCGAGTGTAACATGAGTGAAGGATGTCCCCCAGCAACGTAGGTATAGGATTCCTGGACATGAAGATCTGGACAGCACTGATATCTATAAGCTGATCTGGGTTAGGGAACAACACCAAACCATAGACAAGGAGGGCCACAACTTCTTCAAAAGCTTGGAAGTCAAGGGAGTTCCAACATTCATGGGCCTTTTCAAACAGAAACCTGGCTAAGAACCCTTTGATACCACTTCTAACTTCCCAATGTCCCTTGAGGTCAGATGATTGTAGGTGCAAGGCTTTAGCAATCTCTTCAAGCTTGGGTTCCTTTTCCGTACCGTTGTAGGGTAGTTGATCAAGGATAGGAATCTTCAGGAGCCGGGAGAACTCCTCCAATGTAGGTACCAGCTGATAATCCAAGAAGGTGAAACAGTGATGCAGAGGGTCAAAGAACTGGAGCAGGACCTTTATCATATCTTCCTCAATGTTGGTATTGACCAAGCTGATGAGACTTCTATGTCTTTCACTGAATGAAGAGTTCTCGGGAATCCTGGATATGAGTTCCTTAAGCTGAGGAGGGATCCTTACCAGACTGATTTGAATTGTCTTTCTGCGAACAGTTTCCATATCCTACAAAACAAGAACAAAGATGAAGATTTGAACCCCTGAAATGATTAGTCAATGCATATGATGCTGGATGATGTCATGATGCTATGATTAAACACACCACAAGTATTTACAAAGACAAGCATGTAAGGCACACAAGGCACACAAGACAAGCCCTTAGAGTTTAAGGCCAGCATGGGGTCTGGGTAGTACCCTCTTGAAGTTGGTGGGTTCAACCTGTCCTATTAGAAGTAACCGGGTTCTAAGGGTCCCAATATCACGGGATTGCTTTCATTTTTCATCGTTTCGATTTAGCCACTGAACTGGTGACCGAAATATTCCAGGAAAGAAACCCTCAATTGAGTGTAGTATTGAGTATCAACCAACCTCGGACTGCACCAAAGTCAGTTATCTCACTACCCTAAAGAGGCCAAGATAGTTCAATTAAGGTTCCTAAGGTCTGTTGATGCTTCATGACACCACGCGGAGGCCCCGTACTCTCCTTGACTGAACTCAAGGGTTACCGGTACACACCAAAGTGCCACATCAATGTAGCAGACTGTTTCAACCATGTCGGTATACCCCGCACAGTTCCCTCACAGCCTTGTTGCTACTTTCTAAGAAGGTATCCCCCAGATCCGGGTTAGGATCTATAGAACTCCCAAGACAGTCCCACAATAATAAAGCAAGCAAGGAAAGCAATTGAAAACACAGTGATCTTATTCCTAAGGTACACCTCACTTTAAAAGATATTCCCCAGCAGAGTCGCCAGTTCTGTGATCGGTGGATCTGGGACTGACTGTTTAACGCTGGTTCGCGAAATGTCGCGGAAGCAAGAGTCGCCACCGTCTTTTATTTTCTCCAAATGGAAAGGACAAAAGCACAGAAAAATTCCTTATAGAGATTGCTCTCGGTTCGGGAGGTAGGTTATAGAAAGGGAAGGTGTTAGCACCCTTTCTATCCATCGTTATCCATGGGCTCTTAGATACTTGCTCATTGTGTTTTCAAAATGGTTTGTTTGCTTTTCAATGTGGGTTTTAAAAAAAGGTTTCTTTGAAAATTCCAGTTCGACTCTTGTATCGGTCCTCAAGAATGTTTGAAAAATTGCTTTCAAAAGCTTTTTGAAAAGGTGTCGGTGTGAAAAGTATTTTTGATTTTGTTTTGAAATTAGAGCAAGTATCTACGAGAACCTACCTACCCTAAGGAATTCGTCTGTGTAAATGTCCTTTAAAGTAGTGCCATCCCACCATTGAGAGGTAGGTAGCACCACCGTTGGAGGTGTTCGGGTCAATTCGAAGGTTCGGGACATGGTGATCACCAGAGCAATAGGAAGACACCTTAGAAGCTACCCTCATGCCAGGTTCCCGGATCATGAGGACTTACTAAGACATCCTCTACTCGACGATCACCTTTCGAGGCAAGGCAACAGTGAGGCGTACCCTAGGGGTGGTGTGTGATTTGTGTGTCATGTTCATTTGCATTTATCTTGTCATGTCAAAGTGATCTATGCGTTCGTTTTTATTTTAGGCCATTCATTCTTGCATGCATTTAATTAACAGTTAAAAAAGATGCGGAAATTAACAGTTCTAAACTATTACAAAGGCGCGGGTCCATATCGCCAAATTAAAATCCAGGACCCGATTTGACAGAAAGTAAATAAAGTGCGAGAAATAAATATTTACATGGCTTTGGGAGAGTTACATAAATATAAAATGCGCGAATATGAATTGAAATTGAAAGAGAGGGCGTTGGACCCTTTTTAATGAAATTAAATTATGATTATTAAATTAATGAAATTAAAAAGAAAAAGAAGTTATTTTTTTGAGATTTTTTGCATTTATGGTTTTAATGAGAAAGATTAATTGAAATTAAAATATTAACCCTAATTCTAATTGTTTTTATTTATTTATTAAGAAAGTATTAAATTTTAACCTAAAATTAATCTAATTATTTACATGCAATTTGATTTATAAAAATAAATAATATTTAATTATTAGTGAGAAGAAAAGAAAAAGGATAAAAAATTAATACAAACCCTAATTCTACAAATTTTAAGTTTATTAGAAAAATATTAAGATTTAAACCTAAATTAAAAAACTAAAATCAATTAATGATATTTATTTATAAAAAATAACATTTAAATAAAAATACTTATTTTTGTCTTTTTCTGATTTTTAGATTGTTTTTTTATGTTTTTTATGAAAATATTAAATTAAAGAAATTAATTAAAAAGAGAAATAATTGAATCAAATAATAAAAAAAATGGAAAAATATATAAAAGAAATTGCAAACCTAGGGGGGTCTGTCCCCAAATTGGGAGGTTATTGTTAGCATTTTAGGCCCATCTTTGCAAGGCCTTGTTGACTTTTGTGCCAGCGTGTACCTCCATTGACTAATGCTTAGGGTGTTCTCCCAGTCTGGACCCTTTGATTCATCTTAGTAGGCACGTGGATGGCTTGATGTTGATGATGTATGATGCACCCTAGCACTGAAACTGCACATAAGTGTTAATAGAAAAATAATATGAAAGGGGTGGGGGACCTGGGATTCGAACCCAGGTCCCAGGGATTACCAGTAAGACGCCTTGCCAACTGCTCTACACGCGCGTTTTGATTATGTAATAATAAACAAATAACATAAGGGAAAATAAGAGTTAGTGGACTTTTTAGCGCGAATTTTCAAACAACCCAATCACTGATGGCCACATAATCATCTTCTTCATCGTTTGTGTTTTCCCTGAAAATAAAAGAAGGTTAGCGGGGGTTTTGAACCCCCCCCAAAACATGCTTGATTTCAAAATAACGATTAGGCCATATGGCCATATAAATTAGGCGTGAGGGTTCCGTTTAGATCGTCCAGGCATACTGAGTTTGGTCATGGTATTGAGGTGTCTCAATTTTACAGTGGTGAGAAACGCCCAAATTAAAATCTTGGTAACCCTAGCATCCTTTAATGGTGAATCCTTATATAACGCGTAAAAACTCAATCAAAGCATATGGTTATTCTCAGAATCATCCAATTAGTACAAATCCATGGAAAAAATGCAATGAATATGCTTGAATATTAAAACACGATTATGAACAAAATGTGAAAAAGTTTGAATCCCCTATATCGATTATGGGCGTTAGAGTTGATGTTCTTGATTGGAATAGCCTCCTGGTCACCTTGGCAAGCTAATGGAATGATTATTTTGGCTTGAATCGCCCTAAAACCTAGTTTTCAGTTTTCAACTTTTTTGCAAAAAACTCAAGTTTTGTTCTTGGTCTATGGCGCAACTTAGAGGTTCTATGCATTAGGGTTAGCATCAATATATACATGTGAATGATTAGGGTTGAGAATTTGATCAAAAAATCCATGAATTGATGAAGAGATATTTGATTTTTTATGGCATAAGTTTTCAAATCTTTTTCATGCAAATTTGGTTCCAATCATGGCCAATTAACAAGATTCTTTCCAAATCTGATTATACACAAAATCTTGAGACTATTTCATGCACAAAAAGATTTAGAAAGTTAGGCTTAGTATTTTCCACATATTTATTTTAATTAAATGAATTATTAATAATTAAAAATCCAAATCAATGAATAAAAATGATAAAAACTTCCCTTTTGGCCAAATGGTCGTGCACATGCCTTGGATGATGAATTGTGGAAGAAAAAGAGGCCCATTAGCAATTTTAGGACATTTGAAGCAATGTTGACTTTTCAAAATATCCAAAAGTTTCCCAACTTCCACAAGGCATATCTTGCTCAATTTTTAAGCTTTGCTCACTTTCTTGGACATTTTGGAAAGGTCTTTGAGTCCTCTAACCAATGCCTTTGGTCCCATGTCATTTTGATTTACCAATCTAAAGTTATGGCCTTTGACTTAAAGTCCCTTTTTGTTGACTTTTGAAAATGACCTATAATGTTGAAATTGATAACTTTTTGTGAGAGCATTTTTTGGACTTGAAGTGTGAAGAGGAGTTGTAGGAAATGTCATTCTATTAAAAATGAGCTTTGGATGGAATTTTTCTGATAATCCATGTGAAAGTTATGCCCTGGTCAATTTACAGTTGACTTTTTCAACTGTCCAAATATGGAAACTTTTGCATCTTGAGACTTTTTGAGCCAAACTTTGAGAATCATGATCAAGCATTGATCAAATGATGTTTGTGGCTTCAAAAATGAGATGTTGACCAAAAATTTGAACTTTTGACTGTCAAATGACCATTTTGCCCCTGCAGTTGACTGCAGAGCAATTAGGGTTTCTGACTGTGCAATTTTGTGCTGTAAGTCTTGAAACTTGGTATGAGGATGCTTGACAATGTTTATAGGCAAATGGGACTTGATTGGACCCTTGGAAACTTCATTTTCTTTGTCAAAACCAAAACCCTAGCTTTTGACTGTTAGGAGGCCCTTGAACTGAGCAACCCTTGGGGAAATTTTGAAGCTTTGACTTGGCAAATTTGAAGAATATGGGAGGGCAAATTTTGGGGTACAACAAAAGGTATATTACCATCACATATGACAGGGATCCAGATGACGAGGTGAATGTTATAGTTCCACAATTTAACGTGCCTGAACTAGTGGAGATTGCTTATAATAGTCAGACTTCTTCTACTTCTCCTTTGGTTATCTGTTTTCCTGCCCCTATGCCCTATGACTTTGATAGAGTTCTGCCTTACAAGTAAAATGCTACAATGATTGAAAATGCAGTGGAGGTTCCTACATCTTATATGACATCCTTTCTCAATATTGTTGATGTGGGAAGAGTCACCATGAATGGGCGTATATTCACAAAAATTCCGTCAAAGAAAGCTGAAGTTCTGGTTAGAAGACAAAGACCTGTTGAAGTTTCGATAATGAATGTTGAACCGAATGTTGTTGTAGGGAAGTCTAGTGGGACTAATTTCAACTTAGATGGTGATGATACTCTAAAGTTAATCAAGAAAAGTAAGTATAAGATTATTGATCAACTCTTGCAAACTCCTTCCAAGATTTATGTGCTTTCCCTACTGAGGGATTCTGACGTCCATAGAGAAGCTTGGATGAAGGTACTGGATCAAGCGTTTATGTATTATGATGTAACAATTGACCAGTTTGATTGGATTGTAGGAAATATTATTGCATGCAACAATTTGAGTTTCAGTGACGAAGAGCTCCCAAATGAGGGGAGGAACCATAATATGGCTCTGCATATCTTAATAAATTGTGGAAATGATGATTTTTCAAGTGTGTTGGTGGATATTGATTCATCATTGAATGTGTTGCCCAAGTCCATGTTATCCAGGTTGTCATATCAAGGTTATCTGATGAGACACAACAAAGTTATTATCAAAGCATTTGACGGTTCTAGGAAGACTGTTATTGGAGAAGTAGATCTCCCTATGACGAATGGTCCCCATACCTTTCATGTCACTTTCCAGGTGATGGACATCCATGCTGCTTATAGTTGCTTATTGGGTCGCCCATGGACCCATGAGGTAGGGGCAGTCACTTCCACTCTTCATCAAAGATTGAAATTCAAGAAAAATGGAAAGCTGGTGGTGGTCGATGGAGAACAAGCCTTAGTGGTAAGTCACTTGTCATCTATTTACTACATTGATGTTGACGAGGCTAATGGGACTAAATTCCAAGATCTATCCATTGCCAACAATGAAGTCAAGAAAAATGGGGCATCCATTTCTTCTCTCAAGGATGCACGACGAGTGGTAGAGAGCGATTCAGATGAAGGTTGGGGGAAAGTGTTGACTTTTCCTGAAAATAAGTTTGGAGAAGGTCTAGGTTTTTCTCCCACAACTACAAGGACCAAGAAAGACAATCATACACCCAATACAAGAATTTTTCTGAAGCGCAGGTTTCACCCATCCTACGCTTCCTGAAGTTGACGTTATAATTGAAGAAGATTCCGAAGGGGATTTTTCAGACTTCGTGTCACATAGAGTGGTTTTCCAGAAGTAGACCATTGTTGATTCCTTCTGTGATGCATATTTTTTAGTAATGTTTTGTTTTGTTTTGAAAACCATTCGCTCTGCCCAAGGAGAAAGAGTATTTGTGTCGGGCTATGTTAAAAATAAATCATTTTGCTCTGCTCAAGGAAAAAGAGAATATGTTCGGGCTTTTGTTTCAAGGATTACCAATTATTAATAAAAATGTTATTTTGTTCCCCATGTTATTTTTACTTTTCGCTTTTTCTGAAAATGGTAATCTAAAAAACAAAGAAATATAATAATCGTTTATATATATATATATATATATATATATATATATATATATATATATATATATATATATATATATATATATATATATATATATATATATATATATATATATATATATATATATATATATATATATATATATATATATATATATATATATATATATATATATATATATATATATATATATATATATATATATATATATATATATATATATATATATACATATGCACAACCTTCACATTAATCTAGTTCTAAAATAAAGCATAAATCATATGTGCAGATTAATCCATGACCTAACCATTGAACCATTGAAAGCAATGACCCTATGCCCTCTCCCAACTTAGAATTCCCTGTGTTCGAAGCCGAAGAAGAGGATGGTGAAGAGATCCCTAATGAAATTTCCTGATTACTTGAGCACGATGAAAAGATCATTCAACCGTTCAAAGAGCCCGTGGAGATAATCAATTTGGGTAATGAAGAATATAAAAAGGAAATCAAGATTGGAGCATTGCTTATCCTAGAGGTCAAAGAGAAAATTTTGAAGATTCTCAGAGAGTATGTGGATGTATTTTCTTGGTCCTATCAATATATGCCAGGGATGGATACCAATATTGAAGAGCATCACCTGCCGTTGAGGCCAAAATGTTTGCCGATTAAGCAAAAGTTGAGAAGAACTCATCCCGACATGGTTGGAAAGATCAAAGAAGAAGTCCATAAACAAATTGATACAGGTTTCCTTGTTACATCAGTTTATCCTTAATGGTTAGCCAATATAGTGCATGTTCCTAAGAAATATGGAGAGGTCCAAATGTGTGTCGATTACAAAGATTAGAACAATGCAAGCCCAAAAAATGACTTCCCATTACCGCATATCGATATGTTAGTTGACAACGCTGCTAAGTTCAAAGTATTTTCTTTCATGGATGGGTTCTCCAGTTACACTCAAATCAGAATGGCACCCAAAGATATGGAGAAGACAACTTTTATTATGCCATGGGGAACTTTATGTTACCGAGTAATGCCTTTCGGTTTAAAGAATGCAGGTGCAACATACCAGAGAGCCATGACCACTCTTTTTCATGATATGATGCCTACGGAGATAAAGGTTTATGTGGATGATATGATTGCCAAGTCTAGAACTGAGGAAGACCATGTGGAATATCTATTGAAGTTATTCCAATGTTTGAGAAAATATAAGCTCCGCTTGAATCCTAACAAGTGCACTTTTGGAGTCCGTTCAAGGAAGCTCTTGGGTTTCATTATCAGCTAACGAGGTATTGAGGTGGATCCCGATAAAGTCAAAGCCATTCGAGAGATGCCTGCACTCAAGACTGAAAAATAGGTGAGAGGATTACTTGGACAATTGAACTATATCTCTAGGTTTATATCTCATATGACTGCTACTTGTGGTCCGATTTTCAAGCTTCTCCGAAAAGATCCAGGTTGCATTTGGACAGAAGAATGCCAGAAAGCGTTTGACAGCATCAAAGAGTACTTGCTTGAGCCTCCTATCTTAATTCCTTCAGTGGATGGACGACCATTGATAATGTATTTGACCATACTAGAAGATTCCATGGGAAGTGTGCTCGGTCAACAAGATGAAACATGAAGAAAGGAGCACGCCATATATTATTTTTGAGTAAGAAATTAACCGACTCTGAGTCCCAATACACAATGCTCGAGAAGACTTTTTGTGCCTTAGCCCGGGCTGCCCGTCATCTTCGCCAGTACATGATTAATCACACCACTTGGATGATTTTCCAAGATGGGT
This sequence comes from Vicia faba, assembly GCA_948472305.1. NCBI lineage: Eukaryota > Viridiplantae > Streptophyta > Magnoliopsida > Fabales > Fabaceae > Vicia > Vicia faba. The sequence continues at coordinate 1,128,767,735 of OX451739.1, read as the reverse complement.
CCAATTAAGTATATCTTTGAAATGCCCGCATTGTCCGGAAGAATAGCTCATTGGCAGATGCTGCTATCCGAATATGATATTGAATATCACACCCAAAAATCAATCAAAAGAAGTGTTCTGGCGGATCAATTGGCTCATCAACCAATTGATGACTGTCATGCGATCGGAGAACTGACTTGGGTGTTTTGCGTCTTATCGTAATTGTTGCAGATAACAAGAGTCGCTGCCGACTTTTCTTTTATTCAATGAAGGAAATGGTGAAAAGAACAGGAATGACCTTTTGAGAATTTTTCCTGAGTTCGGGGGGTAGGTTATGAAAAGGGAATGTGTTAGCACCCTTTTCATCTGTAGTTATATACGGGCTCTTAATTTCTAGCTCACTTTGAAATGCTTTGTAAATGTTTGTTTTGTGCTTGGTGTAAGTTTGAAAATATTTTGAAAACGCCTTTGTTTCGGTAAACTTGTAATGATTCTTATATCGTTGATAATGTATACAAAGTGTTGGTTTTGAATATATTTATTGTTTGGAAAGTGTGAGGTGTAAAGATTGTTTCGATTTATGAGCAAGAATTTATGAGCAATTTACCGACTCAAAAAGTCTTTGTTCTTTTCCTTCTCCTTTAGATAGTGTTATCCTACCATTGATTAGTAGGAAGCCTTATCATTGGATGTGAGGCACAGATGCGGGTCATCGTACAGTTATAGAAGGCAACTTGTGAGATGATTTAACAATTTTCGTAAGGGACTAAGATTGTTTTACCGAAGGAAACGTCGAATGGTCATTGAGGGACTACGATCTTTTTTATCGAGGGTCTTTTCTAAAGCGTCCCATATTCAAGGGACATGAATGTATTTTTTCGAAGGCAACAAGTGAAGTTAACCTTAGAGGTGCGCGTGTGAAAAGTGTGTTTGATTCAAGTTCAATATGTCTTGATTAGGGTTGTCTAGCGAATGATTTTAAATCTTGCCATACACGCCTAATTACTAAACAATATAAAAGAAAATAGTAAATTGTGGAAATTAAAGTTCTACTCTATTACAAAGCTTCGGGAATAGGGTACAAATTTACAAATGGGGATGGATCGAATCGACAATACGATTAGAAGTCTAAATAAACAGTCAATACAACCCAGTCGAATTAAAAATAAGCGATTAATTAAACTAAACTGTCTATTTAATAAAATTAATAATAATAATATTTTTGGTATTTTTGTTGGTGAGAAAATTTGAAAAGAAAATAAAACTTATTCTATTATCTTTTTGAATTTTTTGCTTATCATGAAGAAATTAAACAATTTTTAAAGAATGTTAACTAAACAATAAAATGTTAATTAACTAAATTAATCACAAAATCCTAAACTAAACTAATTAAGAAAATTAAATAATTTAGAAATTTTATTTTATTTAATTGAATTTTAATATTAAAACTAAAGATTAATAAAATTATTAAAACAAGATGAAATAGAAATAAGGGGGTGAGGTAAATACCTTATTGATGGGCTAAGGGGCTGAGAGGAAACAAAACTAAAAAATAATAATAATAAAAAAAGTATATGCTGGCCCGGACCGGGTCGGGTCTGAACCCATCCCCTCACTCCAAATTAGACGGGTTATATAACCCTAGCCGCTCAAGCATTCTCATACATCTTTCTATTCATACGCTCAAGAAAACCACAACAACATATTTAACTCTCAGTTTCCATCATTCATGTTCATAAACAACAACAACAACAACAACAACAAGAAAAAATATTTGAATCAAATAGTTAAAAGTACATAAAAAGTGGATACCAAGTCGGAGTGTTTCTTTGATAGCGTAAATAGTAGGTGCAGAGGCGATGGTCTCTGATGGTGATATGCGGACGCGACGGAAGAGATACCTCCGAAAACTTTATTGGTAAGTTGCAATGCTTTATCTCTTTTAATCTTTTTCTATTTTTTTGTGTTTGTATGTTGTGAGTGAGGTAATGTTAGTTGATTGGTGTTTTAACAATGGAAGATAGGATGAAGATTGGGGCGGTTGGTGTTCAGAACAACAGGGTGGAGGTTCGTATGAGGTAGCAGTTCAGATGTATGGTTAGGAGTATGTTGTGAGGGGTTACGGCAGTAGTATGGATGAAGAGAATTTTTTGAATTTGAAGAAGGATTAATTTGAAGAACAAGAGGGGGTAATTTAAATAATGGAAAAACACAAGAAGGGGGGTTGAATTGAGATTAAAACTTAAAATTAAAGACACGTTGGTTATCCTAGTTCATTTGAACTCAAACTACTCCAGTCCACCCGCCAATGTGATTTCTCCTCTCTCTAACGAGGTCTTAATCCACTAATAAAACTTGATTACACAAATATAATGACAACTATCAATGTCTTATTGAGTCTAAACCACAACCCGATTTTCTCAAGGAATTACAAAGTAATAATTTGAAGGCGTGTACAAATATATTTTCTAACAAAAAAAATATCACAAAAGTGATGTATTACACAGTTGAAGAGCACAAGGTAGAACTGGGTAAATATTTCTCTTTTTCATGCACAGTCGTTATATCCTTTGATATTTTCTTCACGTATTCTTTAAATAGGCAATGCATGAGAGACATAAGAAGATGCTTTTGGAAGGTTGATGAATTGTAGTTAATGTTCTTTCCAAAAGTTAAGATCATGTCTTGATTCAACTGTTACTTTTAATTTGTCATGAATAAACGGTAATGCTTTAGGACATGCTCACATTAGAAGATGAACGTTACCGTTGAGACTCTTTTTGCTTTCCAGAACTTTACATATCAGAATATCAGAGTTCTTGTTTCACAGCGTTGGTACATTCAGAAGTTGTAACATAGAACTTCTTCATTTTGCGTTTTACACGGATTTGCTTCTAAGTATGTTGTGTCTGAAAAGATCTTCAAAACGAAACTCTCTTATCTTCTTACAATAGAACTTCCAGGGATGTAAAACAAAAACTATGTTCTACATAAGAACTTCTCATCTATTATGCTTCTTACATCAGAACTTCACTGCATATTAAAATACTTTATTAGAGAGCATATATGTTCTTTATATATCATCTGTTTTTCATCATCAAAATTCTTATAGGGGTGTAGAACCAAACTATGTTCTAACAATCTCCCCCTTTTTGATGATGACAAAAAGTTGTATATTTTGATAGAATACTTTAAGAACATAAATCATAGAAGTCTCACCCTGAGTTGGATACTCAGATGAAGAAAAAAAATACTTCCCTAAAGATTTCTGAATAGAGCTTTGAGAAGGAGTCAAATATCTTATATTATCCCCCCTTTTTGTCAAGAATCAAAAAGTATGAACAACACGGGAAAAATAGAAGATTAAGATGAAGCACTGAGCAAAAGCAAAACAATTTTTCAGATCTTCTGAGTTGTCTTTTCTAGATGGGATCTTCAGATGTTTCTGTAATGTTTGTGACATCAACTTTTGTATTTGATTGAGATTCTTCTGATATTGTGTCCTCATTACTATTACCAATAGTTCCAGAGCCAATAATCTTTCCTTTCTGATTGCCTCTGAAACCTATGTATCCTCCATATTTAAATTTCAGGCTTTGGAACATATGCTTTCTTCCCGTCATGTGTAGAGAGCATCTAGAGTCCAGTTTTTAAAGCTGGTGTTTCAACCTTGTTGTTAATAATATGTGCAACATATATGATTTTATCCTTTGGTACCCATATCTTTTTGGGTCCATGATTGTTAGAGTTTCCAAAATTCTGTTTGAATTTTGCTTTAGCAGAAAATGCCTTACTAGTATATTTTATATCATGTGTATGTCCATAGGTGTAGTGAGAATAAAGGGGTGTGTGTTTTATGACCATATCCTTAACTTTCTTAGGTTGATATACTTTACCCTTGTATCATATTCCTTTTCTGCCATTTCTGCTAACTCCATAGATCATTGAAGCCATCTTGCTTCTATCTATGTTTTTAGCAAGAAATTTTTGAAAGCTATGATCATATTCCTTTATGATCTTATTAGTTACTAGGAACTTATGATATAGTTTCTTTCTAAGCCTTTTGTAATTTCTTTTCTAGTTTAGAAATTATTTCTTTAAGCTCAGAGTTTTCTGATCTCAGTTTCTTAGTTTCTTCAGAGTCAAACTATATCGTTTTTCAGGTTCTTGTTTATGACTCGAAGTTGCTGATATCTTTCAAGAATTTCTAATAGACTTTCTTCTAATTGAGATCTAGAAAAGTTAGAGGATACCTCTTCTACCTCTGAGTCTGATTCTGATTCAGATGATCCAGAGTCATTTGATAAGTTGGCCATTTCGGCTATATTGGCTCGTTCATCTTCTGACTCTGTTTCAGCTTCAGAAGATTCCGAGTCATCCCACGTTGCCATAAGACTTTTCTTCTTATCTTTGGAGAACTTCTTTTTAGGCATTTCTTTCTATAGATTTGGACAGTCGGTTTTGTAATGGCCTACTTCGTTGCATTTGTAGAAAATAATGTCTCTGTTACTTGATTTTTTGTATCAAGAAGATGATTTAGAAGGATTCCCTATTCTTATGGGAGTTCTGAACTTCCTCGGCCTGTGTTTCCACAATTGATTGACTCTTCTAGAGAGAAGATATAGTTCGTATTCTTCTGACGAGGATCCACCATAGTTTTCTTCTTTTGCCTACAAAACTTTAGGTTTATATTTTTTATTAGATTTAAGAGCGGGATACTTACCTTGCTTCTGGGGTTTCTTCTAGTTCTATCTCATGTGTGATACGGTGGCAGAATAGACTGTTTATACTGGTTTTACGTTTGTATTCACAAACGTTGTGGTAAGCAAGAGTCGCCACCGACATTTTTTTTTATCCAACAAAGGAAAGGGTGAAAGTAACAGAAAAAAACCTTTCGAGATTATTTTTGAGTAAGGGGGTATATTATGGAAAGAGAAGGTGTTAGCACCCTTTCCATCCGGAGTTATCTACGGTCTCTTATATGCTTAGCTCATTTTGAAATACCTTGTGTTTTGTATGTTTTTGAAAAGTATTTTGAAAACACCTTAGTGCAACGGACTTTGTAATGTTTCTCGGAATGGTAGAGAACATATACAAAGTGTTTGAAATTGTTTTTGAAATAATTTTTGTGTAAGTGTAAAAATTGTTGAGCAAGCACTTAACACCTATCTACTTTACTCAAAAGGTTGTTCTTTTCCTCTTTTCCTTTAGACAGTGCTATCCTACTATTAGTGAGTAGGTAGCCCTGATCGTTGGATGTTTGAGGGACAATCAAAGGGATGTTTATACAGTCACAAAGGAAACTGGGAAAGAAACTTTAGTAACTACCCTAGGTTTTTTAAGATTATATCGAGGCAACGTCGAGAGGGTCATCGAGGGACTTATAATCTTTAAACCGGAGGGTAGTCACTAAAATCTCTCACGTTTCGAGAGTTATGACAATTTTTCAAAGGAAACCAAAGTAGGGATACCTTAGAGGTGCGTATGTGCAATTGCGTTGTTTTCAGTTATTTTTTTTCTTTTCATCAGGTTTGCTAGCGTTTTGTTTTATTCCTGCCATACAATCCTATTAGTCATGTATCTAGACAGTTAATAGTTTGTAGAAATTTAAAATGCGGAAAGATAAAATCTAGCTATTACAAGGCTTCGGGGAGGAGGATTAATTACATGTCCAAAACATGGGGGGAAAATAAAGAAAACAATGAAGTAAATAGTCCTAATTAATTCTATTACATCCCAGTAGGCAGTTACAAAAAACATGAAAATAAAATGTGAAACGTAATAACGTGCGCGAATTGAAAGTATGTCTAAAAAATCCTAAGATATAAGAAAAAGATCCTTTTGTTTGTTTTTATTTTATTTAAGAAAATGTTTAAATTAAGATTAAGATTAATTAACCTAAATCTAAACTTAAAATAAAATAGAAATAATTGAAGAAAATTGAAACTAATAAAAGGGAAATAATTCTAATTATTGTTGTATTTTTATTATGGATAGAAGAAATAAAAATAAATTAAAAACTAGGTCTAATTAATTTTAATTAAGAAATAAGGTTAAAATAATTAATTAATTAATTTAGGTAATTAATTTAATTAATAAAAAAAACCAAAAAATATTTTTTTTATGATTTTAATATTTTTGTTGATTAAACAGGTTAAAATAAATTAAGAAAATAAATAAAAGATAAAATAAAAACATGAATGGGCCTGAGTAGTAATGCGGGTGCAAGTTCAAAAAAACATGCTAGGCTCAAATTGTTGAAGCCCTGGTTTCCAGTGGATCCAGTGAGGAATTCTCTGGAGAGTGCATGGTGGTGTGCGTGTTGGAGGTGCTTGATCTGGATCAAGTGGTGATCTGATGGCTTAGATTGATGGTTTATGATGCACGCTTTTGGACTTGAAACATCAAATCTATAGATAATATGTTAGAAAAATGAAAATACATGACCTGGGACTCGAACCCAGGTCCTCTCACCAACGCACGTGTTCCTTTACCATCTGAGCTAGCTGATCATTTGTTATTATGAATGAAATGATAATATTATATTAGAAAATGAAACAAATCAGGGCACGCTTTTTTTCCATGCAGCACACGTCGGAGTCAAACGACCGGAGGGACGCTGGAGTCAAACTCTAGTCGTCTTCTCCGGTGCATCAAAACCTGGATCCTGCAAATTTGTTAGTTTTAAGACAAAACAAAGACACTATCTTGCTTAAAATTCCGCCCTGATCACGAATATGGCCTTAGATTGGCCAAAAAGCTCCTATATCCTGAGTTACGAATCAAAAACTCTAGCACAGTTTGAACATGGTATCTCACGATCTATACGTCATGCATTCCATGTAATGCTCTTAACCTGTTATAAGGATGCCCATAAACTTATACACACATGTTAAAACATTTAACAATTCATAAAAATAAATATTTGAATTTGAGATTATACCAAAACGGTGATGACTTGGATCTGATGATCGGGATGTTTCAAGCTTTGAGAATGGTTGGAACAGGTCCCTGGGAACCTCAGGAGCAACGTATGATCACTAGTTTGAATTGAGGGTGCCTGCAAAATGTTTTTCAATTTTGGCAACTTTGGTTGAAGTTTTGGAATTTTTGTGGAGCTCTTGTGAGGAAATCTATCTATGTCCAATGCTTGCAAGAGTGTTACATATTTATAGGAGATTGAGGAGGTAAGGCAACATGGAAAGAAATCATGCCATAACCATTGTTTTTAAAACATGATTCTCTTTTGAAAATTTGCCAAAAATATGAGATTCCGTGCCATTTCCATCCTTGAATGTATCTGGACATATTTTGCACGAAAAATGGGCCTTAAAGCTGACCCAAAACACCAGCCTGTATGTCAAAATCATTAACCTATTATTTTATGTATTTATTTTGTATTTTTTTAATTTTAAATTAAACAAAAATCAAAATAAATATACATAAAATCAAAGGCATGCAAAAAATGGATTTAGAGGTCCTTCATAAAGTCATGAGAGTGTTTGAACCTCAAAATGTTAGGTCATTGACCTAAAAGTTCAAATTTTCTCAATGCACAATCTTTGAATTTTCTCAAATTTTCCCAACTTGGGCAATCCATAACTTGCTCAATTTTTATCTCATAATGATTATATTGGACATTTTGGAAATCCCGAGATGTCTAATTCAAACCCTCTTTTGATCCAATTTGAATTTGAAGACTTTATCTTGATGTAAATAGTCTTGACAAAAAGTGTCTTTTGTTGACCTTCTGAAAATGACCTGTAATGTATGAGCTTGTATCTTTCAAATGGTTAATTTATTGTACTTGATGGAAGAAGATAACTTGTAGGGGATTGGATCCTCTTCAAAATGATATTTGGTTGGGGAAAATGGATGAAGTATGAGAAAGTTATGCCTGGTCAAAGTTCAGTTGACTTTTCCTATGGAAACCCTAATTTTGCAATTCTTGACTTTTGATGACTTAAGGGCATTCCTTGAGGAATCATGATCAAAATTTAATCAAATGACGAATTTCACTTCAAGATGTTGATGTTGACCCAAAATCTTGATGTTTGACTGTATATGGGCCATAGTTAACTTTTGACCTAGTATAGTTAATTTTCAAACATTTGAGCAATTGACTGAGAAAACTTGTAGTGTAAGGCATGAAATTTGTCATGGACCATCTTGAAGACATATTAGGACTATGTTAAACATTTGAGACCTTTGGAGCTCACACATCTTGGTGAAAAGTGAAACCCTAATTAGAGGTTCATTGCTTAGGAGGAGAATTTGTATGATCAATTCTTGGTCAACCTTAAGAAATTTAAGACCTCAATGAGCATGTCTTGAGTAAAATGAGAGGGAAAATTTTAGGGTACAACAGCTTCCCCTGTTCAATCTTCTTAAACCTGAGGATTTAGATTGGCTTGTCTGCCTTTCATAATCTGAAGGTGGAAGATGATTGAACACTATAATGCCCAGGAATTTGCACTCGCATGAAGTAATATCATTGGTTGATGATATCAGGAATGGGCTTACATATACCATTTGGAGAGGATGACTGCGAGTTGTCAGAGATGGGCTTAAAGATTCCATCTAAAGTAGATGCTGACTTCATAAAAGATCTCTTTATGGGGATTCATGTTTCTGTTGTTTGAGGAGGACTCCGCTGGGGAATGTTGGTTTTTGTTTAGGGAATATAGTCTAGGAGCTTTAGTTGTCCATTACTCTACTGGGGAATTATCTCTTGACTGGGGAGATGAAAGTTAGTTGTTATCTGGTCGAAATCCATGCTTCACAATGACTTGCTGAGGATAATGAAGTTGACTATTATCTGGTTGTATTCCAGGCTTCACAGCGACTTACTGGGGTATATGAAATTAACTGTTATCTGGTCGGTTTCCAGGCTTCACAGTAATTTGCTTAAGGTCAAACCGTTACCTGGTCGAAATCCAGGCTTCGCGGTGGTTTAGACGAAAGGATGAAGTTGATTGCTATCTGGTTGGGTTCCAGGCTTCGCAACGACTTACTGAAATTAATCTGTCATCTGTTCAGATTCCAGGATTCATAGAAAATGAAGTTAAACTGTTATCTGGTCGTATTCTAGGCTTCGCAGTAACTTAGATGAAGTGAACTACTATCTGGTCGGATTCCAGGCTTCGTAGCAACTTAAATTGTCATCTGGTCGAAATCTAGGCTTCACAGTAATTTGAAGAAGTTAATTATTATCTGGTCGCATTCCAGGCTTCACAACAACTTAAACTATTATCTGGTCGAAATCCAGGCTTCATAATAATTGAAGAAGTTAACTGTTATCTGGTCGTATTACAGGCTTCGTAGCAACTTAAACTGTTATCTGGTCGAAAACCAGGCTTCACAGTAATTGAAGAAGTTAATTGTTATCTGGTCGTATTCCAGGCTTCGCAGCAATTTAAAATGTTATCTAGTCGAAATCCAGGCTTCACATTAATTGAAGAAGTTAACTGTTATCTGGTCATATTCCAGGCTTCGCAACAACTTAAATTGTTATCTGATCGAAATCCAGGCTTCATAGTAATTGAAGAAGTGAACTACTATCTGGCCGGAATCCAGGCTTCGTAGAAACTTAAACTATTATCTGGTTGAAATCCAGGCTTCACAATAATTAAAGAAGTTAATTGTTATTTGGTCGTATTCCAGGCTTCACAACAACTTAAACTATTATCTGGTCAAAATTCAGGCTTCACAGTAATTAAAAAAGTTAATTGTCATCTGGTCGTATTCCAAGCTTCGTAGCAACTTAAACTATTATTTGGTCGAAATCCATGCTTTACAGTAATTGAAGAAGTTAACTATTATCTGGTTGTATTATAGGCTTCGCACCAACTTAAATTGTTATCTGGTCTAAATCTAGGCTTCACAGTAATTGAAGAAGTTAACTATTATATGTTCGTATTCCAGGATTCGCAACAACTTAAACTGTTATCTGGTCAAAATACAGGCTTCACAGTAATTTGAGTTGTTACTTCAGATAGTTGCCCTGTCTTGTTTCAGGAATTAATCCAGAACTTGTTGAAAATGATGATGATATTTGTCTGTTGATCTTTCTTGAAAAGGTAAAGAGTTAGTTGTATGAAATGTCATGATGCATGAAATGCATTGGGTAATGATGTTCTCAAAATAAATGAGATTGTGCTATATGTATTTTGTATGCATATGCTATGAAGTTTGTAAAATAATGTATGAATGCAATATATGAACTGATCAGTTGTTCTTTGTAGCGTTGTTAAATTGAGAGAAAATAAACCCCTGACTGCTGCTGGGGATGAAGAATGTGCTTCTTCATTATTTGTTGAAGTTGAATTGCTGGGAAATGGATTTCCGTGGCTAGAGAAATAAACTCTATTGGGGAAAGAAAACTCCATAAACTGCTCGGGGATTTTATGAAAGAATGTTGGGGAACCCAAGAGATTTATGAACTATGCTGAGGGGTTCTTCAAGGTGCTGGAGAGATGATTGGAAACTCGTACTCTACAAGGGATATCAGAACCTCTGTCATCATTAGGTTGTATGTTGAAGATATGGTAGTGACTTCGCAGTAGGACGTCTCTGTTTCTGTACTTGCTAGAGAGAGTGTCTGCGGGGATTTGTGGATGGCTTTTTAGACATTGTCCTGTTTCTTAAAACCATTAGTAATTGTCCTTTTGTTTTTTATGCAAATATTTGTAAACGGTAATCATATTCAAATTCATATGTTAAAAAAATAATCACTGGACATTTTTTAAAACAAAACAGAGAAATAAAAACAGATAGTTTAGAACTTTCAAGAGATGATTTTGTATTGATTTAAAGAAGTCCGCCTATAACAGGCGTTTTTATACAAAGAGATAAGAATCCTAGTAAGAGAATGTCGTCGTAAAAATGAAAATTGTACAAAATAGTATACAAAGAAAAACAACTATGTGAAATGATCTCATTGGGTTCCCATTCTACTATTGCCTTTATATCTTTGAGTGTCTCATCACTTTGTTGCTTGGCCGAAGTTGACTGGATTGATTAGTACCATTTGAACTTGACACTTCTTACCGAAGTATGTATATGAGGTGATCCAATGGGACATAGTTGTACGCTTTTAATCCCTAACTTTTTCCTGGACCGTCCTTTCGGGTTTTCAGTCCACCGGGATATCCTATTTTTCCCAAGCCGCCTTTTTAGGTTTTCGACTTACTGGGTGTACGGGTTTTCATATATATATATATATATATATATATATATATATATATATATATATATATATACCTAAATTTTTCCCGAACCCTTTTGGTTCGCCGGGATGCCCTTATTTTTGCCTAGGCCAGTCAACCTAGCGGGTCTTTGTTCATGTGTAGTATCTTTTAACTATGTCCGCGTTTACAGGGTGCAAAAGGTCGTCACCTTCCATAGTGGTTAAGATCATGGCTCCACCAGAAAATATATTCTTGATCATATATGGCCCTTCTTACATGAGAGTCCATTTTCCTATGGGATTACCTTGTGGTAGGATAATGTGCTTGATTAACAGGTCTCCAACTTGATATATCTGACATCTGACCTTCTTGTTAAATCCTTTAATCATACGTTTCTGGTATATCTGACCATGACAAACAGCCTCGATCCTTTTTTCGTCAATCAGGTTTAATTGGTCAAGTCGAGTCTGAACCCATTTGTCTTTATTCAAACATGCATCCTTCATGATTGTGATCGGTGGATCTGGAACTAACTGTTTAACGCTGGTTCGCGAAATGTCACGGAAGCAAGAGTCGCCACCATATTTTATTTTCTCCAAATGGAAAGGACAAAAGCACAGAAAAATTCCTTAAAGAGACTGCTCTCGGTTCGGGAGGTAGGTTATAGAAAGGGAAGGTGTTAGCACCCTTTCTATCCATGGTTATCCATGGGCTCTTAGATACTTGCTCAAAAAATGTGTTGTTTGCTTTTCAACTGTGGGTTTTAAAAAAAAGATTTCTTTGAAAATTCCAGTTCGACTCTTGTATCAGTCCTCAAGAGTGTTTGAAAAATTGCTTTCGAAAGCTTTTTGAAAAGGTGTCGGTGTGAAAAGTATTTTTTGATTTGTTTTGAAATTTAGAGCAAGTATCTAGAGTCGTCTACCTACCCTAAGGAATTCGTCTGTGTAAATGTCCTTTAAAGTAGTGCCATCCCACCATTGAGAGGTAGGTAGCACCACCGTTGGAGGTGTTCGGGTCAATTCGAGGTTCGGGACATGGTGATCACCAGAGCAATAGGAAGATACCTTAGAAGCTACCCTCATGCCAGGTTCCCGGATCATGAGGACTTACTAAGACATCCTCTACTCGACGATCACCTTTCGAGGCAAGGCAACAGTGAGGCGTACCCTAGGGGTGGTGTGTGATTTGTGTGTCATGTTCATTTATTTTTGTCTTGTCATGTTAGGGGTGATCTACGCGTTTGTTTTTATTTTGTCATTCATTCTTGCATGCATTTATTAACAGTTAAAAAGATGCGGAAATTAAAAGTTCTAAACTATTACAAAGGCGCGGGTCCACATCGCCAAATTAAAATCCAGGACCCGATTTGACAGAAAATAACGAAGTAGAGTGCGAGAAATATAAAATGTCCGAATTACATGGCTTTGGGAGAATTACATTGATATTATAAGAAATAAAATAAAATGAGCGAATTGAATTCAAACTGAAAGCGAGGGCGTTGGACCCTTTTTAATGAAATTAAATTATTATTATTAAATTAATGAAATTAAAATGAAAAAAGAAATTATTTTTGAGGTTTTTTGTATTTATGGTTTTTTATGTGAATTAAATGAAATTAAAATATTAATTAACCCTAATTCTAGTCCCTTTTTTATTTATTAAGAAAACATGTTAAAGTTAAACCTAAAATTAATTAATTAATGGCAAGATTTATTTACGAAAATAATATTAAATAATTAATAATGATAAAGGAAAAGAAAAAGAGATAAAAATAATTAAAACCCTAATTCTACCAATTTTTAAGTTTATTAAGAAAAGATATTAAAATTAACCCTAAATTTAAACCTAATTAATTAGTGAGATTTATTTACAAAAATACTAATTAAATAAATATATTTTGATATTTTGTCTTTTCTGATTTTTTGTTATTTTTATATTTAATGAAAATAAATTAATTGAAGAATTTAAAGGAAATTAATTAAATCAAATAAAAATAGAAAATATAAAAGAATAGCAAACCTTGGGGGGTTCTGTCCCCAATTGGAGGTGTAATTGTGGTAATTAGGCCCACTTGTTTAAGGCCTCAGTTGACCTTTCCTGGGAAGCATGTGCGTGTACTGACTGATGCCTATCATGTTCTTCACATCTGGTCCCTTGGATAGTGGTTACAGGCCATGTGGCGCGTTGAGATTGTGAGTTGCATGGCAGACGCTGAAGCTTGAATTGCATAGGAGCATGATTATAAAAATAACATGAATGAAGTGAGGGGACCTGGGAATCGAACCCAGGTCCCAGGGATTACCAATACCAAGCCTGACCAGTGGAGCTAGTGATGCGCTTTGTTTATTATATGGCCAATGAATGATATAAGATAAAATAAGCGTTAGTGCTCTTTTTTCGCGCGAAATTCAAACCACTCAATCATATGGTGCCACCTACTCTTCTTCTTCCTCGTTTTGCTTTTTTTCCTGAAACATAAAAGGGTTAGCGGGGGTTTTAAACCCCCCCAAAATATGCCATTTTTCAAAATAGCGATTAGGCTATGGTATCACATAAATTAGGCGCGAGGGGTGTGTTGTATTCGTCTAAGCTCCCTGATTTCATCCATGGTATTAAGGTGTCCTGATTTTACAAGATTCAAAAACGCCCAATTCCACAGCTTGGTAACCCTAGCATGCATCCATGGTGAAATCACGCACAATGCTTAAAAACTCAATTAAATCATGTAGTTAGCTTCGTAATGAGTCAAATAACACAAATCAAATATTAAAAACTACAGAAAACGCATGAATCATGATGCAAGAATGTGAAAAAAGTTCTGTACAGGACACGATTGTTCTCACGTTTCTTGGTGTTAGAGCTTATGGTTTTGATTCAAACTCCTTCCTTGAAGCTTCAGGAACACGATAGAATAATTATTTGGCCTTGAATCGCACTAGAAGATGGTTTTCAGTATTTGAGTTTTTTCCAAAAAATGCAAAAGTGGTGATGATGTTCTTGCACAGCTCAGAGATCCTTAGGAGTAGGGTTTGCATCAGTATATATATGTGAATGATTAGGGTTCAAAATTTGGTCCAAAGAATCAATGAATTAATGGAGAGAATATTTGATTTTCCATGCATATATTTTTCAATCTTTTCATGCAACTTTGATTAAAATCATGTCCAATTACCAAGATTCTTTCCAAATCTGATCATGCACGAAATATTGAGTGTATTCCATGCATAAAAAGATTTAAAAACTTAGGTTTAGTATTTCCCACATATTTATTTTAATTAAATGAATTATTAGCATTTAAAAATTCAAATAAATAAATAAAAATGATGAATAACTTCCCTTTGGGCCAAATGGTCGTGCACATGCCTTGGATAATGATTCTTGGAAGAAAAAGAGGCCCATTAGCATTTTTAAGACATTTGAAGCAATGTTGACTTTTCAAAATATCCAAAAATTTCCCAACATCCACAAGGCATATCTTGCTCAATTTTTAAGCTTTGATCATGTTCTTGGACATTTTGGAAAGGTCTTGAAGTCCTCTAACCAATTCCTTTGGTCCCATGTAATTTTGATTTACCAATCTCAAGTTATGGCCTTTGACTTAAAGTCCCTTTTTGTTGACTTTTGAAAATGACCTATAATGTTGAAATTGATAACTTTTTGTGAGAGCATTTCTTGGACTTGAAGTGTGAAGAGGAGTTGTAGGAAATGTCTTTCTCTTCAAAATGAGCTTTGGATGGAATTTTTCTGATAATCCATGTGGAAGTTATGCCTTGGTCAAGTTACAGTTGACTTTTTCAACTGTCCAAATATGGAAACTTTTGCATTTTGAGACTTTTTGAGCCAAGCTTTGAGAATCATGATCAAGCATTGATCAAATGATGTTTGTGGCTTCAAAATGAGATGTTGACCAAAAATTTGAACTTTTGACTGTCAAATGACCATTTTGCCCCTACAGTTGACTGTAGTGCAATTAGGGTTTTTGACTGTGCAATTTTGTGCTGTAAGTCTTGAAACTTGGTATGAGGATGCTTGACCATGTTTATAAGCATGTGGGACTTGATTGGGCCCTTGGAAACTTCATTTTCTTTGTCAGAACCAAAACCCTAATTTTTTACTGTTAGGAGGCTTTTGAACTGTGCAACCCTTGGGGAGATTTTGAAGCTTTGACTTGGCAAATCTTGAAGAATATGGGAGGGCAAATTTTGGGGTACAAAAGTTGCCCCTGTTCAATCTTCTTAGACCTGAGGATGCAGATTGCCTGACGTGCCTTTCGTAATCCGAAGGTGGAAGATGATTGAACACTAGAGTGCCCAGAAATTTGCGCTCACATAGTAGTGTGATGGGAATGGGCTTATAGATGCCATTTGGAGATTGATGGATAGGATGATGGGCTTATAGATGCCATGCTGAGAGATAATGGATGAGTGGATGGGTTTATAGATGCCATCTGGGCGTTGATCGCGTAAGAGATTCCTTAGCGAGCACTTGCGTACCTGAAAAAGAAAAATGATTACCTGACCTGTTACAGGAGCTGGTCTTCAAATTCTTTGTATAGATGTGTCCTGACTGGTTACATGAGCTGGATCTGGATCTTCAAAAGGTGATGAATGAACCAGGGATAGTTACTACCTCAACAGGAACGCTGAGAGAACCTTGGACGACTTCAACCTCAACAGGGATGTTGAGAGAATCTGGGGACGATTACTATCTCCGCAGTAACAGGGAGAGAACCATAGGCGACTTCAACCTCAACAGTAATCATTGAGAGAATCTTGGGCGACTTCAACCTCAACAGTAATCATTGAGAGAATCTTGGGACGATTACTACCTCCGTAGTAACGGGGAGAGAACCATAGGCGACTTCAACCTCAACAGTAATCATTGAGAGAATCTGGGGATGATTACTACCTCCACAGTAACGGGGAGAGAACCATAGGCGACTATAACCTCAACAGTAATCATTGAGAGAATCTTGGGCGACTTCTACCTCAACAGTAACGCTGAGAGAATCTTGGATATCTTCTACTGAGTCTTTATCAGGAAAATCTGTTAGGGGTCGATTTAACTGGACTAGAGAAGGCCTTTGACTGGATAAGAGACAGAAAAATCTTAGGGTCGATTTAACTGAACCGGTCTAGGTCTTGAAATCTTCAACTGGATAAGAAACAGGGAGATCTTAGGGTCGATCTGACTGAACCAGAGAAGGCCTTTGACTGGATAAGAAACAGAGAAATCTTAGGGGAGATTTAACTGAACCGGTCTAGGTCTTTAAATCTTCAACTGGATAAGAAACAGGGAGATCTTAGGGTCGATCTGACTGAACCAGAGAAGGCCTTTGACTGGATAAGAAACAGGAAAATCTTAGGGTCGATTTAACTGAACCGGTCTAGGTCTTGAAATGTCTTCAACTGGATAAGAATCAGGGAGATCTTAGGGTCAATCTGACTGAACCAGAGAAGGCCTTTGACTGGATAAGAAACAGTAAAATCTTAGGGTCGATTTAACTGAACCGGTCTAGGTCTTGAAATGTCTTCAACTGGATAAGAAACAGGGAGATCTTAGGGTCGATCTGACTGAACCAGAGAAGGCCTTGGACTGGATAAGAAACAGAAAAATCTTAGGGTCGATTTAACTGAACCGGTCTAGGTCTTGAAATCTTCAACTGGATAAGAAACAGGGAGATCTTAGGGTCGATCTGACTGAACCAGAGAAGGCCTTTGACGGGATAGGAAACAGAAAAATATTAGGGTCGATTTAACTGAACCGGTCTAGGTCTTGAAATATAGTTGAGAACTCAACTGGATCTTTCCTGAAAGGTAAAGGTCAGTCATATGCAATGCATGATATGGGTCAAGCAATGATGTTCTCAACATAAATGAGATTTGTAAAATATGATGTGTATATGTATGCTATAACGTATGGAAGTGCGATGTTTATGAATGTATCTTTTCGTCTTTGGAAAATAAATCCTTGACGGGTGCCGGGAAGTCACTCCTGGGCTGATGTTGAAGAACAGATTTTTGCTTCCGCTGGGGATGATAGTTGCAAGCATACCAGTAGGAGAAGATAACTCCGTTGGGGAATAAACTTGGCGAATAGATTACTCTGCGGGGAAAAAAGTACTCTAGCGATCTTGCTGGGAAGCAATACTCTGTGGGGAGAGAGATACTTTGCTGAAATGTTGATGGTAACTTCGATGGGGATAACATTGTTGTGTTAATAGACTTCGTTGGGGATAAGAAGACTTTGCCGAGGACGATCTTCTCATGGCTTTTGGCTGAGGATAACCCAGTTATATCCTGGTAGGGAAATAACTCTTTGAATAAAGCCGGGAGACGCGTTCGTGCTCTACGGGGATAAGCTTCCAGAATCTACTGGGGATAAGCTTACTGCTTGGGGAGATGGATTCCAACTTTCCTGGGGAAATCTTGATTGGATTCTCCTGGGGAAATTTTTTTGAACTGTAATTTTTGTAAGCTGAAAGAGGGAATCTATGTAGGGTTACTTGATAATGAGCTTGTGTAAAACCGCATCTTGGAGAGAAGGACACCTGTGTAGGGTTACTTTTGAGGTTGGGCTCGTGTGGAGCTGCATATGGGGTTGAAGGAAACCTGTGTAGGGTTTACTGACAATGAGTCCGTATAAAACTGCATTTTTGAAAATAAAGGACCTGTGTAGGGTTTCTAGGTGACGAGTTCGTGTAAAACTTCATCTGGAAAGAGATAACCTGTGTGGGGTTACTTCGGGATAAGTTCGTGTAAAACTTCTGGAGGGACCGGGGTAAGGTAATTTCGTGTAAAACTTCTCGATGAACCGGGGTTAGGTTATCGTGAGATAAGTCCGTGTGAGACTTCTGGAGGAACCGGGGTAAGGTTACTACAGGATAAGTTCGTGTAAAACTTCTTGATGAACCGGGGTAAGGTTATCTTGAGATAAGTCCGTGTAAGACTTCTGGAGGAACCGGGGTAAGGTTACTACAGGATAAGTTCGTGTAAAACTTCTTGATGAACCGGGGTAAGGTTATCTTGAGATAAGTCCGTGTAAGACTTCTGGAGGAACCGGGGTAAGGTTACTACAGGATAAGTTCGTGTAAAACTTCTTGATGAACCGGGGTAAGGTTATCTTGAGATAAGTCTGTGTAAGACTTCTGGAGGAACCGGGGTAAGGTTACTTGTGGAGGGTGAGTCCGGGTAAGACTTCGTTTGAAAATTGAGAAGGAACCGGTGTAGGGTTACTTTAATGATAAGCCTGTGTAAGACTTTTTCTTGAAAGAAAAGGAACCGGTGTAGGGTTACTGGATGATGATCAAGTGGATGATTGTCCTGTTTGGTTTCGGATGTTAACCCACGATCTGGAATTTGTAAAGGTAGACGGTAATCATCTTTGTATTAACCTTTCCTTGGTACTTTGGTTGACAGAGCAACTGGGTCGTCTGGACGACTCATTATTGCCCCTGTTTCTGAGGTGGGAGAGGAAGACCTGTGAGGTGCTGATAGTTGTTGATGGACCAATCTTCTTTTGGTAGGCAGGTGACAGGACATAGTCGTACGCTTTGATCCCTATCTTTTGCCTGGACCGCCCTTTCGGGTTTTCAGTCCACCGGGATACCCATTTTTGCCCAAGCCGCCTTTTCAGGTTTTCGACTTGCCGGGTGTACAAATTTTTCATTTCATCCCTTATTTTTGCCCGAATCCTTTTGGTTCGCCGGGAAGCCCTTATTTTTGCCTAGGTATGTCAACCTAGCGGGTCTTTGATTGTGCGTAATATCTTTTCGACTATGTCCATGCTCTTAGACTATAGGGAGGTGCCTCTGGCTGCTTGTGTTGCCATGTCACCAGAAGATCTTTATTTGATCGTCCAATGCCCTAAGTGATGGAGATTTGCCCCAGGTAATAGACACTGATCACGCCATGCCCCTTGCTTGGAAGTGTTTCTTCCATTTGAGGTGACTCCTTTGTTGAGAAGACTTTCGTTCATTGGATATTCATTGCGCAAAGTTCTCTGCTGTTCAAACAAATAATCATATGTAAACAATGTCATCTTAAGAATGCAAAACTTATGTTTGTCTTGAAATTTTTGAGAATGCATTTTTCAATAAAAGCAAGTGAGTTTTTCTTTGTAAACTGTGATGTCAACTCGTTATTTTACAGCAAGCCTTAAGGAGTCAGGATATCTTTCGTAACAGTATGCTTTCGAACTAACCCATGCTTCAGCTAGGACTTTTGAGGGTTATAACGTGGCTTGGTTCACGGTTTAAGAAACAAAGGATAAAGCCTCAAATTATTTGTACCCACCCGTTCTTCGTGATGTTCTTCAAACCTAAGCTCAGTTGATCGTGCATTAGTCCTTGATTGAATCTTTGCTCTGATTTTCCGGTGATGGTTCGGATGTTGATAACTTATTGTGAATAGGCAGTCATTCCTTTTTGTTATTGTTAAGGGTTTGTAGGACCTCTTTATTTTTGATTTTGTTATCCCTGTTTTTTTTTTTGCCTGAGCTGTTTCCTTTTGGGGATTACAGTCAGCGGGATGCCCCAGTTTTCGTAAGTCTCCTTCATAGGTTTTGACTTATTGGGCTTTCATTTCTGAGAGATATAAGGACTGCCTGTCCTTATTGATTATTCGGAACCATCACTGTCTTTTTTGTTTTGTAAGGACCTCTTTGGTGCCATTTGTTATGCACCTGGATCAACTGAGAGACTACCCTGCCCCAGGTTATGATTAAGGGTTTTAAATTTCGAAGAGAAAAACTCCTACTTCTTTGGCTCAGAGGGGTTGACGAGGGATTATCTTCCTTATAACTCCAGTGTTTAGGAATTGAAACAATGTCTGTACCTCATCAGCGGGGTCTGTTCAAAAGCATACTGTAGATCGTGGTATCATTTTCGTCATCCTCCCTCAAGAGGCTTAGAATTAATAACCAAGAGTTGATCATCACAAAAATATGAAAACAGTTTTAAGTATGGTAAACATAATTAATTCAAGACAAACATGTGTAATGCATTCATGAAATAAAAGAGTTTAACATGACAATTATTTATTTGAACAAAAAAGGAAAAAATACAACTTGAATTCAAATGAACAAAAATCTCTCCATCCTAGCCATGTTTTGGCAAGGGAGCAGTGGTCACATTGGGAGTCTCGGCAGGCTCGAATTCAATCTCCTTAGCATCGATCATATTCTGGATCTTATATTTTAGCGCCCAACAGTCCTCAGTGTCGTGCCCCGGGCTATTAGAATGGTAAGCACACCTTGCCTCTGGGTTGTAGTTTGGAGAGGAGGTCTTGGGATTTGCAGGAGGGTTGATCACCGCAATCAGATTCATTTTCAACATGTGCTGCAATTCTTGTGACCACGACATGTTGATGTTGGTGAATTGTCTTTTAGGCTCGTCCGGCCTTCGCTGATTTCCCTTTTGTGGTTGTCGGCGTGGTGCAGAACCAGAGATCATGACTGCCCCTGCCTGTTGGTCATGACGACTCTTTTGACCGTATGCAGCATTAGACTCTTTCCTGCCCGTGCAGGGCTTTTTGTGAGTATCAGAAGGTGTGGCCTCTTGAATCTTCCCACTCTTGATACCAGCTTCAATTCTTTCCCCAGTCAGAATGAGGTCGGTAAACCCTGCAGACGAGTTACCAATGAGATAATTGAAAAACGTCCCAGAGAGGGTCCCCAAGAACATATATACCAATTCCCGGTCAGTCAACGGAGGCTGCACCCTGCCAGCCAGATCCCTCCACTTCTGTGCGTACTCTTTAAAACCTTCACTTGACCCTAGCGACATATCCTGGAGTTGGGTACGTGTAGGAGCAAGGTCGGCATTATATTGATACTGCTTGTAAAAAGCAGTAGCCAACTCCTCCCAGTTACGAACTTTGGTCCCATCCAGCTGATAGAACCATTCGAGGTGATTCCCTGAAAGACTCTCCTGGAAGAAGTGGATCCACAAGTTCTTGTCCACAGTGTATGGTTGAATCTTCTGCACGTAAGATCTGAGATGCAGCCTGGGACAGGATGCCCCATCATACTTAGCAAAAGAAGGAACCTTGAATTTGTGTGGGATCACCACACCAGAAGATAGACCCAGGTCTTTGAAATCCAACCCCGACACTTGTTGAATTTCCATGGCATTCAGACGATCCTCTAGTTGTTTGTACCGGTCCTCAGCTGGAGGGTACTGCTCATCATTGAACTCCGTCTCGTTGTCGGAGACCACTGGACTAGGAACCTCTCTCTCATGGGGACTGCCTTTCCCCACAGATGGAGTTGTCCTTTCAGCTTCATCCTGCAGTGTGTTCCCAGATCTGCGTCTAGGGCTGAACAAAACAGTCCTCTTTTTCTTCTTCTGAATCAGAGTCTTCAATTCCTTCTGACCCTGAGCTAGGTTCATAATCAACTCCTGGAACTGGGCATTCTGGGCCTGGAGAGCCTTGATGGATTGCTCAGTAGACGATTTAGGATTCATGACGATCGGCTGAAATAAACAGCGAAGAAGGTAAGCAACCTGTCAAAAGGGTACCTGCAATGCAATGATATGGATGTATGCATGCAATGTTTTCAAGGATCTCGCAGGGTAAACAAGAAACCGTTAGAGTTTGAATTTTGTAGCTTGATTGAAGGAACTGTATATTATGGAGAGTCCTTCTTCAAGTGTCAAAGGCTCACCATATCAAGTGGGTCATAGCCCCTGACTTTAGTCATCATGTCTGGTTTTGGTTTCCAAACAAACTTGGTTAGGGGAACCTTCTTCAAGAGTCAGAGCTCACCATATCAAGTGGGTCATAACCCCTGACTTTAGTCATCATGTCTGGTTTTGGTTTCCAAACAAACTTGGTTAGGGGAACCTTCTTCAAGAGTCAGAGCTCACCATATCAAGTGGGTCATAGCCCCTGACAACTTTGGCTAGAGGAAAATAAATCCTCTTTTCCCCTTGCTAGATGTTTGATTTATCATGACCTGCATCACAAGCCTTTGAGATCCTTGAAATGGGTTAGGATGTATGCAATGGTATGATGTTATGGTATGCATGGGGTAATGCAAGCAAACCCTGTTATGAGTCCTAATTAAGGACTGCAGACCAAAACCTGCAAGAAACTCAAGTAAAACCTGTCATGAGTCCCAATTGAGGACTATAAACAAAACCTGCAAGTAGTTCCTGTGTCAGATAACAAGCATGCAAGTAGTCAAGTACGAAGGCACACGAGTCACACAAGAGAAGCCCTTAGAGTTTAGGCCAGCATGGGGTCTGGGTAGTACCCTCTTGAAGTTGGTGGGTTCAACCTGTCCTATTAGAAGTAATCGGGTTCTAAGGATCCCAATATCACGGGATTGCTTTCATTGTTCATCGTTTCGATTTAGCCACTGAACTGGCGACCGAAATATTCCAGGAAAGCAACCCTCAATTGAGTGTAGTATCGAGTATCAACCAACCTCGGACTGCGCCAAAGTCAGTTATCTCACTACCCTAAAGAGGCCAAGATAGTTCAATTAAGGTTCCTAAGGTCTGTTGATGCTTCATGACACCGCGCGGAGGCCTCGTACTCTCCTTGACTGAACTCAAGGGTTACCGGTACACACCAAAGTGCCACATCAACGTAGCAGACTATTTCAACCATGTCGGTATACCCCGCACAGTTCCCTCACAGCCTTGTTGCTACTTTCTAAGAAGGTATCCCCCAGCTCCGGGTTAGGATCTATAGAACTCCCAAGCAACCCACAATTTAAAGCAAGCAAAGAAAACAATTGAAAGCACAGTTATGAAATATCCCTAAGGTACACCTCACTTTAAGTTTAAGTCCCCAGCAGAGTCGCCAGTTCTGTGATCGGTGGATCTGGAACTGACTGTTTAACGCTGGTTCGCGAAATGTCGCGGAAGCAAGAGTCGCCACCGTCTTTTATTTTCTCCAAATGGAAAGGACAAAAGCACAGAAAAATTCCTTAAAGAGACTGCTCTCGGTTCGGGAGGTAGGTTATAGAAAGGGAAGGTGTTAGCACCCTTTCTATCCATGGTTATCCATGGGCTCTTAGATACTTGCTCAAAAAATGTGTTGTTTGCTTTTCAACTGTGGGTTTTAAAAAAAAGATTTCTTTGAAAATTCCAGTTCGACTCTTGTATCAGTCCTCAAGAGTGTTTGAAAAATTGCTTTCGAAAGCTTTTTGAAAAGGTGTAGGTGTGAAAAGTATTTTTTGATTTGTTTTGAAATTTAGAGCAAGTATCTAGAGTCGTCTACCTACCCTAAGGAATTCGTCTGTGTAAATGTCCTTTAAAGTAGTGCCATCCCACCATTGAGAGGTAGGTAGCACCACCGTTGGAGGTGTTCGGGTCAATTCGAGGTTCGGGACATGGTGATCACCAGAGCAATAGGAATATACCTTAGAAGCTACCCTCATGCCAGGTTCCCGGATCATGAGGACTTACTAAGACATCCTCTACTCGACGATCACCTTTCGAGGCAAGGCAACAGTGAGGCGTACCCTAGGGGTGGTGTGTGATTTGTGTGTCATGTTCATTTATTTTTGTCTTGTCATGTTAGGGGTGATCTACGCGTTTGTTTTTATTTTGTCATTCATTCTTGCATGCATTTATTAACAGTTAAAAAGATGCGGAAATTAAAAGTTCTAAACTATTACAAAGGCGCGGGTCCACATCGCCAAATTAAAATCCAGGACCCGATTTGACAGAAAATAACGAAGTAGAGTGCGAGAAATATAAAATGTCCAATTACATGGCTTTGGGAGAATTACATTGATATTATAAGAAATAAAATAAAATGAGCGAATTGAATTCAAACTGAAAGCGAGGGCGTTGGACCCTTTTTAATGAAATTAAATTATTATTATTAAATTAATGAAATTAAAATGAAAAAAGAAATTATTTTTGAGGTTTTTTGTATTTATGGTTTTTTATGTGAATTAAATGAAATTAAAATATTAATTAACCCTAATTCTAGTCCCTTTTTTATTTATTAAGAAAACATGTTAAAGTTAAACCTAAAATTAATTAATTAATGGCAAGATTTATTTACGAAAATAATATTAAATAATTAATAATGATAAAGGAAAAGAAAAAGAGATAAAAATAATTAAAACCCTAATTCTACCAATTTTTAAGTTTATTAAGAAAAGATATTAAAATTAACCCTAAATTTAAACCTAATTAATTAGTGAGATTTATTTACAAAAATACTAATTAAATAAATATATTTTGATATTTTGTCTTTTCTGATTTTTTGTTATTTTTATATTTAATGAAAATAAATTAATTGAAGAATTTAAAGGAAATTAATTAAATCAAATAAAAATAGAAAATATAAAAGAATAGCAAACCTTGGGGGGTTCTGTCCCCAATTGGAGGTGTAATTGTGGTAATTAGGCCCACTTGTTTAAGGCCTCAGTTGACCTTTCTTGGGAAGCATGTGCGTGTACTGACTGATGCCTATCATGTTCTTCACATCTGGTCCCTTGGATAGTGGTTACAGGCCATGTGGCGCGTTGAGATTGTGAGTTGCATGGCAGACGCTGAAGCTTGAATTGCATAGGAGCATGATTATAAAAATAACATGAATGAAGTGAGGGGACCTGGGAATCGAACCCAGGTCCCAGGGATTACCAATACCAAGCCTGACTAGTGGAGCTAGTGATGCGCTTTGTTTATTATATGGCCAATGAATGATATAAGATAAAATAAGCGTTAGTGCTCTTTTTTCGCGCGAAATTCAAACCACTCAATCAGATGGTGCCACCTACTCTTCTTCTTCCTCGTTTTGCTTTTTTTCCTGAAACATAAAAGGGTTAGCGGGGGTTTTAAACCCCCCCAAAATATGCCATTTTTCAAAATAGCGATTAGGCTATGGTATCACATAAATTAGGCGCGAGGGGTGTGTTGTATTCGTCTAAGCTCCCTGATTTCATCCATGGTATTAAGGTGTCCTGATTTTACAAGATTCAAAAACGCCCAATTCCACAGCTTGGTAACCCTAGCATGCATCCATGGTGAAATCACGCACAATGCTTAAAAACTCAATTAAATCATGTAGTTAGCTTCGTAATGAGTCAAATAACACAAATCAAATATTAAAAACTACAGAAAACGCATGATGCAAGAATGTGAAAAAAGTTCTGTACAGGACACGATTGTTCTCACGTTTCTTGGTGTTAGAGCTTATGGTTTTGATTCAAACTCCTTCCTTGAAGCTTCAGGAACACGATAGAATAATTATTTGGCCTTGAATCGCACTGGAAGATGGTTTTCAGTATTTGAGTTTTTTCCAAAAAATGCAAAAGTGGTAATGATGTTCTTGCGCAGCTCAGAGGTCCTTAGGAGTAGGGTTTGCATCAGTATATATGTGTGAATGATTAGGGTTCAAAATTTGGTCCAAAGAATCAATGAATTGATGGAGAGAATATTTGATTTTCCATGCATATATTTTTCAATCTTTTCATGCAACTTTGATTCAAATCATGTCCAATTACCAAGATTCTTTCCATATCTGATCATGCACGAAATATTGAGTGTATTCCATGCATAAAAAGATTTAAAAACTTAGGTTTAGTATTTCCCACATATTTATTTTAACTAAATGAATTATTAGCATTTAAAAATTCAAATAAATAAATAAAAATGATGAATAACTTCCCTTTGGGCCAAATGGTCGTGCACATGCCTTGGATAATGATTCTTGGAAGAAAAAGAGGCCCATTAGCATTTTTAAGACATTTGAAGCAATGTTGACTTTTCAAAATATCCAAAAATTTCCCAACTTCCACAAGGCATATCTTGCTCAATTTTTAATCTTTGATCATGTTCTTGGACATTTTGGAAAGGTATTGAAGTCCTATAACCAATTCCTTTGGTCCCATGTCATTTTGATTTACCAATCTCAAGTTATGGCCTTTGACTTAAAGTCCCTTTTTGTTGACTTTTGAAAATGACCTATAATGTTGAAATTGATAACTTTTTGTGAGAGCATTTCTTGGACTTGAAGTGTGAAGAGGAGTTGTAGGAAATGTCTTTCTCTTCAAAATGAGCTTTGGATGGAATTTTTCTGATAATCCATGTGGAAGTTATGCCTTGGTCAAGTTACAGTTGACTTTTTCAACTGTCCAAATATGGAAACTTTTGCATTTTGAGACTTTTTGAGCCAAGCTTTGAGAATCATGATCAAGCATTGATCAAATGATGTTTGTGGCTTCAAAATGAGATGTTGACCAAAAATTTGAACTTTTGACTGTCAAATGACCATTTTGCCCCTACAGTTGACTGTAGTGCAATTAGGGTTTTTGACTGTGCAATTTTGTGCTGTAAGTCTTGAAACTTGGTATGAGGATGCTTGACCATGTTTATAAGCATGTGGGACTTGATTGGGCCCTTGGAAAATTCATTTTCTTTGTCAGAACCAAAACCCTAATTTTTTACTGTTAGGAGGCTTTTGAACTGTGCAACCCTTGGGGAGATTTTGAAGCTTTGACTTGGCAAATCTTGAAGAATATGGGAGGGAAAATTTTGGGGTACAACAATGATTCTCAAGGAAGGGATCTGGACTTCGATGGGTAGAACAACTTCCATATCATATACCAGAGAGAAAGGAGTTGCCCCCGTTGACGTGTGTGCTGAAGTATGGTAACCATGAAGAGAAAATGGTAACATCTCGTGCCAGTCTATATATGTCACTGTCATCTTTTGTATGATCTTTTTGATGTTTTATTGGCAGCCTCTACAATGCCATTCATCTTCTTCCAGTAAGGAGAAGAGTTATGATGCTGAATCTTGAATTGTATGCAGAGCTCGGTGATCATAGTATTATTGAGATTGATACCATTATTCGTAATGATTCTTTCTGGAATACCATACCGACAGATAAGGTTATGTTTGATAAACCGAGCCACGATGTTCTTGGTAACAGAAGCAAAAGAGGCTGCCTCTACCCACTTCTTGAAGTAATCAATGGAAACAAGGATGAAATGGTACCCATTGGAAGCGGTAGGTCTAATCTCTCCAATCATATCAATGCCCCACATTGCGAATGGCCAGGGAGCAGTCAAGATCTTCAAGGGAACCAGAGGCACATGTACTTTATTATCATAGATCTGGCACTTGTGACAAGTTCGAGAATGTTAATAACGGTCTGCTTCCATAGTGGACCAGTAGTACCCTTCCCTCAGAATCTTCTTAGCCATTATGTGCCCACTAGAATGGGGGCCAAAGGTACCTTCGTGCATATCTGCCATAATCTTCTCTACTTCACTCTTGTCTACACATCAAAGTAGAGTAGAATCCTGGTTGTGCTTGTAGAGGATTTCGTTACTGAGGAAAAACTTGGTAGAGAATCTTCTTAGGAACTTATTATCATTGATTGAAGCTCCCTCAGGATACTCTTGAGCTTCGAGGTATCTTTTCACTTCATGGAACCAAGGTGTGTCCCCTACTTCTTCAGTACCCACTTAATAACAGTGTGTTGGTTCGTCTAATCTCTTAATAGTGATCTGAGGAGCTTCATTATCCCATATGACTTTAAACATGGACGACATAGTAGATAGCACATCCGCTAATTGATTTTCCTTTCGTGGAAAATGCTCAAAGGTAACTTCTTCAAAGTGTGGAATTAGTGTCAGCACATGCTCTCGGTAAGGGGTGAGATTAGGATGCTTTGTATCCTATTTTCCTTTGATTTGACTGATCAACAGGGCCGAGTCTCCAAATACACTCAAGAATTTGATTCTCAAGTCAATAGCAGCTTTGAGGCCCATAATGCATGCTTCATATTCAGCCATATTGTTGGTACAGTTGAAACATAACCTAGCAGTGAAAGGAGTATGACAGCCTTCAGGAGATATGATCACAACACTGATGTCGTTGCCAAGTGCATTAGAAGCTTCGTCAAAAACCATAGTCCATCAGGATCCTCTTTCAGGTCCTTCATCCGGTCCAGGTTCTTCACAATCAGTCACTAACATGATGTTCTCGTCCGGGAACTCAAAATTCATGGATCGATATTCGTCCACATCCTGATGAGTCAAATGATCATCTAATACACTTCCTTTGATTGCTTTCTGGGTTGTGTACTGAATATCATATTTGGTCAGGACCATCTGCCATCTTGCTATTCTTCCAGAGAGAGCGGGCTTCTTAAAGATGTATTTGATAGGACCCATTTTAGATATCAACAAGGTAGTGTGAGTCAATGTATATTGTCTCAGTCGGCGAGCATCCCATGCCAAAGCACAGTAAGTTTTCTCGAGAAATGAGTATCTTGTTTCACAGTCGGTAAACTTTCTGCTAAGGTAGTATATTACATGCTCTTTTTTACCAGACGCATCATGCTGCCCCAGTACACACCCCATTGAAATCTCCAACATTGTTAAGTACATGATCAGAGGTATTCTCTCAACCGGAGGCATCAAAATTGGAGGCTCTTGAAGATATTCCTTGATTTTGTCAAAGACAGTCTTGAAGTCATCATTCCACTTCACTACTTAATCTATCTTTAGTAATTTGAAGATTGGCTCACAAGTAGCGGTTAGATGGGAGATGAATCTGGATATGTAGTTTTGACGTCCCAAGAATCCCCTAACCTCCTTCTCAATACGGGGAGTTGGAATTTCTTGTATAGCTTTAACCTTTGAGGGGTCTACTTCAATACCTTTGCTGTTGACAACGAAACCTAGGAGTTTACCAGATCTTACCCCAAAGGTGCACTTGTTTAGGTTCAGTCTTAACTTGTACTTCTTCATTCTTTCAAACAGCTTTTGCAGGTGATCAGGGTGTTCTTCTTCAGTCTGGGACCTGGATATCATATATCGACGTAGACCTCTATCTTGTGATGGATCATATCATGAAACAAAGCTACCATGCACACTGATAGGTTGCCCCGAAATTCTTCAACCCAAATGGCATAACCTTGTAGCAGAAAGTGCCCCACTGTGACGAAGGTTGTTTTCTCCATATCCTCATGTGCCATTTTAATATGATTACACCCGGAGAAACCGTCCATGAAGGAGAATACTTTATGTTGTGCTGCGTTGTCAACCAGAACGTCAATATGGGGAAGCGAAAAGTCATCCTTGGGGCTTGCCCTATTCAAGTATATGTAATCCACAAACGTATGTACCTTACCGTCCTTCTTAGGTACCATAACAACATAATCAACCCATTGTGGGTAAGAAGTAACAACTAAGAATCCGGTGTTGAACTATTTCATAACTTCAACCTTGATCTTTTCTGACATCTCAGGATTCATGCGACGAACCTTTTGCTTTACTGGAGGGTGGTCTTCTTTCGTTCGTAAACGATGAACCACCATATCAGTGTCCAGCCCCAGCATGTCTTCGTATGACCAGGCAAAGACCTCAACATAGTCATGTAACATCTGAATTAACAGCTCTTTGACACTATGCTCCAAATTAGCACCTACCTTGACTTCTTTTTTATCCTCTTCGGTACCTAAGTTTACCGTCTCCCCTGGCTCTTCATGAGGTTGTATGGCTCTTTCCTCTTGTTGCAACAGTTTGGCAAGTTCTCCTGGTACTTCACAATCTTCCTCACCTTCGCCCTCGGCTTGGTAGATCGTATTTTCAAAGTCATAATTGGAAATAGCATAATCTTTATCAATGGGATCCATAGTGGATGTAGATCTGCAGTTTGATATGTGGGTGTGTGTAAGAGAGCATAGCTATTTTGATAAAGTAAAAGCAGAAAAGAAAGACAGAGAGCATAAATTTGTATGCAAAACGTCCAATAATTTATTAATGACATATGAAAATGAAGCAATAACCCTCACAAATATACCATTGTGCCTCGAGTAAGACACAAGGCTTTAGAGTTTATATTGTATAAATATTACATATCCCAAAAAACAAAAAGACAATTACTCCTGGATAAAAGTAACAGGAACAAAGTCCTTGGCCTTCCAATTATTTAGTCCCCCGCTGGTAGTCGAGAAGATCCAATTGTCCATGTCGCAGTCACTGTCAGTGTCCTCCAAAGCATTGATTCCATGTTTGCTAATGCGTAGTGGTTTTCCTCTGGTGCGATCGTGACGAACAACCTTTTGAGCTCCTGAAGTAAAATCCAAACTAAACTTGTCAGACTTGTAGGGGATATCAGGGAGTTGGCCCCAATGGTACACCCACCTTCTTCAACTACTGCTTTGGCATCCTTCAGATAAGCCATCTCCAACGAAGGTCTGGTATTCTTTGGAGCACTATAAACAGTCTTGGTAGCAGCAGTTGTCTGAGGAACCTCTTCAAAGTTTTGGCAGGGGGCTTCAATGAACTTGTCGTCTATCTCGACATACCTGAAAGAGTTCAGGTGGCTCACCATATATTCTTCCTCTCCATGGACTGTAACAATCTTTCTATTAACCGGATACTTCAGCATTTGATGCAGAGTAGAAGTAACAGCACCAACCCCATGGATCCAAGGGCGACCCAAAAAACAAGAGTAAGACAGGCGGATGTCCATCACGTATAAAGTGGAGTCAAAAGTCTGAGAACCAACTTTAATAGGGATGTCTACCTCCCTGTGTACCATTCTTTTAGAACCATCAAAAGCCCTCACCAGAGTATTGATGGGCTTCAGTGTGAGTCCTTCACAATCCAATATGTCCAAAGCAATCTTAGGTAAGACATTCAATGATGAACCTGTATCCACCAGAACATGAGCTAGGGTAGTGCCCTTGCACTCGATAGAGACATGCAAGGCGTCATTATGCTTTTTTCCTTTGGATGTCAAATCAACATCAGAGAAACTAAGACCATTGTCAGCAGTCAGACTAGCGACACAGTTCTCGAATTGGTCGGCAGAAGTCTCTTGAGGCATATGAGCAAACATTAGGAACTTCACCAAAGCCTTAGCATGGGCTTCAGAGCATAATAGTAAGGCCAACATGGAAATTTTGGAAGGGGTTTTCCCCAATTGTTCCACAACATTGTAGTCACTTTTACGTATGATTTATAGTATCTCTTCCATTTATTTTTTAGAAGCTTCAGGAATGGTTTCTTTAGGTGCCTCCGTCCGAGAAGGCTCAACCAGTACTTCTTTGCCCCGAGTCTCAGCTGACTCAATAACAGGAGTAACAACAGGAGTGATAGTAGGGGTAATAACAGGAGTAGTAACAGGAACATTAGCAGGAATAACCAAAGGAGCAGAAATAGTATTTGGAGAGATCTCAGGAGAGAATATCCTTCCGCTTCTGGTAATTTTATTGATCCCAACAATGTTGTCATTGTTAGGATCAGTATCTTCAGCAACTTCATCTTTACTAGCCAATAGGTCTTGCTTGACGCCATGGTAGTAGACGTCAGCTCCATAGTTCCAAGGAACAGCCTTATCGGAGGAATATGGTATCGGCCCTGGAAAAGTGATAATCAAAGGAGAAACCTTAGGAGTGGATGTAATCATGATGGGTATTTTGTAGGAGACTCTGGGATAATTGTCGGAAATGGTAATAATTGATATATCTTCACACAGACTTCTTGTAGAGGGAGTCTTCTCAAATAGAATTTCTTTGTTGTTCATCAGGAGTTGGACACCTATCTTTAACAATAAGCAACCATTGGGTAGAGACACACACAGGTGGAAACCTTCACCACAGCCCAGAAATAAACCGGCTCGTAAAAGATTCTTCTTAACAATCGAAAGAGGAGTAATTAGTTCATTAATAGAAGAAACAAACAGGTCGTCATCAACAGCATTAACAACCTGGTCATGCTTGGGCATTGGTGTTGTTATCACATTGGAATTTTCTGGAGGGTCAAATTCAATCTCCTTTGCCTCAATGAGATCTTTGACTTTGTTCTTCAGAGCCCAACTTTCATTTGTGTCGTGCCCCAGACTGTTGGAGTGGAAGGCACATCAAGGATTTGGGTTGTAACAGGGAGATGCAGTATTTGGATTTTTAGGAGCCTCCCTCAGAGTGACCATATTGGACTTCAACAAGTGTGGCAAAAATTGAGATAAAGACATGTTAAGTCAGGTGAACTGCCTTCTGGGCGCATCCTACTTATGCTGATTGTTTTGTTGTTGATTTGGCGCATGGTTGGAGATCATCACAGCTCCTACCGTTGGATGGTGTTCAGATTTGCTTTAATTCCTCTGGCTGTAGGTAGCACTTACTTCCTTCTTCCCAGAGAATGGTTTCTTCATTGTACTTCAAGATGCATATCTCTGAATCTTACCGCTCTTGATACCAGCTTCTACTTGTTCACCAGTCAATATCAGCTCATTAAATCCGGCTGAAGAGCTTCCAATCAAGTGATTGAAAAATGGACCAGACAAAGTACCCAAGAACATATCTACCAGCTCTCTATCAGATATAGGAGGTTGGACTCTTCCTGCAAGATATCTCCACTTTTGGGCGTAATCTTTGAAGCCCTCATTAGAACCCATAGACATGCTTTAAAGTTGAGTACAGGTTGGATCAAAGTCAACATTATATTAGTACTGCTTGTAGAAAGCAGCATCCAAATCCTCCTAGTTGCGGATGTTGCTTCCCTCTAGCTGATAGAACCATTCCAACTGAGTCCCTGATTAATACTCCTGGAAAAAATGCACCCACAAATTCCTATCAGCAGTGTCAGGTTGGATCTTTCTGACATTAGACCTCAGATGTAGCTTTGGACATGAAACCCCGTCATACTTAGCAAACATGAGAACCTTGAACTTCTGTGGAATGACCACTCCAGAGACAAGCCCTAATTCTTCAAAATCTAGACCAGGTACCCTTTAAATTTCCATTACATTGAGACGATCCTCCAGCTGTTTGTATTTGTCATCAACAGGAGGATACTGGTCTTCAGTATAATCAGCCTCTTCTTCATCGGACTATGGGTTATGATCTCCTTATTTTGGCTTCTCCTCCGGATTTCCCCCCTCGTTTGACGGAGTTGCGAATTCTAGAGCTTTCTTTGCAGGTCCTCTGAATCTCCTTCCCATATTCAGGACACCCATTGGCTTCTTTGTCTTCTTTTTCTTGTCTTTGAGAATCAGAGCCTTCAGGTCTTCTTATCCCTTAGCAAGAGCCATGAACATTTGCTAGAATTGAGCATTTTGGGTTTGAAGTTCCTTGATGTTCTGTTCGAGAGCAGTTTCTTTTTGCTGAAATAAACAGCGAAAAGATAAAAAGCCTATTTCGGAATGCCTGCTTATGTAGTGATATGCATGATATGCTTATGCAATGTTTTCAATGACTTTTAAGATTTAAATTTGTTTAGACAAAGAGAAAACAAACATTAATTGCATTAATAAGTTTAAACGGTTACAATGATGCCTCTTGGGATTACAATGGAAGAAACAGAGATAATGCAAAATAAAATCCTAAAACAAAAAGGCCTCAAGTTTCCCATGAGGGCATCCTCTTTGGTGCAATGTAGGCATTCAAACTCTGATCTTCATGAAGTTGTCTTGTGAGATCCGAAACCTTCTTCTCGCTTGCATAGAACTGGGTCTCAAGGGTGTCTCTTTCCTCTTTGAGTTGAATCAAGGATCTTTGCAACTCCTTGAGAGTAGTCGGCATGTCGGGATGGAGAATAATGTAAGGAACATATTTCTCGGTAATAGGCTCCATGATGATAGGTAGGACGACCTCATAAGGCATCATGAGATTTTAAGCGTGTGCTCATACCCACTTAAGATAAGGCTCCAAAGGAATAGAGTTCTTATGCCCCAATTTCTTGCTATCAACTTTGTTCACCATGCCCCAAGCTCGTATGAACCTCTGGTGGTAACCTTAGACATTGTTCTCATAGTCGAATGCAATTCCTCGGACAAGTGCATCATGAGGACCATCTCTCATAGCATAGCAAATTGTCGTAACACCAAACAAGGGTTATAGTTGATTCCTCCCCTAATTCCTAGGAGAGGGACATTATGGAATTCCCTGCAGCGATCAATGATAGTAACATCTCCCAAATATAGAGGACACTAGTGAATATCCGAATGTGTGAGGGACATCAACCTATTAGACCATCTCATGCCTTGATCATTCTTCAAAATAGATTGAGGTAGGTGTGAAATAAACCACCTAGCCAACAGGGGAGTGTAACACATAATGGTCCCTCTTCTTTTCATGGTGCAGGTGTGAAGAGAGTACAAAATGTCCCCAAGTAAAGTAAGAATTGGGTTACGAGACATAAAAAATTTGACCGCATTCACATCTATGAGTTGGCCCGGATTAGGAAATAGTACCATCCCATAGATGAGAAGGGACAACACTTCTTCAAAGGCTTGTAAATCCAGATTATCCCAAAAATAATGAGCCTTCTCAAACAAAAACTTGGCTAGAAACCCTTTGACACCACTTCTTATTTCCCAATTTTCTACAATGTCGGACCATTGTAAATATAGAGCTCGAGAAATCTCCTCGGGTTTTGGGTCTCTTTCCATACCGTTGAAGGGTAATTGATTAAGAATGGGAACTCCTAATAACTGAAAAAACTCCTCTATGGTGGGCACTAATTGGCAATCGGGAAATGTGAAGTAATGGTGTAAAGGGTCAAAGAATTGAAAGAGCACTTTCATCATGTCTTCATCAGGGCTTGAGGTAACCAAATTAAGGAGTCAACCATGTCTCTTCGTGAATGGAGAATTCTCAGGAACCCTTGACGCCAACTCTTTGAGTTGAGGAAGCACTCTTACGAGGTTGAATCGGATAGTATTTCGGAGAGTGGAAGCCATGTCCTACAAAATAATTCAAAGATAAGTCCTAAAAATCCTTGAAATGGTTAGTGCGACATGCCATGTCATGATGTCATGATGTTATGTACAAACGAATATATACAAGCACACAAACAAAATCCTTAGGTTTAGGCTTGCATGGGTTCTGTAGGTAAGTACCCTCTTGAAGTTTAGCTGGTTCAACCTGTCCTTGAAAGTAACCGGGTTCTAGGGAATCTCAATATCACGGATCTTTCTTCATCGACCATTGTTTCAACACAAGCCTCTTTATTGGCGACCGAAATATCCCGAAAGTCTGATCTCAATGAGTGTAGTATCAAGTATCAACCAACTTCGGACTACACCAAAGCCGACTATCTCACTACTTCCTAATGGCCAAGTTGTTCAATTAAAGGTTCTAAGGTCAGTTAGTGCTTCATGACACCACACAACGGCCCTGTATTCTCCTTGACTAAACTCAACGGCTACTGGTACTAACAAATGTGTCACACTAACGTAGCTATCACTTCAACCATGTCGGTATACCCCACACAGTCCCCACGATCTATTGCTACTTACCTAAAAGGTGCCCTAGATCCAGGTGTAGGATCTTTTAGTAACAATCCAAACAATCCATCAAAGATAAAGCATGCAAAACACACAATGTAAAGCAAATAAAGAATGAACTAAACTCTAAGGTAACCTCACTTTTTAGTATCTCCCCAGCAGAGTCGCCAGTTTTGTTATACGGTGGCAGAACCGACTGTTTATACTGGTTTTGCATTTGTATTCACAACTGTTGGGGTAAGCAAGAGTCGCCACTGACTTTTCTTTTATCCAACAAAGGAAAGGGTGAAAAGAACAAAAAAAGACCTTTCAAGATTATTTGAGTAAAGGGGTAGATTATGGAAAGGGAAGGTGTTAGCACCCTTTCTATCAGTAGTTATCTACGAGCTCTTAGATGCTTATCTCATTTTGAAATACCTTGTGTTTTATGTGTTTTTGAAAGTATTTTGAAAATGCCTTAGTGCGACGGACTTTGTAATGTTTCTCGGAATGGTGGAGAATGTATACAAAGTGTTTGAAAATGTTTTTGAAAGAAGTTTTGTGTAAGTGTAAAAATTGTTGAGCTAGCATCTAACAACTATCTAATTTACTCAAAAGGTTGTTCTTTTCCTCTTTTCCTTTAGACAGTGTTATCCTACTATTAGTGAGTAGGTAGCCCTAGTCGTTGGATGTTTGAGGGACAATCGAAGGGACGTTTATACAGTCACAAATATAACTGGGCAAGAAACTTTAGTAACTACCCTAGGGTTTTTAAAATCATACTGAGGCAACGTCAAAAGGATCATCGAGGGACTTATGATCTTTAAACTGTAGGGTAGTCACTAAAATCTCTCACGTTTCGAGAGTTGTGACTGTTTTTTCGAAGGCAACCAAAGTAGGGATACCCTAGAGGTGCGTATGTGCAATTGTGTTGTTTTCAGTTATTTTTGTCTTTACATTAGGTTTGCTAGCGTTTTGTTTTATTCTTTCCATATAATCCTATTAGTCATGCATCTAAACAGTTAATAGTTTCTAGAAATTTAAAATGCGGAAAGATAAAACCTAGCTATTACAAGGCTTCGGGGAGGGGGATTAACTACATGTCCAAAACACAGGGGGGGGGGATAAAGAAAGCAAAGAAGTAAATAGTCCAAATTAATTCTATTACATCCCAGTAGGCAGTTACAAAAAATATGAAAATAAAATGCGAAAGGTAATAACGCGCGTGAATTGAAAGTATGTCAAAAAAATCCTAAGGTATAAGAAAAATATCTTTTTGTTTGTTTTTATTTTATTTAAGAAAATGTTTAAATTAAATTAAGATTAATTAACCTAAATCTAAACTTAAAAGAAAATAGAAATAATTGAAGAAAATTGAAACTAATAAAAGGGAATTAATTCTATTTTTTTTTTTTTGTATTTTTATTATGGAAAGAAGAAATAAAAATGAATTAAAAACTATGTCTAATTAATTTTAATTAAGAAATAAGGTTAAAATAATTAATTAATTAATTTAGGAAATTAATTTAATTAATAAAAAAACCTAAAATTATATTTTTTATGATTTTAATATTTTTGCTGATTAAACAGGTTAAAATAAATTAAGAAAATAAATAAAAGATAAAATAAAAACATGAATGGGCCTGAGTAGTAAAACAAAAACTGGGGGTGCAAGTTCAAAAAAACACGCTAGGCCCAAATTGTTGAAGCCTAGGTTTCCAACGGATCTAGTGAGGAATGCTCTGGAGAGTGCATGGTGGTCTGCACGTTGGAGGCGTTGGATCTGGATTGATGGTTTATGATGCACGCGTTTGGACTTGAAGCATCAGATCTGCAAATAATATGTTAGAAAAATGAAAATGCATGACCTGGGACTCGAACCCATGTCCTCTCTCCAACGCACGCGTTCCTTTACCATCTGAGCTAGCTGATCATTTGTTATTATGAATGAAATGATAATATTATATTAGAAAATGAAACAAATCAATATTTTAAAAATAAAATACGCGTTGATGGGCCCCCTACATTCAATTAGACCAATCATGGCACGCTTTTTTTCCATGCAGCACACGCCGGAGTCAAACTCCAGTCGTATTCTCTGGTGCATCAAAACATGGATCTTGTAAATTTTTTAATTTTAAGACAAAACAAAGACACTATCTTGCTTAAAATTCTGCCCTGATCACGAATCTGGCCTTAGATTGGCCAGTAAGCTCCTATATCCTGAGTTACGAATCAAAAACCCTAGCTCGGTTTGAACATGGCATCTCACGATCTAGGCGTCATGCATTCCATGTAATGCTCTTAACCTGTTCTAAGGATGCCCAGGAACTTATACACACATGTTAAAACATTCAACAATTCGTAAAAATAAATATTTGAATTTGAGATTATACCAAAACGGTGATGACTTGGATCTGATGATCTGGGATGTTTCAAGCTTTGAGAATGGTTGGAATAGGTCCCTGGGAACCTCAGGAGCAGCGTATGATCACTAGTTTTAATTGAGGGTGCCTACAAAACGTGTTTCAATTTTAGCAACTTTGTTTGAAATTTTGGAATTTTTGTGGAGCTCTTGCGGGGCAATCTATTTGTGTCCAATGCTTGCAAGAGTGTTACATATTTATAGGAGATTGAGAAGGTAAGGCAACATGGAAAGAAATCATGCCATAACCATTGTTTTTAAAACATGATTCCCTTTTGAAAATTTTCAAAAAATATGAGATATCATGTGTTGTACCCCAAAATTTGCCCTCCCATATTTCTCAAAATATTTCAAGAAAAATTCACAAGTCCAACCCGGCGCGTAATATTCAGGTGTTCTTTCCCCAAGATATCTCTGATAACGTATTCTCAAATTCAGGTTCGGCTCAAGAGATAATACTTTAAAGAAGGTATCCGAATGTGTGAGTTTTCTTGAAGAAATATGGTGAAAAATTGTGCTGAAAGTGCAGTTTTTACGCGCTAAAAATTCATAACTTGAAGATCGTGGCTCGTTTTGAACCCGTTCCGGTGGCCAAAATTCCGTCTTAACATTATCTACGTTTTCATCTCTCACGGCTGGAAGCCAATTTCGATCAGAAGGTCTTCAAAAATGTGGATTTATCAAGTATTTTCATACAGAAAATTTGTGACAGAAGTTTATTTGCGTCATGTTCAGAAAATCATAACTTGGTCGATTTTCATCGTATCGAGCTGGTTCCGGCGCCAAAGTTTCACAAATTGAGTTGGCTACATTTTCACAGGAGGTATCGAGTTCGAACGGTGTTCAAAAGGCCTTCTTTTTTTGCTCAGAGTGCGTGACACACTGAAAATCCTGAATGCTGAATATTATTTCATCTGGGCCGAAACTTCGAAAATTCATAACTCGGTCAATTTTTATCGGATTGGGCTCATATTTTTACACAAGGTCCCTGACTCATAGATCTACAACTTTGCTTCAAAAGTCGAGACCGGATTATGCTCCTATCAATACCAGTTTTTTATTGAAGAACGTGTCAGAGTCGACACTGGAGCCCAAAATAAGTTTGTCTGAGCTGAAACTTCAAAAATTCATAACTAATTCACCATTTATCCGATTGAGTCAATTTTCGGACAGGAGTTAGTTCTTGATGTCGGCTACATTTTGTTTTCCCATTTCAACTTCAAAAATTGCACTTAAGTCCCTGCGATTTAGCCTGGAAAGTGACGAACTCAAGTGAACATTGGAGGCCCAATTGCACATTCAAAGCCCATTTTCTTTACCCTAATTTCCATTATATAATCACCTTCTTTTCACACAAACCAGGGAGAGGAGGAAAAGAGAGAAAAAACCTTGCCACAACACTGTTAGAATATCAAATTCTTTCAAGAACCCTAAAACCTTGAAATCCTTATTACAAATCCCTCTCTCACTACAAACAAGTCATCACAGTTACAAACCAACACCTCACTACTTCTTCAGTAAGGGTAAGGCTGGCTTGATCTCCATGATCAAAAGGGCATAAAAGCATTCATGTCACTACTTTTCCAGTAAGGGTAAGATTCATTTGATCTCCATGATCAAAAGGGTATAATCATTCATACATGCCATATTGTGCCTAAACATTAAATTTCTTCATATATTGGCTTTATTTGTATTTTATGATTTTATTTAATGTGTTCATGAGATTCAACACTGCAGATTTAGACAGGATCCCATGCAGGTTCATTAAGGAACGTTGAGGCCAAAAGCCAAATGGCCAAAAGCCAAAAGCCAAATGGCCAAAAGCCAAAAGCCAAATGGCCAAAAGAACAACTTATGCATGACACCAATACATGACGAGACAGACATCCTGAGAAGATTAAGGAACGTTGAGGCCAGAACACAAATGACCAACAACCAGAACACAAATGGCCATGAAACCCAATCCAATGGCCAAAGAATGCAGACCACGGTACTCAGGAGTCAATGAACACGCACGTGATGCCAGAAAGTTAAACAAGGCTTTTTGTCTAATGGGCCAAATTACTTCCAAAAAACCTCCTAAAAGGGCCAGACAGCCCCATTGGTTTGCGCATTTTTATTTTTTTATTTGATTTTCCTTTTTATTCTTTTAATTGTTTTTAATTGTTTTCTTTAAATTTATAAATTAATTTTCACAATATAAAATACAGAAAAATCAAAAAAATATTTAATTATTATTATTTCATTATTAATTTATTTTTGTAAATAAATCTTAATAATTAATTTAGTTAAATTAGGTTTTAAAACTTAAATCTTTTTCTTAACAAATTAAAATATGTAGAAATTAGGGTTTTTAACTTTTCATCATTTTTTAATAAATAATTTTCTCATCATCGTTATTATTAATTATTAAATATTTTTGTAAATAAACATGTATAATAAATATTTAGTAAATTAGGTTAAACTTTAATATATATTTTTCATTAATAATTAAAAATAACTTAGAATTAGGGTTTCTTTTAATTTTAATTTTAATTTTCTTATTTCATTAAATACAAAAAACCTAAAAAACACTTCTTTTCTTTTAATTAAATGATTAATTAACTTTTAATTCTATTTAATTTCAAAAGGGTCCAACGCCCTCGAACGTTCAATTTCAATTTCTATTTCGCACGTTATTTTATTTTCTCGTGAATATTATGTAATTGCTCAAGCCATGTAATAGTAATTAGGAATTTATTTACTTTCCGCATTTTTTATTCAAACGGGTCTTTGTTAATTTGGCGATGTATAGACCCGCGCCTTGTAATAGCGTAGGATTTTACTTTCCGCATTTAAATTTCTGCACTTTTAAATTATAATTGCATAAAAGAATGTATGGCCTAAATTAAAAACAAGCGTAGATCATCATGATACATGTAAAAGATAAAACATAGCATGAAAACAACACACAAATTCACACACCACTCTTAGGGTACGCCTCACTGTTGCCTTGCCCTCGAAACGTGGTCGTCGAGTATAGGACGTTTTAGTAAGTCCTTATGTCCATGACATGATCCAGTTGCCATGAAACGGTTGCCTCAGAATTAAAAAGGATCAATGGCATAAGGGTAGCTTCTAAGGTGTCCTACTGTTGCTCTGGTGACCACACTGTCCCTACAAACGAATTGACCCGAACACCTCCAACGGTGGTGCTACCTACCTCTCAATGGTGGGATGGCACTACCTTAAGGACATTTACACAGCCTAATTCCTTAGGGTAGGTAGATGACTCATAGATACTTGCTCTATTAAAAAACAATCAAAACTCTTTTCACACTGACACTTTCAAAAAGCTTTCAAAACAACTTTTCAAACACTCTTGAGGACTGATACAAGAGTCGATCTGAAATCTTTAAACGAAACTTTTTCAACCCACTCACACTTTGAAAAGCAAACACTTTTGAAAACACAATGAGCAAGTATCTAAGAGCCCATGGATAACCATGGACAGAAAGGGTGCTAACACCTTCCCTTTCTATAAATCTACCTCCCGAACCGAGAAACTATCTCATAAGGAATTTTGCTGTGCTTTTGTCCTGTCCATGTTGGAGAAAAAAAAAGACGGTGGCGACTCTTGCTTCCGCGACATTTCGCGAACCAGCGTTAAACAGTCAGTTCCAGATCCACCGATCACATCATGCCATTTCCATCCTTGAATGTATCTGGACATATTTTGCACAAAATAATGGGCCTTAAGGCTGACCCAAAACACCAGCCCATATGTCAAAATTATTAACCTATTATTTTATGTATTTATTTAATTTTGAATTAAACAAAAATCAAAATACATATACATAAAATCAAAGGCATGCAAAAATGGATTTATAGGTCCTCCATAAAGTCATGAGAATGTTTAAACCACAAAAAGTTAGGTCATTGACCTAAAAGTTCACTTTTTCTCAATGCATAGTCTTTGAATTTTCTCAAATTTTCCTAACTTGGGCAATCCATAACTTTCTAAATTTTAATCTCATGATGATGATCCTTGTCTTTTTGGAAAGCCCAAGATGTCTACTTCAAACCCTCTTTTGATCAATTTTTCATTTTAAGATTTATCTTGATGTAAATGGTCTTGACAAAAAGTGTCTTTTGTTGACCTTCTGAAAATGACCTGTAATGTATGAGCTTGTGTCTTTCAAATGGTGCATTTCTTGGACTTGAGGGAAAAAGAGAAGTTGTATGGAATTTGATTCTCTTCAAAATGAGGTTTTGTTAGGGAAAAATGGATGAAGTATGAGAAAGTTATGTCTAGTCAAAGTCCAGTTGAATTTTCCTATAGAAACCCTAATTTGCAATTCCTTGACTTTTGACGAATTAAGGGAATTCCTTGAGGAATCATGATCAAAATTTTATAAAATGATGAATATCACTTCAATATGTTGATCTTTACCAAAAATCTTAAAGTTTAACAGTATATGGGCCACAATAGACTTTTGACCTAGTATAGTTGATTTTCAAACATTTGAGCAATTGACTGAGCAAACTTGTAGTGTAAGGCATGAAATTTGTCATGGAGCATCTTAAAGACATATTAGGACTATGTAAAACATTTGAGACCTTTGGAGCTCACACATCTTGGTGAAAAGTGAAACCCTAATTAGAGGTTCATTGCTTAGGAGGAGAATTTGTCTGATCAATTCTTGGTCAACCTTGAGCAATTTAAGACCTCAATGAGCATGTCTTGAGTAAAATGAGAGGGAAATTTTGGGGTACAACATCGTGACTTCTTAGGGAGCTGATAAGTTCTTCAAGAGAAATTTTATCCAGATCTTTGGATAGTTTTAATGTTGTGATCATGGGTATCCATTGCTTGGGTAAACTTCTTATGATCTTCTTTACATGATTTTTTGAGGAGTACCCTTTGTCCGGAACTTTCAATATTGCAACCACAGTTTGAAATCTTGAGAACATTGTCTCAATAGTTTCTTCTTCCATTTTGAAAGCTTCGTACTTCTGGATGAGTGCAGGAGCTTTGGTTTCTTTGACTTGTGTGTTTCCTTCACGCGTAATTGTCAAGGAGTCAAACATGTGTTTTGTTGATTCTCTGTTTGTGATTTTCTCATACTCTGTGTACGAGATACCAC
Organism: Vicia faba; assembly: GCA_948472305.1. Classification (NCBI taxonomy): domain Eukaryota; kingdom Viridiplantae; phylum Streptophyta; class Magnoliopsida; order Fabales; family Fabaceae; genus Vicia; species Vicia faba. The sequence continues at coordinate 1,128,724,820 of OX451739.1, read as the reverse complement.
TCAAGATAATTGTTCTGGCCTTGTGATGATTTCTGAATTCTCTGTTTTGATGATTTGTCATTCTTTTTCTGTCAATCTCCTAACCGTTTTCATCACTAGGATGAATATAGCCATCAGTCACCATATACCATAGATCAGCATCATGAGCTAGAAAGAAACTTTGGATTATGTCTTTCCAGTAAATAAACTTTTCACCATCAAATATTGGGGGTCTTCAGCTGATTCTGTCTTTCTCATCATGATAATCATTGCTGATGATTTGACTTGGTCCGACCATAGTGTTTTTCTTGCTTGGATCTTTTTCTGACACGGTTAAGTGTTTGTACTCAGAACCAGGCGCTCTGATACCAATTGAAGAATGGAAAAACACAAGAAGGGGGGTTGAATTGATATTAAAACTTAAAATTAAAGACACTTTGGTTATCCAGGTTTGTTTGAACTCAAACTACTCCAGTCCACCCGCCAAGGTGATTTCGCCTCTCTCGAACGAGGTCTTAATCCACTAATAAAACTTGATTACACAAATACAATGACAATTGTCAATGTCTTCTTGAGTCTAAACTACAACCTAGTTTTCTCAAGGAATTACAAAGTAATAATTTAAAGGCGTGTACAAATATGTTTTCTAACAAAAAAAAATATCACAAAAGTGATGTATTACACAGTTGAAGAGCACAAGGTAGAACTGGGTAAATATTTCTCTTTTTCGTGCGCAGTCGTTATATCCTTTGATATCTTCTTCACGTCTTCTTGAAATAGGCAATTCATGAGAAACATAAGAAGATGCTTTTTGAAGGTTGATGAAGTGTAGTTAATGTTGTTTCCAAAAGTGAAGATCGTGTCTTGATTCAACTGTTACTTTTGATTTTCCATGAATAAATTGTAATGCTTCAGAACATGCTCACATCAGAAGATGAATGTTACTATTGAGACTCTTTTTGCTTTCCAGAACTTTACATATCAGAATATCAGAATTCTTGTTTCACAGCTTTAGTGCATTCAGAAGTTGTAACATAGAACTTCTTCATTTATCGTTTTACATGGATTTGCTTCTAAGTATGTTGTGTCTGAATATATATTTAAAACGAAACTCTCTTATCTTCTTATATCAGAACTTCCGGGGATGTAGAACAAAAATTATGTTCTACATCATAACTTCTCATCTTCTATGCTTCTTACATCAGAACTTCTCTGCATATTAAAATACTTTATTAGAGAGCATATATGTTCTGTATACATATCATGTGTTTATTATCATCAAAACTCTTACAGGGATGTAGAACCAAACTATGTTCTAACATAATTCTATGCAGACTTGAAGGTTATTACAGTGATGGAAGGATGTAGTTTCTTGAGTGAATTTTTGTGTATTTTTCTCTGTGTATCTCCTGTTTTCTTTTTATTTGTTGTCTGCCTTTATAAGTGAGAAAGATGAGACTTTAGGGGCGAAAAAGAATAACGTTTAAACTATTCTAGATACTACTCCATTGTTTTTCTAACACAACTTTAAATTACTATTTTGGTGATATCCTTGGTGCAGGTTTTGCAGTAGCAGCATAGGACATCAGACTGATATGTTTGGAGCTTTATGCAAATTTTGTTTTCTCATGGATAGTATGGATAAAAAGATAGACAAAGGTTATTTTTGGCAAGGTTTTGTGACCGTTGTAACTGGGCAGCAGCATACTTGTTCCCATTTTGATGCAAGGTTTATATTGATAACATGTGATGTTGTACTGGTTTTTTTTTGCTGATTATTCTCATGTTACAAATGGGCCTGTTGTGATCTATTTGGAGAATCGGGCTCTATTTGTATTATGGATCTTTTATCTTATAAACTAACTAAACTTCAACCTCATTTTCCTTTTTTTCATGGGCTGTCAATGATGGTGGTCGCAAAGACTTTACGAGCATGTATGGAGCTTATTCGGAATGAATAGATTGGTGTCAAATTGGAGGGAGCTCGATCATGCCACAAAAATTTGAAGAGTTACCATGAGATTTTTAGACTTAGACTTGATTTTTACTTTGTAAATTGGAATCCCAAACAATTTGTAATGGAAAGTTCACATGAACTTAATTTGTACCCTTAAAATATGAACAATCATACATGCTTTAGAGATCTTGGATGTCTTGATGAATATGACATAAACATGTTATTTTGAATGAAAACAGGCCTCTATCCCTTTTTCATATTTGTAGCTCGTTCTTTGAACCCAAAATGAGTCATGAATGAATGATTGGCACTTGAAGAAACCTCTGACCCAATTACAAGCTTTATGTTTCGACTTCTAATTAATTCTCACGTATCGTCTTCTAAACTCAATCTCAAATCAAATATTTTAATAAAGTAAATGCCCTATGAGCTTAAAAATATCCAACATCTATCCAATAATCATCACTGCTCTAACACCAGTGATTCCCAATGCCAGTATCAAAATGATTAATGAATTTTTAAACTCAACTTCTTGTTTTCATGAATTACCACCACATAAGAATCAAGTGTCTTGAAAAAAAATTATGACATGAATTGAATCTAGGAGTTAAAGACATCTCAAGTCAAGAAATGACCCATGATGATTCAATAACTTTCAAGGTATTCTAGGCTTAATTTGTCTTCGGTCTTGGAAGCAAACTCATAAACAAATCTATTTGTGATACTTAGCAAATAGAATCACCTAGAAACATTGAAAATTGAAGAAGTTATAACCATTCGAACTTGAACTTGAAAATGTTGACTTTTTGGTCAATACAATTGATTTTTGATCATCTGAGCCATTGACTAAGCGAACTTGCGATGCAAGGCATGAGATTTGATATTAGCATTTTTGAATACATATGAAGCATCATAAAATCCACACGAGACCTTGGAAACCCGATCTTGCTTGAGAAATACCAAACCCTAGTCATGGACCCAATGCTTAGGAAGATAATTTGTCTGATCAATTCTTGAGCCACCTTGAGCATTTAAGAAACCCTAGGAGAATATCTGGAATGAAAACTGGGAGGGGAAATTTTGGGGTACAACAGTTGCCCTTGTTCAATCTTCTTGAACCTGAAGAGTTAGATTGGCATGTCTGCCACTCGTAACTTGAAGGTAAAAGATGATTGAACACTTAAGTGCCCAGAAATTTGCACTCGCTTGTTCAAGAAGAAAATCTATTGGTTGATCATACCGGGAATGGGCTTAAAGATGCCATTTGGAGAGTGAAGGAATATTGTCTTGTCTTGTCTCAAGTATTAATCTTCAATCTGCTCATGTAGATAGTTGTCTTGTCTTATTTCAAGTATTAATCTATAATCAGTTGTTCACATATAGTTGTCATGTCTTGTTTTAGGTATTAATCTGTGGCCGATCATCCAAATAGTTGTCTTGTCTTGTTTCAGGTAATAATCTGGAACCCGCTTTTTGTTTGTCATAGAGATAGTTGGCCCAACTTGTTTTGGGAATTAATATCTGACCTATTTTAAGAATTTTTGAGGTAATTACCCCGTCTTGTTTCGGGAATTAATCTACAAATTGTTGTTCACGGACAATTTCCCTATCTTGTTTCAGGAATTAATTTGGAACTGTTGACAATTGTTGATGATATTTTTCTCTTGATTGATCTTTCCTGAAAAGGTAAAGAGTTAGCCGTATGCAATGCCATGATATATGAAATGCATTGCGTAATGATGTTCTCAAAACAAATGAGACTGCTATATGCGTTTCGTATGCATATGCTATGATGTTGGTAAATGATGTATGAATGTGAAATGTTGTTGAAATGCATCATTGTCTTAAGAAAATAAATCCATGACTATTGCTGGGGATGAAGAGTATGTATCTTTAACCTTGTTTAGAGTGCTTCCACTAGGAATTCATGTTTGTTGTTTGAGGAAACCATACAGAGAATGTTGATTTCTGCTTGGGGAGTAGAGTTCAGGAATCTTGGTTGTCCATTGCTCTATTGAGGAATTTAATTCTTATATACCCTAATTGGGGATAAAAGAGATGATTAAACTTCCGATTTTTCTGGTGAAGATAAAGTTAACTGGTATCTGGTTAAATTCCAGGCTTTGCAACAACTTTCTGGAAATAGTGGCAATTATACTGGGGAAGAGGAGTTTTGTCAGTGATTTACAGTAGTCTAAGGATATTGTAATTTGTTGGGGAAATAAACCCTTTTGAGGAAATTATTCTGGCGACCTTATTGGGGAGATGAATTCTTTTCTGGAAGAACATTTACAAGGTTTCTCTTCCGGTTTTGGAAGGCCAAACTCGATTGGGGAAGCGAATTTCCAAGAGATATGTTGATTGGAAACTTTGAAAATAAATTGTGTGAATTTACTTTGTGGGGATAATCTCATAAAAATTGCTTTGTGGGGTTTTACGGACAGCTTGAGTGTCATCTCAACTCCTAGATTCTTGAGTAAATGCTTATTATTGTTCTCATGCATATTTTTGTTAATAGTTAATCATGTTCATATGCATATGTTCATTCAATTTTAGTCATTGGACGTTTTTGCAATAAAAACAGAAAAATAAAAAGTTTGCACTTCAAAAGGTATTTGTATTGATAAGTTGCCTATAAACAGGCGATTTTGTACAAAGAGACAAAAATCCTATTAAGAGGAAATCGTCGTGAAACGAAAGGAGTACAAAGTGAAAACACACACACACACACACACATATATATATATATATATAGCCATGTGGAAGTGATCTCATTGGGTTCCAACTCTGCTATTGCCTCTATGTCTTCAAACATCTCATCCCTTGTCGCCAGAAAGAGTCGATTGAATTGATCTTGTACCATTTGAACTTTGAGTTTGGTAATAATGTTAGCTGTAGTGATCCAACAGAATATAGTTGTACGCTTTAATCCCTAAATTTTTCCTGGACCGCCCTTTCGGGTTTTCAGTCCACCAGGATACCCTTTTTTTACCCAAGCCGCCCTTTCAGGTTTTCGACTTTCCGGGTGTACAATCTTTTGTATATATCCCTAATTTTTACCTGAACCCTTTTGGTTCACCGGGACGCCCTTATTTTTTCCTAGGTATGTCAACCTAGCGGGTTGTTCTTATCGTAGTATTTTTTGACTATGTCTGCATTGACAGGGTGCGGGAAATATTCGCCGTCCACGGTAGTTAGCATCATAGCACCGCCCGAGAATACTTTCTTGATAACAAATGGCCCATCATAAGTGGGATCCTATTTTCCCCTCGAATCACCTTATTGTAGAATGATGCGCTTTATTACCAAGTTGCCAGCCTGGTATACTCAATGCTTAATATTCTTGTTGAAAGCTTTGATCATACGTTTTTGATACATTTGACCATGACAAATGTGTTCGGTGGATCTGGAACTGACTGTTTAACGCTGGTTCGCGAAATGTCGCGGAAGCAAGAGTCGCCACCGTCTTTTATTTTCTCCAATAGGAAAGGACAAAAGCACAGAAAAATTCCTTTAAAGAGATTGCTCTCGGTTCGGGAGGTAGGTTATAGAAAGGGAAGGTGTTAGCACCCTTTCTATCCATGGTTATCCATGGGCTCTTAGGTACTTGCTCAATGTGTTTTCAAAATTGTTGTTTGCTTTTCAATTGTGGGTTTCAAAAATATTCTTTGAAAAGTTTCAATTCAACTCGTACGTCAGAGTGTTTGAAAAGTTTGTTTTGAAAGTTTTTTTTTTTTGAAAGTGTGTTGGTGCGAAAAGAGTTTTTGTTTTGTTTGAAATTAGAGCAAGTACCTTTGAGAACCTACCTAACCTAAGGAATTAATCTGTGTAAATGTCCTTTAAGGTAGTGCCATCCCACCATTGAGAGGTAGGTAGCACCACCGTTGGAGGTGTTCGGGTCAATTCGAGTTTTAGGGACGTGGTGGTCACCGGAGCAACAGTAGGACACCTTAGAAGCTACCCTTATGCCATTGATCCTTTATTTTTCCGGGGCAACCGTTTCGAGGCGACTGGATCGTGTCATGGACATAAGGACTTACTAACACGTCCTATACTCGACGACCACCTTTCGAAAGGCAACAGTGAGGCGTACCCTAGGGGTGGTGTGTGCGAATTGTGTGTCATTTTCAGTTTATTGTTTGTCTTGTCATGCATTGGTGATCTAACGATTCGATTTTATTTTCTGGGCATTCATTCTTTCATGCATATTTATTAACAGTTATATATTTGCGAGAAAATAAATCTAAACTATTACAACTGGCGCGGGTCCACATCGCCAAAAAAACCGAACCCGATTTGACTGAAAATAAATAAAGCGAATAAAATAAAAGTGCAAGAATTTTAAATTACATGGCTTTGGGGCATATACAGAATTATTTAAACAATATAAAATAACTGCGCGAAATAAAGAGATTAAACAAAATTAGGGCGTTGGACCCTTTAACAAACAATTAAAATTAATCAAGGAATCTAAAATTAAAATTAAATGAAGAATAGTATTTTTTTGTGTTTTTTAGATTTTAAAAGAAAAAAGAAAAATTAATTAAAATTAAAATGCTAAACCCTAGTTCTAATATTTTTTAGTTATTGTGAAAAATGATTTAATTTCTAACCTAATTTAACTCTAAATTAATTTATGTACAATTTTGATTTCTGAAAATAAATAAATAATGTTATTATTCTAAAAAAAAGAAAAGGAAAATTAAAAAGAGAAAATTATTAAACCTAAATTCTATTTTTTTGATTTTTATTAAAAGGATTAAAATTGAATACCTAATTAAATCTAAATATTTACATGTATTTTTCATGAAAATAATTATAATATAAAAATTATCATTTTTGGTCTTTTTCTGATTTTTGAATGTTTTTGTATTTTGTTAAAAAAAATAATTAATTAAATAAATAGCAAAAGAAATAAAAGGAAAAAATTAAAGAAAGAATAAAAATAAAAATGATAAAGCAAACCAGGGGGGTGTGGACTTGAAAAGCCTGGCCCATTTGCTGGCAATTTGTTGACTTTTCCACTCAGGTGTGGCATGTTGACTGGCGTCCACCATGTGCCTTTGTCCTGAACCCTTTGATAGACCTCCTGGGACACGTGGATAATGCCTCTTGAATGTGCATGGTGAGTCCTAATATTAGCGCTGCATGGAAGCTTAAAATGAAAAATAATATTGAACTTTGCAAGACCTGGGACTTGAACCCAGGTCTTTGATGTCATGTGCCTAACGCGTTACCACTGAGCCAGTTGTATTTCAATTAACATATAATATAATATAAATAATATAAAAGAAAAGTGGCACAACTCTTGGAACGCGCGCGAATTTTTAAACCTCCCAATCCCTGCATGCCACGCCATCATCCCTTCCATTTTCCTGAAACACAAACAAAGAAGGCAACGGTTTTGAAGCGTTGTTTTAAGCATGCTATGAGAAAATAGCGAATAGCCATATAGGCTACATAAATTGTTCGCGATGGTATCTTCTTCTTCGTCTTGGTGTACTGAGTTCAACCATGGTGGTCAGGAACCTTAATTTTTCCTCTACGAAAAAACCCTAATTTAAGAAAGCTGTAACCCTAGGATTCGAAAATGGTGGATTAGCGTATGATTAGCAAAAATGAAATTAAACACCATGAATAGTTTGGAAACTTCACATGGAACAAGAATATCCTATTGAAATGCAATGAAGATGCTTAAAATGGAGAATACGATTTCAAATATTTTGCTGTACAGTTTGAGTTGTGGATACCAGTTCAAGGAGTTTTGGAAGATGTTTTGAATTGGAACGTGTTCAGTGATTGTCCAGGATGCTTATGGAACAAAAATTAAGGCTTGAAAGATCCTTTTGTAGTGATTTCAGATTTTGTGTTTTATCCCAAATTTTCAAATTGCCAATCCACTTTTGAGCGAGCCTTTTGCTGAGTTATGGTTAGGGTTGGACTCAGTGATGATCATGGAATGGAATTGGTTTGTTTTTTGACCTTAATTCATGCTTGGGAAAGAATAAGTCCTAGGGTTTTCATCCTTAACCATTTTCCTCCTTTTTAGCCAAAACCTAGACCTAGTGTGCAAATGAACCTTAACCTGATTTCTTGAGTTGGTTCATGATACATAGGAATTGTCCAAGTTCACATGACACTATTCCATTGGTTTTTAAATTTTATTTGAATTTTCAAAGATTAAAAATGAATTAAATCATCAAAAATTAAATAAAATAAAAAAATCAATATTTGGTCTTGAAATTAACCATGGGACACGTGTGTGGCATGACAAGGATGAACCAAGTGGAAAAAATGGGGCCCTTTTGTCAAAATTGGATTTTCAAAGATAGTTGACTTTTGCCATTTCACAAAATTTTCCCAACTTCTACAAGGCATAACTTGCTCAATTTTTAAGCTTTTCACATGTTCTTGGACATTTTGGAAAGGTCTTTGAGTCCTTTAACCAATGCCTTTGGTCCCATGTCATTTTGATTTTCCAATCTCAAGTTATGGCCTTTGACTTAAAGTCCCTTTTTGTTGACTTTTGAAAATGACCTATAATGTTGAAATTGATAACTTTTTGTGAGAGCATTTCTTGGACTTGAAGTATGAAGATGAGTTGTAGGGAATGTCTTTCTCTTCAAAATGAGCTTTGGATGGAATTTTTCTGATAATCCATGTGAAAGTTATGCCCTGGTCAATTTCAGTTGACTTTTTCAGCTGTCCAAATATAGCAACTTTTGCATCCTTGATGATTTCTGAGCCAAATTTTGAGAATCATGATCAAGCATTGATCAAATGATGTTTGTGGCTTCAAAATGATATGTTGACCAAAAATTTGAACTTTTGACTGCCAAATGACCATTTTGCCCCTACAGTTGACTGTAGTGCAATTTAGGGTTTTGACTGTGCAATTTTGAACTGAATGCCTTGAAACTTGGCATGAGGATGCTTGACCATGTTTTCAAACATATGAGACTTGATTGAGCCTTTGAAAACTTCCTTTTCTTGATCAGACTCAAAACCCTAATTTTGACTGTATGGGAGACTGTTGCACTGCACAACCCTTGGGGAATTTTGTGACTTGGCTTGGCAATTTCTTGAGGAATATGGGAGGGCAAATTTTGGGGTATAACAGTTGCCCCTGTTCAATCTTCTTAGACCTGAGGATGCAGATTGGCCGACGTGCCTTTCGTAATCCGAGGGTAAAAGATGATTGGACACTAGAGTGCCCGGAAATTTGCGCTCGCATGTTAGCAATGATGGGGGAATGGGCTTATAGATGCCATCTGGATGTTTTGATTGCGTAAGAGATTCCTTCGCTAGAACCTGCCTACCTGCAAAACAGAAAATAAGTACCTGACACGTCGCAGGAGCTGATGTTTAGATGTGTCCTGATTGGTTACAGGAGCTGAGTCTGGAGCTTCAAACGGCGATGAAAGAACCATGGATGATTACTTCCTTAGCATGAATGGTAAGAGAGCCTTGGGTGACTTTAACTTCAACAACGCTCGTTGAGAAAAATCTGGGGTGTCTTCTACTGGGATAAGAATCAGGGAGATCTTAGGGTCGATCTGACTGAACCAGAGAGGCCTTTGACTGGATAAGCAATCAGGAAAATCTTGGGACGATTTAACTGAACCGGTCTAGGTCTTGAGATGTCTTCAAAGGGATAAGCATCAGGAAAATCTTGGGACGATTTAACTGAACCAGAGAAGGCCTTTGACTGGATAAGCAATCAGGAAAATCTTGGGACGATTTAACTGAACCGGTCTAGGTCTTGAGATGTCTTCAAAGGGATAAGCATCAGGAAAATCTTGGGACGATTTAACTGAACCAGAGAAGGCCTTTGACTGGATAAGCAATCAGGAAAATCTTGGGACGATTTAACTGAACCGGTCTAGGTCTTGAGATGTCTTCAAAGGGATAAGCATCAGGAAAATCTTGGGACGATTTAACTGAACCAGAGAAGGCCTTTGACTGGATAAGCAATCAGGAAAATCTTGGGACGATTTATCTGAACCGGTCTAGGTCTTGAAATGTCTTCAAAGGGATAAGCATCAGGAAAATCTTGGGACGATTTAACTGAACCAGAGAAGGCCTTTGACTGGATAAGCAATCAGGAAAATCTTGGGACGATTTATCTGAACCGGTCTAGGTCTTGAAATGTCTTCAAAGGGATAAGCATCAGGAAAATCTTGGGACGATTTAACTGAACCAGAGAAGGCCTTTGACTGAACCAGTCTAGGTCTTGAAATGTCTTCAAAGGGGTAAGCATCAGGAAAATCTCGGGATGATTTAACTGAACCAGAGAAGGCCTTTGACTGAACCAGTCTAGGTCTTGAAATGTAGCTTGAGAACTTAATTGGATCTTTCCTGAAAGGTAAAAGTCAGTCATATGCAATGCATGATATGAATCACGCAATGATGTTCTCAACATAAATGAGATTTGTATGATGCAGTGCGTTATGCATGCTATAATGATGTATGTGACGTTTTATGTATGTTTTTGTCTAGGAAAGTAAATCCTTGACGGGCGCCGGGAAGTCGTATCCTGGGCTGATGTCGAAGAATAGATTTTGCTTCCGCTGGGGATGATAATTGCAAGGATACCGGTAGGAGAAGATGACTCCGTTGCGGAATAACTTGGCGAATGGAAGATTCTGCGGGGAGAAAAGATACTCTAGCGATCATGCTGGGAAGCAATACTCTGTGGGAAGAGTGATGCCTTGCTGAATGTTGATAGTAACTCTATTGGGGATACCGTTGCTGTATTGGAAGTGTAAATTGACTTTGCTGGGGATAGGAAAGAACTACGTTGACGACGACCTTCCCTTGGCTTTTGGCTGAGGATAACCCAGTTATATCCTGTTAAGGAAATAACTCTTTAAATCAAGCCAGACGACGCGTTCGTGAAGGATAAGCTTCCAGAATACACTGGGGATAAGCTTACTGCTTGGGAAGATGAATTCCATCTTTCCTGGGGAACTTGGATGGGACTCTCCTGGGGAAGTTTTGATATGCTGGGGAAGTGATTCCTTTGAATGTTGATGTACCGCCGGGGAACAATCTTTAGACCAAGACTGCCGGGGATGCTTGTTAAGAATATGTGCTACTGGGGAATATTGGGATCTGTTGGAGGATACCCAATTTCCTTGAGACTTGTTAACTTTGTTTAGGGAAGAATGCACTGACTTGCTGTCTCACTCTCTGGGGAATTTAAGATGCCTGGTTAGGTTCTTTAGCTGAACCTACTTTGGCACATTGGAGGATAGAACAATTAGACTGCTCAGACAACTCTTTATTGCCCCTGTTTCTAGTGTCACCTGCAATTAATTCTTTGTTTCGTATGCAAATATTTATGAGCTAGCAAATTATTGTCAATGCACATATCACAAATTGAACCTTGGACGTTCTTCACAAAACAAAACAAAAAGAAAAATAGTTGGCACGTTTAACTGAAAAGTATATTTGTATTGATTTTGAATAGCCTGAAAATAAGCGCTTTGTGTACAAGAGGCTGACGTCCTAGTAAGAGGTACGCCGCTGAACAAAAGAGTTTATACAAGTTTTGTACAAAAGAAAATAAAACAGCTGTGTGAAATATGAATGATCCACTGGGTTTCAACTCTGCTATCGCCCTTATAACTCCGAGCGTCTCATCACTTGATGACCTTAGTTGAAAGTGAAGCTGCCTGATCGATGCCGTCTTGATGTAGATACCGGATTCTGGATGCAAAGTGATCCAATGAGACATAGTATTACGCTTTTATCCCTAATTTTTGCCTGGACTGCCCTTTCGGGTTTTCAGTCCACCGGGATACCCATTTTTGCCCAAGCCGCCTTTTCAGGTTTTCGACTTGTCGGGTGTACAGATTTTTCATTTTCATCCCTTCATTTTGCCCGAACCCTTTTGGTTCGACGGGAAGCCCTAATTTTTGCCTAGACATGTCAGCCTAGCGGGTCTTTTTTCATGCGTAGTATTTTTTAACTATATCTGCATTGGCGGGATGAGGAAGGTCGTCACCATCCATGTTGGTTAATATCATCGCTCCTCCTGAGAACACATGCTTAACCACAAATGGCCCTTCGTACATAGGGGTCCATTTGCCCCTTGGATCACTCTGAGGAAGGATGATTCGCTTGATCACCAGATCCCCGACTTGATATTCCTGTGGTCTGACCTTTTTGTTAAATGCCCTGATCATTCGTTTCTGATACGTCTGACCATGACAGATAGCAGCAAGTCTCTTTTCGTCAATAAGGTTGAGCTGATCAAGTCGTGTCTGGATCCAATCATCTTCGTTCGGATTTGCATCCTTCATTATCCGGAGAGAAGGAATTTGTACTTCGATAGGCAAGACTGCCTCCATGCCATAAACCAGAGAGAAAGGAGTTGCCCCGGTTGACGTCCTAGCTGAGGTACGATACCCATGCAGAGCGAACGGTAACATCTCGTGCCAATCTTTATACGTTACTGTCATCTTCTGCACGATCTTCTTGATGTTTTTATTAGCTGCTTCTACAGCCCCATTCATCTTCGGTCGGTAAGGAGAAGAGTTGTGGTGCTGTATCTTGAACTGTTCGCAGAGCTCAGCGATCATCTTATTGTTCAGATTGGTACCGTTATCTGTAATAATCCGCTCAGGGACACCGTACCGACAGATCAGATTGTGCCGAATGAACCGTGCCACCACAGTCTTGGTTACCGTAGCATAGGATGCCGCCTCAACCCACTTCGTAAAATAATCAATTGCCACTAGGATGAAGCGATGTCCATTAGATGCCGTAGGTTTAATCTCACCGATCATGTCTATTCCCCACATTGCAAATGGCCAAGGCGCAGTCAGAACATTCAGGGGAACCGGAGGAACATGCACCTTGTCTGCGTAGATCTGGCATTTGTGGCATGTCCTAGAATGTTGGTAACAGTCAGCTTCCATTGTAGACCAGTAATACCCTGCCCGTAGAATCTTCTTTGCCATGGTATGTCCACTGGAGTGTGTACCAAAGGTCCCTTCATGTAGCTCTTCCATGATTCTATCTGCTTCAGTCTTATCTACACAACGCAGTAGGGTTGAATCCTGGTTTCGCTTGTACAAGATACCGTTGCTAAGAAAGAACTTGGCTGCAAACCTCCTCAGGAATTTCTTATCATTGACAGATGCTCCTTCAGGGTATTCCTGAGCTTCTAGGTATCTCTTCACTTCGTGGTACCAAGGCTTCTCAGTCACCAATTCAGTTTCGAGATCACAACAGTATGCCGGTTCGTCCAGTTTCCAGATGATGATCCGGGGAGCTTCATTATCCCATTTAACCTTGAACATTGAAGACATTGTAGCTAACGCGTCAGCCAGCTGATTCTCTTCTCTTGGAAAGTGCTCAAATGTTATCTCTGTGAAGTGGGGAATCAGGGCCAACACACATTCTCTGTAAGGAATCAAATTTGGATGTTTCGTATCCCACTCTCCTTTGATCTGATTGATTACTAGAGCGGAATCTCCGAAGACACTCAGAAATTTGATCCTCAGGTCAATCGCAGCTTGAAGACCCATAATACACGCTTCATACTCCGCCATGTTGTTGGTACAGTTGAAACACAGCCGGGCGGTGAGTGGAGTATGAGTACCTTGTGGAGATACGATTATGGCGCCGATACCATTTCCCAAAGCATTGGAGGCTCCGTCAAAGTGCATAGACCATCGGGATCCTGGTTCAGGTCCTTCATCCGGTCCAGGTATTTCACAGTCAGTTACTATCATAATGCTTTCATCTGGAAACTCGAAGTTCATTGATTGGTAGTCATCCACAGCTTGATGTGCTAAGTGGTCTGCCAATACACTTCCCTTGATGGCTTTTTGGGTCGTGTACTGAATGTCGTATTCCGTCAAGATCATCTGCCATCTTGCAATTCTCCCAGACAGAGCAGGCTTTTCGAATATGTACTTTATAGGATCCATTTTTGAGATTAACAAGGTAGTATGAGTCAGCATATACTGTCTCAGCCGGCGAGCAGCCCATACCAAAGCGCAGCAAGTTTTCTCAAGCAGTGAGTATCGAGTCTCACAGTCGGTAAACTTTTTGCTAAGGTAATAAATGGCATGCTCTTTTCGACCAGACTCGTCATGCTGCCCCAGCACACACCCCATTGCATTATCAAGCACTGTCAGGTAAAGTATCAAAGGTCTCCCTTCAACTGGTGGCATAAGGATGGGTGGTTCTTGGAGATATTCTTTGATTCTATCAAAAGCAGCCTGACATTCATCATTCCAACGTACTACCTGATCTTTCTTCAGCAGCTTGAAGATTGGTTCACAGGTAGCAGTCAGATGAGAGATGAAGCGAGCAATGTAATTCAGGCGTCCTAGAAAGCCTCTGACTTCCTTCTCCGTCTTAGGAACTGGCATCTCTTGAATGGCTTTGACCTTAGCAGGGTCCACTTGAATTCCTTTATCACTGACCACAAAGCCTAGCAACTTTCCAGATCTTACCCCGAAGGTGCACTTGTTCGGGTTCAACCTCAGCTTGTATAGTTTCAAACGGTCAAACAGTTTCTGCAGATGATCAAGGTGCTCTTCCTCAGTCTGGGACCTAGCGATCATGTCGTCCACATACACCTCTATCTCGTGATGGATCATATCATGAAATAAGGTAACCATGGCCCGTTGGTAGGTTGCCCCAGCATTCTTTAACCCGAACGGCATGACCTTGTAACAGAAGGTGCCCCACTGAGTAACAAAGGTAGTCTTTTCCATGTCTTCAGGTGCCATCTTGATCTGATTGTAGCCTGAAAAGCCATCCATAAAAGAGAACACTTTATGCTGAGCGGTGTTATCAACAAGGACATCAATGTGGGGTAGAGGGAAGTCATCCTTGGGGCTGGCCCTGTTCAGATCCCTGTAATCGACACACATCCTGACCTTGCCGTCCTTCTTTGGTACCGGCACCACATTAGCAACCCACTGAGGGTAAGAAGTCACAGCAAGAAATCCGGCATCAAACTGCTTCATAACCTCGGCTTTAATCTTCTCAGACATCTCTGGACGCATACGGCGGACCTTTTGCTTAACCGGAGGGAAATCTTCTTTAGTTGGTAAGTGATGGACCACAATGTCGGTATCTAATCCGGGCATATCTTCGTAGGACCAGGCAAAGATTTCTTTATAGTCATGCAGCATCTGAGTCAACCGTTGCTTCACGCTGAGTTCTAGGTTGGCACCAATCTTCACCTCTTTCTTGTCTTCCTCAGTACCCAAGTTTATTATTTCCACTGGCTCTTCATGGGGTTGAATTGCCCTCTCTTCCTGTTGTAACAATCTTGCAAGTTCACCAGGCACTTCGCAATCATCTTCACCTTCGTCTGCGGCTAAGTTGATCGGATTTTCGAAGTCATAACTGGCAGTAGCAGAGTCGTTACCAGTGAGATCCAGAGTGGATTGAAACCTGTATGAGTGAGTGTGTGTGTAAATACAGCTGTTTTGCAATATGTAAAGAAAGGAAAGAAAAGGAGCGCAAAATTTGAATTGTGAAAAACGTCCAATGCTTTTATTCATGATATATGATGGTGACAAACAAAAGCCCTCATAAATAAAACCACGGTGCCCCGGGTAAGACACCGGGCCATATAGTCTCAAATTATTGTTTATTACAAATCAAAAAACAAAGAAATTCATTACTGGGGAACAAAAGTTATGGGTGTAAAATCTTTAACAGTCCAATTGGTCAATCCACCGTCGGCCGTCGGGTAGATCCAGCTATCGAACTTTGACTCTTCTATTTCATCTTCCTCTCCAACAGCATTCACTTCTGAGTGGGTGATGAGCACAGGAGGTCTTCCAATTCTCGCCTTGCGCACCGCTTTCTGAGCTTCTGTGGTGAAACCCAGCCCAAACTTGTTAGTCTTAGGAGTAAGATCAGGGAGCTTGCCCCAGTTTGCACATTCGCCTTTCTCGATCACAGCCCGGGCGTCCTTTAAGGAGGCCATCTTCATAGGAGAAACCTCTTCATCTTCTGCTGCTGCCAAGGTTTGTGGTACTTCCTCAAAATGTTGAAAGGGGGTTTCAATGAACTCCCCATCCATTTCCACGTATCTGAAGGAGTTGAGGTGACTGACCATGTACTCCTCCTCCCCTTGCACTGTTACGATCTTCCCCCTGACCGGGTACTTGAGCTTCTGATGTAATGTGGAGGTCACAGCTCCAGCCTTGTGGATCCATGGGCGACCCAGCAAACAAGAATAGGATGGATGGATATCCATCACATAGAATTTTGAATCAAATACCTGTGACCCAACCCTGATTGGGATGTCCACCTCGCCATGTACCCTTCTTTTGGACCCGTCAAAGGCCCGGACAACAATGCTACTTGGTTTGAGCTCTAGACCCTCACAATCCAGCCTATCCAGAGCCTTCTTGGGCAGCACGTTTAATGAAGAACCTGTGTCAACCAGCACATGAGCAAGAGTAGTGCCCCTGCATTCAATGGAGACATGCAGGGCATCATTATGGTTCTTCCCCTTTGCTGTCAGATCGGCATCAGAGAAACCCAGGCCATTATCAGCAGTTAGGTTGGCCACACAGTCGGTGAACTGGTCAACAGTTGTCTCTTGGGGTACGTGGGCAGTCTTTAAGAAAGCAATCAGAGCCTTTGCATGGGCCTCTGAACACAGCAGCAGTGACAACATGGAAATTTTAGAGGGGGTGTGCCCCAGCTGTTCTACAACGTTGAAGTCACTTTTCTTTATTATCTTGAGGATTTCTTCCATTTCCTGCTTGGAAGCCTCAACAATGGTCTTCGGTGCCTCCGTCCTGGCAGGCACATCAGCAGCAATTCCCTTGCCCCGAGTATCTGATGACTCAGCAGCAGGGGTGGATACTTGGTCAGGAGAAACAGGCGCTCTGGCAGGTGTGAAGATCAAAGGCCTATGAATTGCCGGAGGAGCAATGTCTGGCGAGAACAGTCTTCCACTACGAGTGACCTTAGCAGGACCGGTGATGTTGGAGACACCAGTATCAATGTTGCATTCTTGTTTCACACACAGAACATAAACATCTGCCCCATAGTGCCATGGGACAGCCTTATCAGAGTTGTAGGGTATGGGCCCCGGAACAGTAATGGTGATGGGAGCACTCTTGTGAACTGACAAAATTTGTATAGGCTTCTTTGAAGGAGCCTCAGAATAGTTGTTGAAGATGGTAACGATCGACACTTCTTCAACAGGAGCAGCAGGAACAATAGTCTTTTCGAACAAAATCTCTCTACTATCTATCAGGTTTTGGATGCCTGACTTTAACAGAGAACAACCAGCAGGGGAAGCAACACATAGAGGGAAACTCTCGCTACATCCCGGAAATAAACCGGCTAGCAACAGATTCCTCTTGACTATGAACAACGGAGTAGCAACATCATCCACCGAAGCTACATACAAATTATCCTCAACAGCATTCACTCCATGCTGGGGCATGGGAGCATTTACAACATTCGGCCTCTCGGGCGCCTCAAACTGTATCTCCTTGGCATCAATGAGGTCTTGAACCTTATTTCTTAGGGCCCAACAGTCATCTGTGTTATGCCCCGGGCTATCAGAGTGATAAGCACAGCGAGCATTTGGATTGAACTTGGGAGATGCAGTGTTGGGAAACTTTGGAGCCTCCTTGACAGTCACTAAATTGGTGGATAGCAACTGTGGCAGGATTTGTGATAAGGTCATGCTTAACCGGGTGAACTCTCTCCGGGGTCTTTCAAACTTTTGAGGATTAGTTGGCCGAGGAGCGGCAGCAGGTTTGGCAATCATTACCGCACTGACAGATTGGCGGTGTTCAGGTCGCTCTGTTCTCCGGGAGTTATATACAGCACTAGCCTCCTTTTTGAAGGGTTTCTTCTCAGTACTGGAGGAGGCAACTTTCTGTATCTTCCCCGATTTTATACCGACCTCAATCCTTTCACCAGTCAGGATTAGATCGGTAAACCCAGCAGAGGAATTACCAATGAGATGATTGAAAAATGGACCAGACAGGGTCCCCAAGAACATATCTACCAGCTCCCGATCCGTCAATGGTGGCTGCACCCTGCCAGCCAGGTCTCTCCATTTCTGAGCGTACTCCTTAAAACCTTCACCCGACCCTAGCGACATACCCTGGAGTTGGGTACGCGTAGGAGCGAGGTCGGCATTATACTGATACTGCTTGTAAAAAGCAGTGGCCAGATCCTCCCAGTTACGAATGCTGATTCCATCTAGCTGATAGAACCAATCGAGGTGAGTCCCTGAAAGACTCTCCTGGAAGAAGTGGATCCAAAGGTTCTTGTCTGCTGTGTAAGGCTGGATCTTCCTTACATAAGAACGGAGGTGCATCTTGGGACAGGAAGCCCCATCATACTTCACGAAGGCAGGTGTTTTGAACTTGTGGGGGATCACCACTCCAGTAGATAACCCCAAGTCTCCGAAATCCAATCCAGGCACCCGCTGAACTTCCACAGCCTTTAATCTGTCTTCCAGCTGTTTGTACCGGTCTTCAGCAGGAGGGTACTGGTCGTCGTTGAAGTCTGTTTCAGTATCAGAGCCCACAGGAGTAGTGACCTCCCTTTCATGGTGACTACCTTCCGTCACAGATGGAGGAGTCCTTTCAGCTTCAACAACCAAAGTGTTCCCGAGTCTGCGCCCAGTGTTAAATAGCACAGTCCTCCTCTTCTTCTTAGTCTTCTTCAGAAGCATGGTCTTCAACTCTTGTTGACCCTGAGACAAGCCCTTGATCAGCTCCTGAAATTGGGCGTTTTGCGCCTGAAACTGGACGTTCTGCGCCTGAAGAGCCTTGATAGCCGCATCAGTTGATGATTCAGGATTCATGATGCTGAAATAAACAGCGAAGAACGGTAAACAACCTGAAAAGAAAAGTACCTATGATGCACATGATGAATGATATGTGTTCATGCAATGCATTCAAGAGTTCGAAAATTCAAATTTGTCGTAGACCAAAAGGAACACACGTTATTTATTAAGAAAATCATTGTTTAATACATCAAAGCCTTATGGGCAAAAGTACAAAAAGATCAAATCACATCCAAAATATGTTGCGCATCTTCTTTGGAGCTATGTAAGTGTTGAGGTTCCTTTCCTCATGCAACAGGCGGGTGAGCTCCAAGACCTTCTTTTCACTGGCATGCAAACTAGTCTCAAGAGAATTCCGCTCTTCCTTAAGCTGGATCCAGCTCTTCTGCATCTCTTCCCAGGATGTGGGCATATCAGGGTGCTGAATAACATGAGACACCTCTCCTTCCAAGGCAGGCTCTTTGATTACTGGAAGCATGTGAGGATAAGGCATTACTAACTTCTGAGAGCGGGCTCGTACCCACTTGAGGTAAGGCTCCAAAGGGATGGAGTTCCTGTGCCCCAGTGTCTTGCTGTCTATCCTACTAGGCATCCTCCAAGCTCTGATAAATCTCTGGCGAAGTCCTTGAGTATCGTTGTCGAAGTCAAAAACTATGTCAGGTATCAACATGTCATGAGGACCATCCCTCCGAGCATAACCAAATTGTCTCCAAGCCAGGCATGGACTATAAGTGATACCCCCTATGATTCCAAGTAAAGGAACATTAGGATATTCCCCGCAACGATCAATGATAGTGACATCTTCTCTGGACCTAGGGCACCAATGTATATCTGCATGTGTAAGAGTCATCAACCGTTGTGACCATCTCAAACCCCGCTCGTTCTTCAGGACTGATTGTGGAAGGTGCGAAATAAACCACTTTCCCAGGAGAGGAGTGCAACACATTAGGACACCTCTTTTTCTCATGGTTCGAGTGTAACATGAGTGAAGGAGGTCCCCCAGCAACGTAGGTATAGGATTCCTGGACATAAAGATCTGGACAGCACTGATATCAATGAGCTGGTCTGGGTTAGGGAACAACACCAAACCATAAACAAGGAGGGCCACAACCTCTTCAAAAGCTTGTAAGTCAAGGGAATTCCAACAATCATAGGCCTTTTCAAACAGAAACCTGGCTAAGAAACCTTTGATACCACTTCTAACTTCCCAATGTCCCTTGAGGTCAGATGACTGTAGGTGCAAGGCTTTAGCAATCTCTTCAAGCTTAGGTTCCTTTTCTGTACCGTTGAAGGGTAGCTGATCAAGGATAGGGATCTTCAGGAGTCGGGAGAACTCCTCCAATGTAGGTACCAACTGATAGTCCAAGAAGGTGAAACAGTGATGCAGAGGGTCAAAGAATTGGAACAGGACCTTTATCATATCTTCCTCAATGTTGGTGTTGACCAAGCTGATGAGGCTTCCATGCCTTTCACTGAATGAAGAGTTCTCGGGAATTCTGGATATAAGCTCCTTAAGCTGAGGAGGGATCCTTACAAGACTGATTGGAATTGTCCTTCTACGAACAGTTTCCATGTCCTACAAAATAAGAACAAAGATGAAAATTCGAACCCCTGAAATGGTTAGTTAATGCATATGATGCTGGATGATGTCATGATGCTATGATTAAACACATCACAGATATTTACAAAGACAAACATGTAAGGCACACAAGGCACACAAGACAGGCCCTTAAGGTTTAAGGCCAGCATGAGGTCTGGGTAGTACCCTCTTGAAGTTGGTGGGTTCATCCTGTCCTAATCAAAGTAATCGGGTTCTAAGGTTCCCAATATCACGGGATTGCTTTCATTGTTCATCGTTTCGATTTAGCCACTGAACTGGCGACCGAAATATTCCAGGAAAGCAACCCTCAATTGAGTGTAGTATCGAGTATCAACCAACCTCGGACTGCACCAAAGTCAGTTATCTCACTACCCTAAAGAGGCCAAGATTGTTCAATTAAGGTTCCTAAGGTCTGTTGATGCTTCACGACACCACATGGAGGCCCCGTACTCTCCTTGACTGACTCAAGGGTTACCGGTACACACCAAAGTGCCACATCAACGTAGCAGACTGTTTCAACCATGTCGGTATACCCCGCACAGTTCCCTCACAGCCTTGTTGCTACTTTCTAAAAAGGTATCCCCCAGATCCGGGTTAGGATCTATAGAACTCCCAAGCAACCCACAATTTTAAAGCACACAAGGAAAACAATTGAAAACACAGTTGTAACTAGCCCTAAGGTACACCTCACTTTAAGTTTATCCCCAGCAGAGTCGCCAGTTCTGTGATCGGTGGATCTGGAACTGACTGTTTAACGCTGGTTCGCGAAATGTCGCGGAAGCAAGAGTCGCCACCGTCTTTTATTTTCTCCAATAGGAAAGGACAAAAGCACAGAAAAATTCCTTTAAAGAGATTGCTCTCGGTTCGGGAGGTAGGTTATAGAAAGGGAAGGTGTTAGCACCCTTTCTATCCATGGTTATCCATGGGCTCTTAGGTACTTGCTCAATGTGTTTTCAAAATTGTTGTTTGCTTTTCAATTGTGGGTTTCAAAAATATTCTTTGAAAAGTTTCAATTCAACTCGTACGTCAGAGTGTTTGAAAAGTTTGTTTTGAAAGTTTTTTTTTTTTGAAAGTGTGTTGGTGCGAAAAGAGTTTTTGTTTTGTTTGAAATTAGAGCAAGTACCTTTGAGAACCTACCTACCCTAAGGAATTAATCTGTGTAAATGTCCTTTAAGGTAGTGCCATCCCACCATTGAGAGGTAGGTAGCACCACCGTTGGAGGTGTTCGGGTCAATTCGAGTTTTAGGGACGTGGTGGTCACCGGAGCAACAGTAGGACACCTTAGAAGCTACCCTTATGCCATTGATCCTTTATTTTTCCGGGGCAACCGTTTCGAGGCGACTGGATCGTGTCATGGACATAAGGACTTACTAACACGTCCTATACTCGACGACCACCTTTCGAAAGGCAACAGTGAGGCGTACCCTAGGGGTGGTGTGTGCGAATTGTGTGTCATTTTCAGTTTATTGTTTGTCTTGTCATGCATTGGTGATCTAACGATTCGATTTTATTTTCTGGGCATTCATTCTTTCATGCATATTTATTAACAGTTATATATTTGCGAGAAAATAAATCTAAACTATTACAACTGGCGCGGGTCCACATCGCCAAAAAAACCGAACCCGATTTGACTGAAAATAAATAAAGCGAATAAAATAAAAGTGCAAGAATTTTAAATTACATGGCTTTGGGGCATATACAGAATTATTTAAACAATATAAAATAACTGCGCGAAATAAAGAGATTAAACAAAATTAGGGCGTTGGACCCTTTAACAAACAATTAAAATTAATCAAGGAATCTAAAATTAAAATTAAATGAAGAATAGTATTTTTTTGTGTTTTTTAGATTTTAAAAGAAAAAAGAAAAATTAATTAAAATTAAAATGCTAAACCCTAGTTCTAATATTTTTTAGTTATTGTGAAAAATGATTTAATTTCTAACCTAATTTAACTCTAAATTAATTTATGTACAATTTTGATTTCTGAAAATAAATAAATAATGTTATTATTCTAAAAAAAAGAAAAGGAAAATTAAAAAGAGAAAATTATTAAACCTAAATTCTATTTTTTTGATTTTTATTAAAAGGATTAAAATTGAATACCTAATTAAATCTAAATATTTACATGTATTTTTCATGAAAATAATTATAATATAAAAATTATCATTTTTGGTCTTTTTCTGATTTTTGAATGTTTTTGTATTTTGTTAAAAAAAATAATTAATTAAATAAATAGCAAAAGAAATAAAAGGAAAAAATTAAAGAAAGAATAAAAATAAAAATGATAAAGCAAACCAGGGGGGTGTGGACTTGAAAAGCCTGGCCCATTTGCTGGCAATTTGTTGACTTTTCCACTCAGGTGTGGCATGTTGACTGGCGTCCACCATGTGCCTTTGTCCTGAACCCTTTGATAGACCTCCTGGGACACGTGGATAATGCCTCTTGAATGTGCATGGTGAGTCCTAATATTAGCGCTGCATGGAAGCTTAAAATGAAAAATAATATTGAACTTTGCAAGACCTGGGACTTGAACCCAGGTCTTTGATGTCATGTGCCTAACGCGTTACCACTGAGCCAGTTGTATTTCAATTAACATATAATATAATATAAATAATATAAAAGAAAAGTGGCACAACTCTTGGAACGCGCGCGAATTTTTAAACCTCCCAATCCCTGCATGCCACGCCATCATCCCTTCCATTTTCCTGAAACACAAACAAAGAAGGCAACGGTTTTGAAGCGTTGTTTTAAGCATGCTATGAGAAAATAGCGAATAGCCATATAGGCTACATAAATTGTTCGCGATGGTATCTTCTTCTTCGTCTTGGTGTACTGAGTTCAACCATGGTGGTCAGGAACCTTAATTTTTCCTCTACGAAAAAACCCTAATTTAAGAAAGCTGTAACCCTAGGATTCGAAAATGGTGGATTAGCGTATGATTAGCAAAAATGAAATTAAACACCATGAATAGTTTGGAAACTTCACATGGAACAAGAATATCCTATTGAAATGCAATGAAGATGCTTAAAATGGAGAATACGATTTCAAATATTTTGCTGTACAGTTTGAGTTGTGGATACCAGTTCAAGGAGTTTTGGAAGATGTTTTGAATTGGAACGTGTTCAGTGATTGTCCAGGATGCTTATGGAACAAAAATTAAGGCTTGAAAGATCCTTTTGTAGTGATTTCAGATTTTGTGTTTTATCCCAAATTTTCAAATTGCCAATCCACTTTTGAGCGAGCCTTTTGCTGAGTTATGGTTAGGGTTGGACTCAGTGATGATCATGGAATGGAATTGGTTTGTTTTTTGACCTTAATTCATGCTTGGGAAAGAATAAGTCCTAGGGTTTTCATCCTTAACCATTTTCCTCCTTTTTAGCCAAAACCTAGACCTAGTGTGCAAATGAACCTTAACCTGATTTCTTGAGTTGGTTCATGATACATAGGAATTGTCCAAGTTCACATGACACTATTCCATTGGTTTTTAAAATTTATTTGAATTTTCAAAGATTAAAAATGAATTAAATCATCAAAAATTAAATAAAATAAAAAAATCAATATTTGGTCTTGAAATTAACCATGGGACACGTGTGTGGCATGACAAGGATGAACCAAGTGGAAAAAATGGGGCCCTTTTGTCAAAATTGGATTTTCAAAGATAGTTGACTTTTGCCATTTCACAAAATTTTCCCAACTTCTACAAGGCATAACTTGCTCAATGTTTAAGCTTTTCACATGTTCTTGGACATTTTGGAAAGGTCTTTGAGTCCTTTAACCAATGCCTTTGGTCCCATGTCATTTTGATTTTCCAATCTCAAGTTATGGCCTTTGACTTAAAGTCCCTTTTTGTTGACTTTTGAAAATGACCTATAATGTTGAAATTGATAACTTTTTGTGAGAGCATTTCTTGGACTTGAAGTATGAAGATGAGTTGTAGGGAATGTCTTTCTCTTCAAAATGAGCTTTGGATGGAATTTTTCTGATAATCCATGTGAAAGTTATGCCCTGGTCAATTTCAGTTGACTTTTTCAACTGTCCAAATATAGCAACTTTTGCATCCTTGATGATTTCTGAGCCAAATTTTGAGAATCATGATCAAGCATTGATCAAATGATGTTTGTGGCTTCAAAATGATATGTTGACCAAAAATTTGAACTTTTGACTGCCAAATGACCATTTTGCCCCTACAGTTGACTGTAGTGCAATTTAGGGTTTTGACTGTGCAATTTTGAACTGAATGCCTTGAAACTTGGCATGAGGATGCTTGACCATGTTTGCAAACATATGAGACTTGATTGAGCCTTTGAAAACTTCCTTTTCTTGATCAGACTCAAAACCCTAATTTTGACTGTATGGGAGACTGTTGCACTGCACAACCCTTGGGGAATTTTGTGACTTGGCTTGGCAATTTCTTGAGGAATATGGGAGGGCAAATTTTGGGGTATAACAACAAACAACAGCCAGCCTCTTCCTATCAATCAAATTCAACTGATCCAGTCTTTTCTGAATCCATTTATCTTCACCTAAGTCTTCCTCTTTCATAATCCTCAGAGGAGGAATCTGAACTTCAACAGGCAGGACAACTTCCATTCCATAGAATAAAGAGAATGGGGTTTCCCTAGTTGATGTTTGTGCCGAGGTACGATATCCATGAAGAGAAAATGGTAACATCTCATGTCAGTCTTTATAGGTGACAACCATATTTTGCATAATCTTCTTTATATTCTTGTTGGCAGCTTCCACTGCACCATTCATCTTAAGTCTGTATGGAGAAGAGTTGTGATGTTTAATCTTGAACTGCATTCAGAGTTTAGTGATCATAGAATTTTTGAGGTTGGTACCATTGTCAGTGATGATTATCTCATGGACGCGATACCGACAGATGATGTTATGTTTGATGAATTGGGCTACAACAGTCTTGGTAACTGAGGCAAATGAAGCCGCTTCAACCCATTTGGTGAAGTAGTCAATGGTGACGAGGATGAAACGATGTCCATTAGAGGCAGTAGGCTTGATTTCTCCGATCATATCAATTCCCCACGTTGAGAATGGCCATGGAGCATCCATGACATTCAAAGGTATTAGAGGCACATGAACCTTATCAGTATAGATCTGGCATTTATGGCAAGTCCTTAAGTGGTGGTGACAATCAGTTTCCATAGTCAACCAATAGTAACCAGCCCTCAGAATATTATTGGCCATAGTGTGTCCACTAGAATGAGTTTCGAAGATACCTTCATGCATATCTTCCATGATCTTCTCTGCTTCCTTCTGGTCCACACAACGGAGCAGAGTTGAGTCGTGGTTGCGCTTGTACAAAATTCCATTGCTTAGGAAGAATTTGGATGAGAACCTCCGTAGGAATTTCTTGTCATTTATCGAAGCTCCCTCAGGGTATTCTTGTGCTTCTAGGTACCTTTTCACCTCATGGTACCAAGGCTTCTTCTATACTCCATCAGTTTCAATCTCGAAGCAGTGCGCTGATTCGTTAAATCTTTTTATAGTAACTATGGGAGCTTCGTTGTTCTAATTGACCTTGAACATAGATGACATGGTAGCTAAGGCATCTGCTAATTGATTTTCTTCCCTTGGGATATGTTCAAAGGTAACCTCTTCAAAGTACGCAATCAAGGTTAGCACAAGCTCTTTATATGGGATAAGATTTGGAAGTTTTGTATCCCACTCCTCTTTAACTTGACTGACTACCGGGGTTGAGTCTCTGTATACACTTAAGAGTTTGATTCTTAAGTCAATAGCAGCCTTAAGACCCAAGATGCATGCTTCATACTCGGCCATGTTGTTTGTATGGTCGGAGCAAAGTCTGGCAGTGAAAGGCGTATAGAAACCTTCAGGGGAAATGATCACAACACCAATTCCGTTACCCAATGCATTGGAAGCTCCGTCAAAAACTATAGTACATCGGGATCCTTTGTTCATGTCCTTCATATGGTCCAGGATTTTCACAATCGGCTATCAGCATGATATTCTCGTCCATAATATCAAAGTTCGTGGATTGGTAGTCATCAACAGCTTGATGGGCCAAATGATCCGCCAACACACTTCCTTTGTTTGCTTTTTGTGTAGTGTATTGGATGTCATGTTCAGTCAAGATCATTTTCCATCAGGTTATTCGTCCAGAGAGAGCTGGTTTCTCGAAGATGTACTTAATGGGATCCATCTTAGAAATCGAGAGAGTGGTATGAGTTAACATATATTGTCTTAGTCGGCGAGCAGCCCGTGGCAATGCGCAGCAAGTTTTCTCGAGCAGTGAATATCTTGTTTCACAATCGGTAAACATTTTTTAAGGTAGTATAATGCATTCTCTTTTCGACCAGACTCGTCATGCTGCCCCAACACACACCCCATTGAATTCTCTAACATGGTCAGGTACATGATCAGAGGTCTTCCTTCGACTGGCGACATTATAATTTAAGGTTCTTAAAGGTACTCTTTAATCTTATCAAAAGTTGTTTGGCAGTCGTTGTTCCATTTGACTGCTTGATCTTTCTTCAGCAGCTTGAAGAGTGGCTCACAAGTAGCAGTTAAGTGGGATATGAATTGGGTAATATAGTTGAGTCGACATAAGAAACCACTGACCTCCCTCTCAGTACAGGGAGCTGGCATTTCTTGTATGGCTTTGAATTTTGCAGGATCGACTTCTATACCTTTTCCACTGACGACAAATCCTAGGAGTTTTCCAGACCTCACTCTGAAGGTGCATTTGTTGGGATTCAGCCTCAGCTTGTATTTATTCAACCTTTCAAATAGCTTGTGAAGATGATCAAGGTGTTCTGCCTTAGTTTGCAACCTTGAAATCAAGTCATCAACATAGAGTTCTATCTCATGATGAATCATGTCATGAAATAGAGCTACCATAGCCCGTTGATAAGTTGCACCTACATTCTTCAGACCAAAATGCATGACCTTATAACAGAAGGTGCCCCACTGTGTGACAAAAGTGGTTTTCTCCATGTTTTCAGGCGCCATTTTGATTTGGTTGTAATCGGAGAAGCCATCCATGAAGGAGAAAACTTTGTGTTGAGCAGTGTTGTTTACCAAGACATCAATATATGGTAGTGGGAAGTCGTCTTTGGGGCTCGCCCTATTTAAATCCTTGTAGTCTACACACATGTGGACCTTACCATCTTTCTTCGGCACTGGAACAACATTTTTAACCCATTGGGGATACGACATCACTTCCAAGAAACCTGCATCGAACTATTTCATTACCTCAGCCTTGATTTTCTATGGCATGTCTGGACGCATGTGATGACCCTTTTTTTATATCAGAGAATATCCTTCTTTCATTAGCAGACGATGAACCACGATATCAGTATCAAGCCCCGGCATATCTTTGTATGACTGAGCGAACACCTCAACATAGTCGTGCAACATCTGGACCAATCTTCTCTTGACGTTGTCTTCAAAGTTGGCTCCAATCTTGACTTCCTTCTTATCTTCCTTGGTACCCAGGTTTATCACTTCAACTGATTCTTCGTGTGGTTGAATGGCCTTTTCATCTTGTATCAGGAGTTTGCCGAGTTCCCTAGGTATTTTACAATCTTCTTCACCTTCGTCTTCGGCTTGATAGATTGGATTTTCAAAGTCATAGATGGCAATAGCATAATTATTGTCAATGAGATCCAGAGTGGATGTAGATCTGCAAATGTGTGCGTGTGCATGTAAGGTCACATGGCTATTTAAAAATGAAGAAAAGTAAGAAAAAGACAGAGAGCAAAAAATTTGAATGCAAAATAGTCCAATGTTTTTTCATTAAAATGACCATATGGCATATGAAAATGACAAATGCTTAACAAATGGGCCATTGTGCCCCGGGAAAGGCACATGGCTTAAAGTCATTGTTTTAATGGAAATTACACACAAATTCTCAAAGTAATAAAAACAGAAAATGGCAATTACTCCTAGCTGAAGGAGATTGGGATGAAGTCCTTGGTCTGCCAATTGTTGAGTCCTCCACCAGCAGTTGGGTAGATCCAGTCATCAAAGTCACAATCAGCATCAGAGTCTTTAAGGGCATTAACCTCAAGGTTACTAATGCGGAGAGGTGGTTTCCCTACATGAGCACGTAGAATCTCCTTTTGAGCTTTGGAAGTGAAGACCAAACCAAGTTCATCTGGCTTGTATGGGATGTCTGAGAGTTTCCCCCAAATGGTGCAACCTTTGTCTTCAACAACAACACTGGCATCTTTGAGAGAAGTCATCCTAGGTGTGTCTTTAGCAACTTTTGGAATGTCAGGAGTGGCTTTGGCAACAGCAACCATGGGAGGGACCACTTCAAAGGCTTGACAAGGAGTCTCTATGAACTCGCCATCCATTTCAACATATTTGAATGAATTTAGATGACAAATCATAAACTCTTCCTCACCACAGATGGTGACAATTTTCCCCTTGACCGGGTACTTCAATTTTGATGTAGTGTGGAAGTTACCGCACCTGCCCCCTGTATCCATGGGAGTCCGAGTAGGCAAGAATAATTCGGGCGGATATCCATCACATAGAATGTTGAGTTAAAGACTTGAGACCCAACTTTGATAGGGAGGTCAACTTCTCCATGGACCATCCTCTTTGATCCGTTAAAAGCTCTCACTACAATGTCACTAGGCTTCATTACCAAACCTTTACAGTCCAACCTATCTAAAGCACCTTTGGGTAAGACATTCAGAGAGGACCCAGTAGGCTAAAGTGGTTCCTTTACACTCGATGGAAACATGCAGAGCTTTATTGTGATCTTCCCCGCCAGGGTCAAATATGCATCCGAAAATCCCAAACCACTATCAGCAGTCAAAATTGCTACACAGTTTTCAAATTGGTATGCCATAGTTTCTTGTTGGACATGTGCATTTTTCAATAATTTTATCATTGCTTGAGCATACGCCTCGTAGCATAGCAACAAAGACATCGTGGAAATCTTCGAGGGTGTTTTCCCCAACTGTTCCACTATCTTGTAATCACTTTTTGTGATAATTTTTAAAATCTCCTCCATCTCTTGGGTAGATGGGTTCTCAGTGGTAATATCTTTTGTGGGTGCCTCTGTCCTGGCAGGCTCAGTCATTTTTTCCTTTTCTCTAGCATCAGCAACAGGTTTAACGACAGTAATATGAATGGATGTAGTAGTGGTTGTCGGAGGTGAAATCTTTGGAGAGAAGATCCTCCCCGTCCTAGTAACTTTACTTGATCCAACAATGTTTGTAACTTCAGATGTTTCATCTTCATCAATCCATGAATCTTGTTTGATACCATGGTAATATACTTTTGCCCCATGATTCCAGGGTACAGCCTTATCAGAAGAGTAGGGGACTAACCTCGGCGTGGTGATAATTAATGGAGCTATCCTTGGTTCAGTGGGAATCCTAATAGGATCTTTAGAGGTGATCCTAATAGGAGTGTTTGAGATAGTAATGATGGACACATCTTCAAACTCTTGAGATACACTTTGGGTCAATATTTTAACAGATGAAGTTTTTTCAAATAGAATCTCATGGCTATCCATCAGGTGTTGGACACCTTTTTCAGCCATTCATAACCATTAATTTGTATAGCACAATGGTAACATTCTTTAAAAAAACCTGGAAATACATCGTGTGATACGGTGGGAGAACTGACTTGAGGTTTTGCGTTTGTTTTTGCAAAATGTTTCGGTTGAGCAAGAGTCGCCACCGACTTTTTATTTTATCCTAAGGAAAGGTTAAAAAGCACAGCAAAATCCTTTGAGATGTTTTCTTGGGTTCGGGGAGTAGATTATAGAAAGGGAAGGTATTATCACCCTTTCTATCCATGGTTATCCATGGGCTCTTAGTTACTTGCTTAGATCAACTTGCCTTGATTTTCAATTGTTTGAAATGGTGCTTTGTGTGCGGGTTTGAAAATGTTTTTGAAAAGAGGCCATTTGTTGTGGCAACCTTTGTAATGATCCATGTTGGGATGTATACAAAGGTGTATGTCTTTTTGAAAAGTTTTCAATTGTTTTTGAAAGTTGTTTTGAAAGTGTGTTGTGATGTGTGGTTTTGAAAAAATAAGCAAGTGTTTTTGTTTTGCAAGTTGGCAAGTAACCAAGAGTTGTCTACCCTAAATTTCTCAAAGATCTTTGCTATGTTTTAACCCTTTGAACAATTTTGTTCCACCATTGTATTTGGTGGACAATCTTGTGTTAGGATGCGAACGGGACGGGCGCGGGTCATCGTTTAGACCATGATTGCAATGGTGCCAAGTGTCTTTGGCAACTTTTTCCTTTAAGGGACTTGATCATTTTGTTTAGGCAACTTTCGAAAACGTCATCGAGGGACTATGATCATTTGGTGTTGTTTTGTTTTGCCAAAGACACCCAACATGCAATATGGTCCATTTATTGAAGGCAACAAGTGGAGTAACCCTAGGGGTGCAAGTGTGAATTGTGTCGTTCATTTTCATGCTTTGTTATCTTTGAATTAGGTCAAGCTATTGTTTGGTTGATTTTTGCATACAAAACCCTAAGTCTATCATGGCATATTTAGAAAGCTTTTAAATGCGAAATTTAAAGTTCTAAATTATTACAACACAATTATGGGATGGGGGGTACAAATGTTCAATTGGGGATATATAGCAAGAAAAATTAAATCTAAACTATTACATCCAAATTGAATTATACAAATTATTTAATTGCACAATAATTAAATAAAATACAATAAATATGCAAGATGCAAAAAATGATTTTTATATGTATGTAAAAGTATTTTTTATGTGTCAAATAAACAAAAATAAAAAAAGATTAA
Source organism: Vicia faba (assembly GCA_948472305.1). Lineage (NCBI taxonomy): Eukaryota > Viridiplantae > Streptophyta > Magnoliopsida > Fabales > Fabaceae > Vicia > Vicia faba. Next base: position 1,128,693,707 of record OX451739.1, on the reverse strand, counting down.
TTTTTGGGTATTTTTCATGTTTAGGGCAAAACCCTAATTTTCTAAGTAAGAAGTATTTTTTATTTAATATATGCAATATTTATTAATTATGTACAAAAAATAAATAAAAAGAAAGTATATTGTAAAAAAAAGTGATTTTTGAGGTCAAATATTAATAAAAATAAAATGTATTATTTTTTTGTATTTTTCCCTAAATATTCTAATAAATATAAGTATTTATAATATTTACTAAATATATTAAATATGTACAAAAATAACAATATTTATTATTTACAAAAAAAGTATATTTTTTTTATAAAATGTTTTCAAAAGATAAAATAAAATAAAAATCAGAAAATAAAAGTGTTTGTATTATTTTTGGTATTTTTAATAAAAGGATATATGTTATTTACAATGTGTAAATTCAAATAAAACAAATAAAATCCAAATAAAATGCAAAAATGGTTGAAAAAATATTTTTAATATTTTTTATGTTTTGTCAAAAAATAACAAGTCAGAATAAAAAAGAAAAAGTCAAAAATGATTAAAAAATAACACAATGGGCCAAGGGGGTGTATGTGTGAAACAGTGGTGCAAACAGAAAAAAGAACCAAGCCCAGCCCAAAAGACTTTGTCTTCAACCTCTGGCCAGATTCAAACAAGAAAACGCGCGTTTTGCCTTGTCCATGCTATCTCCTGATTCTTTGATTTTTAGCACAAACTCATAACATAAAAAATGTCAAGCATCAAACCACGAATCCATACATACCAAGAACTTGATCTAACTCTCAGAAATGAGAGAGAATTTCTTCTCCCCCAATTCCTGACCTAGTTTTTTTCAGATGTTCAGATTCAAAATACTCTTAGCACACATAATATAAATGAAAAGTAACTATATGGATGGCTTCAGGGCTATGATTAGAACATGTTTTCTTCACAAACTTAATTCTAACTATGCCTGGATAAAGAGATAGAAGTTCAAAAACTTACCTCTTCAGCTTGATTCGTGTATGACAATGGAGGCACTTCCAAGGCAATGTGAGGACTTTTACAACTTGCTTGAAGTTCAAGGATGCTTCTCCAATGCTTGGTGTGCTTTGAATCTTGCTGAATCACTCCATGAAAGTCAACCTGCAAGAGAGAAAAATGAAAATGGCAAACTATGCTATGGCTGTTACAGTCTATATCTAAGGTTGGGGATAGTTTGTATGGATGTTATTGAATGTGTTTGAGGTGGTTTGGATGAAAACGCACGAGGGAAATGAACTGTGGAAGTCAATATGCAGAAGATACCCTGTTTTGCCACAAAACTGTGTTTTGATGGGTGAGGGAGTCTTGAGGATGGCTTGGTCGTGTTTTAGGTTACTTGAGGAGTATGGAATGTGTTCACAATGTTTGCTTAGGCTTGTGTTTACAGGAAGGTCAGATGTGTTTCAAAAATACAAGTTTCTTCTAATGTAAGCAAAGTTTGTCAACTTTGTTTCTAGGCTAACACAGGCTCCTCAAGTATGTTGCACAAATCACTCTTGATCAGTGGACTTTGCTCATGAACTTGTGCCTCAAAGATCTGCATTGTACCTCATAGATTGTAAACTTGACATAAAGTTCACCTTTTCAAAAATGGCTAAGTTACTTTTTCTAATTATGGATTAAATTGGCATGTAATGGTTAAACACATAAGATAAGGCTTGAACACAAAGGATTTGCATTAAATTATTGAGTGTGGATGAGATAAAAGGCCTGTAATGTAGCTTGCACATGCTGAGTTCAAAAATGCAAAGTTATGAACATGGAAATGGCTCATGAACAAAGTGACTTTTGCCCATATTGACAAATTCGATTCTCCCTAACCACAAGGGTGTTTGAGAATTTCTTGGACAATTTGGAAAGCTTGGAATGTGTACTACAATCCATCTTTGTAATGCAAGTTGAAATTCCAAGTGGAAGCATGTGAAAAGTGGCCATGGAGTTAGGCAAAAATCCTGCCTAAAATAGGTCAAAATATTTCTAAGTTAAGAATGTTTTGCACCCTTGTTCCAAAAATCATAACTTTAGCTACAAGATTCTTTTGAGGAAACTTTTTGAATCAAAGTTGTAGATTTTGCAATGGACTACAACTTTAATGTTTTGAGTTTTGTTTGAATCCAAATGCATCTTGATGAGAAAGTGGGACAAAGTTAGGAAAAAATTAGGGATTTTCATAACTTAGAAAATTTCTAAGTTATGAAAATTCTTCATTTTAAACCCTAATTTGCAATTTTTGATTTCTTGATGAACAAGTTTCATAATTTGACATGTCTTGATGAAAAATGAATCTTGACACTTGATTTTGACCAAAAAGTCAAAGTTTGACTTTTCAGTATACAGTCAAATTTTGCTCAATTGACTGGAAAATTCATCTGTCAATCTTGTGCATTTGGGATCTTTTGAATTTGTTGAATATGTCAAGACAATTCCATGGGGTCCTTGAGTCCATATGTGAGCTTGGTTTGCCATTGGCTAGGTCAAACAGTCAAAAATTGCCTTTGTGCAATCAAAACCCTAAAAATGACCATTTTGCCCTTTTGGTGATCTGATCAAATTTCTTGTGGAATTGTGATCCAAACTTGACCAAATGGTTCATATGAGTTCATAATGTTGATGTGGGTCAAGAATCATGAGTTTTGACTGTCAATTGACCACAGTTGACTTTTTCCCCAATACAGCTGATTTCTAGGTCAACTGTCCAATTGACTGGGCAAAGATTGGAATCAAGGCTTGAAACTTGGTATGGATAAACTTGTGAGTCCAACATGAAGCATGAAAGTTACTTTGGGCCTTTTGGGTCAAAACATCTTTGTGCAAACTCAAACCCTAATTTGGGTCAACAGTGCAAGGAGGAGTCTTGAGCAGAGCAAAACCCTAATTTGATCTTGAGCTCCAGGGGTCTTGTGGTGAGAAAATGTTGAGGAAATGGGAGGGCAAATTTTGGGGTACAACAGTTGCCCCTGTTCAATCTTCTTGAACCTGAAGAGTTAGATTGGCAAGCTTGCCTTTCACAACTCGAGGGTAAAAGGAGATTGGACACTAGAGTGCCCTGAAATTTGTACTCGCATGATAGGGTATCAGCAATGTGATGGCGGGAATGGGATTATAGATGCCATTTGGAGATAGGATGGATAGGAGGATGGGCTTATAGATGCCATCTGGAGATGTGACAGAACCTTGTCGGGAATGGGCTTATAGATGCCATTTGGAAGTGTTGATCGCGTAAGAGATTCCTTAGCGAGAACTTGCGTACTTTGAGAAAGGAAGATGTTTTCCTGGCTTATTACAAGTGTTGATCTTCAAACTCTTCATGCAGATATGCCCTGGCTAGGTACAGGTATCGAATCTACAATTAGTTGCTCACAGATGTGCCCTGGCTAGATACAAGAATCGAATCCAGAACTTCAAAAGGTTGCTTACAGACGTGCCCTGGCTGGATACAGGTATTGAATCTCTAAACTATTCATGCAGATATGCCCTGGCTAGATACAGGTGTCGAATCCACAATCAAATATCACAGATATGCCCTGGCTGGATACAGGAATCGAATCTGGAATTGGTCGTCTACAGATATGCCCTGGCTGGATACAGGAATCGAATCTGGAATTGTTGTCTATATGCCCTGGATGGACACAGGAATCGAATCTGGAACTTATAGAAGATTGGTAGAGATAGCTTTCCTGGCCAGATACAGGTGTAAACCTCTGACCTGAGAATGAAAGAAAATTTCCTGGCTTGTTACAGGGGTTGATCTTCAAACTCTTCATGCAGATATGCCCTGGCTAGATACAGGAATCGAATCTACAATCACTCACTCACAGATATGCCCTGGCTAGATACAGGTATCGAATCTGGAATTGCGATAGTTGATAGTAATCATCTTTTGGATTGATCTTTTCCTAAAAAGGCAAAACATCAGTTGTATGCAATGTCATGATGTATGAGATGCATGATGTCATGATGCTCAAAATGAGACAGTGTTGTATGCACTTTATCATGTATGTATGAAATGTGAAATGTCTATGAATGTGTTTTCGTCTAGGAAAATAAATCCTTGACGAGTGTCGGGAACTTGTGAAATCCTGGGCTAATGTTGAAGAGTAAAGTTCTTTGCTTCCGCTGGGGATGATGGTTGTAAGAATAAACCGGTAGGAGAAGATGACTCCGTTGGGGAATAAAATTGTTGGAGAGATTACTCTTAGGGGAATAAAAAGGTGAAGTGATTACTCTGCGGGGTATTACTCTGTGGGAAGAGATACTTCGCTGAGGTTTTGATGGGAGCTCCGCTGGGGATTCCACTGATAAGTTATGTTGGGGAATTTGATGAACTCTGCTGGGGATAGGAAGAACTTCGCCGAGGACGATCTTTCTGTGGTAATTAGTTGAGGATAACCCAGTTATACCCTGGTGGGGAAATAACCTTTGAATAAAGTTGGGGAGAGACGTTCGCACTCTGCAGGTGATAAGCTTCCAGAATCTACTGGGGATAAGCTTCAAGACCTGCTGGGGATATGGATTCCACTCTTCTGGGGAAACTTTGGATTGTACAGGGGAATGGTTCCACTGGGGTGTCTGTATTCCGCCGGGGAACAATCTTATGCTAAGACTGTCGGGGATGTTTGCTGAGGAATGTCTATACTCCGCTGGGGAATGTTGAGATATTCTGGGGATATCCAACTTCCTTAAGGATGACAGTAGACTAACTCTGCTTGGGGAGAGTATCGCTGACTTGCTAGGGGAATATTGTGCCTTTTCAGGGCTGATGGGAGACCAACTCTGCCTGGGGAGAGTATTGCTGAAATCTGGTCTTACTCTGTGGGGAGTTGAGGTAACATGGTCAAATTCTTCAGCTGAACTTACCTTGGTACCTTGGTGGACAGAGCAACTAGATCGCTTAGACCATTCTTATTATTGCCCCTGTTTCTGATGTCGCCTGTAATTAGTCCTTTGTTTCGCATGCAAATATTCATGATTAGCAATTAATGTCAAATGCATATATCAAAAATGAACATTGGACGTTCTATGCAAAACAAAACAGAAAAAAGGAAAAACGATGGGTAATTTGTCTGAAAAAATGAACTTGTATTGATTTTGAAATTTGCCTGTAAATGGCGTTTTATGTACAAGAGGCTGACGTCCTAGTAAGAGAACGCCGCCGAGCAAAATAGAGTTTATATAATTTTGTGAAAAGGAAACAAAACAGCTATGTGAAAAATAATCCCATTGGGTTCCAACTCTGCTATCGCCTTTATGTCTTCAAGCGTCTCATCACTTTGCTGCTTAGTTGAAGATGAAGCTGATTGATTGAAGTTATCTGAGCCCGATAGTTGATGCCGAATTCCGGATGCAAGGTGATCCAATGAGACATAGTATTACGCTTTATCCCTAGCTTTTGCATGGACTGCCCTTTCGGGTTTTCGGTCCACCAGGATACCCATTTTTGCCCAAGCCGCCTTTTCAGGTTTTCGACTTGCCGGGTGTACAGATTTTTTTTTCATTTCATCCCTTATTTTTGCCCGAACCCTTTTGGTTCGCCGGGAAGCCCTTATTTTTGCCTAGGTGTGTCCACCTAGCGGGTCTTTAATTCATGCGTGGTATCTTTTTACTATGTCTGCATTGGCGGGGTGAGGAAGGTCGTCACCATCCATGGTGGTTAGAATCATAGCTCCTCTTGAGAAGATATGTTTAACCACAAATGGCCCTTCGTACGTGGGGGTCCATTTGCCCCTGGGATCACTTTGAGGAAGAATGATGCGCTTGATTACCAGGTCTCCGACTTGATACTCTTGTCGTCTGACCTTCTTTTTAAATGCCCTAATCATCCGTTTTTGGTATGTCTGACCATGACAAATAGCAGTGAGCCTCTTTTTGTCGATTAGGTTTAATTGATCAAGCCGAGTCTGGATCCAGTCATCTTCGCTCAAATCTGCATCTTTCATTATCCGGAGAGAGGGTATCTGGACTTCGATAGGCAAGACTGCCTCCATGCCATAGACCAAGGAAAAGGGAGTTGCCCCTGTTGACGTCCGTGCTGAGGTACGGTACCCATGAAGAGCAAACGGTAACATCTCGTGCCAATCTTTGTAGGTCATTGTCATCTTCTGCACAATCTTCTTGATGTTCTTATTCGCTGCTTCTACAGCCCCATTCATCTTCGGCCGATAAGGAGAAGAGTTGTGGTGCTGTATCTTGAATTGCTCGCAGAGCTCAGTGATCATCTTGTTGTTAAGATTGGTACCATTGTCCGTAATGATCCTCTCAGGTACGCCGTATCGACAGATCAGGTTGTGCCAAATGAACCGTGCCACGACGTTCTTGGTTACCGTAGCGTAGGAAGCTGCTTCAACCCACTTTGTGAAGTAATCAATCGCTACCAAGATGAAGCGATGCCCGTTAGATTCCGTTGGTCTGATCTCGCCGATCATATCAATGCCCCACATTGCAAAAGGCCAAGGCGCTGTCAAGACGTTCAGAGGAACCGGAGGAATGTGCACCTTATCAGCGTAGATCTGGAATTTATGACAAGTTCGAGAATGCTGGTAACAGTCGGCTTCCATTGTGGACCAGAAATATCCTTCCCGAAGGATTTTCTTTGCCATGGTATGTCCACTGGAATGTGTTCCAAAAGTACCTTCATGTAGCTCTGCCATGATCCTTTCTGCTTCAGTCTTACCCACACAACGCAGTAAGGTTGAATCATGGTTTCGCTTGTACAGAATGCCGTTGCTGAGGAAGAACTTTGCCGCAAACCTTCTCAGAAACTTCTTGTCATTGACAGATGCGCCTTCGGGGTATTCCTGAGCTTCAAGGTACCTCTTCACTTCATGATACCAGGGTTTTTCAGTTACCTCTTCAGCCTCAAGATCACAGCAATATGCAGGTTCATCCAATTTCCAGATAATGATCCGGGGAGCCTCGTTATCACATTTTACTTTGAACATAGAAGACATCGTAGCCAACGCGTCCGCTAACTGATTCTCCTCTCTTGGGAAGTGTTCAAAAGTTATCTCCTCGAAGTGGGGAATCAACGTCAACACATACTCCTTGTAAGGAATAAGATTTGGGTGTTTCGTATCCCACTCGCCTTTGACCTGATTGATCACAAGAGAGGAATCTCCGAAGACACTCAGAAACTTGATCCTTAAGTTAATTGCAGCTTGAAGACCCATGATGCATGCCTCATACTCCGCCATGTTGTTGGTGCAGTTGAAACATAACCGGGCGATAAGTGGAGTATGAGTGCCTTCGGGGGATATGATCACAGTGCCGATACCATTACCCAAAGCGTTCGAGGCTCCATCAAAGTGCATAGACCATCGGTATCCTTCCTCAGGTCCTTCATCCGGTCCAGGTACTTCACAATCAGTCACTACCATGATATCCTCGTCTGGAAATTCAAAGTTCATCGACTGGTAATCGTCCACTGCCTGATGTGCCAAATGGTCTGCCAATACACTTCCCTTGATTGCTTTTTGAGTCGTGTACTGGATGTCATATTCCGTCAAGATCATTTGCCATCTTGCTATTCTTCCAGACAGAGCAGGCTTTTCGAATATGTACTTGATTGGATCCATTTTTGAAATCAACAGAGTAGTGTGAGTCAACATATACTGTCTCAGCCGGCGAGCAGCACATACCAAAGTGCAGCAAGTTTTCTCGAGCAGTGAGTACCGGGTCTCACAGTCGGTAAACTTTTTTCTAAGGTAATAAATGGCGTGTTCTTTTCGGCTAGACTCGTCATGCTGCCCCAGCACACACCCCATTGAGTTGTCAAGTACTGTCAAGTATAGTATTAGAGGTCTCCCTTCAACCGGCATGGCATAAGAATGGGTGGTTCTTGGAGATACTCTTTGATCTTTTCGAAAGCGGCCTGACATTCATCATTCCAACGTACTACTTGATCTTTCTTCAGCAGTTTGAAGATTGGTTCACAGGTAGCAGTTAGATGCAAGATGAATCGGGCAATGTAGTTCAACCGTCCTAGGAAGCCTCTGACTTCTTTCTCTGTCTTGGGAGTTGGCATCTCTTGTATGGATTTCACCTTGGCAGGGTCCACTTGAATACCTTTGTCGCTTACGACGAAGCCTAGCAGTTTTCCAGATCTCACCCCAAAGGTGCACTTGTTTGGGTTCAACCTCAGCTTGTACAACTTCAGACGATCAAACAGCTTCTGTAGATGGTCAAGGTGTTCCTCCTCAGTTTGGGACCTTGCAATCATATCGTCGACGTATACTTCTATCTCATGATGGATCATGTCATGAAATAAAGCAACCATGGCACGTTGGTAGGTTGCCCCAGCATTTTTCAACCCAAAAGGCATGACCTTGTAGTAAAAGGTGCCCCACTGAGTAACAAAAGTGGTCTTCTCCATGTCTTCAGGAGCCATCTTGATTTGATTATAACCGGAGAAACCGTCCATGAAGGAGAAAACTTTATGCTGAGCAGTGTTGTCAACCAGGACGTCGATATGAGGCAGAGGGAAATCATCCTTGGGGCTGGCCCTGTTCAAATCCCTGTAATCAACACACATTCGGACCTTACCATCCTTTTTTGGCACTGGAATCACGTTGGGAATCCACTGAGGGTAATAAGTCACTGCTAGAAACCCGACATCAAATTGTTTCATAACCTCAACTTTGATTTTCTCGGACATCTCTGGACGCATACGGCGGACCTTCTGTTTTACCGGAGGGCAGTCTTCCTTGGTAGGCAGGTGATGAACCACAATGTCGGTATCCAACCCAGGCATGTCTTCGTAAGACCAGGCAAAGATTTCCACATAGTCATGCATTATCTGAATCAACCGTTGTTTCACACTGAGCTCTAGATTGGCACCAATCTTGACTTCCTTTCTGTTTGTCTCAGTATCCAGATTTACCGTTTCCACTGGCTCTTCATGTGGCTGAATGGCCCTCTCTTCCTGGAGTAGCAGTCTTGCAAGTTCACCAGGTACTTCGCAATCATCTTCACCTTCGTCTTTGGCTAAGTTGATCAGATTTTCGAAGTCATAACTGGTAGTAGCAGAGTCGTTACCAGTGAGATCCAGAGTGGATTGGAACCTGTATGAGTGAGTGTGTGTAAATATAGCTGTTTTGCAATATATAATAAAGAAAGAAAAGGAGCGCAAGATTTTGAAATGCAACAAACGTCCAATGTTTTTATTGATGATATATGAAAATGACACACAAAAGCCCTCACAAATGGAGCCACGGTGCCCCGGGTAGGACACCGGGCCATAAAAGTTTCAACATATTGTTTGTTACAAATTGAAAACAAAAGAGTTCATTACTGAGTGACAAAAGTAATAGGTGTGAAGTCTTTGGCAGTCCAGTTGCTTGGTCCACTGTCGGTTGTTGGGTAGATCCAGCTGTCGAATTCAGATTCCTCCATGTCGTCTTCAATAGCATTCACTCCCGGGTTGGTGATGAACACAGGCGGTCTTCCAATTCTTGCCTTACGAACAGCCTTCTGAGCCTCTGCAGTGAAACCCAGACCAAACTTGTCAGTCTTCGGAGTAATGTCAGGAAGTCGGCCCCAGTTTACGCACTCACCCTTCTCAATCACAGCCCGGGCATCCTTTAAGGAAGCCATCTTCAAAGGAGGGTCTTCAATCATAGTTTTAGCTGATGCCAGTGTCTGAGGCACCTCTTCAAAGTGCTGGAATGGAGTCTCAATGAATTCCCCATCCATCTCTATGTACCGGAACGAGTTGAGGTGGCTGACCATATACTCTTCTTCCCCCTGAACTGTCACAATCTTCCCTCTGACTGGGTACTTAAGCTTCTGATGTAGTGTGGAGGTCACAGCTCCAGCCTTGTGGATCCATGGACAACCCAGCAAACAAGAGTAGGATGGACGGATGTCCATCACATAGAAAGTTGAATCAAAAACTTGAGAACCAACCCTGATTGGAATGTCAACTTCACCATGTACCATCCTTTTCGAACCGTCAAAGGCCCGGACAACAATGTTACTAGGCTTGAGCTATAAACCCTCACAATCCAGCCTGTCTAAAGCTTTCTTGGGCAATAAATTCAATGAAGAACCGGTGTCTACTAACACATGGGCAAGAGTAGTGCCCCTGCATTCAATAGAGACATGCAGGGCGTCGTTATGGTTCTTTCCTTTGGCGGTCAGATCGGCGTCAGAGAAGCCCAACCCATTATCGGCAGTCAAGTTGGCCACACAATCAGTAAATTGATCAGCAGACGTTTCTTGTGGCACATGGGCCGTCTTCAGGAAGGAGATCAGGACCTTGGCATGGGCCTCTGAACACAACAACAGTGATAGCATAGAAATCTTAGAGGGGGTGTGCCCCAACTGCTCAACTACATTGAAATCACTTTTCTTGATAATCTTGAGGATCTCTTCCATCTCTTGCTGGGAAGCTTCAACAATGGTTGTCTTTGGCGCCTCCGTCAGGGCAGGAAAATCAGTAGCAATCCCTTTTCCCCGAGCGTCAGATGACTCGGCAACAGGGGTAGAAACAGGAACTTGATTAGGAAGGGGAACAGGCACACTTGCAGGTGTGATGATAAGAGGTTTCTGAATAGCTGGTGGTGCAATATCTGGCGAAAACAACCTACCACTGCGAGTAATTTTGGCAGGCCCGGTGATGTTACTGACGCCGGTACTAGTATCAAATTCTTGCTTTACTCCAAGCACATAAACATCTGCCCCATAGTGCCATGGGACAGCTTTGTCGGATGTATAGGGGAGGGGCCCCGGAACAGTGATGATGATAGGAGCAATCTTCTGAGTGGACATGATTTTGACAGGCTTCTTTGAGGGAGCCTTAGGAGGTTTGTTGAAAATAGTGACGATAAAAACTTCTTTAGTAGGGGTAGCAGGAACAACAATCTTCTCGAACAAGATTTCTTTGTTATCCATCAGGCTTTGGATACCTGATTTCAACAATGGACAACCAACATGTGAAATAGCACACAGAAGGCAACCTTTACCACATCCCGGAAATAAACCGGCTAGCAACAGGTTCCTCTTGACAGTCAATAACAGAGTAACAATATCTTCCACAGAGGCTACATACCGGTCTTCTTCCACAGCATTCACTCCATGCTGGGGCATGGGAGCAATCACAACATTGGGTCTTTCGGGCGCCTCAAACTGTATTTCTTTAGCATCAATAAGGTCTTGAACCTTATTCCTCAGAGCCCAGCAATCATCCGTAGTATGCCCCGGGCTATCAGAGTGATAAGAGCAACGGGCGCTGGGGTTGTACTTTGGAGAAGCTGTGTTCACCACCTTTAGAGCTTCTTTGACAGTTACCAGATTGGTTGACAGTAGTTGTGGCAAAATCTGAGACAGGGTCATACTGAGCCGAGTGTACTGCCTCTTGGGTCTCTCACCCCTTGGTTGGTAGTATTGCTGAGGAGCAGCAGTAGGCTTTGAAATTACCAATGCATTGACAGCTTGGCGGCGTTCCGGCTTAATTTGTCTTCTGGGACCATAAACAGCACTAGCTTCCTTTTTGAAGGGCTTCTTTTCAGCACTCACGGAGGCACCTTTCTGTATCTTCCCCGACTTGATACCAACTTCTATTATCTCACCAGTCAAGATCAAATCTATAAACCCAACAGAGGAATTACCAATCAGATGGTTGAAGAACGGACCAGACAGGGTCCCTAGGAACATGTCAACAAGTTCACGGTCAGTCAAAGGTGGATGCACCCTGCCAGCCAGGTCTCTCCACCTTTGCGCATACTCCTTGAATCCTTCGCCCGTCCCCAGTGACATACCCTGAAGTTGGGTACGCGTGGGAGAGAGGTCATAATTATACTGATATTGTTTATAAAATGCAGTAGCCAAGTCCTCCCAGTTTCGGATACTGGCTCCATCCAGCTGATAGAACCACTCGAGTTGAGCCCCCGAAAGGCTATCCTGAAAGAAATGGATCCACAGGTTCTTGTCTGCAGTGTAAGGTTGGATCTTCCTTACATATGATCTGAGATGCATCTTCGGGAAGGATAGCCCGTCATACCTTGCAAAAACTGAAACTTTGAACTTCGGGGGGATCACAACTCCAGCAACTAATCCCAAATCTTCGAAATCTAAGCCGGGAACTCTCTGCAGCTCCATAGCTGCCAACCTGTCTTCCAAGCCTTTGTACTTATCGTCGGCGGGCGGGTATTGTTGCTCAGAGTAGTCTTCGTCTTCTTCAGCCTCTCCTTATTCAGCTTCGGATTCGGAAGGTACCGCAACCGCATTCCCTTTACTGGTTCCCTCTTCAGAAGTAGGGGGAAATTCAAGAACTCTTATGGCTTCACCCTCAAACCTTCTTCCTAGGGTAGCCACCCCGATTCTCTTATTCTTCTTTTTCACTTGCTCTTTGTTCCCCAGCAGGGCTTTTAGATCCTCCTGACCCTTAGCCAAGGTCATCAGGAGATGTTGAAACTGTGAGTTCTGAGACTGCAAGTCCTTGACCGTCTGTTCGAGATCCATCTTACTGAAATAAACAGCAGAAAGATAAGGAAACCTGGTGTGGAGACCTGCTTATGCGTATGATGAATGATATTCTTATGTATGCAATGCATTCAAGGATTTAGCAAATTCAAAATTGTTGCAAACAAAAAGAACGCACGTCATATTAATAAGAAGAAATTTGTCAGTACATAAATGCCCCATGGGCCAAATATTACAAAAAACTTCTCAAGTTAAAAAGATGTTGCACATCCTCTTTGGTGCGATGTAGGTGTTAAGGGTCTCTTCCTCATGGAGTCGGCGGGTAAGCTCCAAAACCTTCTTCTCATTAGCGTAGAAGCTGGCTTCAAAAGTGTTCTGTTCCTCCTTGATTTGGATCCAACTCTTCTGCATCTCCTCCCACGATGTAGGCATGTCAGGATATAGGATGGTGTAGGGAACCTCTCCTTCCTTAACGGGCTCTTTAATCACAGGGAGAACATGAGGGTAAGGCATCATTAGAATCTGGGCTCGGGTTCGTACCCACTTGAGATAAGGCTTAAGAGGGATGGAGTTCTTGTGCCCCATTGTCTTGTTGTCTACCTTGTTAGGCATCCTCCAAGCTCTGATGAATCTTTGGCGAAGTCCTTGCGCATCGTTGTCGAAGTCAAAAACTAGGTCAGGAATCAACATGTCGTGAGGGACATCCCTCCGTGCATATCCAAATTGTCTCAAGGCTAGACAAGGGTTGTAGGTAATGCCTCCTCTAATGCCAAGTAATGTAACATTAGAGAACTCTCCACAACGATCGACGATGATGACATTTTCTCTGAACCGAGAACACCAATGTACATCAGAGTGAGTGAGGGTTATCAACTGTTGTGACCAACTTAGGCCTTGGTCATTCTTCAAAACAGATTGTGGAAGGTGCGAAATAAACCACCTTGCAAGGAGAGGAGTACAGCACATGAGAACACCCCTCTTTCTCATTGTTCGTGTGTAAAATGAGTAAAGAATGTCCCCAAGCAATGTTGGTATTGGATTTCTGGATAAGAAGATTTTGACGGCGTTGACATCTATAAGCTGGTCAGGATTTGGGAACAGGACCAACCCATAAATTAGGAGTGCCACAATTTCTTCAAAGGCTTGTAGATCCAATGAATTCCAACACTCTTGTGCCTTCTCAAACAAGAATTTTGCCAAGAAGCCTTTGACACCGCTTCTAGTTTCCCAATGCCCCTTGATGTCAAATGGTTGCAAGTGTAGTGCTTGAGCAACATCTTCAGGCTTTGGTTCTTTTTCCGTACCGTTGTAGGGTAGTTGATTAAGAATAGGAATTCTCAGGAGTTGAGAAAATTCCTCCAAAGTGGGCACCAACTGGTAGTCGGGGAAAGTGAAACAGTGGTGAAGGGGGTCAAAGAACTGGAACAACACCTTTACCATGTGCTCTTCAATGCTGGTGTTGACTAGGCTGAGCAGTCTACCATGTCTTTCACTGAAGGGAGAGCTTTCCGGAATTCTTGATGTGAGCTCTTTGAGTTGAGGAGGGATTCTCACAAGGTTGACTTGGATAGTTTTCCTGCGAAGAATTTCCATGACCTACAAAACAAAAACAAAGATGAAGATCTAAACCCTTGAAATGGTTAGTGTATGCATATGATGATTTATGATGCTCATGATGTATGCACAAACATATGTACAAGCAATTCACACAAAAACCCTAGTTTCAGGCTTGCATGGGGTTTCATAGGTAAGTACCCTCTTGAGTGTAGTTGGCTTAAAAACCTGTCCTATAAATAGTAACCGGGTTCTAAGGAGCTCAATATCATTGGATTATTTTCCATGTTCATTGTTTTGGTTTAGCCACTTAACTAGCGACCAAAATATTCCAAGAAAACAACCCTCAATGAGTGTAGTATCGAGTATCTACCAACTTCGGACTGCACTGAAGCCGATCATCTCACTACCCTTAACGAAAGGCCAAGATGGTCAAGTAAGGTTCTAGGTCATTAGTGCTTAGTGACATCACTCAGCGGCCCCGTACTCTCCTTGATTGAACTCAAGGGTTACCGGTACTCACAAATATGTCGCACTAATATAGCTATTGCTTCAACCGTGTCGGTATACCCCGCACAGTTTCCACAATGTATTGCTATCTATGAATGTTTCCCCAAATCCGGATGTAGGATTGCAAACCCAAACAAGAGAGCCAAGATATAAAGCAATCAAAGCAAACAATTAGTCATGCAAGAGGGTGATCTAAGCCCTAAGGTTACTCCACTTTAAAATTATCCCCAGCAGAGTCGCCAGTTCTGTGATACGGTGGGAGAACTGACTTGAGGTTTTGCTTTTTTTTTCACAAAATGTTTCGGTTGAGCAAGAATCGCCACCGACTTTTTATTTTATCCTAAGGAAAGGTTAAAAAGCACAGCAAAAACCTTTGAGATGTTTTCTTGGGTTCGGGGAGTAGATTATAGAAAGGGAAGGTATTAGCACCCTTTCTATCCATGGTTATCTATGGGCTCTTAGTTACTTGCTTAGATCAACTTGCCTTGATTTTCAATTGTTTGAAATGGTGCTTTGTGTGCGGGTTTGAAAATGTTTTTGAAAAGAGGCCATTTGTTGTGGCAACCTTTGTAATGATCCATGTTAGGATGTATACAAAGGTGTATGTCTTTTTGAAAAGTTTTCAATTGTTTTTGAAAGTTGTTTTGAAAGTGTGTTGTGATGTGTGGTTTTGAAAAAATAGGCAAGTGTTTTTGTTTTGCAAGTTGGCAAGTAATCAAGAGTTGTCTACCCTAAATTTCTCAAAGATCTTTTCTATGTTTTAACCCTTTTAACAATTTTGTTCCACCATTGTATTTGGTGGACAATCTTGCATTAGGATGCGAACGGGACGGGCGCGGGTCATCGTTTAGACCATGATTGCAATGGTGCCAAGTGTCTTTGGCAACTTTTTCCTTTAAGGGACTTGATCATTTTGTTTAGGCAACTTTCGAAAGCGTCATCGAGGGACTATGTTCATTTGGTGTTGTTTTGTTTTGCCAAAGACACCCAACATGCAATATGGCCCATTTATTGAAGGCAACAAGTGGAGTAACCCTAGGGGTGCAAGTGTGAATTGTGTCGTTCATTTTCATGATATGTTCAAAGGTAACCTCTTCAAAGTACGGAATCAAGGTTAGTACAAGCTCTTTATATGGGATAAGATTTGGATGTTTTGTATCCCACTCCTCTTTAACTTGACTGACTACCGGGGTTGAGTCTCTGTATACAATTAAGAGTTTGATTCTTAAGTCAATAGCAGCCTTAAGACCCAAGATGCATGCTTCATACTCGGCCATGTTGTTTGTATAGTCGGAGCAAAGTCTGGCAGTGAAAGGCGTATGGAAACCTTCAGGGGAAATGATCACAACACCAATTCCGTTACCCAATGCATTGGAAGCTCCATTAAAAACTATAGTACATCGGGATCCTTTGTTCATGTCCTTCATATGGTCCAGGATTTTCACAATCGGCTATCAGCATGATATTCTCGTCCATAATATCAAAGTTCGTGGATTGGTAGTCATCAACAACTTGATGGGACAAATGATCCGCCAACACACTTCCTTTGTTTTCTTTTTGTGTAGTGTATTCGATGTCATGTTCAGTCAAGATCATTTTCCATCAGGCTATTCGTCCAGAGAGAGCAGGTTTCTCGAAGATGTACTTAATGGGATCCATCTTAGAAATCGAGAGAGTGGTATGAGTTAACATATATTGTCTTAGTCGGCGAGCAGCCCGTGGCAAAGCGCAGCAAGTTTTCTCGAGCAGTGAATATCTTGTTTCACAATCGGTAAACATTTTTCTAAGGTAGTATATTGCATTCTCTTTTCGACCAGACTCGTCATGCTGCCCCAACACACACCCCATTGAATTCTCTAACATGGCCAGGTACATGATCAGAGGTCTTCCTTCGACTGGCGACATTATAATTTAAGGTTCTTAAAGGTACTCTTTAATCTTATCAAAAGTTGTTTGGCAGTCGTTGTTCCATTTGACTGCTTGATCTTTCTTCAGCAGCTTGAAGAGTGGCTCACAAGTAGCAGTTAAGTGGGATATGAATCGGTAAATATAGTTGAGTCGACATAAGAAACCACTGACCTCCCTCTCAGTACAGGGAGCTGGCATTTCTTGTATGGCTTTGACTTTTGCAGGATCGACTTCTATACCTTTTCCACTGACGACCAATCCTAGGAGTTTTCCAGACCTCACTCTGAAGGTGCATTTATTGGGATTCAGCCTCAGCTTGTATTTATTCAACCTTTCAAATAGCTTGTGAAGATGATCAAGGTGTTCTGCCTTAGTTTGCAACCTTGAAATCAAGTCATCAACATAGAGTTCTATCTCATGATGAATCATGTCATGAAATAGAGCTACCATAGCCCGTTGATAAGTTGCACCTACATTCTTCAGACCAAAATGCATGACCTTATAACAGAAGGTGCCCCACTGTGTGACAAAAGTGGTTTTCTCCATGTTTTCAGGCGCCATTTTGATTTGGTTGTAACCGGAGAAGCCATCCATGAAGGAGAAAACTTTGTGTTGAGCAGTGTTGTTTACCAAGACATCAATATATGGTAGTGGGAAGTCGTCTTTGGGGCTCTCCCTATTTAAATCCTTGTAGTCTACACACATGTGGACCTTACCATATTTCTTCGGCACTGGAACAACATTTTTAACCCATTGGGGATACGACGTCACTTCCAAGAAACCTGCATCGAACTATTTCATTACCTCAGCCTTGATTTTCTATGACATGTCTGGACGCATGTGATGAATCTTTTTTTTATCAGAGAATATCCTTCTTTCATTAGCAGACGATGAACCACGATATCAGTATCAAGCCCCGGCATATCTTTGTATGACTGAGCGAACACCTCAACATAGTCGTGCAACATCTGGACCAATCTTCTCTTGACGCTGTCTTCAAAGTTGGCTCCAATCTTGACTTCCTTCTTATCTTCCTTGGTACCCAGGTTTATCACTTCAACTGATTCTTCGTGTGGTTGAATGGCCTTTTCATCTTGTATCAGGAGTCTGCCGAGTTCCCTAGGTATTTTACAATCTTCTTCACCTTCGTCTTCGGCTTGATAGATTGGATTTTCAAAGTCATAGATGGCAATAGCATAATTATTGTCAATGAGATCCAGAGTGGATGTAGATCTGCAAATGTGTGCGTGTGCATGTAAGGTCACATGGCTATTTAAAAATGCAGTAAAGTAAGAAAAAGACAGAGAGCAAAAAATTTGAATGCAAAATAGTCCAATGTTTTTTCATTAAAATGAGCATATGGCATATGAAAATGACAAACCCTTAACAAATGGGCCATTGTGCCCCGGGAAAGGCACATGGCTTAAAGTCATTGTTTTAATGGAAATTACACACAAATTCTCAAAGTAATAAAAACAGAAAATGGCAATTACTCCTAGCTGAAGGAGATTGGGATGAAGTCCTTGGTCTGCCAATTGTTGAGTCCTCCACCAGCAGTTGGGTAGATCCAGTCATCAAAGTCACAATCATCATCAGAGTCTTTAAGGGCATTAACCTCAAGGTTACTAATGCGGAGAGGTGGTTTCCCTACATGAGCACGTAGAATCTCCTTTTGAGCTTTGGAAGTGAAGCCCAAACCAAGTTCATCTGGCTTGTATGGGATGTCTGAGAGTTTCCCCCAAATGGTGCAACCTTTGTCTTCAACAACAACACGGGCATCTTTGAGAGAAGTCATCCTAGGTGTGTCTTTAGCAACTTTTGGAATGTCAGGAGTAGCTTTGGCAACAGCAACCATGGGAGGGACCACTTCAAAGGCTTGACAAGGAGTCTCTATGAACTCGCCATCCATTTCAACATATTTGAATGAATTTAGATGACTAATCATAAACTCTTCCTCACCATAGATGGTGACAATTTTCCCCTTGACCGGGTACTTCAATTTTGATGTAGTGTGGAAGTTACCGCACCTGCCCCCTGTATCCATGGGAGTCCGAGTAGGCAAGAATAATTCGGGCGGATATCCATCACATAGAATGTTGAGTTAAAGACTTGAGACCCAACTTTGATAGGGAGGTCAACTTCTCCATGGACCATCCTCTTTGATCCGTTAAAAGCTCTCACTACAATGTCACTAGGCTTCATTACCAAACCTTTACAGTCCAACCTATCTAAAGCACCTTTGGGTAAGACATTCAGAGAGGACCCAGTAGACTAAAGTGGTTCCTTTACACTCGATGGAAACATGCAGAGCTTTATTGTGATCTTCCCCACCAGGGTCAAATATGCATCCGAAAATCCCAAACCACTATCAGCAGTCAAAATTGCTACACAGTTTTCAAATTGGTATGCCATAGTTTCTTGTTGGACATGTGCATTTTTCAATAATTTTATCATTGCTTGAGCATACGCCTCGTAGCATAGCAACAAAGACATCGTGGAAATCTTCGAGGGTGTTTTCCCCAACTGTTCCACTATCTTGTAATCACTTTTTGTGATAATTTTTAAAATCTCCTCCATCTCTTGGGTAGATGGGTTCTCAGTGGTAATATCTTTTGTGGGTGCCTCTGTCCTGGAAGGCTCAGTCATTTTTTCCTTTTCTCTAGCATCAACAACAGGTTTAACGATAGTAATATGATTGGATGTAGTAGTGGTTGTCGGAGGTGAAATCTTTGGAGAGAAGATCCTCCCCGTCCTAGTAACTTTACTTGATCCAACAATGTTTGTAACTTCAGATGTTTCATCTTCATCAATCCATGAATCTTGTTTGATACCATGGTAATATACTTTTGCCCCATAATTCCGGGGTACAGCCTTATCAGAAGAGTAGGGGACTAACCTCGGTGCGGTGATAATTAATGGAGCTATCCTTGGTTCAGTGGGAATCCTAATAGGATCTTTGGAGGTGATCCTAATAGGAGTGTTTGAGATAGTAATGATGGACACATCTTCAAACTCTTGAGATACACTTTGGGTCAATATTTTAACAGATGAAGTTTTTTCAAATAGAATCTCATGGCTATCCATCAGGTGTTGGACACCTTTTTCAGCCATTCATAACCATTAATTTGTATAGCACAATGGTAACATTCTTTAAAAAACCTGGAAATACACCGTGTGATACGGTGGGAGAACTGACTTGAGGTTTTGCGTTTGTTTTCGCAAAATGTTTCAGTTGAGAAAGAGTCGCCACCGACTTTTTATTTTATCCTAAGGAAAGGTTAAAAAGCACAGCAAAAACCTTTGAGATGTTTTCTTGGGTTCGGGGAGTAGATTATAGAAAGGGAAGGTATTAGCACCCTTTCTATCCATGGTTATCCATGGGCTCTTAGTTACTTGCTTAGATCAACTTGCCTTGATTTTCAATTGTTTGAAATGGTGCTTTGTGTGCGGGTTTGAAAATGTTTTTGAAAAGAGGCCATTTGTTGTGGCAACCTTTGTAATGATCCATGTTGGGATGTATACAAAGGTGTATGTCTGTTTGAAAAGTTTTCAATTGTTTTTGAAAGTTGTTTTGAAAGTGTGTTGTGATGTGTGGTTTTGAAAAAATAGGCAAGTGTTTTTGTTTTGCAAGTTGGCAAGTAACCAAGAGTTGTCTACCCTAAATTTCTCAAAGATCTTTGCTATGTTTTAACCCTTTTAACAATTTTGTTCCACCATTGCATTTGGTGGACAATCTTGTGTTAGGATGCGAACAGGACGGGCGCGGGTCATCGTTTAGACCATGATTGCAATGGTGCCAAGTGTCTTTGGCAACTTTTTCCTTTAAGGGACTTGATCATTTTGTTTAGGCAACTTTCGAAAGCGTCATCGAGGGACTATGATCATTTGGTGTTGTTTTGTTTTGCCAAAGACACCCAACATGCAATATGGTCCATTTATTGAAGGCAACAAGTGGAGTAACCCTAGGGGTGCAAGTGTGAATTGTGTCGTTCATTTTCATGCTTTGTTATCTTTGAATTAGGTCAAGCTATTGTTTGGTTGATTTTTGCATACAAAACCCTAAGTCTATCATGGCATATTTAGAAAGCTTTTAAATGCGAAATTTAAAGTTCTAAATTATTACAACACAATTATGGGATGGGGGGTACAAATGTTCAAATGGGGATATATGGCAAGAAAAATTAAATCTAAACTATTACATCCAAATTGAATTATACAAATTATTTAATTGCACAATAATTAAATAAAATACAATAAATATGCAAGATGCAAAAAATGATTTTTATATGTATGTAAAAGTATTTTTTATGTGTCAAATAAACAAAAATAAAAAAAAAAGATTAATTTTTGGGTATTTTTCATGTTTAGGGCAAAACCCTAATTTTCTAAGTAAGAAGTATTTTTTATTTAATATATGCAATATTTATTAATTATGTACAAAAAATAAATAAAAAGAAAGTATATTGTAAAAAAAAGTGATTTTTGAGGTCAAATATTAATAAAAATAAAATGTATTATTTTTTTGTATTTTTCCCTAAATATTCTAATAAATATAAGTATTTATAATATTTACTAAATATATTAAATATGTACAAAAATAACAATATTTATTATTTACAAAAAAAGTATATTTTTTTTATAAAATGTTTTCAAAAGATAAAATAAAATAAAAATCAGAAAATAAAAGTGTTTGTATTATTTTTGGTATTTTTAATAAAAGGATATATGTTATTTACAATGTGTAAATTCAAATAAAACAAATAAAATCCAAATAAAATGCAAAAATGGTTGAAAAAATATTTTTAATATTTTTTATGTTTTGTCAAAAAATAACAAGTCAGAATAAAAAAGAAAAAGTCAAAAATGATTAAAAAATAACACAATGGGCCAAGGGGGTGTATGTGTGAAACAGTGGTGCAAACAGAAAAAAGAACCAAGCCCAGCCCAAAAGACTTTGTCTTCAACCTCTGGCCAGATTCAAACAAGAAAACGCGCGTTTTGCCTTGTCCATGCTATCTCCTGATTCTTTGATTTTTAGCACAAACTCATAACATAAAAAATGTCAAGCATCAAACCACGAATCCATACATACCAAGAACTTGATCTAACTCTCAGAAATGAGAGAGAATTTCTTCTCCCCCAATTCCTGACCTAGTTTTTTTCAGATGTTCAGATTCAAAATACTCTTAGCACACATAATATAAATGAAAAGTAACTATATGGATGACTTCAGGGCTATGATTAGAACATGTTTTCTTCACAAACTTAATTCTAACTATGCCTGGATAGAGAGATAGAAGTTCAAAAACTTACCTGTTCAGCTTGATTCGTGTATGACAATGGAGGCACTTCCAAGGCAATGTGAGGACTTGTACAACTTGCTTGAAGTTCAAGGATGCTTCTCCAATGCTTGGTGTGCTTTGAATCTTGCTGAATCACTCCATGGAAGTCAACCTGCAAGAGAGAAAAATGAAAATGGCAAACTATGCTATGGCTGTTACAGTCTGTATCTAAGGTTGGGGATAGTTTGTATGGATGTTATTGAATGTGTTTGAGGTGGTTTGGATGAAAACGCACGAGGGAAATGAACTGTGGAAGTCAATATGCAGAAGATACCCTGTTTTGCCACAAAACTGTGTTTTGATGGGTGAGGGAGTCTTGAGGATGGCTTGGTCATGTTTTAGGTTACTTGAGGAGTATGGAATGTGTTCACAATGTTTGCTTAGGCTTGTGTTTACAGGAAGGTCAGATGTGTTTCAAAAATACAAGTTTCTTCTAATGTAAGCAAAGTTTGTCAACTTCGTTTCTAGGCTAACACAGGCTCCTCAAGTATGCTGCACAAATCACTCTTGATCAGTGGACTTTGCTCATGAACTTGTGCCTCAAAGATCTGCATTGTACCTCATAGATTGTAAACTTGACATAAAGTTCACCTTTTCAAAAATGGCTAAGTTTTTTTTTCTAATTATGGATTAAATTGGCATGTAATGGTTAAACACATAAGATAAGGCTTGAACACAAAGGATTTGCATTAAATTATTGAGTGTGGATGAGATAAAAGGCCTGTAATGTAGCTTGCACATGCTGAGTTCAAAAATGCAAAGTTATGAACATGGAAATGGCTCATGAACAAAGTGACTTTTGCCCATATTGACAAATTCGATTCTCCCTAACCACAAGGGTGTTTGAGAAGTTCTTGGACAATTTGGAAAGCTTGGAATGTGTACTACAATCCATCTTTGTAATGCAAGTTGAAATTCCAAGTGGAAGCATGTGAAAAGTGGCCATGAAGTTAGGCAAAAATCCTGCCTAAAATAGGTCAAAATATTTCTAAGTTAAGAATGTTTTGCACCCTTGTTCCAAAAATCATAACTTGAGCTACAAGCTTCTTTTGAGGAAACTTTGTGAATCAAAGTTGTAGATTTTTCAATGGACTACAACTTTCA
Organism: Vicia faba; assembly: GCA_948472305.1. Lineage (NCBI taxonomy): Eukaryota > Viridiplantae > Streptophyta > Magnoliopsida > Fabales > Fabaceae > Vicia > Vicia faba. The sequence continues at coordinate 1,128,670,863 of OX451739.1, read as the reverse complement.
TGTTTTTAGTTTTGTTTGAATCCAAATTCATCTTGATGAGAAAGTGGGACAAAGTTAGGAAAAAATTAGGGATTTTCATAGAAAATTTCTAAGTTATGAAAATTCTTCATTTTAAACCCTAATTTGCAATTTTTGATTTCTTGATGAACAATTTTCATAATTTGACATGTCTTGATGAAAAATGAATCTTGACACTTGATTTTGACCAAAAAGTCAAAGTTTGACTTTTCAGTATACAGTCAAATTTTGCTCAGTTGACTGGAAAATTCATCTGTCAATCTTGTGCATTTGGGATCTTTTGAATTTGTTGAACATGTCAAGACAATTCCATGGGGTCCTTGAGTCCATATGTGAGCTTGGTTTGCCATTGGCTAGGTCAAACAGTCAAAAATTGCCTTTGTGCAGTCAAAACCCTAAAAATGACCATTTTGCCCTTTTGGTGATCTGATCAAATTTCTTGTGGAATTGCGATCCAAACTTGACCAAATGGTTCATATGAGTTCATAATGTTGATGTGGGTCAAAAATCATGAGTTTTGACTGTCAATTGACCACAGTTGACTTTTTCCCCAATATAGTTGATTTCTAGGTCAACTGTCCAATTGACTGGGCAAAGATTGGAATCAAGGCTTGAAACTTGGTATGGATAAACTTGTGAGTCCAACATGAAGCATGAAAGTTACTTTGGGCCTTTTGGGTCAAAACATCTTTGTGCAAACTCAAACCCTAATTTGGGTCAACAGTGCAAGGAGGAGTCTTGAGTAGAGCAAAACCCTAATTTGATCTTGAGCTCCAGGGGTCTTGTGGTGAGAAAATGTTGAGGAAATGGGAGGGAAAATTTTGGGGTACAACACACCGGCTTTCAACAAATTATTTTTAATAGTCTTCAAAGGAGTGGTTAAATCATTGACGGAGGAAACAAAAAAGGCATCTTCAATAGCATTAGCATCCTTACCATGACTGGGCATGGGTGCGATGATCACATTGGGAGTTGGTGAAGGTTCAAATTCAATTGTCTTGTTATCAATTTGGTCTTGGATTTTGTTCATTAGTGCCCAACAATAATTGGTATCATGTTCGGGACTATTCGAATGGTAAGCACATTTGGCAATGGGATATTTTCGGGGAAGTTGTGTTAGGATTAGCAGGGGATCTAACAATGTCACCAGATCAGCTTTCAATAGGTGTTTCAAAGCTTGAGATAGTTGCATATTGATCCTGGTAAATTGTCTTCTTTGGGCATCCTTCCTTTGTTGGTTGTTTTGTTGACGCGGTCGTTGAGTTGGAGTTGGGTTGGAAATCAATACTGCCCCTACTGAATTATGACGGTCATTCTTCGTACAACTTCTTGATCCATACATAGCATTAGTCTCCTTTTTATAGCAATAAATGGATTTTTCAGAGCATTTGAGGTGGGTGACATGTGTATCTTCCCGCTTTTAATTCCGCTTTCAACCCTCTCACCAATCAAGATTAATTCAGTAAATTCAGATGATAAACTTCCAATCAACAAGTTGAGGAAAGGACCAGTCAATGTTCCCATAAACATGTCTACCAACTCTATATCAGTTAAAGGTGGCTGCACCCTTCCATCCAGGTCTCTTCATTTTTAGGGCGTACTCTTTGAAACCCTTATTTGAACCTGTGGTCATTTCTTGCAATTGCACCCGAGTTGGTGCGAGATCAGTGTTATATTGATATTGGATGTAAAAGGCAGCAGCCAAATCCTCCCAAGTATGGATATTGGTCCCTTCAAATTGGTAAAACCACTCCAACTGGGTTCCAGATAGACTCTCTTAAAAAAAGTGCACCCATAGTTTCCTATCGGCGGTGTGTAGTAGGATTTTGCAGACATATGATCTTAGATGAAGCTTCGTATACGAGACACCATCGTACTTGTCAAAAACAGTGATCTTGAATTTATGGGGAATGACCACCCCAAGAACCAAACCTAAGTCTCCAAAGTCCAAGCCAGACACTACTTAGATCTCTACAGCCTTTAGTCGGTCTTCTAGCTGCTTATATTTGTCGTCGGCTGGAGAGTATTTTCTCATTGATATAATCCTCGTCTTCAGAAGTTTGATCATTCCCACCCCCCAGCACGGGTGCTTCTAGCAGCTTCATCTTGGTTCTTATCTTCCTCGAAGGAGTCCTCTTCAACTTGAACTTGTCGGGCATTGCCTTTGAACCTCTTCCCCATGTTGATTATAGCTTTCCTATTGGTCTTCTTCTTCGCGACAAGAAGCGCCATCATTTCTTGTTGACCCTTTGCTAAGTTGAGCAGAGTCTCTTGGAACTGAGAGTGTTGAGTCTGCAAGTCCTTGTCGGTTTTCTAGAGATCCATCTTATACTGAAATAAACAGTAGAAAGATGAGGAAACCTATGTCGGAAAACTTGCTTATGATATGATGCATGTTATGCGGATGCAATGTTTTCAAGGATTTTAAGGAATTTAAATTTGCTAGAAAAAGAGAAGACAACAAACATTAATTGCATTAATAAATTCAAGAATTACAAATGCCTCTTGGGCTTTCAATGGAATAAGCAAAAGGGTCTCAAAGAGATAACAAAATAAACTCCTAAAATAAAAGGACTCAAGACTCTCATGGGCGTATCCTCTTTGGCGAAATGTGAGCATTCAGGCTTTGTTCCTCATGGAGTTGCCTTGTGAGCTCCAACACTTTCTTCTCGCTTTCATAAAGTTGGGCTTCAAATGTGTCTCTCTCTCCCCTTTTATTTTTATCCGTGATATTTGTAATTATTCGAAGTTGATAGGCATGTCAAGATGAGGAATGGTATAAGGAGTGTCTCCCTCAGCAACGGGCTCCATAATCACAGGTAGGATGGATGGGTATGGCATCATGAGACTTTGATCACGAGTTCGTACCCATTTGAGGTAAGGCTCGAGAGGGATGGAATTCTTGTGTCCCAAAGTCTTGCTATCGACCTTGTTTACCATGCCCTAAGCTCGTATAAACCTTTGATGATAGCCTTGGCCATTGCCCTCGTAGTCGAATACTAAACCCTAGATGAGTGCGTCATGGGGACCATCTCTTCGCGCATACCCAAATTGTCACAATGAAAGAGAATGGTTATAGGTAATACCTCCCTTAATGCCTAAGAGTGGAACATTAGGGAAATCTCTACAATGGTCAATGATGGTAACATCCTCCAAAGATCGGGAACACCAATGGATATCTGAGTGTGAGAGCATCCTTTGAGACCATGTAAAGCCTTTTTCATTCTTCAATGTTGATCGAGGTAGGTGTGAAATAAACCACCTAGACATCAATGGAATTCAACACAAAAGAGTCCCTCTCTTCTTCATGGTGCGAGTGTGAAAACAATGTAGAATGTCTCCAAGAAAAGTAGCCACGGGGTTACGAGAGAGAAAAACCTTGACGGAATTCACATTTATGAGTTGGTCCGGATTGGGAAATAAAACCAAACCATATATTAGAAGGGCCAAGACATCCTCAAAAGCTTGAAAATCCATATCTTCCCAAAACAAACGAGCCTTCTCCATCAGAAACTTGGCTAAGAAACCCTTAACTCTACTCCTTTTTTCCCAATTTGCCATAATGTCGTATCTTTTAAAATGCAAAGCTTTGGCAATAACTTCAGGCTTTAGAGTTTCCTCTAAACAGGTGAATGGTATTTGATCAAGCACAGGCACTCCTAGAAGTTGAGATAATTCTTCCAATGTAGGTACCAATTGGTAGTCGGGAAATATGAAGCAATGATGCATAAGATCAAAGAATTGGAAGAGCACACACATCATTTATTCTTGGAAGCTTGAGGTAGCCAAGTTGAGAAGTCGACCATATTTCTTGGTGAAAGGAGAATCTTTAGGCACCCTTGATGCTAACTCTTAAAGTTGAGGAGGAACTTTCACGAAGTTGACTCAGATGGTATTTCTACGAGTGGGATCCATGTCCTACAAAACAGAACAAAGATAAATTCCCTGGTCCTTGAAATTGTTAGGAAAATGGCATGGTATAAATGTTATGATGCATGATGTTATGTTCGAACAATTTAATCATACACAAATAAAACACACAAGGCCTTAGGTTAAAGCTTGCATGGAGTTGCAGGTAAGTACCCTCTTGAAGTTATAGTTGGTTCAACCTGTCCTAAAAGAAGTAAGTAATTGGGTTCTAAGGGGTCTCAATATCACTGATCTTTCTTCATCGGGCATTGTTTCAGCACAATTAATCTTTTCTTGCTGCCAAAATATCTCGAAAGTCTGATCTCAATTAGTGTAGTATCGAGTATCAACCAATCTTCATATTTGCACCAAACTCGGCTATCTCACTAATTTCTAATGGCCAAGTTGTTCAACTAAAGATTCTACGGTCAGTTAGTGTTTCATGACACCACACAGCGGCCCCGTATTCTCCTCGATTTTCCACAAGGGATATCGGTACCAACAAATGTGTCACGCTAACGTAGCCATTGTTTCAACCATATCGGTCTACGCCATACAGTTTCCATAATCTATTGCTACTTACCTAATAATGCCCTAGATCCGGATAGAGGATCTATACAAAACCCAAATTCCCTTATAAGAGTAAAGCAAGCAAATCAAACAATGAAAGTAATAAAGTTGGTCTAGTCTCTAAGGTAACCCCACTTTTAAGTTAATGGTCCCTAGCGGATTCTCCAGTTCTGTCATGCGGTTGGAGAATTGACTTAGGTGTTTTGTGTCTCATCGCAATTGTTGCGGATAGCAAGAGTCGTCACCGACTTTTATTTTATCCAATGAAGGAAAGGGTTAAAAGAACAGGAAAGACCTTTTGAGAATTTTTCCTGAGTTCGGGGGGTAGGTTATGAAAAGGGAAGGTGTTAGCACCCTTTTAATTTGTAGTTATCTACGGGCTCTTAATTGCTAGCTCATTTTGAAATGCTTTGTAAATGTTTGTTTTGAGCTTGGTGTAAGTTTGAAAATATTTTGAAAACGCCTTCGTTTCGACAAACTTTGTAATGATTCTCGTATCGTTGGGAATGTATACAAAGTGTTGGTTTTGAAAATATTTGTTGTTTGGAAAGTGTTTGAAAGATGTTTTGAAAGTGTGAGGTGTAAAGATTGTTTCGAGTTATGAGCAAGTAATTATGAGCAATTTACCGACTCAAAAAGTCTTTGTTCTTTTCCTTCTCCTTTTAGATAGTGCTATCCTAACATTGATTGTTAGGAAGCCTTATCATTGAATGTGAGGGACAGGCGCGGGTCGTTGTATAGTCATAGAAGGCAACTTGTGAGATGCTTTAGCAATTTCCGTAAGGGACTAAGATCGTTTTAAAGAAGGCAACGTCGAATGTTCATCGAGGGACTACAATCTTTTTTATCGAGGGTCTTTGCTAAAGCGTCATGTATTCGAGGGGCATGACTGTATTTTTTCGAAGGCAACAAGTGAAGTTAACCCTAGAGGTACACGTGTGAAAAGTGTGTTTGATTCAAGTTTAATTTGTCTTGATTAGGGTTGTCTAGCAATTGATTTTAAATCTTGCCATACACGCCTAATTACTAAACAATATAAAAGAAAACAGTAAATTGCAGAAATTAAAGTTCTACGCTATTACAAGGCTTCGGGAATGGGGGTACAAATTTACAAATGGGGATGCATTGAATCGGCAATACGATTAAAAGTCTAAATAAATAGTCAATATAACCCAATCGAATTAAAAATAAACGATTAATTAAACTAAACAGTCTATTTAATAAAATTAATAATAATAATATTTTTGATATTTTTGTTGGTGAGAAAATTTGAAAAGAAAATAAAATTTATTCTATTATTTTTTTTGAACTTTTTGCTTATCATGAAGAAATTAAACAATTTTTAAAGAATGTTAAATAAAAAATAAAATGTTAATTAACTAAATTAATCACAAAATCCTAAACTAAACTAATTAAGAAAATTAAATAATTTAGAAATTATATTTTATTTAATTGAATTTTAATATTAAAACTAAATATTAATAAAATTATTAAAACAAGATGAAATGGGAGTTTGAAATAGAAATAAGGGCGTGAGGTAAATAACTTATTGATGGGATAAAGGGCTGAGAGGAAACAAAACTAAAAAAAATAATATAAAAAAAGTATATGTTGGGCCGGAACGGGTCGGGTCCGGACCCATCCCCTCACTCCAAATTAGACGGGTTGTATAACCCTAGCTGCTCAAGCATTCTCGTACATCTTTCTGTGCATATGCTCAAGAAAACCACAACAACATATCTAACTCTCGATTTCCATCATTCATGTTCATAAACAATAACAACAAGAAAAAATATTTGAATCAAATAGTTAAAAGTACAGAGAAAGGGGATACCAAGTCGGAGTGTTTCTATGATAGCGTAAATAGTAGGTGCGGAGGCGAAGGTCTCTGATGGTGATACGCGGACGCGGCCGAAGAGATACCTTCAGCAGCTTTATCGGTAAGTTGCAATGCTTTATCTCTTTTAATCTTTTTTCTGTTTTTGTGTGTTTGTATGTTGTGTGTGAGGTAAGGTTAGTTGATTGGTGTTTTAACAATGGAAGATAGGATGAAGATTGGGGCGGTTGGTGTTCAGAACAACATTGTGGAGGTTGGTATGAGGTAGCAGTATAGATGTATGGTTGGGAGAAAGTTGGCTGGGAGTATGCTGTGATGGGTTACGGCAGTAGTATGGATGAATAGAATTTTTTCAATTTTAAGAAGGATGAATTTGAAGAAAAAGAGGGAGTAATTTTGTGCAGACTTGAAGGTTATTACAATGATGGAAGGATGTAGTTTCTTGAGGGGATTTTTGTGTATTTTTCTCTTTGTATCTCCTGCTTTCTTTTTCTTTGTCGCCTGCCTTTATAAGTTAGAAAGATGAGACTTTAGGGGGGTGGGGGGGGGGGGGATAATAACATTTGAACTATTCTGGATACTAGTCCATTGCTTTTTCTAACACAGCTTTGAATTGCTATTTTGGTGATATCCTTGGTGCGGGTTTGGCAGTAGCAGCATAGGACATCAGACTGATATATTTGGAGCTTTATGCAGATTTTGTTTTCTCATGGACAATATGGATAACAAGATAGACAAAGGTTCTTTTTGGAAAGGCTTTGTGACCGTTGTAACTAGGAAGCAGCATACTTGTTCCCATTTTGATGTAAGGTTTGTATTGATAACATGTGATGTTGTACTGGGTTTTTTTTGCTGATTACTTTCATGTTACAAATGGGCCAGTTGTGATCTATTTGGTGAATCTGGCTCTATTTGTATTATGGACTATATTTTATCTTATAACCTTACTAAAATTCAACCTCATTTTTTTCTTTTTTTCATGGGTTGTCAATGATGGTGGTCGCAAAGACTTTACGAGCACGTATGAAGCTTATTCGAAACGAATAGATTAGTGTCAAATTGGAGGGAGCTCGATCATGCCACAAAAATTTGAAGAGTTACCGTGAGAATTTTATACTTAGACTTGATTTTTACTTTGTAAATTGGAATCCCAAACAATTTGTAATGGAAAGTTCACATGAATTCAATTTGTACCCTTAAAATATGAACAAGCATACATGCCTTAGAGATCTTGGATGTCTTGATGAATACGACATAAACATGTTATTGTGAATGAAAATCAGCCTCTATCCCTTTTTATATTTGTAGATCGTTATTTAAACCCAAAATGAGGCATGAATGAATGATTGGCACTTTAAGAAACCTCTGAGCCAATGACAAGCTTTGTTTTTCGACTTCTAAGTAATTCTCACGTATCGTCTTCTAAACTCAATCTCAAATAAAATCTTTGAATAAAGTGAATGTCCTATGAGCTTAAAAATATCCAACATCGATCCAATAATCATCACTTCTCCAACGCCAGTGATTTGCAATGCCAGTATCAAAATGATTAATGAACTTTTAAACTCAACTTCTTGTTTTCATGAATTACCGCCACATAAGAATCAAGTGTCTTGAAAACAAACTGTGACATGAATTAAACCTAGCAGTTAAAGACATCCCAAGTCAAGAAATGACCCATGACGATTCAATAATTCAAGGTATTCTAGGCTTAATTTGTCTTCGATCTTGGAAGCAACCTCATAAGAAACTCTATTTCTGATACTTCGCAAAAATAATTGCCTAAAAACATTAAAAATTGAAGAAGTTATGACCATTCGAACTTGAGCTTGAAAATGTTGACTTTTTGGTCAATACAGTTGATTTTCGATCATCCGAGCCATTTACTGAGCGAACTTGTGATGCAAGATAGGAGATTTGATATGAGCATTCTTGAATACATATGAAGCATCATGAAAGCCACACGAGACCTTGGAAACCCGATCTTTCTTGAGAAATACCAAACCCTAGTCGTGGACCCAATGCTTAGGAGGAGAATTTGTCTGATCAATTCTTGAGCCACCTTGAGAATTTGAGAAACCCTAGGAGAATATCTTGAATGAAAAATGGGAGGGAAAAGTTTGGGGTACAACAATGACTATGAATCCATCAAGTTTGACTTCCCAGATGAAGATGTCATGTAACTGAAGGTTAAAGACTACGAAGAACCATTACATGGAGAGGGACCCGATCTTGAATCATGTTAGGGTTTAATATTTGACGGAGTTGTGAATGCTTATGTAAATGGAATTGGGGCAATCATCAGTACTCCTCATGGTACTCATATCATGTTCACTTCAATACTGATGTTCGACTGCACAAACAACATAGCTGAGTACGATGCTTGTATCATGGGTCTCGAAGAAGTCACAGACTTAACGATCAAGGTCCTTGATATATATGGAGATTCAACTTTGGTAATTAATCAAATAAAATGAGTGTGGGAGACTCGTCACCATGTCTTGATCCCTTATATATATTATGCAAGAAGATTGTCGCCTTTCTTTAACAAAGTTGAATTTCATCATATTCCTCGAGAAGAGAATCAGATGGCGGACGCTTTGGCTACTTTGTATTCCATGTACAAAGTGAATTTCCCAAATGAAGCACCTCGGATCAGTATTAGACGACTTGACAGGCCTGCTCATGTGTTTGTAGCAGAGGAAGCATCAGACAATAAGCCATGGTATTATGATATCAAGAATTTTCTTCAAACCCAAGAGTACCCACCTGGGACATCCAACAAAGATAAGAAGAAATTGAGAATATTGGAAGGAAGTTTTTTATCAACAAAGATGTGCTATATAAAAGGAATCATGACATGGTTTTGCTCAGATGCGTGGATAGACATGAAGCAGACATGTTAATGCAAGAAGTGCACAAAGGATCTTTTGGTACTCATGCCAATGGACATGCGATGGCAAGAATAATGTTAAGAAAAGGTGTTGTACCCCAAAATTTCCCCTCCCATATTCTTCAAGATTTGCCAAGATCAAGCTTCAAAATCTCTCGAGGGTTGCACAGTCTAATTGCCTCCTAACACAGGCACAATTAGGGTTTTGGTTCTTGCAAAGAAATTGAAGTTTTCAAGGGTCCAATTAAGTCCCACATGCCTATATACATTGTCAAGCATCCATATGCAAAGTTTCAAGACTCACAGCATCAAATTGCACAGTCAAAAACCCTAAATGCTTCACAGTCAACTACAGGGGCAAAATGGTCATTTGACAGTCAAAAGTCAAAAATTTTGGTCAACATCTTATTTTGAAGCCACAAACATCATTTGATCAATTCTTGATCATGATTCTCAAGGCATGGCTCAAAAAGTCTCAAGATGCAAAAGTTTCTATTTTTGGACAGTTGAAAAAAGTCAACTGCAAATTGACCAAGGCATAACTTCTTCATGGTTTATCATAAAAATTTCATCCAAAGCTAATTTTGAATAGAATGAAATTTCCTACAACTCATCTTCATACTTCAAGTCCAAGAAATGCTCTCACAAAAAGTTATCAATTTCAACATTATAGGTCATTTTCAAAAGTCAACAAAAAGGCACTTTAAGTTAAAGACCATAACTTGATATTGGTAAATCAAAATGATATGGTACCAAAGGCATTGATTAGAGGACTTCACGACCTTTCCAAAATGTCCAAGAACATGATCAAAGCTTAATAATTGAGCAAGATATGCCTTGTAGAAGTTGGGAAATTTTTGGGAATTTTGCAAAGTCAACTTTGCTTCAAAAGCCTCAAAATTGCTAATGGGCCTCAATTTCTTCCATGAATCATTACCCAAAGGCTATGCACGACCCATTAATCTAAAAGGGAGTTATTTTCTTATTTTTAATTAATTAATTGAATTTTTAATCTTATTAATTCATTTGATTAAATTTAATTATGAGAAAAATACTAAACAATGTTTTTTAAATCTTTTTGTGCAGCAAGTTCACTCATTATGAGCTAGATATTTCGTGTACCAATCAACAAGGACAAAATCATCCAAATTTGGCATAATTGGCATGGAAAAGATTGAAAAAAGATATGGAAAATCAAATATTCAAAAACATTGATTCAATGACTTTGGGCTTGGTTTTTTAAACCTAATTCACTCAGATACATATGCACAACTAAGACCTAATGCATTGGACACAAAAGCTGCACTCAAAACCATATAACAACATTACATTTTTTCACAAAATATTGAAAACTAAAAACCTAGTTACAAGGCGTTTCAAAGCTCCAAACCTATTCCAAACGCTTACTGGGACTTCCTTGAACGTGCTTCAATCCCTTTCCAGTCTCCACGCACAAGGAATTGGTAGAACAAAATTGCTTTCCTTTCAAAATTTTCCACAATCGTGTTTTAATTTCCATGCATGATTCATGATTTTTAACTGTTGATTTATACTAACAATGACATTCTGAAGCTAATGGTACCATTCAATTGAAGTATGGCTGCTTAAATAAGAATCTTCCATTAACACTTTCTAGGGTTTCAGAAGCTTGGATTTAGGGGTTCACGCATATGGTAAAATCAGGCCTTAAAACTGGTACCAATGAATTCGTGACGGGAAGACGAATCAAACTCACACCTCGCGCCTTTTTTATAATTGCCCATGCTCTAATCGTTATTTTTGTGCATTGCAGTTAGTGGGGGTTTAAAACCCCCGCTATTTGTTTCATAATTGAAGAAAAGATGAGGAAGAAGGTGGACGTGGCTCATGATGACTGGCGCGTTTGAATTATGGCGCGTTGTATATCACTAAGTTTTGTTTCGTATTATATTGTTTGCTTGCCAATAGCTATACAACGCGCGCGCATGGCTCAACTGGCAATTGATACATCTGGTAAACGCTGGGACCTGGGTTCGATTCCCAGGTCCCCTATCATATTTCATGATTTTTTCTATAACATGCTTCCATGCAGTGCACGTCCCAGGGCTCATCATACATCCTCAAGCGCTAGTTTGCCACGTAATCTGAGTGATCAATCCAATGGCCACAAAAGCAGTCCATGATGCACACTCAGTCAACCACGTACACATACGCTGAAAAGTCAAACGGGCTTCTTCCATTCTTGGGCCAAAATTACTCCAATAAAACCTCCAAATTGGGTCAGACACCCCCATTGTTTGTATTCTTTTTTTTAATCTCCTTTTCTTTTCTTTTAATTATTTTAATTGTTTTCTTTTAATTCACAAAATATAATTTTCATAATAAAAATCAGACATCAAAATATGTTAATTAATTTACTTTTTAAATATTTTTTTTGTAAATAAATTTTTAATAATCAATTTAGTTTAATTTAGGGTTTTCAATTTTAATTTTTTCTTAAATAACTAAAATATGTAGAAATTAGGTTTTCTTTAACATTTTTATCCTTTTTCTTAATAAACAATTTTTTCTTATTATTATTATTATTATTAATTACTAACTTATTTTGTAAATAAACATGTACATAAATTCTTTAATAAATTAGGTTAAAACTTTAATTTTTTTTTCTTTAATAATTAAAAACAACTTAGAACTAGGGTTTCATTTAACTTCTAATTTTAATTAATTTTCTTTATTCTCATTAAATACCAAAAAACTAAAAAAAACATTCTTTTCCTTTTATTAAATAATTAATTAACTTTTAATTCGATTTAATTCCAAAAGGATCCAACGCCCTCGAACATTCGATTCTAATTTCTTTTCGCGCATTTATACTTATTTACTTCCTTTGCAAATATCATGTAATTGTTCAAGCCATGTAATAGTCATTAGGAATTTATGTACTTTCCGCATTTTTATTCAAAATGGGTCTTTGTTAATTTGGTGATGTATAGACCCGCGCCTTGTAATAGCGTAGGACTTTATTTTCCTCATTTAAGTTTTCGCACTTTTAAACTATTAAACTTTGCATGAAAGAATGAATGGTCCAAATAAAAGCAAAACGTATCTCACGATACAATGATCAAAGATAAAACATAACTGAAAACAACACACAAATTCACACACCACTCTTAGGGTACGCTTCACTGTTGCCTTGCCCTTGAAACGTGGTCGTCGAGTATAGGACGTTTTAGTAAGTCCTTATGTCCATGACATGATCCAGTTGCCTCGAAACGGTTGCCTCGGAATAAAAAAAGGATCAATGGCATAAGGGTAGCTTCTAAGGTGTCCTACTGTTGCTCTGGTGACCACACTGTCCCTACAATCGAATTGACTCGAACACCTCCAACGGTGGTGCTACCTACCTCTCTATGGTTGGATGGCACTACCTTAAGGACATTTACACAGCCTAATTCCTTAGGGTAGGTAGATGACTCGTAGATACTTGCTCTATTTCAAAAAACAAATCAAAACTCTTTTCACACCGACACTTTTCAAAAAGCTTTCAAAACAATTTTTCAAACACTCTTGAGGACTAATACAAGAGTCAATCTGAAATCTTTAAAACGAAACTTTTTCAAACCCACTCACAATTGAAAAGCAAAAACTTTTGAAAACACAATGAGCAAGTATCTAAGAGCCCATGGATAACCATGGATAGAAAGGGTGCTAATACCTTCCCTTTCTATAAATCTACCTCCCGAACCGAGAGATAATCTCATAAGGAATTTTGCTGTGCTTTTGTCCTGTCCATGTTGGAGAAAATAAAAGACGGTGGCGTCTCTTGCTTCCGTGACATTTTGCGAACCAGCGTTAAACAGTCAGTTCCAGATCCACCAATCACAGAACTGACGACTCTGCTGGGGAATCTTATAAAGTGAGGTGTACCTTAGGACTAAGATCACTTGTGTTTTCAATTGTTGTGCTTGTTTGCTTTATTATTGTGGGCTGCATCGGAGTTACATAGATCCTAACCCGGATCTGGGGATACCCTGTTAGGTAGCATAAGCTGTGAGGGACCTGTCCGGCGTAGACCGACATGGGTGAAGCAGTGGCTACATTGGTGTGGCACCTTGGTCTGTACTGATATCCCTTGTGTCACAACGAGGAGAATATGGGTCTTCTGAGGAGTCATTAAGCACCAACCGACCTTAGAACCTTAAATGACCCAACTCAGCCAATAGAACAGTAGCAGTATGCTACGCCCATTGAGGCTAAACTCTCGTGATGGTTCTGGCCGCAAGAAAAGATTGCGATGCTGGAGTTATGACCGATTGAGGGTAGTCAGTGATATTGGGATTCTCTAGAACCCGGTTACTTCTGATAGGACAGGTCTTAACCAACAAACTGAAAGAGGGTAATACCTAGACCCCATGTTGGCCTAAACTCTAAGGGCTTGTCTTGTGTGACTTGTGTGCCTTATCATGTTTGCCTTTGTGAATATTTGTGGTGTGCTTTATCATAACATCATGCCATCATAAACATTGCATGCATCCTGCATAAGGACTGACCATTTCAAAGACAAGAGGGTTTCACCTTTACTCTGTTTTGTAGGACATCATGATGCCTGTGCGAAGGAACACTGTTCGGTTCAACTTTGTTCACCCACCTGAGTTGCTTGATGAATTGGTTAGCAGAATTCTAAATACTACTTCCTTCATCCAGAGGCATGGTTCTCTTCTCAGTTTAGTCACGGCAAAGTGGGACCAACAACTGATGAGTGTCCTGACCCAGTTTTATGACCCTCTGTACCAGTGCTTCACCTTTCAAGACTTCCAGCTGGTCCCTACCCTGGAAGAATTATCTGATTTGCTTGGTATCCCTATCTTGGATCAGACTCCCTACACTGGTTGGGAAAAGACTCTTAGGCTTGAGGAGATTGCTGCAGCTCTCCCTTTGACCCACAAGGAGGTAATGGACAACTGGGTGACTAGAAGCAAAGTTAAGGGTTTCTTGGCCAAGTTTCTGATTGGTAAGGCTAACAGTTTCTGGAATGACCTGGACTTTAGGGCGTATGAAGACATTCTGGATCTCTTAATCTATGGTCTAATCTTGTTTCCTAATCCTGATAACTTCATCAACGTCACTGCCATAAGGATCTTCATGTCTCGGAACCCTGTGCCCACTCTCTTGGGTGATATCCTGCAACAACTTTATGCTCGTACTTCCCGAAGACGAGGAACTTTGTGGTGTTGTATTCCTTTGTTAGTGAGGTGGTTTATTTTGCACCTCCCTAAGTTCGTGCTGAAGAACAAAGAAGGAAGAGGTTGGGCTCATAGGTTAATGTCTCTCACTGATAAGGACATCATTTGGACTCTCAGAGGTTTGGATGAAGTAGCTGTTATTGATCGTTACGGAGAATATCCTAATGTTCCTTTGATTGGTACCCAAGGAGGAATCTCTTATAATCCATGTCTACCTCTCCGTCAGTTTGGAAGGGACAGAAGAGCAGGGCCTCATGAGATGTTAGTGCCTCACATCAGTTTTGAGTTTCAGGTAGATAGTGACGAGCTGCGTCGTAGGTTCATCAAAGCTTGGGACAGAATTCACAAAGCTGACCCACAAGAGCTGGGACCGAAGACTTCTCTACCAATGGAACCCTATCACAGATGGGTCCGCGTCCGCGCTCAGAAGTTAGGTATGCCATACGAAGCTGTCAGACCCATCATTCTTGAATATCCTGATAGAGATGGGGCTCCTCCAACTGTTCTCCCTCCTCAGATACCCACTGATGTTGATACACTAAAGAGGTCTTGGGAGCAATTGCGAGAAGAACGGGATTCTTATCGGGAAAATTTCAACGAGTAGGAAGTGAAGATCCAGAGGCTGACAAAGCAGTTGGAGAATAAGCGAGCTCTAAATGACTACATCCGTACTGAGAAGAGGAGACCATGGGATCAGTGATGAACTTTGGATATTCTTTTACAGTTTTATTTTCCTTTTCAGTATTTCCATTTTTTATGTAACGCCTAAGGGCAACCTGTTGAACAATTTAAATTTCAAAGTTGAATCTAATGAAGTGTGTTCCTTTTTGTTTACAAAGTTGATTCCCGATTGTCTTTGAAAACATAAATCATACGCATTCCATTCATCATGTGCATAGCAGGTACTTTTCTTTTCAGGTTGCTTAATGTTCTCCGCTGTTTATTTCAGCATCATGAACCCTGAATCATCTACTGAGCAGTCTATCAAGGCCCTTCAGGCTCAGAACGCCCAATTCCAGGAGCTGATTATGAGTTTGGCCCAAGGTCAGGAGGAGTTGAAGGCCCTGCTGGTTAAGAAGAAGAAGAAGAAGAAGAGAACGGTTCTATTCAACATGGGTCGGAGGTTTGGTAACACACTGCAGAATGAGGTTGATCAAGCTGGTTCTTCTGTAGGCAAAAGCAGTCCCCAGGGGGGAAGAGTTCCTAGTCCGGTGGTCTCTGACAACGAGACTGATTTTAACGAGGAGCAGTATCCTCCAGCTGAAGACAGATACAAGCAGTTGGAAGACCGTCTGAATGCCATGGAAATTTAACAGGTGCCTGGTTTGGATTTCAGAGACTTGGGTCTATCTTCTGGTGTGGTCATCCCACACAAGTTCAAAGCACCATCTTTCGCAAAGTATGACGGGGCGTCCTGCCCTAAGCTACATCTCAGATCTTATGTGCGGAAGATTCAGCCGTATACTGTGGACAAGAACTTGTGGATCCACTTCTTCCAGGAGAGTCTTTCAGGGACTCATCTCGAATGGTTCTATCAGCTGGATGGAACCAAGGTTCGTAACTGGGAGGAGTTGGCTACTGCTTTTTACAAGCAGTATCAATATAATGTCGACCTCGCTCCTACACGTACCCAACTCCAGGGTATGTCGCTAGGATCGGGAGAAGGTTTTAAAGAGTATGCGCAGAAGTGGAGGGACCTGGATGGCAGGGTGCAGCCACCATTAATCGACCGTGAGCTAGTGGACATGTTCTTGGGGACCCTATCTGGGCCGTTCTTCAATCATCTCATTGGCAATTCGTCTGCAGGGTTCACAGACCTCATTCTGACTGTGGAAAGGATAGAGGCTGGTATGAAATCAGGTAAAATTCAGAAAGGTGCATCCTCAAGTTCTGAGAAGAAACCTTTTAAAAAGGAGGCCAGTGCTGTGTATGGGCCTAGGAGGCAAGACAAACCAGAGCACCGCCAAACTGTAAACGCGGTGGTGATTGCTAAGCTTGCTGCCGCTCCTCGGCAACCCAACCAACCAAGGGGTGAGAGACCCAGAAGGGAATACACTCGGCTGAGTATGACCTTGTCACAGATCTTGCCGCAATTGCTATCAACCAACTTGGTGACCGTCAGAGAGGCTCCAAAGATGGTGAATACTGCATCTCCCAGGTATAATCCAAATGCCCGCTGTGCTTATCACTCCGATAGCCGGGGGCATTCTACTGATGACTGCTGGGCCCTGAGAAACAAAGTTCAGGACCTTATTGATGCGAAGGAGGTACAGTTTGAGGCACCTGAGAAACCCAATGTAGTGACAGCTCCCCTTCCTGACCATGGGGTGAATGCTATCAGGGATGGTGACGAAGTGGAAGAATCAGAGTTTGACAGTTGGATCTACCCGACGGTCGACAGTGGACCTAGCAATTGGACTGCAAAAGACAACATACCTGTCACTTTTGTTACGCAGTAATGAATTCCTTTGTTTTAATTTGTAATAAACAATAAACTGAAACTTTATGGCCCGGTGTCTTACCCAGGGCACCGTGGCTTCATTTGTGAGGGCATATTAACTGTCATTTCCATATATCATGAATAAAGACATTGGACGTTTTTCGCATTTCAAATCTTGTGCTCCCTTTCTTTCTTTCTTTCTTTATATATTGCAAAACAGCTATATTTACACACACTCACTCATACAGGTTTCAATCCACTCTGGATCTCACTGGTAACGACTCTGCCACTTCCAGTTATGACTTCGAAAATCCGATCAACTTAGCCGAAGACGAAGGTGAAGATGATTGCGAAGTGCCTGGCGAACTTGCAAGACTGTTACTCCAGGAAGAGAGGGCCATTTAGCCACATGAAGAGCCAGTGGAAACGGTAAATCTGGGTACTGAGTCAGACAGAAAGGAAGTTAAGATTGGTGCCAATCTGGAGCTCAGCGTAAAACAACGGTTGACTCAGATGTTACATGATTATGTGGAGATCTTTGCCTGGTCCTACGAAGACATGCCTGGGTTGGATACCGACATTGTGGTCCATCACTTGCCCACCAAGGAAGACTGCCCTCCGGTTAAGCAAAAGGTCCGTCGTATGCGTCCAGAGATGTCCGAGAAGATCAAAGCTGAGGTTATGAAGCAATTCGATGCCGGGTTTCTAGCAGTGACTTCTTACCCTCAGTGGGTTGCCAACGTGGTTCCAGTGCCAAAGAAAGATGGTAAGGTCAGAATGTGTGTTGATTACAGGGATCTGAACAGGGCCAGCCCCAAGGATGACTTCCCCTACCTCACATTGACGTTCTGGTTGACAATACTGCTCAGCACAAGGTGTTCTCCTTCATGGATGGTTTTTCAGGTTATAATCAAATCAAGATGGCTCCTGAAGATATGGAGAAGACTACCTTTGTCACTCAGTGGGGCACCTTCTGCTACAAGGTCATGCCTTTCGGGTTGAAAAATGCTAGGGCAACCTACCAACGTGCCATGGTTGCTTTATTTCATGACATGATCCATCATGAGATAGAAGTATATGTCGACGATATGATTGCAAGGTCTCAAACCGAGAAGGAACATCTTGATCATCTGCAAAAGCTGTTTGACCGTCTGAAATTATACAAGCTGAGGTTGAACCCAAACAAGTGCACATTTGGGGTAAGATCTGGAAAGTTGCTAGGCTTCGTCGTGAGCGACAAAGGTATTCAAGTAGACCCTGCCAAGGTTAAAGCCATACAAGAGATGCCAGTTCCCAAGACAGAGAAAGAAGTCAGAGGCTTTCTAGGACGTCTGAATTACATTGCCCGGTTCATCTCGCACCTAACAGCTACCTGTGAACCAATCTTCAAGCTGCTGAAGAAAGATCAGGTAGTACGTTGGAATGATGAATGTCAGGCCGCTTTTGACAGAATCAAAGAGTATCTCCAAGAACCACGCATCCTTATGCCACCGGTTGAAGGGAGACCTCTGATACTATACCTGACAGTACTTGACAGCTCAATGGGGTGTGTGCTGGGGCAGCATGACGAGTCTGGCCGAAAAGAGCACGCCATTTATTACCTTAGAAAAAAGTTTACCGACTGTGAGACCCGATACTCACTGCTCGAGAAAACTTGCTGCGCTTTGGTATGGGCTGCTCGCCGGCTGAGACAGTATATGCTGACTCACACTACCTTGTTGATTTCAAAGACGGATCCAATAAAGTACATATTCGAAAAGCCTGCTTTGTCTGGAAGAATAGCAAGATGGCAAATGATCTTGACAGAATACGACATCCAGTACACGACTCAGAAAGCTATTAAAGGAAGTGTATTGGCATACCACTTGGCACACCAGGCAGTAGATGACTACCAGTCAATGAACTTCGAGTTTCCAGACGAGAGCATCATGATAGTGACTGATTGTGAAGTACCTGGACCGGATGAAGGACCTGAGGAAGGATCCCGATGGTCTACGCACTATGACGGAGCCTCAAACGCTTTGGGTAACGGCATTGGCGCTGTGATCATATCCCCTCAAGGCACTCATACTCCACTTACTGCCCGGCTATGTTTCAACTGCACCAACAACATGGCGGAGTATGAGGCGTGTATCATGGGTCTTCAAGCTGCGATTGACTTAAGGATCAAGTTTCTGAGTGTCTTCGGAGATTCCGCTCTCGTGATCAATCAGATCAAAGGCGAGTGGGATACGAAACACCCAAATCTTATTCCTTACAGAGAATGTGTGTTGACATTGATCCCCCATTTCACAGAGATAACTTTTGAACACTTCCCGAGAGAGGAGAATCAGTTGGCGGACGCGTTAGCTACGATGTCTTCTATGTTCAAAGTCAAGTGGGACAATGAGGCTCCCCGGATCATCATCTGGAAACTGGACGAACCGACATACTGTTGTGACCTTGAGGCTGAGACAGCAACTGAGAAACCTTGGTATCATGAAGTGAAAAGGTACTTGGAAGCTCAAGAATATCCTGAAGGTGCATCTGTCAACGACAAGAAGTTTCTGAGAAGGTTCGCAGCGAAGTTCTTCCTTAGAAACGACATTCTGTACAAGAGAAACCATGATTCAACCTTACTGCGTTGTGTGGATAAGGCTGAAGCAGAAAGGATCATGGCGGAGTTGCATGAAGGCACCTTCGGAACGCATTCCAGTGGACACACTATGGCGAAGAAAATCCTTCGGGCAGGATATTTCTGGTCCACAATGGAAGCTGATTGCTACCAACATTCTCGGACATGTCATAAATGCCAGATTTATGCAGACAAGGTGCACGTTCCTCCAGTTCCTCTGAATGTCCTGACTGCACCTTGGCCTTTTGCAATGTGGGGCATAGATATGATCGGTGAGATTAAACCTACGGCATCCAATGGGCATCGCTTCATCCTGGTAGCGATTGATTACTTTACAAAGTGGGTTGAAGCAGCTTCCTATGCCACAGTAACCAAGAACGTTGTGGCACGGTTCATTCGGCATAACCTGATCTGTCGATACGGCATCCCGGAAAGGATCATTACGGACAACGGTACCAATCTCAATAACAAGATGATCACTGAGCTCTGCGAGCAATTCAAGATACAGCACCACAACTCTTCTCCTTACCGGCCGAAGATGAATGGGGCTGTAGAAGCAGCGAATAAGAATATCAAGAAGATTGTGCAGAAGATGACAGTGACCTACAAAGATTGGCACGAGATGTTACCGTTCGCTCTTCATGGGTACCGTACCTCAGCAAGGACGTCAACCGGGGCAACTCCTTTTTCCTTGGTCTACAGCATGGAGGCAGTCTTACCGATTGAAGTGCAAATACCCTCTCTCCGAATAATGAAGGATGCAGATCTGAGCGAAGATGATTGGATCCAGACACGACTTGATCAATTAAATCTAATTGACGAAAAGAGACTTACTGCTATATGTCATGGTCAGACGTACCAAAAACGGATGATCAGGGCATTTAACAAGAAAGTCAGACCACAAGAGTATCAAGTTGGGGACCTGGTGATCAAGCGCATCATCCTTCCTCAGAGTGATCCCAGGGGAAAATGGACCCCTACCTACGAAGGGCCATTTATGGTTAAACATGTGTTCTCAGGAGGAGCCATGATTCTAACCACCATGGATGGTGACGACCTTCCTCACCCCGCCAATGCAGACATAGTAAAAAGATACTACGCATGATAAAAGACCCGCTAGGTTGACATACCTAGGCAAAAATTAGGGCTTCCCGGTGAACCAAAAGGGTTCGGGCAAAATGAGGGATGAAATGAAAAAATCTGTACACCCGGCAAGTCGAAAACCTGAAAAGGCGGCTTGGGCAAAAATGGGTATCCCGTTGGACTGAAAACCCGAAAGGGCGGTCCAGGAAAAAGTTAGGGATTAAAGCGTAATACTATGTCTCATTGGATCACTTTGCATCCAGAATCCGGTATCAACCATCAAGTTCAGACGACATCGATCAATCAGCTTCATCGTCAACTGAGCAACAAAGTGATGAGACGCTCGAAGATATAAAGGCGATAGCAGAGTCGGAACCCAGTGGGATTATTCTTTTCACATAGCTGTTTTGTTTTCCCTTTGTACAAATTTGTATAAACTCTTTTGTTCGGCGGCGTTCTCTTACTAGAACGTCAGCCTCTTGTATATAAACTCCTATTTTTAGGCAAATTCAAAAAATCAATACAAATTCACTTTTCAGACCAATTGCCAATTATTTTTCCTTTTTTCTGTTTTGTTTTGCGAAGAACGTCCAAGGTTCAATTTGTGATATACGCATTTGACGCTAATTGCTAACTCATAAATATTTGCATGCGAAACGAAGGATTAATTACAGGTAACATCAGAAACAGGGGCAATAATGAGTTGTCTAAGCGATCTAATTGCTCTGTCCACCAAGGTACCAAGGTAAGTTCACCTGAAGAACATAACCAACATATCTTAACTCCCCAGAGAGTGAGCCAGCAAGTCAACGGTATTCTCCCCAAGCAAAGTTATACTGTCAGCTTTAAGGAAATTGGGTATCCCCAGCAGATCTCAACATTCCTCAGGAGCATTTAGACATTCTTAACAAGCATCCCCGACAGTCTTGACCTAAGATTGTTCCCCGGCGGTATACCAGACATTCAGTGGAGCCACATCCCCGGTACATCTCAAAAATCTCCCCAGGAGAGTCCAATCCAAAGTTTTCCCCAGGAAAGTGGAATCCATCTCCCCAGCAGGAAGCTTATCCCTAGTAGACTCTGGAAGCTTGTCATCTGCAGAGCACGAACGCTCCCCCGGCTTTATTCAAAGGTTATTTCCCCACCAAGATATAACTGGGTTATCCTCAGCCAATAACCATGGAAAGATCGTTCTCGGCGAAGTTCTTCCTATCCCCAGCGGAGTTCATCAATTCCCTCAACAAAACTCATCAATGGTGTCCCCAGCGGAGTTATCATCATCTCAGCAAAGTACATCTCTTTCCCCGCAGAGTAATCTATTCGCCAAGTTTATTCCCCAATGGAGTCATCTTCTCCTACCGGTATTCTTGCAACAATCACTCCCCAGCGGAAACAACGAAGCTCTACCCTTCAACATCAAGCCCAGGATTCAACTTCCCGGCATTTATCAAGGATTTACTTTCCTAGACAAAAACATACATTCATAAACATCGCATTTCCATACATTACAGCATGCGTATACGCATCATGAACATACAATCCCATTCATTCTGGGAACATCACGCATGTCATACATCATGACATTTCATACAACTAACGTTTTGTCTTTTCAGGACAAAAGTTAATACAAAGATGATTGCTATCAATAGTTGTGAGTCCAGATCCGATTCCTGTATCTTGCCAGGGTGTATCTGTTGACGACTAACATTACCAGACTCGATTCCTGTATCCTACCAGGGCACGTCTGAAGAGTTTAAGGATCCGATTCCTGTCTCTTGCCAGGGTGTATCCGTTGACAACTAACAGTACCAGACTCGATTCCTGTATCTTGCCAGGGCACGTCTGAAGAGTTTGAGGATCCGATTCCTGTATCTTGCCAGGGTGTATCCGTTGACAACTAACAGTACCAGACTCGATTCCTGTATCTTGCTAGGGCACGTCTGAAGAGTTTGAGGATCTGATTCCTGTATCTTGCCAGGGTGTATCTGTTGACGACTAACATTACCAGACTCGATTCCTGTATCTTGTCAGGGCACGTCTGAAGGGTTCGAAGATCTGATTCCTGTATCTTGCCAGGGTGTATCTGTTGACGACCAACATTACCAGACTCGATTCCTGTATCTTGCCAGGACACGTCTGAAGAGTTTGAGGATCTGATTCCTGTATCTTGCTAGGGTGTATCCGTTGACGACTAACAGTACCAGACTCGATTCCTGTATCTTGCCAGGGCACGTCTGAAGGGTTCGAAGGTCTGATTCATGTATCTTGCCAGGGTGTATCTGTTGACGACCAACATTACAAGACTCGATTCCTGTATCTTGCCAGGGCACGTCTGAAGAGTTTGAGGATCAGATTCCTGTATCTTGCCAGGGTGTATCCGTTGACGACTAACATTACCAGATTCAATTCCTGTATCTCGCCAGGACACGTCTGAAGAGTTCGAAGATCCGATTCCTGTATCTTGCCAGGGTGTATCTGTTGACGACTATATTCTCCGGACTCGATTCCTGTATCTTGCCAGGGCACGTCTGAAGAGTTTAAAAGATTCGATTCCTGTATCCAGCCAGGGCACATCTACACAAAGAGTTTGAAGATCAACTCCTATAACAGGCCAGGTAATTATTTTTCTTTCTCAGGTACGCAAGTTCTCGCTAAGGAATCTCTTACGCGATCGACAACCTCCCGATGGCATCTATAAGCCCATCTCTCCTATCCATCATCTCTCAACATGGCATCTGTAAGCCCATTCCCGCCATCACACTGCTGACATTCTACTATGTGAGTGCAAATTTCTGGGCACTCTAGTGTTCAATCATCTTCCACCCTCGGATTACGAAAGGCACGCCAGCCAATCTACATCCTCAGGTCTAAGAAGATTGAACAGGGGCAATTGTTGTACCCCAAAATTTCCCCTCCCATATTCTTCAAGATTTGCCAAGATCAAGCTTCAAAATCTCTCGAGGGTTGCACAGTCCAATTGCCTCCTAACACAGGCAAAATTAGGGTTTTGGTTCTTGCAAAGAAATTGAAGTTTTCAAGGGTCCAATTAAGTCCCACATGCCTATATACGTTGTCAAGCATCCATATGCAAAGTTTCAAGACTCACAGCATCAAATTGCACAGTCAAAAACCCTAAATGCTTCATAGTCAACTGTAGGGGCAAAATGGTCATTTGACAGTCAAAAGTCAAAATTTTTGGTCAACATCTTATTTTGAATCCACAAACATAATTTGATCAATTCTTGATCATGATTCTCAAAGCATGGCTCAAAAAGTCTCAAGATGCAAAAGTTTCTATTTTTGGACAGTTGAAAAAAGCCAACTGCAAATTGACCAAGGCATAACTTCTTCATGGTTTATCAGAAAAATTCCATCCAAAGCTCATTTTGAATAGAATGATATTTCCTATAACTCATCTTCACACTTCAAGTCCAAGAAATGCTCTCACAAAAAGTTATCAATTTCAACATTATAGGTCATTTTCAAAAGTCAACAAAAAGGCACTTTAAGTCAAAGACCATAACTTGAGATTGGTAACTCAAAATGACTTGGGACCAAAGGCATTGGTTATAGGACTTCAAGACCTTTCCAAAATGTCCAAGAACATGATTAAAGCTTAAAAATTGAGCAAGATATGCCTTGTAGAAGTTGGGAAATTTTTAGGGAATTTTGCAAAGTCAACTTTGCTTCAAAAGCCTCAAAATTGCTAATGGGCCTCAATTTCTTCCATGAATCATTACCCAAAGGCTATGCACAACCCATTAAGCTAAAAGGGAGTTATTTTCTTATTTTTAATTAATTAATTGAATTTTTAATCTTATTAATTCATTTAATTATGAGAAAAATACTAAACAATGTTTTTTAAATCTTTTTGTGCAGCAAGTTCACTCATTATGAGCTAGATATTTCGTGTACCAATCAACAAGGACAAAATCATCCAAATTTGGCATAATTGGCATGGAAAAGATTGAAAAAAGATATGGAAAATCAAATATTCAAAAACATTTATTCAAGGACTTTGGGCTTGGTTTTTTTAACCTAATTCACTCAGATACATATGCACAACTAAGACCTAATGCATTGGACACAAAAGCTGCACTCAAAACCATATAACAACATTGCATTTTTTCACAAAATATTGAAAACTAAAAACCTAGTTACAAGGCGTTTCAAAGCTCCAAACCTATTCCAAACGCTTACTGGGACTTCCTTGAACGTGCTTCAATCCCTTTCCATTCTCCACGCACAAGGAATTGGTAGAACATAATTGCTTTCCTTTCAAAATTTTCCACAATCGTGTTTTAATTTCCATGCATGATTCATGATTTTTAACTGTTGATTTATACTAACAATGACATTCTGAAGCTAATGGTACCATTCAATTGAAGTATGGCTGCCTAAATAAGAATCTGCCATTAACACTTTCTAGGGTTTCAGAAGCTTGGATTTAGGGGTTCACGCATATCGTAAAATCAGGCCTTAAAACTGGTACCAATGAATTCGTGACGGGAAGACGAATCAAACTCACACCTCGCGCCTTTTTTATAATTGCCCATGCTCTAATCGTTATTTTTGTGCATTGCAGTTAGTGGGGGTTTAAAACCCCCGCTATTTGTTTCATAATTGTAGAAAAGATGAGGAAGAAGGTGGATGTGGCTCATGATGACTGGCGCGTTTGAATTATGGCGCGTTGTATATCACTAAGTTTTGTTTTGTATTATATTGTTTGCTTGCCAATACCTATACAACGCGTGCGCATGGCTCAACTGGCAATTGATACATCTGGTAAACGCTGGGACCTGGGTTCGATTCCCAGGTCCCCTATCATATTTCATGATTTTTTCTATAACATGCTTCCATGCAGTGCACGTCCCAGGGCTCATCATACATCCTCAAACGCTAGTTTGCCACGTAATCTGAGTGATCAATCCAATGGCCACAAAAGCAATCCATGATTCACACTCAGTCAACCACGTACACATACGCTGAAAAGTCAAACGGGCTTCTTGCATTCTTGGGCCAGAATTACTCCAATAAAACCTCCAAATTGGGTCAGACACCCCCATTGTTTGTATTCTTTTTTTTAATCTCCTTTTCTTTTCTTTTAATTATTTTAATTGTTTTCTTTTAATTCACAAAATATAATTTTCATAATAAAAATCAGACATCAAAATATGTTAATTAATTTACTTATTAAATATTTTTTTTGTAAATAAATTTTTAATAATCAATTTAGTTTAATTTAGGGTTTTCAATTTTAATTTTTTCTTAAATAACTAAAATATGTAGAAATTAGGTTTTCTTTAACATTTTTATCCTTTTTCTTAATAAACAATTTTTTCTTATTATTATTATTATTAATTACTAACTTATTTTGTAAATAAACATGTACATAAATTCTTTAATAAATTAGGTTAAAACTTTAATTTTTTTTTCTTTAATAATTAAAAACAACTTAGAACTAGGGTTTCATTTAACTTCTAATTTTAATTAATTTTCTTTATTCTCATTAAATACCAAAAAACTAAAAAAAAACATTTTTTTCCTTTTATTAAATAATTAATTAACTTTTAATTCGATTTAATTCCAAAAGGGTCCAACGCCCTCGAACATTCGATTCTAATTTCTTTTCGCGCATTTATACTTATTTACTTCCTTTGCAAATATCATGTAATTGTTCAAGCCGTGTAATAGTCATTAGGAATTTATGTACTTTCCGCATTTTTATTCAAAACGGGTCTTTGTTAATTTGGCGATGTATAGACCTGCGCCTCGTAATAGCGTAGGACTTTATTTTCCGCATTTAAGTTTCCGCACTCTTAAACTATTAAACTTTGCATGAAAGAATGAATGGCCCAAATAAAAGCAAAACGTAGCTCACGATACAATGATCAAAGATAAAACATAACTGAAAACAACACAGAAATTCACACACCACTCTTAGGGTACGCTTCACTGTTGCCTTGCCCTCGAAACGTGGTCGTCGAGTATAGGACGTTTTAGTAAGTCCTTATGTCCATGACATGATCCAGTTGCCTCAAAACGGTTGCCTCGGAATAAAAAAAGGATCAATGGCATAAGGTTAGCTTCTAAGGTGTCCTACTGTTGCTCTGGTGACCACACTGTCCCTACAATCGAATTGACCCGAACACCTCCAACGGTGGTGCTACCTACCTCTCAATGGTGGGATGGCACTACCTTAAGGACATTTACACAGCCTAATTCCTTAGGGTAGGTAGATGACTCGTAGATAGTTGCTCTATTTAAAAAACCAAATCAAAACTCTTTTCACACCGACACTTTTCAAAAAGCTTTCAAAACAATTTTTCAAACACTCTTGAGGACTGATACAAGAGTCAATCTGAAATCTTTAAAACGACACTTTTTCAAACCCACTCACAATTGAAAAGCAAACACTTTTGAAAACACAATGAGCAAGTATCTAAGAGCCCATGGATAACCATGGATAGAAAGGGTGATAATACCTTCCCTTTCTATAAATCTACCTCCCTAACCGAGAGATAATCTCATAAGGAATTTTGCTATGCTTTTGTCCTGTCCATGTTGGAGAAAATAAAATACGGTGGCGACTCTTGCTTCCGCGACTTTTCGCGAACCAGCGTTAAACAGTCAGTTCCAGATCCACCGATCACAAAAGGTTACTATTGGATGACCATGGAATCCTATTGTTGCAAATATATGCAGAAATGCTATTAGTGTCAGATTTATGCTGATAAAATTCATGTGCCTCTGACTCTTCTCTATGTTATCTCTTTTCCTTGGCCTTTATCTATGTGGGCCATTAACATGATTGGTATGTTGAACCCAAACCGCCAAATGGACATTGTTTTATTCTGGTGGAAATCGATTACTTTACCAAATGGGTGGAAGCAGTGTCATATGTTAATGTCACTAGACAAGTCGTAGTCAGATTCATCAAAAACCAGATCATTTATCGATACTGTATCCCAAGAAAGATCATCACTGATAATGGTTCAAACATAAATAACAAAATGATGAAATAACTTTGCGAAGAGTTCAAAATTGAACACCATAATTCTTCTCCTTACATACCCAGGATGAATGGGGTTGTTGAATCTGCAAACAAGAACATCAATAAAATCATCTAGAAGATGGTGGTAACCTATAAATACTGGCACGAGATGCTCTAGTTTTCTTTACATGGGTATCGTACTTCTGTCTACACTTTAACAGGGGCAACCCCATTCTCCCTGTAATCTCAAGCCTCAACTCAACTTTAGTTTTGATGAAAGACAAACAAGCCCTATGGCAAGAAGGAAAAGAAGTGGAATTAGCTTAAAGCATCATTCACTCAAAGCTTCAAGGATCATGGCAAGCAAACAAGTATATCAATTCTCATTTGAACTAAATTGATTAGAAATGCTCAAAAATGATATACACACTTACCACAACACTTCACTTAAAGTTTAAAGCAAATTCTAAGTTTTTCACTAATGTAAATCGATTAACACATCATGTAAATCGATTTACACATGTTTGTTTTTAAAACTGATTGCCCCTGGCAGCAATCGATTTACATGGAGTGTAAATCGATTGATTACTGAACTGAGTTAATTTTTTAACACTAGTAAATCGATTAACACATCATGTAAATCGATTTACACTTCAAATTTTTTTAAAACAAGAACGTTACAAACCCGTGCAATCGATTTACATCTAATGCTAATCGATTTACACGTTGTAATTTTTGAAAAATCTGAACTTGATTCAAGATATCCTTCACACCTTTTCTCCAATAGTTGCATGGTCATACATTGCATCTTCTCAAGTTTTACAAATAGAAAAGTATCCATTTGGAAAGGTATCTTGATTGCTTTAAATACTAAACCTTTCAAATTATAAAAACAACTCTTCTCTCATGCAATAATTCTGAACTTTGTAAAATATTCAAACTTCATATTTCTTAATTTTTAAGAACAAAGATTTTCTGCACTTTCACACATATAAGAACAGAAATCTTTGAGCATTGTCTAACCATTGTGTTACAGTTTGAATTGCTTACACGAGAAGAAAGAAGAAACTTCATTGAAGTCACTCTATGTGATCAACATCTTTCAAGAAATCATATTTCATAGAATTATACAAAGTGTAACTTATTTCCAGGATTGTTGGAATTAAGTATTAGAATACTATTGTACCTTGTTGTCCATTGTTGGAAACAAGAGGTATCTTTTGAGAGGATTATTCTCAAGAGACTTATTGGAAATCCAAGAGGGTGTTATTGGTATTTGTTAGTGTCTTTAGTTGATAAGACTAGGAAGAGTCTTGTAAAAGTTATAACAAAATAGTGAAATCTCTTGCGTGTTTGCAAGGTGACTGGACGTACTTCCGGGGTTTGGAAGGAACCAGGATAAATCTCTGTGTCTCTTTACTTTCTGCACTTTACCATTTTCCATAGCACTAAAACAAAACCAGAAAGTATAAAATAAGTCAAAAATTGACCACCACCTAATTCATCCCCCCTCTTAGGCGCAATCTTAAACTTACGTTTGGTATCATAGCAGGTTATAGGTAACCTGCTCCTAGAGATCCAGAATGGCTTCCGCAAATCATCAACCCGTTTTCAGAGATGGTGGTAGTAACAATAAGCCTCCTCTATTCTGTGGTGAATATTTTGACTTCTGGAAAATACGCATGAAGGCGCATCTAGAAGCGCAAGGAGAAGAAATATGGGATGCCGTTGAAAATGGTCCATTTATCCCGGTAATGGTAATCAATGGTGTTGGCTCTTCAAAGCCTAAAACTGCATGGGATAACGATGATAAAAAGAAAGTTCTCTACGACCAAAAAGGCAATAAACCTTCTTCAAGGTGCACTTAGTATGGACGAATTTTTCCGTGTCTCAACATGCAAAACAGCAAAGGAAATATGGGATACCTTGGTACAAACTCATGAAGGAACGGCTGAAGTAAAAAGATCAAGGCTAAATACCCTAAGTCAAGAATACGAACTATTTCGAATGCAGCCCGGAGAATCCATTCTTGACTTACAAAAGAGATTTGTGCACTTGACAAATCACTTAAGTGCTCTTGGTAAAACCTTGACAAATGATGAACTCAACTTGAAAGTCCTTAGATCATTGACTAGGGAATGGCAACCAAAGGTAACGGCAATCTCGAAAAAGAAGAGTCTCTCCGCAATGATTTCCGCTACATTATTTGGCAAACTTCAAGAATACGAAACGGAACTCGGTAGACTTGAAAAACATGAGAATCTAGAAAAGAAATCCAAAAACATTGCCTTAAAAATTGATTCAAAGGAAGTTGTAAAAGAAGACAATCCGGAAGAAGATGAAAATTTCATGCTTCTTGTTAAAAGACTTGGGA
Source organism: Vicia faba (assembly GCA_948472305.1). Lineage (NCBI taxonomy): Eukaryota > Viridiplantae > Streptophyta > Magnoliopsida > Fabales > Fabaceae > Vicia > Vicia faba. The sequence goes on along the minus strand of OX451739.1, from coordinate 1,128,640,909 downwards.
AGTTTTTTGGCAAAAATGACAAGGGCGGATCTCATGCAAATAAGAGAAAGCACTTCAAGAAAAGAGAAGCCTCCAAATCAACACAAGATGTCTCATGTTATGAATGTGGAAAGCAAGGACATATCAAGCCAAACTGTCCAAATCTCCCAAAGAAAAACGGATTCAAAGGAAAGGACTCAAAACACAAGAAAGCCTACATAGCATGGAAAGATAATGATATGAGTAGTACATCGGAATCGGAAAGCGACGAATGTGCAAATCTAGCCTTAATGGCATCGCATCACTCCGACGACGAAGAAGAGGTTAGTAATGAATTTAATCTTTTTGATGATGATATTCAAGGTGCCATTGATGAACTCTTGAAAGAATGCAAAAGTTTATACAAAAAGGTGTCAAACCAAGAAAAAGAACTTCTAATTTGTCTCGAAAAAATTGACACCATGACTAAAGATTTTGATCTTCAAAAACAGAATTTTATAAAAAGAAAAGGAAAACTTTGCATGTTCCAAGTGTGAATCAAATGTCTTTCAAATTGTTCAATTGAAAAGAGTCATTGAACGATATGAAAAAGGAAAAACAGGATTGGAAGGATTACTAAGCCAACAACGTTATCCAAATGATAAAAGAGGTCTTGGTTATGTGAATACTAAGAAACCAAGTAACAATCCCACTGTTTTTGTAAAGGCTAGTAATAGTTCCAATCCCAAGATAGTAGAAAAGAAGCAAGTTGTTCATAATCATCAAAAGAAAAAGCCTAGTGTATCTAAAAGAAAACAAATTCCTAGATACAAGAGCAAATTTGTTCCAAACTGTTTTTACTGTGGTATTATTGGACACACACCTAATGCATGCTATATTAGAAATTTCAGTATGGCTAGTGGACACTATGCATGGGTGAAAAAGGGAACTAACTATGAAGGACCCAAGGCCACTTGGGTACCTAACAAGAAATAATTTGTTTTTATAGGTATGCTTGAAATCCACATCAAACCTTTGGTATCTTGACAGTGGATGTTCAAAGCATATGACAGGAGATGTACACCAATTTTCATATCTAGTACATAAAGCCAAAGGGTATGTCACCTATGGAGACAACACCAAAGGAAATATTCTTAGCGTTGGAATAGTTGGCACACCTCCATCCATTCAAATTGAGGATGTTCTCTATGTTGAAGGATTAAAGCACAACCTTCTTAGCATCAGTCAACTTTGCGATAAAGGGTTCAAAATCAAATTCAACAAAGAAGAATGCCTAATTATGGATGAGGCAACCAATGAGGTAAAACTCAAAGGTATAAGATCTAACAATATTTTTATGATTACTTTAGATGATTTGTCTATGAAGGTACAATGTCTCATGGTAAACAACAATGACGCTTGGTTATGGCACAAGAGGATTTCTCACATACACATGGAGCACTTGAACAAATTAGTTAAGCATGACTTAGTTATTGGTCTACCAAAGATGAAATTCATCAAAGACAAATTATGTAGTGCATGCCAAAAGGGAAAACAAACCAAATCAACTTTCAAACCAAAGAATTTGGTTTCAACAACAAGACCACTTCAATTGTTGCACATGGATCTTTTTGGTCCATCTAGAACAAGAAGCTTCGGAGGTAACATTTATGCTTTAGTTATTGTAGATGATTTTTCCCGTTTTACTTGGACTTTGTTTTTAGTGCACAAAAATGACGCATTCAAGGCATTCAAGAGATATGCAAAACAAGTTCAAAATGAGAAGTCATTAAAGATAACATCAACCCGAAGTGATCATGCTGGAGAGTTCCTAAACAGTTTGTTTGAAGAATTTTGTGAAGAAAATGGGATCTTCCACAATTTTTCAGCACCAAGAACTCCACAACAAAATGGAGTAGTTGAAAGGAAAAATAAGTCTTTGATAGAACTTACAAGAACCATGCTAAGTGACTCAAGTTTTCCTAAATATTTTTGGGCGGATGCGGTAAGCACGACATGTTACGTAAGCAATCGCGTGATCATAAGACCTATACTAAAGAAAACTCCATATGAGATTTACAAAGGAAGAAAACCAAATATCTCTCACTTTCACATTTTCGGGTGCAAATGTTTTGTCCTTAACAACGACAAAGACAATCTCGGTAAGTTCGATGAAAAATCGGATGAAGGTATTTTTCTTGGTTACTCTCTTTCTAGCAAAGCTTTTAGAATTTACAATAAAAGAACTTTAACTATAGAAGAATCAATGCATGTTTCTTTTGATGAATCTAACACCTCCAAGGAGGAAGTTGTTATTTGTGATAATGATGATTCTATAGATTTACCTCATGAGAATTCATGCGAAGGTGGCAAAATTGTCAACCCGGAACAAACACATGAACTTTCACATCAAAATGGAAATGATGATGGTCTTCTTCAAGAATGGAGAACTCATCGTGATCATCCAATTGACAACATAATTGGAGATATTAACAAAGGGGTATCTACACGGCTAAATCTTAAGGATGCATGCTTAAATATGGCTTTTGTATCTCAAGTTGAACCTACCAAAGTGGCTCAAGCACTAGAAGATGATCAATGGATCCTTGCCATGCAAGAGGAGCTAAACCAATTCGAGCGGAACGAAGTTTGGGAACTTGTTCCTAATCCAGGAAATAAACGTATCATTGGAACCAAATGGGTATTCAAAAACAAGATGGATGAAAATGGTATAATCACTGGAAACAAGGAAAGGCTAGGTGCTCAAGGATACAACCAAGAGGAAGGAATTGATTTTGAAGAAACTTTTGCTTCGGTAGCACGTTTGGAAGCAATAATACTATTACTTGCATATGCATGCTCATTGGACTTTGAACTTTTTCAAATGGATGTAAAAAGCGCATTTCTCAACGGATTCATAAATGAAGAAGTCTATGTAAAGCAACCTCCCGGATTTGAAGACTTCAAACATCCTAATCATGTCTTCAAATTGAAGAAAGCTCTCTATGGGCTGAAGCAAGCACCAAGGGCATGGTATGATAGACTAAGCGCATTCCTATGTGAAAAAGGGTTTGTAAAGGGTAAAGTTGATACCACTCTCTTCATAAAAAATGTTAATCATCATACTTTACTTGTACAAATCTATGTAGATGATATTGTTTTCGGTTCAACTAACCAAAATATGTGCAAGGAATTTTCATCTATGATGCAAGGAGAGTTTGAGATGTCTATGATGGGAAGATTGAATTTCTTTATCGGTCTTAAAATTAAGCAACTCAAACACGGTATCTTCATAAACCAATCAAAATATTGCAAAGACCTTATAAAGAAGTTTGAGATGGAAAGCAGCAAAGAAAGTGCAATTCCTATGGGATCCGACACCTCTCTTGATCCAGATGAATCAGGGAACTCTATTAACATAACTAAGTATCGTGGAATGATTGGCTCTCTTCTCTATTTAACAGCAAGTAGACCTGACATCATGTTTAGCATTTGCCTATGTGCAAGATATCAAGCCAATCCTAAAGAGTCTCACCTTGCAGCAGTCAAGCGCATAATAAAATATCTTAAAGGAACAACCAACATCGGATTATGGTATCCAAAAGGTAGTATGTGCAATCTAGTTGGTTATTCTGATGCTGACTATGCAGGTTGTAAGACTGATCGCAAAAGTACAAGTGGAACATGTCACATTCTCGAAAATGCCTTGGTTTCATGGCCATGCAAAAAGAAAGCAAGCGTCGCTCTCAGCACTGCCGAAGCAGAATACATTGCGGCTGGAAGTGGATACGCTCAAATTCTTTGGCTAAAACAACAGTTACTTGACTATGGAGTAAACCTTGGATGCATTCCACTTCGATGTGATAACACAAGCGCGATCAATATTACAAAAAATCCAGTTATGCATTCCCAGACAAAACACATTGACATCAGACACCATTTCGTCAGAGATCACGTACTCAAAGGAGATGTCGAGATTACTTTTATGGACACTCAAAATCAACTCGCGGACATTTTTACAAAACCACTTGCAAGGGATGCATTCTTCAAAATTCGTCGTGAACTCGGAATCCTAGATGAACAAGATATATAAGGTGCACTCTATCCTTAACTATACATAAATGTACATATATATGGGCTTAGAAAATGTTTCAAATGTTAAAAGTATCATCTTATGTTACATCTTTCCCTTCTTTTTGATAATGTCAAAGGGGGAGAAGGATGTGATAGCACTTTATGGTTGTTTGTTTCAGTTTTCTTTTCAGGGCAAGTTTTCAAATCTTTTTCTCCATAGGGGGAGAAATCTATCTTAGGGGGAGAAAACTCCTTTTGCTCCAATTCTGAACAACTCATAAAGAAAGATGGTTTGTCATCATCTAAAAGGGGGAGAATGTAATCTCAAGCCTCAACTCAACTTTAGTTTTGATGAAAGACAAACAAGCACTATGGCAAGAAGGAAAAGAAGTGGAATTAGCTTAAAGCATCATTCACTTAAAGCTTCAAGGATCATGGCAAGAAAACAAGTATATCAATTCTCATTTGAACTAAATTGATTAGAAATGCTCAAAAATGATATACACACTTAGCACAACACTTCACTTAAAGTTTAAAGCAAATTCTAAGTTTTTCACTAATGTAAATCGATTAACACATCATGTAAATCGATTTACACATGTTTGTTTTTAAAACTGATTGCCCCTGGTAGCAATCGATTTACATGGAGTGTAAATCGATTGATTACTGAACTGAGATAATTTTTTAACACTAGTAAATCGATTAACACATCATGTAAATCGATTTACACTTCAAAATTTTTGAAAACAAGAATGTTACAAACCCGTGCAATCGATTTACATCTAATGCTAATCGATTTACACGTTGTAATTTTTGAAAAATCTGAACTTGATTCAAGATATCCTTCACACCTTTTCTCCAATAGTTGCATGGTCATACATTGCATCTTCTCAAGTTTTACAAACAGAAAAGTATCCATTTGGAAAGGTATCTTGATTGCTTTAAATACTAAACCTTTCAAATTATAAAAATAACTCTTCTCTCATGCAATAATTCTGAACTTTGTAAAATATTCAAACTTCATATTTCTTAATTTTTAAGAACAAAGATTTTCTGCACTTTCACACATATAAGAACAGAAATCGTTGAGCATTGTCTAACCATTGTGTTACAGTTTGAATTGCTTACAAGAGAAGAAAGAAGAAACTTCATTGAAGTCACTCTATGTGATCAACATCTTTCAAGAAATCATATTTCATAGAATTATACAAAGTGTAACTTATTTCCAGGATTGTTGGAATTAAGTATTAGAATACTATTGTACCTTGTTGTCCATTGTTGGAAACAAGAGGTATGTTTTGAGAGGATTGTTCTCAAGAGACTTATTGGAAATCCAAGAGGGTGTTCTTGGTATTTGTTAGTGTCTTTAGTTGATAAGACTAGGAAGAGTCTTGTAAAAGTTCTAACAAAATAGTGAAATCTCTTGCGTGTTTGCAAGGGGACTGGATGTACTTCCGGGGTGTGGAAGGAACCAGGATAAATCTCCGTGTCTCTTTACTTTCTGCACTTTACCATTTTCCATAGCACTAAAACAAAACCAGAAAGTATAAAATAAGTCAAAAATTGACCACCACCTAATTCACCCCCCCCCCCTCTTAGGCGCAATCTTAAACTTACACTCCCTAGTATATGGCATGGAGGCAGTGCTCCCCGTGGAGGTTGAGATTCCTTCGATGAGGGTTATGATGGAAGCCAAGTTGTCTGAGGCTGAATGTTGTCAAAGTAGATATGACCAGATGAATTTAATTTAGGAAAAAAGAATGACAGCCCTGTGTCATGGTCAATTGTATCAACATAGAATGAAGATAGCATTTGAGAAGAAGGTCCGACTGCGTGAATTCAATGAGGGTGATCTCATGCTCAAGAAATTAATGTCCTTCCAACTTGATTCTAGGGGCAAGTGGGCTCCTAATTATGAAGGCACGTATGTTGTTAAGAAAGCCTTCTCTGGTGGTGCTATGATTCTTATGACTATGGATGGGGAAGATTTCCCATGATCTGTGAATGCTGATGCAGTCAAAAAATACTTCGCCTAAAAAAATAAAAGAACATCTCACTAAGTTGAAAACATAAAAGGGAGGCTTAGGCATAAATGAGCGTCTCGGTGGGCTGAAAACCCTAAAGGGAGGTCCGGGAAAAAGTTAGAGACATAAACAGAATAATCATCTCGGTAGATTGAGAACCTGAAAAGGCAATCTAGGAAAAAGTTAGGTATCATGGCAAGTTAAATGCATCAAGATGGATTCAAAACTTCATCTATCAAAAGGGATCTCGATCAAATCCTTATCAACGAAAGCTTAAGCACATGTGGATTCAAAGTTCTTAGGGAGAATAACGATAATTGTATTTTAATGTATCCTTTTCCTTTATTTACCATTTTCTAAATTTTGTAATGATTTATGGAGTCTCACCATTTGCGGATTACCATTCTATTAATGAAAATTTGAGGCCATATCCATCTATTTGCAAATCTTATTTTTTCTTTCTGTCTAACAAAATTCTATTTTTATTTTTGACGAATGAATCTTGAGACAAAATTTAAACTAAAATATTCATGTTTTTGAAAAATAAAAATGAGTTTTCATCCGATTTGTGAATATAAGAAGGAATATCAATGGTTACTCCAAATAAAGGCTAAACCTCGAAGTGTTGAACTATGTGTGGTTTATCTCGCAAGTATCTTCAAATGACTGATTTCTACTTCTAAAGGTGTTATGATATGTTTGGTGTATGATCCTATGTTCCCTGATGGATTTTAAACTTGATTTATCCTCAACCAAATCTCTAACCTGGAATCTCCAACCAATATAGAATTCACATGAGTATCCTTTTAAGAGATTGTAGATTGAACTCTGGTTACTTTTCCCATGAAGTACCTTCATTCCTGGAAATTTGAAACTTTGTTGCTCTAGTGATGGTTCTGTTTATCCCAAATGGTGATTCCATTTTATCTAGATTAGCCGAGTTTTTGTTCGTAACATGATGTTTAAATACTTCCAGTTCATTTGTTTGGTTTCATCTTATCAAGCATAAAAACATAGCACACATTCACGTATACATAAGTACTTCGTTCATGCATATTTTCATTTCTTGGTCCATCTACTTTGGTTGTGTTTATCCCCAAGTAGCGTATTCTCTCTTTCCAAATAAAGTGACAACCTAAGTAGAAACTGTACATCCTTTTTAATTCCCCATTGAGTTTATTCCTCGTGGAAAAGTTTTTTTTAGCTTTCCCTTTTATCTTAGGATAGGATAAGATCTAGTTGAGTTTAATCCTCATCTATTAGAGTATTTTTTGACTATTTCTCTCCATTTTGTTCTTGGATTGAGCTTCGTCTCCTGTAGATGTTACCCTGTGGATCTCCCTAGGCTGTGAAAGATTGAGAGTGCATTTATTTTGTGCCTGTAAATACTTTTGTCTCCTCGCGAAGATTCTATTCATGGTTCCCCATTGAAGATGAACTTTGTTTCCGATAGTATCTTTACAACACTCTATTGGAATCTCAACCTGATAACAAGTGGAAGACTCTTTATTTGAGAAACTTGATTATTTCTGGATTTCCACTTTTATGGAAAATGGTGGTCTCTTCATGAGCAGTTTGTCTATCCTCGATGAAGTTATTGATTCTTATTCCCAACAGTGTCTTTATAACACTATATTGAAATCTTTTACCTGACAGCAAGTGGCGGCCTCTTTATTTGAGCAGCTTGTGTATTTCCAGCATACTTTTACCTTTTGACAAATGGCGTCTCTTTTGAGAAGTTTATTTATCTCCAACATATCAACTCTGATTTTTTATCAAATGGCGCCTCTCTAGAAAAGTCCTGCAGAGAAGTTTTTTATGAAATCCTTACAAGTGGCGGCCCCTTTAGCAGAGACAGCTTGTATTTTACCCTTATCAAGTGGAAGACTTGATTAAGAAGAAACTGAGACCAGTTCGTGGCATGTGACCAGGTTCTTGAGGAGGTTTATCATCATAAAAATGAGACCAGTTTGTGGCTTGTGACCAGGTTCTTGGGAAGGTTTATTATTAGAAAGATGAGACCAGTTCATGGCTTGTGACCACGTTATTGGGGAGGTTTATTATCAGAAAACTGAGACCAGTTCGTGGCTTGTGACCAGGTTCGTGGAGAGGTTTGTTATCACAAAATTGAGACCAGTTTGTGGCTTGTGACCAGGTTCGTGGAGAGGTTTGTTATCACAAAATTGAGACCAGTTTGTGGCTTGTGACCATGTTTGTGGGGAGGTTTATTATCAAAAAACTGAGACCAGCTCGTGGCTTGTGACCAGGTTCTTATGGAGGTTTATTCAGCAAATGGAATCTCTTTTGAGAAGTTTGCTCATCAACAGCAAATGGCGTCTCTTTTAAGAAGTTTGCTCATCAACGGAAAATGGCATCTCTTTTGAGAAGTTTTCTATTCAATAATAAATGATATCTCTTTTGAGAAGTTTATTCATCAACAGAAAATGGCATCTCTTCAGAAAAGTCCTGTAGAGAAGTTTGTATATTACCCTTATCAAGTGGAAGAATTGATTAAGAAGAAACTAAGATCAATTCGTGGATTTTGACCAGGTTCTTGGGGAGGTTTATTCAGCAAATGGCATCTCTTTTGAGAAGTTTGCTCATCAATAGCAAATGGCGTCTCTTTTGAGAAGTTTGCTCATCAACGGAAAATGGCATCTCTTTTGAGAAGTTTGCTCATCAATGACAAATGGCATCTCTTTTAAGAAGTTTGCTCATCAACGACAAATGGCATCCCCTTTTGAGAAGTTTGCTCATCAATAACAAATGATATCTCTTTTGAGAAGTTTTCTCATCAACAGCAAATAGCATCTCTTCGAAAAAGTCCTGCTGAGAAGTTTATATATTGTCCTTTTCAAGTGGAAGACTTGATAAAGAAGAAACTGGAACTCGTTCATCATGGAAAGGTTTATTATATTTTTCTACCTTCAATAAAAGTCGGTAACTCACCTTCAGTAAAAGTTGGCAGTTCACCTTCAGTAAAAGTTGGTGGATTTTTTGTTTCGTTACCTTCAGTAAAAGTCGCTAAATCACCTTCAGTAAAAGTTTGTGTATATATTTCTACCTTTGATATTAAGTTAGAAATTTACCATCATCTTGAGTCAAGTAGCCATTTATCTTTTCACAACCTATGCAAGGCGTCTTCCCTGATAGAGTCAGTAATTTTTCCTCTCTCGAAGTTGTTCCCCAATAAGAGTCTCTCATTCGAATTTTATGGCTCTGTTCCCCAATGGAGTTATAATCTCTTCCCCTATGGGATTACTTTATTATGTGCTTGGTTTCTCCAACAGTAGTTTGTCTCATGTGGCGTCATTCCCCATAAAATTCAGAGCATTGCATTTGTATCATATCATAAACATCGTTGTGGTATCTCATGACCAAAAATTGTGTATTTTATATTTAAGCATCTTCAATCTCTTTGAAACGAAGATTTAAATCTTCATATTTTCAAATAGAAGAAACTTAAATAGGGGAAACTGTCATACCTAAATTTTTGACATAAGATCCCACCTTCATTTGCATCAAAATCACGAGATACAATTGGTTTCTAATTCTCTCACCTTAGAGCATTGCTTATGCAGAGATTATCAATTGTTGTGAACATTATATTTTATGCATCACTAACTTCTAATCCCATAGAAAGGTGTATGTTTGTGTTTCTTTGGTTTCATGTGCAGAGACAGGTTTGAATTAAGAGCATCAAGTGTTTTTCCTCAGCTAGGGTTTTGGATCTCTCGAGTGTTCAAGTATGGTGAATCACTGATTCTCAAAGGCTACTTCATCAAAGCTTAGCCTATAATCTCAAAAAGCACAGTCAAGATTTCATCATCACTGGTCCACATGCGCATAAATATGTTTTGGAATTCAAGGAAGGATCAAGTTTCTAAGTTTATTCAAAGCACTTTGACCAAAAGTCAACATTTTCAAGATCAAGTTCTAACGATCATAAATTCTTCATTATTCAATATTTTTAAATGGTTCTTTTTGCATACAAATCTCCTTGACGTCATCTCAAACTCCTTTTTACCAGTCAAGATATAATTATGTGCGAAGGATCATCAAATATTTGAATATCTTAGAGGTCATTTTGCGGATTTAACCTAATCTCAAGTAACTATCACCCAACTTTCAAAGGATCGTAACTCTTTCAATTTTCAAGATTTTTAGACGATTCTTTGTGTACATTGTCATAGATGATGTCGTCTATGACTTTTCTTCAAAGATCGAGGACAAATTATGCTTCGAATACCTTGAAAGTTATTGAATTATCATAGGTCATTTCTTGACTTAGAATGTTCTTAAATCCTAGGTTCAATCCATGTCATAATTGCTTTCTCAAGACACTTGATTCTTACATGGAGATTATTCATGAAAATATGAAGTGGAGTTTGAAAATTCATTGATCGTTTTATTATTCGCAATTCAAATATCTTTTGCCTGAGCATTTGGTGATCACTGAATGAAAGTGGATTTCTCAAGGCATTATTTTTCTTTCAAACGTATTGGATTGTATTGCGAGTTTCCATGAATTGAAGATTCACACACGAAATATCATTAAATTAAATTTAATTCAAGGTTTCAAAGACATTAATCCTTTTTCAAGGTTTTCAAGCTAGCCATCATTCAATTGTCCATTTTTTAAGTTCAAAACTTCATTCATGGGGATAAATTTAAGACATGTATCATAATTTATTCGATATTTCAAGGCATATACCATAACCCATTCATCCAAATGCAAGGTTCAATTTGGTGTGTTATTTCAAGTTTATTCAAGAATGGTTCAGGCTTCAATTCCTAAATCCTTCAAGGTCTCAAGGATACAGAAAATATTCATCATTCAAGAATAATTTAAAACTTCAATTTCCATTTAATTTACAAGATACATTTGCAAGAGGGATATAAAGATATTACATGTAAATTAATCAAAGAGCCTAATCCTAATGCCTTAAACATGTTGTCACTCCACTCCAAAACCTGCACAAAACAATGAACTTGTGGTCCACAAAACCAGTCCAAATGTGCACCATAAAACCTACTTCAATATGAAAAAATAGTCCTTGTCCAAGCTACTCTAAAGCATGTTGCACACAAAGAAACAATGATGTTGCCTTGTTATATATCAGTTCACAAAGCTATAATACAGCCTACAAAAATATTCTCCAACCTACACACAAACACCAAGCAGAACAGGTCAAGAGTTACACTAAAATGGTACACCCCAAAAGCTGTCTCAGAAAGCCATAACCCAATGCCAAAAACAATTCAAAATCTCACAATTTCCCCCCCTAAAACCCCATATGCTTCACTATAAATAGAGACCTTCATCAACAGAAAAAGGGAAAAAAGTTTGTTCAACACACACCAAGAATCACAGCAGAAGTATTGATAAAATAGAGAGAAAAAGAGAGATATCAGAGGGAAAATTCCATTAAGAAATACATATATGAGCAGTAGAAAAAACATAGATAAAAATAACACTCATCTCTTCTAAACCAGAAACCCTCACCTTCAAAATCTCTGCTCAAATTCCTTCAATCTGCAACATATCCTCAGCAACTCACAACTTCCACCCAGCTTCACAAACATTCAAGTACGACTATCACTATAACCTGCATGCTAAAAATCTCCAGAGGTCGACAAGTTTCAAAGTCAGCAACACAAAATAGCGACAAAGGAACTACATCGAAGGTTGGTCTCTATGATAATCTTCAAATCGGTAATGTTTTCACAACACCCTATCATTTTGTTGAATAGATTATTTCTTAAATATTGTTTGTGATGCTATCACTTTGTGAATCATTCGCACACTCCTGTTATCATGATTGCATCCCTGCATTGAAAATTTGTTATCTTTCAGTTCATTAGAAAACAAAGACTTTGAATAGGAAAAATCGTCTTAAAAAAATGTAAGGGTTGTCTGCTTACCGTTGAGTAGAAATCTGAGCGAAACTGTTAGTGTACAAAAGATTGAGATGAGTGTTATCCCTGCCATGCTGTTGTCTTTCTGAACAGATATAAAACTGATAAAAATTGTTATTGGTGTTTAACCGTGGAAGCGGAGTGGACAGGCGGATGAAATAGAGAGAAGATATAGAGATCTTTGTTGTTAGTACAATTTAGGGAAAATATTTGAGATAGATGATGAGAGCTATGAACGAGATACAAAGGAAGTCTGGGAGTGAAGAAGATACTTTTTATCTCTTCTCTTCTGTGAACTCTCGAGGATAATTGGGTTTTGGTTAGGGTTAATAACCCGTATTGGGCCTAGATAGGGAATTGGGTCCGGACCCGACCCGATCCAGTTCAATAGTGTTTTTTTATTTATTATTTTTCTTTTTGATCTTGTTATATCTTGGTCCTTTCTCTTTTATCCCCTTTTAAGGCCCAGGGGATTCTGTTTAAATGCACCGCTAGTTCTACTTTTCCAAACCTAATCTTAATTGCATTTTATCATTTCATTTTGTTTCTATTTAATTAACTGTTAGTATAATAATCTGTTTGATAATTAATTAGGTTAAACTTGTTTATTTAATATTTAATATTTACTAACTTTCATTAATTAGTTCTTATTAAATAATTCCAATTAATTTAATTAATTTTCGTGTATTAATCGTTTAATCCCTTAATTGTTTAATTTTCTTTCGATTATTTAATTTGTGTATCTTGTTTGCAATTAAATCTAAAGGAAATATTGATGCGTTGACTTCATATCATTGAATATATCTAATATAATTATGCGAAACCCCTTTCATACATTTTAGTTTTGTTAATATTAAGTTAAATCTCCTGGAAAAACTTAATTTTTAAACTTACACTCATTTAAGCTAAAACTTCGACACTAGGCCGTCACATCTTCAAGATCTCATCCCCATACTCATTTAGAAAGCAAACCAATTTTAACTAAAAAACTGATATTTCAAAAGGTTCCTATAGGATACTATAGATACATAGGGTGCTAGTACATTCCCTTTGTATAACCAACCCTCTAACATTCGATATTTTCAAATGCATTATGTTTTTTACTTTTTAGTACTATTCATACTTTGCATGTTTTATGGGTTTTATTTCTCACTTTTCCTTTTTCCCTTGGAAATGATAAAGCGTGATGGTGACTCTTGCTTTTGTGAGTTAAGTTAATTAATAGCTTGATCTCTGATTTTCACCGCTACAGTTCCCAGCCATAAGTGTTGATGTCAACCCTTTGTTCCTGGCCATAACTGTTGATGTCAAACCTTTATTTCCAGCCATAATTGTTGATGTCAAACCTTTGTTCCCGTCCATAAGTGCTGATGTCAAATACTTTATTCTCAGCCAAAAGTGTTGATGTCAACCCTTTGCTCCCAGCCATAAGTGTTGATGTCAAACCTTTGTTCCCAGCCATAAGTGTTGATGTTAATCATTTATTCCCAGCCATAAGTGTTGATATCAACCCTTTGTTCCCAGCCATAAGTTATTATGTCAATCATTTGTTCTCAGCCATAAGTGCTTGTAATACGGTGGGAGAACTGACTTTTGGTTTGTGTTTTATCACAAGTGTTACAGATAGCAAGAATCACCACCGACTTTTCTATTATCCAATAAACAAATGGGTGAAAAGAACAGGAAACACCTTTGAGAATTTTTCTGAGTTCGGGGGGTAGGTTATGAAAAGGGAAGGTGTTAGCACCCTTTTCATTCGTAGTTAACCACGGGCTCTTAATCGCTAGCTCACTTTTGAAAACGATTTGTGAATGTGTTTGAAAATATTTTGAAAATGCCTAAGTGTGGAAAACTTTATAATGATTCTCGTATCGTTGAGAACGCATACAAAGTATTTGTTTTGAAAATATTTCAGAAAAGAAGTGTTTTGTGTGAAAAATGCTTTTGTTTATGAGCAAGCGACTATGAGCTATCTACCTACTCAAAAGTATTTCACTTTATTTTCTTCTTACTTTAGATAGTGCTATCCTACCATTAGTTAGTAGGAAGCCCTATCGTTGGATGTGTGAGGGATAGGCACGAGTCGTCGTACAGTCTTAAAGGCAAGTCGTAGGGTGCTTTATCAATTTGTCGTAAGGGACTAAGATCGTTTACCAAAGGTAGAATCGAAGGGTCATCAAGGGACTATGATCTTTTTAATCGAGGGTATTTGCTAAAGTGTCCTACGTTCGAGGAACATGACTGTTTTTTTACCTGAAGACAACAAGTGGAATCACCCTTGAGATGCGTGTGTGAATAGTCTTTTAATTCAGTTTATTTATCTTGCATATTAGGGTTTTCTACCATTTTGTTTTAGATCTCGTCGTACAAACCCTATTACCATACATCTAGAAGTTATAACGAAAGCAGTAAAATGTGGAATAGAAATCTAAACTATTGTAGGGATTCAAGGAAGGGGGGTACAAAACCACAAAAATTGGGGGAAAGAAAGAATGCAGTAAAGATAACCTAATTAACGATTACAACCTTTAGCAGATACATTATTGTAAAAAACTAATGTGAAAGTAAAGGAATGCGCGAAGATTGTAAAAGTAAAGAGAAACGGATAAATGTTTTCTTTTTTGTGATCGTTTTCGGAGAAAAAATTATATGACTAACCTAATCTAATTGATTTTAGTTTAGAAAAATAAATTGATTATTTGAAAAAAAATATTTAATGATAAAAAGCCCTAAAGAAACTAATTTAATTATTTCAATTAATTTAATTTTTTTTTAAAAAAGGTTAATTTAATTAGTTTAATTAAAAAGAGTTAAGTTGATTTAATAGTTTAGAAAACAAAATTAATTATGTTAAATAAACAAAAAAAGGAAATTGAAACAAAATTATAAAAAAAAAAGTGATGGGCATGCAGAAGTAAATTTGGGGGGTGTGAAAAATATGAATCACTAGGCCCATTAACAACAACCCAGTATTGCATGAGATTCAGTGTGGATGACTTCAAGGGTCTCATAATGCACATGCAAATCTGAGGCGCTGGATCTGGCAGTGTGAAGATCTGATGGTGATGAATTGAGGTGCATGATGTGTGCGCTATACTGGCTTGTACTGGATCTGCAAACAAGAAACAACATGAAAAATATAATACCAGGGGCAGGGATCGAACTCGTGCCCTGGTACACTAACGCCTTTGTAATGCATGCTTCTATCGTTGGGGCGACCTTACATCCGCTAACATAAATCAAATAATAATAAAATATTATATAAACCAACATAGTGACCAGAGAAGCGCTGGAGCCCTAGCTCCGGTCGTCTTCTCCGATAGCCTATATGAACCAAAACCTGCAAAATCAAAAGATTAGTGATCCAAAACTTCCTAGCCCCCCTAATTCGACCCCCCTGAATTTAAGTATAGGCTTAGTTTTGGTCAAAAGTTCTTGTATCGTGAGATTCAAACCAAAAGAAATCAATCGGAGCAACTATGACATCTCATAGTTTTGGATGCATGGGATCACAATATTGATCCAAAACTGTTCAATCATGTCTCAAACTCGTTAGTAGCATCAAATCTATTTAAAAACAAGACAAAATCAAAGATACAAATTTTCAAAAAAATGTAAATCAGTTATGCTTAGTTGTACAGTTTCACATGCTTAGGATCATGGTAAATGATCCAAACCTACCCTTCAATATTCTTGGAAATGATTAGAATGAAGATTTCACAGTGAGAGAGCTTGCAACGTGAATTTTGAAGCTCAAGGGTTTTTGAGAAAGTTTGGATAATTTTTGAAATTCTTGAGGCAAGGATGCATGGTCATTGCATCTAGTCTTGTTGTGCTTTTATAGAGGAAGGATTAGGGTAAACAAATATGGCATAAGACAATGCAATCATGGCCAAAATTAAACAAGAATCAAACATGTTTTCAAGCTTCTTTTTTTAGATATTTATTTCCATTTTGAACACACACGGTTTAGTCATGTTTATCGTGTGTTCTTGGGCCTCCATGTGATTGAAATCAAAAGCCCATGCACCTTGGCCCAATGATTTTATATTTTATTTAATTTACTTGCATTTAAATGAATAAAAATTCAAATAAAAGAAATAAAAATCATAAAAAATATGTGCATGGATTTAGAGGTCCTCTAACACATTGTGAACATGTTTGAACATTAAAAGCTAGGCCCATTAGCTCAAAATCACAAGTTTGCTTAATTTGGAATTCATGCATTCTACCAAACTTTTCTAAATTGCAATGGTCATAACTCTCTCAATTTTCATAATTTGAAGGTGAACTTTGACTTTTTGGAAAGCTCAAGATGTCCTCTTCAATTTATATTTTGATCATATTTGCATTTGGAGACTTTATCTTGATGTAAGTTTCCTTGACAAAAAGTGTCTTTTTGTTGACTTTTGAAATGACCTGTAATGTATTGGCTCATATCTCTCAAATGAAGCACTTTTTGGACTTGAGCATAGAGATACAAAGTTGTAGAGGATTTAATTTACTTCCAAATGAGCTTTGTTTTGGGAAAGGTTAATGAAGGGTGTGGAAGTTATGCTTGGTCAAAGTTCAGTTGACTTCTCCTAAGGAAACCCTAATTTGATAACTTTTGACTTTTGATGATTTGAGGGCTTTCCTTGAGGAATCATGATCAACCCTTGATCAAATGATGAATATCATTTCAAAAATTTTATGTTGACCAAAAATCTTGAAATTTGACTGTATGTTGACCATAGTTGACTTTTTACACAATACAGTTGATTTCAAGTCATCTGAGCCATTGATTGAGCAAACTTGTGATGCAAGACTTGAAACTTGACATGAACATTGTTGAATACCTATGGAGAACCATGGAAACCACTTGAGACCTTTGCAACCCAAACTTCCTTGAAAAACACAAAACCCTAGTTATGGACCCATTGCTTAGGAGGAGAATTTGTCTGATCAACCCTTGAGCATCCTTGAGCATTTGAGAACCTTAGAAGAATGTCTTGAAGAAAATGGGAGAGCAAATTTTTGGTACAACAAATGCCCCTGTTCAATCTTTTTAAACCTGAAGATTTAGATTGGCATGTTCTCCATTCATTACTTGAAGGTAGAAGATGATTGAACACTTAAGTGTCCTGAAATTTGCACTCGCACATGCACCTAGTAACAATGTTGGTTAATTATATCGAGAATGGGATTAAAGATGCCATTTGGAGAGGTGACGGAGAGTCGTCAGAGATTAGCTTATAGATTCCATCCAGGATAAATGTTGATAAGAAAGTCAGACTAAGTCTACGTCCGACTTTGTCTTAGAAGATGTATTTGGAACGAGTCTACGGCCGACTTTGTCCAAAACAATAATCAGAATAAAGCTACAATCAATTTATCTGAACTAGAAGATGTTTATGCCTGACTTCAACTAGGAGACGTACCAGAAAGAGTCTATGCATGACTTTTCCAAGAGCATCAGAAAGAAATCTACGTCTGATTTCATCTGAACTAGAAGACGTTTATGCCCGACTTCAACTAGAAGAGGTACCAGAAACAGTCTACGTCTGACTTTTTCCAAAAAGAGCATCAAAAAGAAATCTACGCCTGATTTCATATGAATTAGAAGATGTCTACGCCTGACTTCAACTAGGAGAGGTGCCGGAAAGAGTTTACGTCTGACTTTTTCCAAAAAGAGTATAAGAAAGAAATCTACGCCTGATTTCGTACAAACTATAAGATGTCTACGCCTGACTTCAATTAGAAAAGGTACCGGAAAGAGTCTACGTCTGACTTTTTCCAAAAAGAGCATCAAAAACAAATCTACACCTGATTTCATCTGAACTAGAAGATGTCTACACCCGACTTAAACTAGAAAAGGTACCAGAAAGAGTCCACGTCTGACTTTTTCCAAAAAGAGCATCAAAAAGAAATCTACGCCTGATTTCATCCGAACTAGAAGATGTTTACGCCCGACTTCAACTAGAAAAGGTACCGGAAAGAGTTTACGTCTGACTTTTTCCAAAAAGAGCATCAAAAAAAATCTACGCCTGATTGCATCCGAACTAGAAGATGTCTACGCCCGACTTCAACTAGAAAAGGTACTCTTTTAGCATGACCTTCTGGGGAGAGTGCTTAAGTAGCTATTTGCCAAATATAGCCTCTGAGGAATCTGCTTGTAGAGTTTTACCTAAAAAGATAAAGAGTTAAATGTATGTAATGTCATGATGTATGAAATTCATTGCGTAATGATATTCTCAAAATAAAATGAGTGTGCTATATGTATTTGATATGCATATGCTATGATGTTTGTATGTGATATATGAATGTGAGATGTCGTTGAAGTGTATTAGTAACTTTGTGCAACATCTTTGACTGGGAAAATAAATCCCTAAATGTTGTTGGGGATGAAGAATATGTGTATCTTCAATATCGATAGAGGTTCCTTCTTTTTGTTTGAGGAAACTCCACTGGGGAACGTTGATTTCTGTTTGGGGAAAAGATTTCAAGAACATTGGTCGTTCATCTCTCTATTGGGGAAATTAATTCTTATATACCTTGACTGGGGATAAAAGAGATGGATAACCTTTCGAGATGTTGTTTGGCCGGGTTTCTGATATCGATGCCAACTCGTCTAGAGAGAATAAGGTTAAACAATATTCGGGCCTTATTCAGATTTCGTAGCAACTCTCTGGGGTTAGTGGTCTGGACTACCCCTTATTGGAGAGAGAAATTTTGCCGGTGATCTGTAGCAGTTAGAGAAATAGACTCAAGCTGAGGAGATTGAACTCCGCTGGGGAAATAAACCTTGCTTGGGGAAATAAACCCTATTGGGGAAATAAACCCTAAAATTTAACGGAAGAATACTCTACTGAGGAAATACCCTTGCTGGTGACATGACCTCTGTTGGAGAATATGAGCCTTGCTGGAGGAAGGGAGTTCTGCGGGGGATTTTATAGTGTTGGAGAAATAAACTCAGTTGGGGAAGAGAATTTCCATAAATTGTATTGATGCCATAATCTCTGATGTGGATTGGGACTCCGTAGGTTGGCGACACTGTCGGGGAAAATCATATTCCCTTTCTGCTAGAGGGATCTGCTGGTGAAATATATCTTCGTTGAAGATGAGCTCGTTAAGACTACTTGGTGGGTATAATCCCATGGATGTTGTTTTGCCCGAATCCTTTTGGTTCACCGAGATGCCCTTATTTTTGCCTAGGCCAGTCAACCTAGCGGGTCACTTTTTCATGCATTATATTTTTTTACTATGTTCGCATTCACAAGGTGCGGGAAATCTTCACTGTCCATGGTGGTTATATCATGGCACCGCATGAAAATATCTTCTTGACTATAAATGTTCCTTTGTAAGTGGGATTCCATTTTCCCCTGGGATCACCCTGCAGTAGGATGATGCATTTTATTACCAAGTCACCAGCTTGATATACCCGATGCTTGATTTTCTTGTTGAATGCCTTGATCATATGCTTCTGATACATTTGACTGTGACAGATAGCCGTAAGCCTTTTCTCATCAATCAAATTAAAATGATCCAACCTAGTCTTAACCCACTCGTCTTCGTCTAAGTCTGCGTCTTTTATAATTCCCATAGAAGGAATCTGAACTTTGCTAGGTAGGACAACTTCCATACTGTAAACTAGAGAGAATGGGGTTGCCCCAGTTGATGTTCAAGTTGAAGTTCGACAGCCGTGGAGAGCAAACGGTAACATCTAGTTCCAGTCTTTGTAGGTCACAATCATCTTTTGCCCAATCTTCTTTATGTTCTTATTGGCGGCTTCCACTGCACCATTCATCTTCGGCCGATATGGAAAATAGTTGTGGTGCTTGATCTTGAACTGCATGCAGAGTTCAGTGATCATAGTGTTGTTAAGGTTAATATCATTGCCTGTGATAATCCTTTCGGGGATGCCATGCCGACAGATGAGGTTAGGTTTAATAAATCGGGCCACAACATTCCCGGTGATGGAGGAAAATGAGGTCGCTTTAACCCACTTTATTAAATAATCAATGGCGACAGGGATGAAGCGATGTCCATTAGAATCATTAGACTTGATCTCTCTATTCATATCAATGCCCCATATCACAAATGGCCACGGATAAGTCAAGACATTCAGAGGTACTGGAGGCACGTGTACTTTATTAGCATAGATCTGCCATTTATGACAAGTTCTTGAATGGTGGTGACAGTCGGCTTCCATAGTCGACCAATAGTAACCTACTCTCAGAATTTTCTTGGCCATAGTATGCCCGCTAGAATGAGAACCAAAGATGCCTCTGTGCATATCTTCTATAATTTTCTATGCTTCTTTCTTATCAACATAACAAAGCAGAGTCAAATCATGATTGAATTTGTACATAATTCTATTACTCAAGAAGAGTTTTGCTGAGAACCTTCGTAGGAATTTCTTATCATTGAAAGATACTCCTTCATGGTACTCTTGAGCCTCAAGGTATCTTTCCACTTCATGAAACCAAGGCTTCTCTTCTACTCCGTCAGTGTCAACTTCATATCAGTGTGTCAGTTCGTCTAGCCTTTCAATGGTAATTTTGGGAGCCTCGTTGTCCCATATGACCTTGAACATAGATGACATGGTAGCTAACACGTCTGCCAACTGATTCTCTTCTCATGGAATGTGCTCAAAAGTGATCTCCTCGAAGTACAGAATTAAGGTCAGCACATGCTCTCTATAAGGAATGAGGTTCTGATGCTTTGTATCCTATTCTCCCTTAATTTGGATGATCAGCAGGGCTAAGTATTCGTATACGCTCAAGAACTTGATTCTCATGTCAATAGCAGCTTTAATACCCATGATGCACACTTCGTATTCATCCATGTTGTTGGTACAATCAAAGCATAACCTGGCGGTGAAAGGAGTATGGCAACCCTAAGGAGAGGTAATTACAACACCAATTTTGTTGCCAAGCATGTTGGAAGCTCCATCAAAAACCATAGTCCATCGGTATCCTGGCTCAGATCCTTCATATGGAATAGGTTTTTCACAGTCTGTGACCAGCATAATGTTCTCGTCTGGGAATTCGAAATTCATAGGATGATAGTCATCTACCGCTTGACGTGCTAAATGATATGCCAGTACACTTCCTTTGATTGCATTTTGAGTGGTGTACTAAATGTCATATTTTGTCAAGACCATTTGCCATCGGGCTATTCTTCCAGAGAGAGATGGCTTCTCGAATATGTACTTGATGGGATCCATTTTAGAACTCAATAGAGTAGTATGAGTCAACATATATTGTCTTAGTCGGTGAGCAGCCCATGCTAAAGTGTAGAAAGTTTTCTTGAGCAGTGAATATCTTGTCTCACAGTCGGTAAACTTTTTGCTAAGGTAGTATATTGCATGCTCTTTTTGACCAGACTCGTCATGCTGCCCCAGTCTACACCCCATTGAGTTCTCTAAAATTGTTAGGTATATGATTAGAGGTCTTCCTTCAACTTGTGGCATCAGAATCAGAGGTTCTTGTAGGTAGTCCTTAATTTTATCAAAGGCTATTTGACAATCGTCATTCCACTTTACTACTTGATCTTTCTTCAGCAACTTGAAGATTGGCTCACAGGTAGCAGCCAAATGAGAAATGAATCAGGCAATGTAATTTAATCATTCTAAGAAACCTCTGACTTCCTTCTTAGTACGAGAATCTGAAATTTCTTGAATGGATTTGACCTTGACTGAATCAACTTCAATACCTTTACCACTAACGACGAAACCCATGAGTTTACCAGATCTCACCCCAAAGGTGCACTTGTTCAGATTTAACCTTAGCTTATACTTCCTCAGTCTTTCAAAAAGTTTATGTTGATGATCAAGATGCTCTTCTTCAGTATGTGATCTTGCTATCATGTCCTCGATGTAGACCTTTATCTAGTGATGAATCATGTCATGGAATAAAGCTACCATCGCACGCTGATAAGTTGCACTGGCGTTCTTCAACCCAAAAGGCATAACCTTGTAGCAAAAAGTTCCCCACTGTGTGGCGAAGGTAGTTTTCTCCATATCATCGGGTGTATTCATTTCCTTTGGATTAAGCCACAAACAAGCAAGCACATAGAAGATAAATATCACAAGTTCTGGAAAAAATACAAAGCCTAAAGTTCTCAGGACAAAAGCCAAGTCTCATACGAACCAACAATGTATTAGATGAAAATAAGCAGAGTTCAAAACCAAGTTGAGTTTGATGATCAATAGTCCAGATGAATTCCAAGGTCTCTAATACAAAAACCAAAAGCATAGGAAGATAACCCTAGATCTAAGTCCAATAGTCCAAAATCCAAGCATAGGATAATAACACAAAGTCCAAATAATAACAATATTAAGGTTTTTAGGGTTTGAGTACTTATTAATGTTTTTTGTCTTTTAAGGCAATAAAGCACAAGATAATCAAAGATAAGAGCAACAATAAAGATGACATGAATATAAATGGCTTGAAATGTAAATGAATTAAAACATAAATGGCATAAAATAAATGACATTAATGTAAAGTGCATAAAGTAAAGGTTAGCACAATTATATGGAGTTAATGTTAGTGTTAGAAGTTAATTAACTAATTCGGGACAATTTAGCGCTATGTTAAGCAATCATAATTGGACTTATGTAGAATTCACAACTATCTGAGGTCGGACAATAGCAATTTATGTGTCATACATGTTAGAGAAATGAAAAAAAGTCATTCTCCTAAAAGAAAGGGGATTGAATCATTACTTGAGTTCATCTTCTTCATGATACCTTGATACAAACTTGTCATCAATCCAAAGTACCAAAAATAATCAAATGATCATTTATTGATAGATTTGAAATGTAGAAAGTTCATCAAGATCCAATCCAAAGTCTAATTTAATAAGATGGGCTTCAATTAACCAAAATTGACAAAGTCAACCAAAGATCAGAACCATCAAACACAAAAAACAATTAAAATAATATTTAATAATTGATTAAAAATGATTTTAAATGGTTTAATAATGGAAATTAAAGAGAAAATCCAAAATATGTATCAAAACATCAAATAAAAAGCAACAAAAAATTGAGAAAGTCATAAAAACTTCAAGGATCAAGATCTCAAAAGTTGGACTCAAAAATATTTCAAATTGATAGAGAAATAATTATTTAAATATAATTAAAAAGAAAATAAGAGAAAATAACATAAAAATGCTAAAAACCATTTTAAAAATCTAGAGAAAAAAACATATAAGATAGAAAATATTTTTGTGATTTTATGAAACAAAAATTGAAGTTAAAAAGCATAAAGGAGCTATTTAAAATAATTTTGAAATAAAATGAAATTAAATTAATTAAAAATAAAAAGAAAAAAATGTTTCAACAGTCAGGTAGCATGTCACACTGTGATTAGCCAAGATATTTGAATTTGGAACCAAAACGCACGAACCAACTTCATCTTCAACCTCTTTCACTCAATTTCGCAATTTCATAAACTCTAAGATTTGAGCTCAAACACCAAACAAGCTAGCTTCCTCTCATGTTATCTTTTACTCAAATACGCAGAAACCCTAAGAGCTTCAATGTAAAATTAAATTACTAATATACAAAATAAATCAAAGGTAAGTGAGGGTTTAACATTACAAGATCAAGTCGAAGAGATTGGTAACTCGTTTATGCTGAGATTTTACTCGCATCTACCTGTTCAAAGAAGCTTCAAAGGTATGAAAATTTTGATATCAGGTTGAAGCTTGCAGAAGGTGGAAAGCTTCTGTAATGCTTCAAAAAACTTTAGATGATGCCGGTGAAGGTTTTTGGGTTGAGAATTGGATTTAAAACGAAGTAAAAATGGAAGTTTGGGTTTCTGGTTTTTGAGCTTGTTCATAGTGAAAATGGCAGGTTTTGTGGCTCTCAAAGCTTGCGAATGAAGGAAAATTTTTTATCTACTTATAGAAAAGGGAGTTAGGTCATAGTACGTGCCAAATGAGATCCAAAACATGTGAACCAAGTTGAGAAAACTCTAGATCCAATCCGTGTGAAAAAATGGCACGATATGTGTGAGTTGAGCATGATTACAATTTGTTTTGCATTATAGTGGATGTGTTTTTTGGTAAGGAATAAGTTTGCACATGATTTGGGTGTCCCAAGTAAGTTTTATGTCATTTCTAATTACGGGTCATGTGCCAAAATGCAGATTCAGATCATCATGTTCAAGCTTAGGCCAAATAGAATCCACTCGTGCATTTTGTGATTTAATTCAGGCTAAATGATCTTCTCATGGAGGAGAATACAATGCAAAAAGAACCATATTAATAAAATGTTGAAGCTGAAAAGGGCATGCTTGAGAAGTTGAGGTCGTGGCACTAATGTGCAGGTCTGGCATCAGGTCAAACATGTCATGAACCTAGTTTTATGCATAAATGGCCTTTGAGAAAATTCCAAAATTAATGGACTTAGGGTTGAATTAACATTTGACTTCTGAAGTAAAGTTTTAGAGGACATAAAAAGGGACATTTGGCTCAAAAAAAGATCTCAAAAATGTTGAGAAATGAAGACGTTATTCTCTTTGGACCAAATGACATGCCATGCTTAAAATTTAGGCCAACCAGCCATGTTCTAACTTGACTTTTCTTGATTTTTCTTGCATCCAAAGGCTCAATGATGATCATTTGAATACAAAATGAAGGAATCTTGAATTTTCTTTGAATATTCTTTATGATTTCTTTAGAATTGGGTGAAGAGGGCATGTAAGTAAACACAAGAACCCTACTTGAATCATCTTTGAAAACATGCATCAAACTTGAACTTCTCTTGATCAAACAATGTTGAATGAAGCTTTGCATGAATATGACCTAATATTATAGGTCATTCCTAGAAGAATAAGCTTGATGGACCACTTGTTGACCAAACCTTGATCTTGAGAACCAAAACCCTAATTTAGTAACCACACTTGATCCTTTGATTGGAAAACCCTACCTTGCACAAAAAAGAAACAAAGCAAGATATATTTTTATATTTTGAAATAAGGGTTAGTAAAGCATAAAAGCATAAAGATAAAAATAAACATAAGGGTGCTTGGTGGTCTCTCCCACAAGACAAGCTCAAAGGTTATGAGGATTCTATGCTTATGATCTTGATGAAATGCAAATGATAATAGGTGGAATCTTAGGGGTAAAAATTAGAGTATGACATACAAAACAAGTAACTGATGCAAATCATGGCAGCAAAGCCCAAGACATTTCCTCATAATTGTAGTTTCTATGTTAAATACAAGTATCCAAAACATACCAACAAGTCTAAGTGGTTCCAACATAATTGTACCTGCTAGACAAAACCTACTTACACACATAGCGCAAAATCATGTTTTACCTATTGAGCGCTCTCTTAAACTATCACATGTGTCAAACCCTTTTTCAGTCTATGTCAAGTACACATATATGTCCTATCACAACTGCAGATAATTATAGGTCACCTGAGTCAACCAATTACTTCAGTTTTAAGTAGCCTCGAGAAAATGACAATACTTCTACTTTCTCTCAAAATCAATTTACTCAGTTCACTAGTTCCTTGTCTCATTCCTTTCAAAACCAACCTCACCAAACCAATATCTTAGTTAATAATCATCATATGCTCACTAGAGTTAAAACTGGTAAGTCTAAATCCAAAGCCTTTGTTGTCCAAACTGAACCCAACTCTACTAAACAAGCACTTTCTCAATCTAAGTGGTCAGAGGCCATGAAGTTTTAATATGACTCACTTATAAATAATTGTACTTAGACTCTATCAAAACTTTTGTGAAGAATATATCTTTTATGGTAAAATTATACCTAGGTCCTTTAAGTTATTTGTGTGTAACAGGTTGGTCCTTTATGTTATTTTGTGATAAGTTAGTCTTTTAAGTTACTAAACGTTTGCACTATTGCCCTTTTTAACAGAGTGAAGATGTTAATTGCGGATGCAATTATTTTGAGTGATATGAAAATTATGAAGTGCTAACAGAAATACAACAGTCACAAATTTCTAAATATTTAAAATGTGAGAAAAAATATGTATAATCACCCAAAAGAACAAAATTGTTACAAAAAAACACAAAGGACTAACATGTTGTAAAAAAAAAAATTTAAAGGACTTCTGGTGTAATTTTACCATCTTTTATCTAATGTGGTTTTGATGAAGATAAAGATTTATGAAGACTATTAAAGCATAAAAGCCTAAGAAGACACATGATGTATACTTTCCAATTATGAATCTAATCAAGAGAATAATCAAACTAATGGATTATGATTAATGTTCATTACAATTCATGATATAATACATTAGATGCTCATAAATTCACCTCGTATCTCATCTAAAAGTTTCTTGAATGTTTATGCATAAAAATCAGGTATGCCAAGCCTTTAAAAACAAAAATTTTCACTTTTGGTACAGTCGTAATTGATTACCACTTACATTACGAGTTATTTTTGTAAATTAGGGCAGTTGAAAACATCACAATAACACTTTTATAACCGCCATAATTTACTTATTTTTTTAAACAACATTTAAAATTTAAATTTTCTAAAAGGTTGTTAGGGGTAATCGATTTCTATTTTGATGTAATCGTTTACGAAATGAACAATTGCACCTTTTCAAAAACATAATTGATGTAAAATGATGCAAGGCTTCATGGATCAATTTTAATCTCGTATATATTCTTAAAGAGGCATCTTAGGATGTATATAAGGCTTTATACATCATAAACATAATTAACCTCTTTCATACATATAATTTTGTATGATTTAAATCATTTATCAATTGTTCATACAACTTTAACAATGAAATTCAATACATAACTTTCATATAATTCAAAGAGTTTCATTCAAACATTCTCAGCACTTCAGTATATATGTTTGGATTGTGATCAAGAGAAAGAGAAGAGAAAATCATTCATATTGGAAACCATTTTAAGAAAAATTGTGTATTAAATCATTTTGAAGCTTATTGCGACTTAACCATCAAGTTCATGGTGATAAGTTCTTAGAAAAATGTCTTTTGAACTGGGTTGATTCAAATTCCACCATAGTGTTTGATGTTTGTAAAAAGGTCCTTTGAATTGGGTTGAAACAAAGTCCACCATAGTATTTGGTGTTTGTGAAAAGGTTCTTTAAATATGATTGATTCAAAGTCTACCATAGTTTTGGTATTTGAGTATGCTTTATAATGTTGTAAATAAGTTTTGATGTGAGACTTATACAAGGATCTAAACATAAAGGAAAATCCTCCAAGGTTTGAAAGGACTAGATAAACCCTTGGTTGATGGGGGAACTAGTATAAACCATTGTGTTATTTATTTTTTGTACTTTAATTTTCTACACTATTATTATCCTAAGAACCAAAAGATTCATTGCTTACATTTCTTATGAAAATTTAAGAGCATTGCGTATAAATGAGAAAAATCTAGCAACATTAATCCAACCCTCTCCCCTTCTTAGGTTGCATCTCGTAGTTACAACTTCCTACTCATAGGAAGCCTATATGCTGAAAGTGGATGTTCAAGGTCAAGTAAAATCCATATGGAGGTGTTAACAAGTATAAGGAAATACCAGTAGCTAAAGGGTTCCATCAACAACAGGGATTTGACTTTCATGAAACCTTTTCACTGGTAGTTAAACCAACAACCATTAGGATCATTCTCTCTTTAGTTATCACATACAAGTGGAAAGTATAACAAATTGACATAAGTAATGCTTTTCTTAGTGATGAGCTTCAAGAATAGGTTTATAAACAACAACCTTTTAGCTTTGTTTACTCCAACTCAACCTTGGTATTAAAATTGATAAAATCTATTTATGGCCTAAAATAAGCCTCAATGGTCTGGTATGAAAAGTTACATCAAGTCTTGTTCCACTTTGGTTTTTCATCTAGTATGTGTGACCACTCTCTATTTATATACAAGCATTAAAGTGTAACTTTGTATGTATTAGTGTATTTTGATGATACTCTAGTGACTGAGACATCCTCTACACCAATCCATGACCTTATCATTAAATTGCGTTACAAATTTTCTTTGGAAAATCTTGGTATCCCGAAATATTTTCTCGGCATAGAGGTATATTATCAATCAAATGGATCCATGCTTCTAAGAGAAACAAAATATATCAAGGATATACTATGGAAGGTCAACATGACTGGTGTTAATGGAGTGAGTACGCCTATATTTAGCCACTGCAAATTAAGCAAGCATAAAACTAATATGCTAAAAGATCCTATCATGTATAGATCTGCAGTTAGAGTTATGTAGTATATTAAACTTACAGGACCAAACATAGCTTTTTGTGTGAATAAAGCATGCTAATTCATGGACAACTCTCTTGAAACTCATTGGAGTATTGTTAAAAGAATATTGTGGTATTGTAGCAACCGGTTTTTAAATTAAGAGTCGCCACTATTAGTTTTTATGCTAGGGAATGGAACCTAACAGAAAACCCTAAGTCACAGACAGAGATTCTAGGTTTCGGACTCGAATAGACAAAAGGTAGGTGTTAAAAACCTATCATCTACCTTGTTCACAAGGATATTAAGCTCTAGGTTTAGGTTTTGGATAAACGGTGTTTTAAGTTTTAATTAGCAAGACTCGCCACGATTTTAGATCGTGTGCCTACGTATCCTCTTATGAGGAACCAGAGTCTCAATTCGTAGTTCGTATGAGTTGGTGTTTTTTAGGGGTTTGCAAATATATTTTGAATCACTTTGCACTCGGTCAGGAGTAGTGATTGCAGAGATTTTGACTGAGTGTGCAGTAAGTCAAAATTAGTCTGAAACCCATTTGCAGAAAGATTGTTGATTAGCTTAATTTTATTCGCGAAAATAGTTTGAGATTGGTTTGTGTTTTTTAATAATATTAATTGCAAAAGCATCTTGATTAATGCATGATTAAAAAAGGTATTTAAGGCAAAAATATATAAAATAATATATGCTATTTTGATATAAAAATAATTTATCCTCAAAATTTAATAAATAATAATATATATAATAATAATAATTAATATAAAAATATGATAATAATAATCAATAATAATAATTATAATTATAAGTAAAAGAGAAAGAAATAAATAATTAATATAATATAATAGAAATAATAACAAAATAATTATAAATTTAAATAAACCTGAGGGGTGCGTTTTCAGTTATGTGTAAAAAATGGGGGGTGTTGTTTAGCAATATGGGTTTAGGCCCAAGATTATTCTGGGCAGAGGGGTGCAATTTGATTTGCAGTTTGGTAATTGCCATGGAAGGGGGTGTTAAAAGAAATGGGCAAGGCCCAAACGCAACTTGAGAGGGGGTCAGCTGGATTGTATGAGGCGTGGAGTATAGAGTTGTGGTGGGGACTTGGCCTAACGATCGTCCAGCGAGGATCAGGCGGATGAGATCGAGGGTGTACGATAATTATGAAACACGCGAACATATGCAATAATTACTGGTCATAAAGTTTGTTTTTTGTTTTACAAATCATTTTCGTTATCCTTACCCACTATCCCCTTCGCTCTCTCCCTCAACACAGACCCCAAACCCTTTCCAATTCTTCCCTAACCCTAACCCTAACCTTACCCATTCTTCCCGTTGTGGCGCCTTAAGCCGGTCCTAGCCCTTTGTCTCACAAACACCCAACAAATACAAGAAAAGTTAAGTTCCTTACACTGTCGCAATCTTGCTTTCTCTGAGTTCTTCTAGCCCCCTGGATTTGGAACTAATATTCCTCCGTGTTCTCTGATTTGCAGGTCCTATGGAGTTTGAAGTTTTGGTCGATGAGACGGTGATGGAGTAGTTGAAATCGTGACGGAAAGTGAGATGGTCAACAGTGGCGGCGCTCAAAGGTGATTAGGGTTTCCGATTTGGAAACTCTAATCACTTTCTCTTCTAGATCTTCAGTGCAAGGGTTTGTCCAAATTTTTGTCTCCGTCTCTAAGTTTCTGCTTCCTGTAAAACTGACCTTTTCTCTATTCTTTTCGTTTGCCCTTTATAGGGTTAGCAGTTAGGGTTTAGTTACGAGTTAAGCTGGCTTAGATTAGGGATTTTTAGAACATATTTAGGGATTTCCGAATTGATTCTGTAATATGAATGTAATAGAGATTTTGTTTTTATAATTTTTGGATTTGATTCTGTTAAACATTGATTTTCATATTTGATAATGTTTTGTAATATGTTGATTCTGTTATATTTTCTTACTGTAAAAAGAAATCTGGGATTTAGATTTGATCTTTGTTTTAATTGATTCTGAGATTGATTTAACTTTTCAAGATTCTGAGATTTTCCTCTGTACAATAGAGATTCCAATTGTTTGTAATGGAGATTTATGGGCTTGGACCCTGTTATAACCGATCTGCAATTGATTTTAGGATTCAATCTTTTCAGATTTTATCTGTAAAAAAAATATGGAGTTTTCCTTTTAGAAGATTTGATTTGCAGAATAAATCTCTACAGTAATTGTTATGTTAAAAATAATGTGCGTAAATGTTGCAAATTGGAACAGTGATGATCATTGATAAAAACATGTGCTTTTGGTTCACAGTGGTTGTTAGATGATATTTGGGCATGTGTTTTCTTTTTTGCTCTTAGCCCAATGCGCTTTTTCCAGACTGTACTACAAGAACATCAACTAATTACAACAAACATATTTAGTGTGAATTGGGCCTAACTGGCTTTTGTAACTTGATCCAACATATATTTTTTCCAAAAAAAAATCTTAATAAAATAATAACAGAGTATTTTTATAATTCTTATAAAAAATCTTATTTTAGTAAATTTACTATAATATCAGTAAATGTTTTTTTTATTAATTTTCTCTAAAACAAAAAGCGAATGGGCTAAATATAAAAGAACTATAATGGGCTTGTTATTCGTAATTGTACCCCTCATTCGCTTGATAACGACAACAATTTCAGATGGGCTTATTGAAATTCCACACCCCCTTTCTTTACTAATAACAAAAAAATCCCTAGATGACTTTAATTTAATTTCAACTAATAACAACATAAACTTAAGTTGGTTTTAAGAATTAAAGACATAACAATTAGTTGAATAATTTTTTATTTTCGAATCGCATGGGCCATAGGCCAACATGCTTCGTGAATGGGTTTACGGACATATGAGTCTTTCTGATTTTAAAAAGCCCAATTTTCCTAAATTAAGAATACACCCCTGATTGATTTAAATATTAATAATGGGCCATCAGATATTATTGTATCATCCTTGGTTAAACGCTTCTTTATTATTCTGATCTTGGAAGACAAGATCATCGGGGTAGGGCAAATTTGGGTTACGACAATTTCCCCTATTCAATTATCTTTCAATCGAATAGTGTGGGAAAACTCGAGTCTCGCGCGTTTGGATTGGAAGTCTATTGAATACTTGAAGTATCGCAAAATTTGTCCGACAAACATAAGGTTATGCTGATATAGCATACCCTTATAAGTCCCAAGGAAGTAGGAAAAGCTGATGATATATCACTTACCCGGGTTTGATAATGAGGCAGACAACGCAATTTTGTATGTCTTGGCTTACTCAACCATTTGGAGGGTGAGTATAGCAATGATTGATGATGCATGGCTGCTTGAAGACTGAGGCCATGGGTTACGTTTGTGAATTGTTGCCTGATGTCTGAGGCGATGTTTGGAGCATGAATACACGGCGGCTCCGAGGCTATGTGTTTGAGTCTGAAGAACGCATTGCGGCTTAGAGGAAATGTGTTGGAGTTTGAAGAACGCATTGCGGCTTAGAGGCAATATGTTGATTTGGATAATGCATTGCAGCTTAGAGGAAATGTGTTAAGTTATGAAGAACGCATTGCGGCTTAGAGGGAATGTGTTTGAGTTCGAAGAACGCATTGCGGATTAGAAGCAATGTGTTTGAGTTGGCATAACGCATTGCGGCTTAGAGGCAATGTGTTGAGTTGGTAGAACGCATTGCGGCTTAGAGGAAATATGTTGAGTTTTGAGGATACATTGCGGCTTAGAGGAAATGTGTTGAGTTTGGATCATACATTGCCGCTTAGAGGCAATGTGTTAAGTTTTTTTGTTTTCTTTTGAGCATCGCAGCATGAAGTCTGAGGCATCGGTCTAGAACTTGGCATAACGAAATACATTGTTGCATGAAGTCTGAGACGATGGTCTGAGTTTGGGTAATGCATTACAGCTTAGAGGAAATGTGCTGGTTCGGATAATATATTGCGGCTTAAAGGCAATATGTTGATCTGGAAAGATACATTGCGGCTTAGAGGAAATCTATTTGAAGTGGATGGTATATTGTGGCTTAGAAGCAATATACTTAGCTTTGACAATGCATTGCGGCTTAGAGATAATGCAATGGCTTTTGAGAATATGTTGCGGCTTAGAGGCAACATGTTGAGTTGGAGGATACATTACGGCTTAGAAGCAATATACTGATATGGAGAGGTATATTACGGCTTAGAGGCAATGTGTTTGGGTTAAATGAATATATTACGGCTTAGAAGCAATATACTGAGTTTTGAAAAATGTGTTGCGGCTTAGGGGAAATGAAATGGGTTTTTGAGAATGCGTTGCGGCTTAGAGGCAACGTACGGATCATTGAGGATTCACTTGCATCATAAAGCCAAGGTAATGGGTTTTGAAGATATGCTGCGGCTTAGGGGCAACATACTGAGCTTGTAAGGGACTCATCACTGCAAGAAGACTTAGGTGATAGGTTGAATGTGTTACGACATAAAGACTAAGGTGACAGGTTGAATCGTAGGAGGAGTATTGCGTGGATTGACCCTTAGATGGTTGAATCAAGGGTAAATTTATTTGTCTGTTTGCCAGGCGATGTATGTATGCATGTGCATTGAATGTTGTGGGTATGAAAAATGTATGATGTTGGACATTGACATGGAACCCTGACTATATACGTATTGTATGCAAGAATGCATAGTTTATGTATTCTCGGGATATGCAAAGTGTATGTATGCGTGTAAGATGTCTGAATGCCTTGGAATATTACGAAGATCCTTTCTGGCATTCTCCTTTAAACCATTGGCTTAGAGTTTACCAATTCCTGGCGTTGTATGTTGTGTCATCATAGCACTGTTGAACTTGAATGTTAGCAAAATTTGAATATTGATTTTGTATAGATGTAGGTGTAGATGTAAATGATGGCCTATGCGTAAATTTGTAGTTGCAGACGTAAGCGTAGACTTTGTGTCGTAAGTTAGGCATCGGTGCTAACATGGATGTAGACTTTGCGTAGGGACGTGTATATATATGAAATGACTTTGCATCATCGATTGCGAGCATAGGCGCAGACATATGCGTGGTTGTAGACTTTGTGTATGAATACGTAGATTTGCATAGGTACAAACGCATACCAGTGTATAGATTTTTGCAAGACGTAGGAGTAACTGTGTGCATGGACGTATACGTGGATATTCCTTCGATATTTTTCTAACCCAAGCGTTTTTTCGATATTTGTCAGATGCTTTTATTCTGTTGATTCCCCAAAATTATTTCAAGATAATATTCATGAGTAATAATCATAGTATTCTGTAAACAAATCTGAGAAAAAACATGATTCAAAAGATATAACGAAGACAAATGTTTTATTGATATGCCTTAGAGTGGGCGAGAATACAAGATGCAATTCCTAGAAAGAGGTAATTACAGAAAGTCTTAAAATAGTAAATGGTAATGAAAAAATGATAATCGCTATGATGTTCCCCCATATCTTTTGATGATCTTATCTCCCTTGCCTCTGAGTTGTATGATTCCAATCTATCCTTCTCTTCGTGGTTCGTAGTCGTATCTCTCAGCTCGCAGTCTTTTTGTTCTTTATTTCTCTGGAGAGAATCCCTAACTTTTTCCTGGATTTCCCTTTTGGGTTTTTAATCCATCAGGATGATTTTCTTGTTATGTGCCCCTAATTTTTGCCTGGATCTCCCTTTAGGGTTTTTGATCCACCGGGACGCTCCTTTTTTTGTTGCTTAAGTCGCACCTCTTAGAGGTTCGATCTCAACGAGCTTTTTATATATAGTATTTTTTTACCGCATCTGAGTTGGTTGGATGCGGTAGTTCTTCCCCATCCATTGTTGTGAGGATGAGACCACCTCTAGAGAACACTATTTTGACTACAAATGGACCTTCGTAGTTGGGTGTCCATTTACCACGTGAATCGAGGCGAGGTAGTAGAATCTTTTTGAGCACTAGATCCCCTTCCTTGAGTATTCGAGGGCGTACTTTATTATCGAAGGCCCTCTTCATTCTCTTTTTATGTAACTGACTATGACATAAAGTCGTTAATCAGTTTTCTTCAATGAGGTTGAGCTGGTCCAGTCGAGCTTGTACCCATTTCGCTTCTTCCAGCTTTGTTTCCTTCAGGACTCTAAGTGATGGTATCTCAACTTTCACCGGGAGTATTGCCTCCATGCCATATACTAGTGAGAAAGGAGTCGCACTTGTTGATGTGCGTACAGAAGTGTGATAGTCGTGCAGAGCGAAGGGAAGCATTTCATTCCAATCTTTGTATGTCTTCACCATTTTCTGGATTATTTTCTTAATATTTTTGTTGGCTGCTTCGACGGCCCTGTTCATCTTTGGTTTATATGGTGAGGAATTGTGATGCTCAATTTTGAAGTCATCGCATAGTTCCTTCATCATCTTGTTGTTTAAATTAGACCCGTTATCTGTAATTATCTGGGTTGGGACACCATATCTGTATATGATGTTCTGTTTGATGAAGCGTGTAACCACTTGACTTGTTATGTTGGCGTAGGATGCTGATTCTACCCATTTGGTAAAATAGTAGATGGCTACCAATATAAAGCGGTGTCCGTTGGATGCTTTTGGCTCGATCATACTAATTATATCAATTGCCCACATTAAGAATGGCCAAAGGGATCTCATGAAGTTCAGAGGAGTCGATGGTACATTTATCCTGTCGAAGTAGATCTGACATTTATGGCATGTCTTCGTGTAATGATAGCAATCAACTTCTATTGTTAACAATAATATCCTGCCCGCATAATCTTTCTGGCCATGGAGTGCCCGTTTGTATGGGTCTCGAAGGTGCCTTCGTGGATTTCTCTCATGAGTGTATCTGCTTCTTTCTTTTCCACACATCTTAGTAGTACCATGTCGTAGTTTCTTTTGTATACCACTACATTACTTAGGAAGAATTTTGAAGCTAACCTTCGCAAGGTTCGCTTGTCAATGATAGAGGCATTTTTGGGGTATTTCTGCCTTTCCAAGTACTTCTTGATGTCGTAAAAACAAGGTTTGTTGTCAGGTCCTTCCTCAATAGAAAGGCAGTGTGCAGGCTCTTCGAAATGTCTTATTGTAATTCTCGGTTCGTGATTCGGCCAAGTCACTTTGAACATAGCTGATAGGGTTACCAGAGCGTCTGCCATTTCATTTTCTTCTCGTGGGATATGACAGAAAGTGATCTCTGTAAATTTTGCGGGTAACTTTAAAACATGATCCCGGTATGGAATCATTTTAGGGTGTTTAGTATCCCATTCACCATTAACCTAGTATATGACTAACGCAGAATCCCCGAACACTTCTAGGTGCTTTATTTTTAGATCGATGGCAGCTTCCAGCCCTAGTATACAAGCTTCGTATTCGGCAATGTTGTTGGTGCAGTCAAAACATAACCTTGCAGTGTAGGGGTGGTGATGATTCTTGGGAGATGTTAATACTTGCCCTACACCATGACCTAGTGCATTTAAATCCCCGTCGAACATGAGTGTCCAACGTGCCCCTGGCTCGGGCCCTTCGTCGGGTCTTGGTATTTCGTAGTCAGCTATAAATATGACATCCTCGTCAGGAAAGTCGAACTTCATGGGCTGATATTCTGATAGTGGTTGGTGAGCTAGATAATCAGCTAGTACACTACCTTTGATGGCTTTCTGTGTGACATATTGGATGTCATATTCTGATAGTAACATCTGCCATCGTACAATTCTTCTGTTAAGAGCTGGCTTTTCAAACACGTATTTTAGAGGATCCATTCTTGCTATTAACCATGTAGTATGGGCTAACATATATTGTCTCAACCTCTTGGTAGCCCAAGTCAATGCACAACAAGTTTTCTCTAGGAGTGAGTACCGGGTTTCGCAGTCAGTGAACTTCTTGCTGAGGTAATAGATTGCATTCTCCTTTCTACCTGTTTCATCATGCTGTCCCAAAACACAACCCATTGACCCTTCGGGCACTGTCAAGTACATGATGAGCGGCCTTCCGGGGACTGGTGGTATTAAGACTGGTGGCTCTTGCATATACTATTTTATTGTTTTGAAGGCTGTTTGACAATCGCCATTCCATACTACCATCAGATCCTTTCGTAATAACTTGAATATCGGTTCACACGTAGCTGTTAGATGCGATATGAACCTTGAGATGTAGTTCAATCGCCCTAAGAAACCACGCACTTCTTTTTTTGTCCTTGGAGCGGGCATCTCTTGTATAGCTTTTACTTTGTCTGGATCCACCTCGATGCCCCGTTGGCTTACGATAAAACCTAACAATTTACCTGATCTGATGCCAAATGTGCATTTATTCGGGTTCAACCTTAGTCTGAACTTACGTAGCCGCTCGAATAACTTTTGCAGATGTATGATATGTTCCTCCTCTGTATGGGATTTGGCAATCATATCATCGACGTATACTTCAACCTCCTTGTGGATCATGCCATGGAATAACGTGACCATTGCCCTCTTATAGGTTTCTCCTACATTCTTGAGACCGAATGGCATTACTTTGTAGCAGAAAGTTCCCCAAGGTGTCATGAAGGTAGTCTTTTCCATGTCCTCAGGCGCCATTTTGATTTGATTATAGCCCGAGAAATTGTCCATAAATGAGAATACCGAGGCTTGAGCCGCATTATCTACTAGGACATCGATGTGGGGTAACGGAAAGTCATCTTTGGGACTCTCCTTGTTTAGGTCTCGATAATCCATGCACGTGTGTACTTTGCCATCCTTCTTGGGTACTGGTATAATATTAGCTATCCAAGGTGGATAATCTACCACTGCTAGGAACCCTGCGTCAAATTGTTTGAGAACATCTTCTATGATCTTGCTGGACATATCTAGACGATTTCTTCTGAGTTTTTGCCTGCTGGAGAAAAACCTTCTTTGAGAGGTAGTCTGTGAACCACTATGTATGTATCCAACCCTAGAATTTCCCTATAGGACCAAGCGAATATATCCAAATACTCGTGTAATAACTTGATTAGCTAGTCTTTGACGCTCTGCTCCAACATTACCCCTAGCTTGATTTCTTTTGGATCTCCTTCGGTTCCCAGGTTAATGGTCTCAATAGGCTCTTGATATGGTTGTATGTTGTTAGCCTTTCGCTCTATTTCCCTCACCATTTCCTCGGAGAGTTCAAGATCTTCGTCATCTTCCTCTCTGGCTTGGTGGATAGGAACATCAAAATCGTATCGGGTCGTAGTAGTAGCGTTATCGGTGATTTTGGGCATGGATCTACACATTTATCATGTTTTTGTGCATATTTTAGTGCTTGGAATTTAAAAATATGTATGCAAAGAAGGTATTGCCATTTTTATACTTAATAGATAAATGCAAAAGAAAGACAAGGATCTTAATTGAAAACAGAATATAACTTTTATTAATTATAAATATTGTCTAAAATAAGAATAAGGAAAACCCTTACAAGTAACCCCTATGCCTCGGGTTTGACATAGGTTCTTTCAAAACAAGAAATATTACTTAGAAAAGAAAAATATCTCAGGACTCTCCACAACAGTCCATCCTTTGAGCTCTTCTCCCGGGATGTCGTCTCTAATGAAGTCGGTTTCCCTTTTGGTATTGATTTTGCTTAATAACATTGCCACGTGCCCGCCATGCTCTGTTCCTTTGCTGACGAAAGTCTCTCAGATCGGAGGAAAACATGCTTTGCCTTTCAGAGTAGCCTTTGACGATTCGTAACCCAAACCAAAGCTATTCTTCTTCTCAGGAAATTCTGGGAGCTTTCCCCAGCGTTTTGAGGCATCACATCCCATTGTCATTTGCAGATCTCTCCATGATGTCACTTTAGTCTTGTTACCCTTCTCAACCGGTAGTGTTATCATTGAAGCAATTTCCAAGTCTTAGAATGGGGTAGCTATGCAGTCTTCATCGGCACTAACATACCTGTATGATTCAATATGGCTTACAAAAATGTCTTTCTCGCCATCAATTATGACCAACTTCCCTTCCACTAGGAACTTCAACTTTTGATGCAGGGTCGAGGTTACTGCCCCTACCGCATGGATCCAAGGTCTCCTCAGTAAACAAGTGTATGCTGGTTCGATGTCCATGACTTGAAAAGTGATATTGAAGATATGAGGCCCAATCTTGACTGGAAGGTTCGCCTCCCCTAGCATCGAGCTTCGGGAACCATCAAACGCCTTTACTATCGTAGAACTTGGTCTCATTGCCACATCTTCTATTGTTAACGTTACGAGACTTGACTTTGGCAACACATTAAGAGAGGAACCGGTGTCATTAAGAACCCTGGACAAATGGGTAGTACTTATCTGCATAGTAATATGGAGTGCTTTGTTATGGGCTCGGCCCTGTGGCGGTAATTCATTGTTGCTGAAACCCAGGTAGGATCCGGATGTGAGATTTTCTACGATATTATCAAATTGATTTACCGAATTTTCCTTTGCAACATGAGTTAAACTTAACACTTTCATCAAGGAGTCCATGTGTGCTTCATAGTTGATTGGCAGCGAGAGTATGGAGATTTTTGCTGGAGTTTGATGGAGCTGATCAACCACTCTATAGTCACTCTTTTTGATTATTTTCAGAAACTCCTCTACCTCTTGATCAGTAAAGTCTTTGTTCGGATATTCTGTTTCCTTATTTGTATCAACCACTGCTTTCCCTTTGTCCTTCATCAGAGTTAAATATGTCTTTTTTGATGGTTCGACTCCATAGATTCGACCACTTCGGATCATACCTCTTGTTTCTGCTATGTTTGAAATTACAGGTCCTTGACTTGCAGATGGCCCGCTTTCCTGCTTCACTCCATTGATGTATACGGATGAGTCGTAACTCCAAGGTACCGTTTTATTATTCTCGTAAGGGATATGTGACGGTCCCTTAATTACCATTGTGGCCTTTGGAGTGGCGGGTATTAAGAGGGTCTTCTTAGGTACCCTTCTGGTGACCTCTGCTGATTCTCCCTATGGGGTGACTAGAGTCTTCTTGGCAAGGCTTGGATCCTGGCAAGGGATTACCAGTGGCTTTTTCCCTCCAATCGTGGCTACATATTTTTCTTCAGGGTACAGTCCGAATTGGACTATCCCCCGATCCACCAGATTTTCCAGAGTTGTTTCAAAAGCTTTATTGTGCTCTAACAAGAATCCACATTCGAACAGATATTCCTTCAACAAGTTGATAGGGGTTTTTACCTTTATGGTTTCCCAAAAGTCGGTGACCACCTCGATTGCATTTATTGTCGGTCCACCATGCGGAGGCATAGGGTTTGATTTAATATTAGGCTTATCGAAGGTGATGTC
The DNA here is from genome assembly GCA_948472305.1 of Vicia faba. Lineage (NCBI taxonomy): Eukaryota > Viridiplantae > Streptophyta > Magnoliopsida > Fabales > Fabaceae > Vicia > Vicia faba. The sequence continues at coordinate 1,128,601,477 of OX451739.1, read as the reverse complement.
TTGAGACTCTAGCAAATCTTGAACCTTATGCTTGAAGGCCCAACATTGGTCTATGGTGTGCCCTGGAGAATTAGCATGATACTCACACCTAGCATCGACATTGTATCTTTGCGGGAGTGGCCCGACTGGAGGAGCTAAAGGCTTTATTTCCACCAGGGACGCCTTAACCAAGTGTTGTAATAACTGGCTTGGTGGCATGGGCAGTGGATAAAAATTTCTAGGTGGCCTTTTAAATTTGTCCTGCCTTTATCCTTGCGGGATCACCAATGGTTGTGATATCCTTGGTTGTGAGGCTACCACGTTGACTTCTCCCTCCTTCTTTCTTGGGAATTTTGAAGCCGGTCTTTTTGAATTGTAAGGGGTGCTTGACGACCCCCCTGATATCTTCCCTCTTTTCAAACCAGTTTAGATTCTTTCACCAATAGTCACTAAGTCTGAAAATCCTGATGTGACACTTCCCACCATTTTATCATAATAAAGCCCTTGTAGGGTTCCCATGAACATGTCTACGAGTTCCTTTTCCAGTAGTGGGGGTTATACACGGGATGCCATCTCCCTCCACCTTTGAGCATATTCTTTGAAGGATTCTTCCTTCTTTTGGGACAGATTTTGGAGTTGCAAGCGAGTAGGCGCCATGTCCAAGTTATACTTGTAATGCTTCAAGAAAGCATTAGCAAGATCCACCCAAGTTCGGATATGCGTTTGTTCTAACTGCATGTACCAGTCCAAAGATGCCCCACTTAAACTATCTTGGAAACAGTGAATCATTAGTTTCTGATCATGGGCGTGGGCATGCATCTTCCTGCAGTACATACGAAGATGATTCCTCGAACAAGTGAGCCCTTTATACTTTCCAAAGTCGGGTACTTTGAATTTTGGTAGTATCACCACATCAGGGACTAAACCCATTTCCAGAGCGTCTACTTCGAAAGCGTCTAAGCCTTCCACAACCTTCAGTCTTTCTTCTAAGGCTTTATACTGATTCATTACCAGTGGATTATCCGCAACATGAGCACCAATTATATTCAAGGGTGCCTGGTGAGCATCCTCTGGGTCATGATCTCCATATTGCAAGTCTAGGTAATTATCTGCATTATTTGTTGGAATTTGTAGGGTATGTGATGCCCCTACTTTTGATGGTGGTGGGATAAATCCTTCAGTTTCAACCTCTTGCTGGGCCATTGCGGACTTTTGGGGTCCTGCTTCCATCTATTTCCTCAGTTGGTGACTGCTCGATGCACCAACGGTTTGGGATACCTCTTCAAAAGCTACCCTAGGAATTTGATCTTGCCTGTTGATAATGTTCTTCAAATCTAGAAGAACTTGGCCCAAATATCCTTTCATTGAGCTTACGTCACCCTTCACCTGATCAAGATCCTCTTTGAACACAACTTGAGTCTCCTCGATCTGTTCCATTGCTTTCTGTTGATGGGCCCTTGTTTGATATGGAGGCCAAGGAGGTGGAGGTATTCTTTTACCAATGGCTTAACTGGAGAGATTTTTAAAGCAAATGAGCTTTTGATATGACATGCAAGTGTTTTATAAATGCATGCGGGTAAATGGATGTGCATGATTATGAAATGATTTTTATTTTAACTGTCTTATTCACTTGTGTACATATTTGTATCCACTTATTATTTTATTTGGTGACCAACTTTAAAATAAACATGCCTTCGAGATAGGGAAACAAAATGCCTTTATTAAGAGTAACGTAATCCAGATATTGAAAAATATTACAAATTGAAATCAAAACTTGTTTACGTAAACGTAATTAAAGGAACTAAATTTCCTAAGTGCGCATGCGGATGTGTGCTCTGAAGTCATCAACCATTGCTCGGCAAAGCTGTAGAAAGTCTTTAACGTCCTTCGGAAGAGGAACCATTACATTCTCTGCATCTTTTAAACTTCTAGGGATGTCCTCGATGAGATTGTTGGCTAAGAAGACGAGCTTTTCATGTTTGTCCTTGTAGTACCTGTATTCCTGATAAAGAAGTGGGATTATCTTGTGGTTATCCCTCCCGGCTTGGGAGATCTTGGTATATTTCTCTTCCCAATACATCTTTTCACCCCTCATTTATGTGTAAAGCCTTCGTTGGATGAGAAAAATCCTTTTGAAGACCCTGCAGCTCTAAACATACATGCTCATATTCTAGAGTCCTTTGAGTCAAGAGTTTCTCTGCTTCTATCCTTTCAAGGCGTGCTTTGACCTCTGATTCGTGGCTGTCTTGGAGTTTGGTGGAGAGGTACTTTATTTTCTCTTCTTGATCTAAGGAAGCTTGTGCCAAACTTCGGATTTGGGCTCTCAAACTTTCCTCTAGCACCTTCTTATCATGTGTTTCCTTTTCATACCATCTAGTTAACCTCCCAATTTCAGCAGCGGCCTCTTCTAACCTTTGGTTGTGAGAATCTAGGTTGAACGTTGCACTTAATAGCCCTTCAGTTGTACGCATTAGTTTGAGACTTTATTTCTCCAAGTCCTTTTGAATTTTATCAATTTTCTCGTCCTTTGACTTAAGTATAAGCTACATCTGTTTCTTTTCTCTGGTCAGATTGAGGAGATTGAATTCCAGTGATTCTTTCTCTTTTTAAGCTTGCTTCAAGGCGCTTTTCAGATTGTCGACTTCTTCCAAAGATATAGGTGTTATCTCTGGGACCTCTGACTTGTACTATGGATCTTTCTCGAATGGCAGCTTGATAATTCGTACCCTATCTTGCACCCAGTTGGTGTAGGGATCTTTTTCTATGGCATTCTTTCTTTCGGCCTTCCTTTTGTTAACCTTGTTCCTGTAACACCCCATTTCTACCCAACGAGTTAAATAAAATCAGAGTTATAAAAATTTCCAACAAACAAATGGAATGCTACATTTTCAACTTGAAACTACGAAATTCAATCATTTATAGTTCAGATACATAACACATGGATTTCGGATGAACCGATAACAACCTGCTTGGTCTTTAGAAATAAAAACAACTTTCATTACTACGCAGCGGATTCACCAAATTCAACTGAAAACACCAATAACGTCTTATCCAACTCAAAACAACTTTAAGACAACAAGTCTTTAATGAAAACTACTTAAAAAATTTAGCAACATAATGAAAATCAACAATAAAGAAAACATGCGTTCATCCCCCCGAGTGCTACGTATCAGAGCGACAACACCGACTCGAACTAACGAGGGTAACAACTAAATTTCTTGAAATACCTGCACGTTACCAACAAAGGGCAACATTCAAACAGAAGGGGTGAGATATCGAACTATATAACAGACGTATGTTAAATAATAATCAGAATCAAATCATATAAAACACTCACTACTTTTAAACTTCTTTTATCTCACAAAACATCAACACGACATAACAAATTCAATTTAGACAACACAAAGCAAAACATAAACAACAACATATTCGACAACGAATAAAGCAACAACATATTCAACAACAACACTATATTCGACAACGACTTATTCACATCGTAACCAATTTCACAACTCAATCATCTTCACATAAACTCATAATATATATCATTATGCATGTGACTCACAACTCGATGCAACCAATGCAAATGTGGTACCGACTTGTGGACCCAAAGTTCCACCGCTTATTTTTCCACATAGGATCAAAGCCACTATGTCTATTTCCACTATATGATCAACGTCTATTTTTTTTGTGAACCCAAGTTTCACCGCCTATGTTCCCTTTCCGGGTCAAAGCCACTACTCTATTTCCATTCAAGGATCAACGTCTATAAAATGTGAACCCACCGTTTCACCGTCTCTATTCCAAGACCAACCGTACCATGCAATGTACAATCAACAATTTCGGTTAGCCCTTAAAAACGTCGAAATCTCAAAAAAAATAACTTAACCATAATTACCTACGCATTTAACTTAGTTACCCCGTCAAATTTCATTAATTTCCGGATAACTAATTTTTACCGCCTATACTGGCAAATTAGAAACAAACACAATTCCATAAATCAGAAGCATTCAACTTAATTTGACTTCACCTGCAAAATTCACATTTTCAACAAAAATTCCACCCAACATATCAACCAAAATTACTACCATAACCCGCATAATAATTCGGACTATTTGGGCTAAAATCGGTTAATTAATTATCGGCCAAAAATTCTATTATTTCTATTTTTTTTAAATCCTACAAAATTAATTATTAAAGATATTAAATCATTATTATTAAATAATTTATATTAGTAAACCGGAACGTAATTACTTCTTAAATTCGCTACAGTATTACAAAACAATTAATTCTCCTACATATTACTTCAACTCTTATATTGCTACAGGAACAAGCTAATTGCCACTTCTTTCTTGTACTGTTACAGCAAGCACATGCCTTTAATATAACTCCTTAATTATCACTACTATTTTGCAAAGCGGGTGCCTATAACGCCACTTCATGAATATTGTTACAGTATTGCAAAAATGAATGTTTTTAACTAGCATTCCATTTTGTTGCTACAGTGGCCAAAGCAAATGCCTTACATTACTACTATATTCTATGCTACAGCTTGCAATCAATTATTACTCCATTCATTTGTGCTACATCACCTAAACGCTACATAATGCCAACTAGCTGCCTTTCATTGCTAAATCAATTTATGCGCTACTGTAGCAAAGCATGTTCCTTAGATACTACTTCTTTTCATCTTATGCGCTAATATATGCAATTGATTGCTATAAAAAAAATTAATTCATCTAATACTGCTACAGTATGCACTCAAATCCTCCTAATACTACTTCATCTATTCATATACGCTACTGTAATGCAAGCATAGGACTTTGCAAGGAAAATACTCAAGCGCCTAAACATATGTATATCTAATTAAATTGGGTCCTAAATCATCTCTCAATTTCATCAATATAGCAATTTCAAACACAATTAAAAATAATATTCATAACCCAAATTCTCATACTATTAATTATATACCCTATTATAAAGTCAGAATCCCACCCTTACCTCGGATTAGGAGCAGCTCTAAGAGACTTCAACCGAATTTTTGGGGAAAATGGCACTTGAAGAAATTTCCTCTTGTTCTTCTTCTCTTCTTCCAAACCCTATTTTCCTCTTCTATTTTTCTTCTTCATAAAATACTCTCTTCTATTCTTCTACTTCTATTTCTATATAATAATCATATTTTATTTAATCTTTAAAAAAAAACTCAATTAGGCCTAAAAATACATACCCCTCTATTACTACACAACACCACTAATTAAGTCCAATATCATATTTAAGCTTAATAATAAAATAACACTTTAACTTAATTCCACCAAATTAAATCTGATTAATTATTATTCCAACTTAATAAAATAATTCCAACTTCGACGATGAAAATTTGAATTAATAATTAAAATATTCAAAAATATTTAATTAAATAAATAATTAAATACCGAGCGTTATAGTTCAAGGCTCGAATAACTTTGTTGAGCAGCCCTTGGTCTTCTATACCCATATTGTGGATGATAAATGGTCGGAGTTGTTCGTCCAAAGGTTTGTCTTCCAAAGGATACCCTAGTTGTCGTAGGGCCAGAGTAGGGTTGTAGTTAATACAGCCTCCCAATCCAATCAAAGGGACGTTAGGAAAATCCCCACAGCTAATAGTGATGTCACCAATATCCAACTTTCTTGCATACCATAATATTGAGTCTGCAGTGAGAGACCTTAATTTTTGTGGCCACTTACACCTGGTCAATTCTGGGATCATATAGTCTTCCTTGTAAAGATGAGTCATGAACCAAGTATATAGAAGCGGGATGCAACAATTTAGCGTGCCTCTTATTTTTTCATACATCATATGCAAAGCGTAATAAATGTCAGCAAGCAAGGAGGGAGTAGGATCCGTATTAAATACTTTCGCTCCCCAAAATATGCTAATGGCTGCGGGGTCAATATAGTCCACAATCCGAGGAAACAAGATTACACCAAATACCAACAGCCCTAAACAATCAACACAAGATTCCCACTCCTTATAATTGGCAAATTCTAGTGCCTTAGCTTCTAGGTATATTCTTTTGATTCCTTGTATCATACCTTCTCTTCGATAATTCTGCACCAATTCAGGATAGGGGATCCCTAGGCCTTTTGCCAAAGCTTTGACTTCAATAGTTTGTCTAATACCTACATAGGCCTTTTCTTTGGGGAAATTCAGGATTCTGTCAAATTCCTCCAGAGCTGGTGCTAGCTGGAAGTCTTGGAAGGTGAAACATCTCAGTGGAGGGTCATAAAACTGAATTAGGGTAGAGACTGCATCCATCTGTACTTCTACTTTAGTCAAATCAAGGGTATATCCATAGCAGCGAGTGTACATCTTCAGAGCTCTTTCGGACAGTTTACCCTTTATAGTTTTGATTTCAGAAAGGTCAGGCTTGCAGGCGTTGACGCGGACAAGTTGTTTCCCTTTGGCATCCATTTTTAAGACAATCACCAAAAATCTTGATTTTGTTATCTTTTATTTTGTACCCTGTGAATAAGACAAATAAAGGGAACAAATGATGAACATGAGATATACATGAATGTATAAGTGTTGGATTGAGCAACGGGATTTTGTGACAGGTTTTTGTGATGGATACCCCTATAAGGTAGGCTCTTTAATTTTGACCTACGGTAAGTCTACCCTCCAAAAATGTGGCTTCCTTAAGGGTGTCATGAATAACACCAGAGGGAAAATGCACAAGGGTCTCCCTTAGGTGAGCCTCTTTACGGACTGAAACTTTCGTCTCAAAGCCGTGAAAGGTCTCTTCATGAGATTTTGGGTTAAGGCCGTTACAAAGAGTCATGGGTGACCTTCCAAATTCCTACTCATCAAGAGGATATCTCTCGATAAGTATTCCTTTTTTGGAAGTTCACCGACTCTAGGCGAAGTCGTCACATAAACTCGCAGGGATGATATACCCCCTAAGCTAATAGACGAACCTTCTTTTTAAGGTTTATTAGAAATATTTTTTTTTAGATAAAAACCCGCCACATAGCAAATATATGATAATAAAAGAATTTGAAGGTAAATAAATAAATGCAATAAAATAGATAAATGCAATAAATAAATAAAGCAAATAAAAATAAAAACCCAAAAAGAACCTAAACCTAGGGTTAAGGAGAGTCCCCAACAGAGTCGTCAGCTGTAGCAGCCGGTTTTTAAATCAAGAGTTGCCACTATTAGTTTTTATCCTAGGGAAGGGAACCTAACAGAAAAATCTAAGTCGCAGACAGAGATTCTAGGTTTCGGAATCGAATAGACAAAAGGTAGGTGTTAGGCACCTCTCATCCACCTTGTTCACAAGGATATTAAGCTCTAGGTTTAGGTTTGGGATAAACAATGTTTTAAGTTTTAATTAGCAAGACTCGCCACGATTTTAGATCGCGTGCCTACGTATCCTCTTATGAGGAATCAGAGTCCCAATTCGTAGTTCGTATGAGTTGGTGTTTTTTAGGGGTTTGCAAACATATTTTGAATAACTTCACACTCGGTCGGGAGTACTGATTGCGGAGATTTTGAGTGAGTGCGCAGTAAGTCAAAATTAGTCTGAAACCCATTTGCAAAAATATTGTTGATTAGCTTAATTTTATTCGCGAAAATAGTTTGAGAATGGTTTGTGTTTTTTAATAATATTAATTGCAAAAACGTCTTGATTAATGCATGATTAAAAAAGGTATTTAATGCAAAAATGTATAAAATAATATATGCTATTTTGATATAAAAATAATTTATCCTCAAGACATAATGAATAATAATATATATAATAATAATAATTAATATAAAAATATGATAATAATAATCAATAATAATAATTATAATTATAAGTAAAAGAGAAAGAAATAAATAATTAATATAATATAATAGAAATAATAACAAAATAATTATAAATTTAAATAAACCTGGGGGGGGGGGGGGGGGGGTGTTTTCAGTTATGTGTCAAAAATGAGGGGTGTTGTTTAGCAATTTGGGTTTAGGCCCAAGATTATTCTGGGCAGGGGGTGCAATTTGATTTGCAGTTTGGTAATTGCCACGGAAGGGGGTGCTAAAAGAAATGGGCCAGGCCTAAATGCAGCTTGAGAGGGAGTCAGCCGGATTGTATAAGGTGCGGTGTATAGAATTGCAGTGGGGACTTGGCCTAATGGCCGTCCAACGAGGATCAGGAAGATGAGATAGAGGGTGTACGATAATTATAAAACACGCGAGCGTATGCAATAATTACTGGTCATAAAGTTTATTTTTTGTTTTACGAATCATTTTCGTTATCCTTACCCACTATCCCCTTCGGTCTCTACCTCAACACAGGCCCCAAACCCTTTCCAATTCTTCCCTAACCCTAACCTTACCAATTCTTCCCGCGACGACGCCTTAAGCCGGTCCTAGCCCTTTGTCTCACAAACACCCAACAAATATAAGAAAAGCTAAGTTCCTTACACTGTCGCAATCTTGCTTTCTCTGAGTTCTTCTAGCCCCCTGGATTTGGAACTAATATTCATCTGTGTTCTCTAATTTACAGGTCCTATGGAGTTTGGAAATTATGGTCGATGAGACGGTGATGGAGTAGTTGAAAGTGTGGCGGACAGTGAGATGGTCGACGACGCTCAAAGGTGATTAGGGTTTCCGATCTGGAAACTCTAATTACTTTGTCTTCTAGATCTTCAGTGTGAGGGTTTGTCCAAATTTTTGTCTCCGTATCTAAGCTTCTGCTTTCTGTAAAACCGACCTTTTCTCTACTCTTTTTGTTTTCCCTTTATAGGGTTAGCAGTTAGGTTTTAGTTACGAGTTGAGCTGGCATAGATTAGGGATTTGTAGAACATATTTAGGGATTTCCGAATTGATTACGTAATATGAATGTAATAGAGATTTTGTTTCTGTAATTTTTGGATTTGATTATGCTAAACATTGATTTTCAGATTTGATAATGTTTTGTAATATGTTGATTCTGTTATATTTTCTTACTGTAAAAAGAAATATGGGATTTATATTTGATCTTTCTTTTAATTGATTCTGAGATTGATTTAGCTTTTCAAGATTCTGAGATTTTCCTCTGCACATTAGAGATTCCAATTGTTTGTAATGGAGATTTGGGCTTGGACCCTGTTATAACCGATCTACAATTGATTTTAGGATTCAATCTTTTCAGATTTTGTCTGTAAAAAAAATCTGGAGTTTTCCTTTTAGAAGATTTGATTTGAAGAATAAATCTCTACAGTAATTGTTATGTTAAAAAAAACATGCGTAAATGTTGCAAATTGGAACAGTGATGATCATTGATAAAAACATGCGTTTTTGGTTCACAGTGGCTGTTAGATGATATTTGAGTCTGTGTTTTCTTCTTTGCTCTTAGCCCAATGCGCTTTTTCCAGACTGTACTGCAAGAACATCAACTAATTACAACAAACATATTTAGTGTGAATTGGGCCTAATTGGCTTTTGTAACTTGATCCAACATATATTTTTTTCCAAAAAAACTCTTAATAAATAATAACAGAGTATTTTTATAATTCTTATAAAAAATATTATTTTAGTAAATTTACTATAATATCATAAAAAAATTTTATTAATTTTCTCTAAAACAAAAAGCGAATGGGCTAAATTTAAAAGAATTGTAATGGGCTTGTTATTCTTAATTGTATCCCTCATTCGCTTGATAACGACAACAATTTCAGATGGGCTTATTGAAATTCCACACCCCCTTTCTTTACTAATAACAAAAAATCCCTAGATGACTTTAATTTAATTTCAACTAATAACAACATAAACTTAAGTTGGTTTTAAGAATTAAAGACATAACAATTATTTGAATAATTTTCCATTTTCGAATCGCATGGGCCATAGGTCAACATGCTTCGTGAATGGGTTTACAGACATATGAGTCTTTCTGATTTAAAAAAAACTCCATTTTCCTGAATTAAGAATACACCTCTGATTGATTTAAATATTAAGAATGGGCCATCAAATATTGATGTACCATCCTTGGTTAAACCCTTCTTTATTATTCTGATCTTGGAAGACAAGATCATCGGGGTAGGGCAAATTTGGGTTACGACAGTATCTATTGAATAAATGAACTCAAGCACAAGATGAGTGACTTGTGGTATTTGTAAAACATGATTAACTATACCTTTCTCGATTAAGATCGTGTTAGTAAATTTTTATTAAGTAAGTGTAGCAGAAGTAACGTAAATAAAGTGAGGAAAAATAAAGAGAGCAAGGATAGAAAGATTGCACAGGAGAGTTATCTAGGTTTGGTCTAACGTTGGTCTAGTCATGTTCCCAAGAGGTCTTCTTGAGATTTTTCACTATAGACTTGTGAGATTCTAAAGGTTGTGTCCACAAACCTTAATACAATTTGATCTTTAATATTTTGAACATGCTTATCCCCAACCTATAGACATATTTTACCCCAAATTTATTCTATCGAGACAATTAGAGATGTATGGATGATCTCTTTAACCAAAACAAATCTTTTTCTGGTGAAGCTTAACAAACCAATAACAGAGATTTATGGTTTATCTCAAGAACTAAAACTCGATTTCTTAAAGGTATCAACCCTTAAGACTATAAACGACCAGCACTGCCACTTATAAAAAATATTTTCCTCACAAATAAAATTTCACTCTAATGCACTAAGGCAATCACGAGTGAAGAAATAAGTTTCTAGTGAGATAAGGAGAAAAGTAGAGAGATAAAATTCCAAACAAATATGAAAGCGTTGGAAAGTGGCGTGATTTCAAGTGAAGAAGTCACCCCTTTATATAGTAGTTAAAATCATTCAAAAGAAAATGATCTATTGACTGAATTACTCATCTAACTGAATTGTCCAACTGACTAGAAACATCAAATACAAATGTTATGTCTCCCAAATAGGAAGTTTTGTATATAGAGTCGTTGCACATCATTAAGGCACTGACCAAATGTCTTGGAGAGTAAGCTTGGACTAATCTAACTGATTAGACCAAAAGCTTAACCGATTAAATAAGTCAAATTTTTCCCTTAGACTATTTCTTCTGCTCTTTGGTCATATGGTGCAACTTGAAGGTCTTTTTGAAATTGTTTTATTTTGATGAAAATGTTTTTTAGTGTGTGTGTGTGTGGGTTGTCTTAGTACTTTTAAGCTACTTCTTTATTTTTTACAATACTTGGTTCACTCAGACGGACTGACAAGACCTGGTGAACTTTCACAACTTTTTCCAAAGAAGCTTTAGGATTCTTGCTAGATATTTGATTGTATTGGCACTTTGACTTTAAGTACTTGTAGGCAAATATATTCCTTCATGCGTTGTTGTTATCAAAACTTCAGATACTGATTATTACCTGCAAGTACATAAATCCATATTATCTAAGTGGGATAGTCACACATGGTTTAATGCTTTCACCTACCAATCCCATATAAAAAGTCTCATTAATAGCCTATAATTGTTCAGATTGAGCAAGTGACCCTGATGACTGAAGATCAATTTTAGGTTCTTGTGTGTACTTTAACCTTATCTTGTTCGCTTGAAGCTCAAAGAAACAGTCAGTCGTGACACGATCAAACACTGAAGCTAAATATCGAGCCTTATCACACAAAATTAATGAACTTATGTGACTTGAATGATTCTTGTCTGATCTTCATATCAATTACCTAACTCCCACACTACTTTATGATAATGTTAGTGTTATTTTATTGTCACTCAATACTATTTTATATGTTAGAATTAAATAAATTGGACTTACTTTATGATAATGTTAGTGTTATTTTATTGTCACTCAATACTATTTTATATGTTAGAATTAAATAAATTGGACTTGATATAAATTTTATACATGAGAGAATAATAGCAAACAAGCTATATATTCAACATGTTCTAGACCATGCACAGAATGCAGACATGCTTATCAAACCTCTTCCTACCAACCTATTCAACACCTTCATATCCAAACTCAAAGTCATTGTACTTTAGCCCCATGAATTTGAGGGGGGAATATTATAGAGTCTCAAATAAATTTAGTTAAGCTAGCTTTGAAAAGGTTAGGTAGTTAGAAAAGGTGATTAGAAAGTTAGAAGCATGTAACTAACTACCAAAAACTAAATAGTATAATTGTAGGGTTTAACTCTCTCTCAATGTAATAAAAATATTTGTTTGAATTGGCGGTGAATAAAATTAATTTTGACATAATTGAGTTTGGTAGAATTGATTTTTACACAATTGAGTTTAGTATAATTAATTTATATATATATAGTTATATAACTCATAAGTTATAAATTCTAACTTCTAATAGAACTAATTCTAAAGACAAAATTAATTCTATTTTAAAAAAATCATATTTCAAAATCCCTTTAGAATCAATTCTAAATCTATATAATTATTTTTACCTCTTCTAAAAGTCAATCTTTAAAATCAATGCAAAAATATCTTGCTCAAAACACTCTCACATGAAATTTATTATCTTCATATGAAACTCATTAGTTATTTTTATTTTTATTGTAGTGATTGCTCCAACACCCTAATCAAAAAGTTATTTTTATTTTTCATTTTCATTGGCATAAATCCAATATGAATTTTGTCCAGTATATCTATCAATGATGATTTTTTCTATCATAATAATTGTGTGAATATAAGTCTTTGATTTGTTCATATTTTGTCTGTTTTATAAAATATTTTATTTTATAATTTTTTTATCTCAAAATAATTGTAATTTAAAACATTACTGTAATATTTTTTTAATATTATTATTTATTTATTTTTATTATATTCTTGTTGAATTTCACTTTATTAATTATAATTAATAAAAATATTTTAATAAATTATATTAATTTAACCATTAAAAATAAACTAATTTATTATTTTTTTTAAATTGCGCATAATTTAAAGGTAAAATTTAATAGAAAAAAAAAACTATTAGTTTAAGGACCTCTTGAAAACCAAGTCCTTGAAGGCTATTGAGTGGATGAGAGAGATTTTTTTATATTTTTAAATAAGACAAATATATATAAAATAAAAAGAAAATACAAATGACTGAGAAACATAGATTAAAACTTAACTAAATCACAAAATTAAACAATAAATACTTATGAGATACAATTTCTAACGAAGAAATGAATGAAAAATGATGCAAACTACGAATGTAGTAGAATGGTGGAGAGTAAGATAGATTTTGATTTGGTATTTGTGTTCCATCTAGTGAAGTTGTAGAATGGTGGAGAATATTTATGGTTAGATAACTATGAACCTTGATTATTTGGACCCGGTGCTACTATTTGTGGACTTTTTGGGATTTACCAAATCTAAGCGATAAACACAAGAAAATACCACACTCTCTTCCATTTGTCAGAGCATAGTTACATATATATTAATTTTCCAGGAATAATTAATATGATAATATATTTTGTTATCGCAATGCATTGTTACTGTGCATAAAGTGCCTAACATGTTGAACGATATGTATATGTGTCTCCATCATAATCTGCGATCATCGTATCGTTTAATGTAACATAGAGAGTTAAACAATATATATAGAATTTAATAAACTGGCTAATAGCAATTAAGTAGGGCACTAATACGTGTGAATTGTTTGTAGTGGAATGAAAGTATATAGATAATTCATGTATGAATGTTATAAATATAATATATATACAATTAAATAAGAAAATCAATTCAAAAATAATATTCAAAACCCACACAATGAAATTATAATTGATGAAATTAAATTATTTATTAATATAATTGTTGCTTTTGTTTATTTTCAAATTTATTTTTCATAAGGATAATAGTTTTGCCATATTAAGTAAATCGGTTGAAGGATAAACTGAAATTAAAATTTTTAAAATTTTAAGTATGAATTTTGTGATTACCAAAATAGTCAAATTTATTAAAGTTTATAATTTCAAATTATATTGATTTAATTGTGTAATTTACTATCATAATTTTATTGTTTAATAGACTTAGAATTTGTTAATCATTAAACTGGTCAAATTCATAAGTTTACAATTAAATTTTAATTTTGAATTTCAATTTATTATTTAATTTTGAAGTGAAAAAGTGTATCGGCAAATTTGAAATTATTTGAGTTAGAAATTTGTTAATCATTAATGTGGTCAAATTAATTAAAATTTATGATTTTGAATTTTACAATTGAACTTTGATTGAGATGCTATGCAAATAACGTATATTTGGATTAATGATATTTATTATTATAAGACATATACATATATATCATTTAAAGATGGATTATGACTTATTACTAAAATTAATGTATTTGTTGTCATATTTGATGTCGGTGTATCTAAAGATAGACATGCATGTTATTTTGAGAATGATTAATTTCATTGAAGTATGTTCATTTAGCATCATTATAGTTTATTGAAATCTATTTAGGTATTATCCAAAGGTGAACTTAAATACATGTTTAAAGATGATTAGTTTGAATCCATAAAACTTATTCAAAGCATTAATGAATGAGAAGCTCGCAGTCATTACGGAGGACAGTACGAAAGAGAAATGTCTCTCTTTGAGACTATGGAAAGGTCCAACATGTTGTCTTTTAACTTTATTATTAAGGAAAATATCTAGGTTCATTTGCAAAGTTTCTTGAAATTCATGGTAAATGTAAACATGATATTATGTCTTGACACGCCAAAACAAAATGGTGTTGTTGAAAAAACTGAATGTACTCTCATGGGCATGATTAGGTCAATGTTAAATTATAGTAATGTATCATTATCATTGTGGACGTACACATTAAGGACCACTGCATATTTTCTTTAATATGATTTCTAGGAAGATATTTTTTAAAACTTCTTATGAACTATGGACATGAAGGAAACCAGATACCAAGCAAAAGTAAGGGTTTATAATAATCCATATGAAAATGTAAATTTTATTGTCATGATCATAGTACGAGAATAATTGAGTTTAGTAATGCTCGATTTATTCAAAATGGTCAGTTCTGTGGGAGTGAGAAATCACATAACTTAGAAATTATGGTGACTTGTGGAGAATCTTTTTCACTTAAAGAATTCCTTCATGTTGTTGTCCATATAGTTGCATTATCATCATACAACACAACAAGACAACAGATAATTATTCACTTGGGCATTCATGAGGATCCAATCTCGTTCACATAAGTCATGGAAAGCTGCAAAGAAGGTTCTTAGATACTTATAAGGCACCAAAGATTAAATACTTACATATATAAGGTCAGATCACCTTGAAGTGATTGATTATTTCGGATTTAAACTTTATGGAATGTGTGGACTCAAAGAAACTCACATTTGAGTATGTTTCATTCTGACTGGAGGATGAATTTCATGAAAGAATGGAAAAATAGTCTATACTTGCTTCTTCTACTATAGAGGCAGAATTTGTGACATACTTTGAGGCCACAATTCAATCATTGTGGTTGCAGAGTTATACCTTAGGATTTGGTATTATCGATAGTATAGTTAGCCACTAAGAATTTATTGTGATAATTCTGCAGATGTCTTCTTCTCTAAGAATGGTAAGTATTAAGGGTGATAAACACGTGAAATTGAAGTACTTATTATTGAAATAAGAAGTGCAGAAACAAAAGTGTCATTTGAACATATTAGTAAAGATTTTAATGATAGTGGATCCGTTAACTAAAGGTTTACCGTCGTCCAAAATATTTGTTGGCCATGTAGAAAGGAAGAGCATTATATAAAAGTCCTTGTTAACATTAGTGTGATTGGTATATATACATGAAAAGCGTAATTTTTATATTAAATAACACTTGTGAATTCAATTAAGGTTATGTTTCTGCTTAGTTTTGTTATCTATATCATATAGTATACATTATTGTTAATTTGTGATGACAAAATTTGTTTTATTAAAAAGACATGAAAAACACATTATTTTATCCCTTAAAGTTATTTGAATTGGATTGATTTATGATATATGGAAGGAATCAAGTTGATGTATAACTTGCGACCATCATAATCCGATTATTGCACTTTATTAAAGATAATGACTTGATATTTTCAATGAATGGTGCACAATTATGATATGATTGAAACATCAAGTAGTCATATGAGTCAAGTGGGAGATTGTATGATTAGTTTTATTAATCCATTAAATATGACTCATGTAATTGACTTTAAATAAAATATACCTTAATATGATGGTTATTTTGGTTGATGGATAATTAAGCCAGTGAGATTTTTATTTTGAAATTCAAAATAAAATTTAAATCCATCTTCTCTCTCTTAATGACTATAGGGACATAACTCTTGGGAATGAATTGTAATTGTTGGAATAAAATGTCTATAAAAAGACACCTTTAGGCAAGCAACACAAATTTTTCTCATTTCTCTCAAATACACAAAAGTATTTTCATCATCAAAAATACAAATAAATGAAAGAAGAAAGAGAGAAGAGAACAATTGAAAACAAGATTCGACGTCATGGATCCAGATACACTTTTACTCTTTTTTCATAAAATTTAAAACACCATAAAAATCACGATATCAAGATCCAAAACCTACTTACAAACAATGGTAACATTTTTAATATTGAAGTATTTGTGATTTTTACTTTTTATTATATGTTTATCCGATTAACCTTGTTATTGTTATTTCCTACGTCTTAATTTATGATTTTCATTTTCAATTTTTTAATCTTTAATATAATTTATTTTTATAAATTTTCATAAGTGTTAATGGTTTTTTTTATAATAATAAGTCTATCTAATTGATTATTAAAAATTGTAAATACATTTTTTTATGATATTACTAATAATTATAAAAATAAATATATAAATTTAACATACATTTCAAACCAATCTATTATTGCAATAATGTTTTTAACTAACATTAAAAATAGAAAATTAATTTTAATGTAATAACTATATTTCTGAGTAATTCTTCTCTCTTTTTTTTTTTTGTAAAAATACAATGTTCTATTGTTATAGTTTTGAGTGTATATAATGTAATAGCAAAGCTAACATAACTTTTACAAGAAAAAAAAATGTAAGAGAAATCATAAAAATGTACTTTTAATTGCTAATATTTTAAAATTAATTAATAATTAAAATAAATTTGCAAATTTTTTTACTTAAATAAAATAAAATAAAAGCATCAAAAGCAATAAAAAACTATATTTTTCAAAGGGTTAAATGTACAATTCTTCTTGTAATATAGGCGAGTTTCGGTTTATCTCCTTTAATTATTTTTTGTAATTTTTTTTTGAATTATCCCTTAAGCATACAATTTTAACACTAAATCTGGGGATAAATAAAAAATATATTTTTATAGGGGATAACTTTTAAACTTAAAGGGCAAAAGACTTGGTATTTTAAAATTTTATAGAGACATTTCAAAAAAAATTAAAGAAGAGTAAAACGAAACTCGCCTATATTACATAGAGAATCGTGCATTTAACCTTTTTGAAAAAAAGTTAAATTTTACAGTTAAATTATTACTATATATCGAAGATGGTGAGAAATTAGCATAAGAAAATATCAATATGTTAGATGAGAAAAAATTAGGGTGACAATGTAATTCTGAAGATAATTATCAAAAAGACTTTCGACACACTAGACTGAAAAATTCTCTTGGACATTCTTCAAGTGTTTGGGTTCAATATCACTTTTTAAGATTGGATCAGAGAAATTATACATACAATAAGATTATATATCCTAGTTAGTGGAAATAAGATAAGTTTTTTCAATTGTAAAAGAAGGGTGAGACAAGAGGATCCTCTATCTCCTCTCTTATTTTGTATAGTATAGGATGTTCTTAGTCGGACATTATCTTCAACTCTTCATAAAGAAAAAATTAAACATTTAAGAATAACAAAGGAAGATATGCTCCTAACTCATATGCTATATGCCGATGATTATTTTCTGTCAAGGTAACAAGAGATCCTTAAATATGATCCTGAAAATTTTCAAAAATTATGGAGAAGTATGTTCAGATATTAGATATAATATTAGATATAATCCAAGTTGTGTAATCCAAGCCCAAGTTCAATTAAGATTTTTTAGTCTACTTAGTATACAAGTTAGGTGTATATAAATAGACATAGTTTGTACAATTCAATTCAATAATAAAATCCTTATTTCCTTATTCTCTCTCTCTCTCTCTCTCTCTCTCTCTCTCTCTCTCTCTCTCTCTCTCTCTCTCTCTCTCTCTCTCTCTCTCTCTCTCTCCTCTCACTAAAAGTGTCTCACGCACTAACAAATTAGTACCTAGAGCTTTGGTTAGATTTTTGATCGTTTTTTCAAGAATCACACGTTAGTGATCGTTTTTCTGAGATCGTGGGTTACTGTCAACCAATCGCTGTGAAGATGAATGGTACTAACGACATTTTGAATTCTCTTCCAACTCTTGATGGAAAGAATTAGATTCGATAGAGAAAACATATCTAATCTCTGTTTGGCTTTCATGAACCCTATAAGTGGTTATTTATGGCGTTTCTGCACTGGCTGCAAATGCAACCAAGGCACAGAGAACCGCTCATAACAAAGTCAACAAGAAGGATTACAAGACTGCATGTTGCATTCAAACAGTGGTAGATTCGGCAAACTTCGACAAAATTTCTCATGATAAATTTGTGAAGGAGGCATAAGATATTTTTGTCAAGTACTATGAAGGATGTGAGAAAGTCAAGGTTGTCAAGTTGCCAACGATAGTATGAATTGTTGTTTATGGGAGAAGATAAAAAGATTGTAGGCTATGTATCGATGGTGCAGAAACTCGTCCATCTCATGAAGGGTTGTGGTGAAACCTTAACTGGTAAGATGATAGTTAATAAAGTAATATGTATGTTGACTTATCACTTTGATCACGTTATCCTAGTTATTCAAGAATCGAACAAACTTGAAACCCTAAAATTGGAAGATTTGGTTGGTTTGTTGGAAGCGCATGGGATTAGGATTTTTGAAAGGAAAGGAGATCAAGACTCAATACAAGCACTGCAGGCTCAGTCATGGAAAAAGAATGGTGGTTCTAACAAATTCAAAGGCAAATTCGACAATACTCGAGGCAAGAAGTCTTGGTCGAATCCCCACAAGAATAAGGTCGGAGACAGGGCTTCTGAATCCTAAAAAAAAGGAGAAGGAAATTCCTATAAGTAAGACAAAGAATAGAAAAAAGGTGTGAAGTGATATAATTGTGAAAAATGGGGTCACTTGGCCAAGCATTGTTAGTACAGGAAAGATAAGGGATCAACAAAAGTCAAAGACAAATGAGCGAACCTTGTACGTCAATATTTAGATTATTATGATGATATCGTGGTTATGGCTGCATTTGCTGATAACCATTTCGAATCCAAGATATGGTTCATCGACTATGGTTGCTCAAATCACATTATTGATCGAAAGGAGTGGCTAGCAAATTTTGATGAATCAAAGAAGAGCAAGGTCAAACTTGCTGATAATAGCTCATTTCAAGCAGAAGGTACATGCGAAATTGTTATTCAAAGGAGAAATGGAGCTAAAGCCTTGATCAAAGATGAACTTTATGTACCTGGCATGAAGTGAAATCTACTGAGTGTTGGACAACTGGTCAGAAAAGGTTTCTCAATCGTCATGAAAGATGGAGCTTTGGAATTGTTCGAAACTATTGTACCCCAAAATTTATCCTCTCATTTCTCAAGAAATTTCTCACAAGATTTTCAACTGCTCAAAATTGCACAAGGATTGATCAGCTCAAGACACCTCCTCAACACTGATGACTCAAATTAGGGTTTGAGTTTGCATAAGGATAAATGGACTTTTAATACCCCACATGACTTTCATGGATCATTTTGGACCTTCAAGAATGCTCATGTCAAATTTCAAATTTTTACAGTTCAAATTTGCTCAGTCAATTGATCAGAAGACCCAAAATCAGTTGTATTGAGTAAAAAGTCAATTGTGGCCAACTTACAGTCAAACTTCATGATTTTTAATTCATATCAATATTTTGAACTCATATGAACCATTTGGTCAAGATTAGATTACAATCCCTCGAGAAATTTGATCAGATCACCAAAGGGGCAAAATGGTCAAAATTAGAGTTTTGACTAAGAAGGCTTGATTTTTGACTTTTGACCAAATACATGACTTATTGGTTTGAGACACGATGTCAAGGATCCAATTTCATCACATTGACCTAATTTCATGGTTCAAAACACTTCTCAAGATCAATTGATTGATAATTGAAATTTGGTCAACTGGTGAAAAAGTCAATTGTATACCGAAAAGTCAAACTTTGACTTTTTTTTATCAAAATCAAGTTTCAAAAATCACATTTCATCAAGACATGTCAAAATATGAAGATTGTTCATCAAGAAATCAAAAAGTCAAAATTATCTTTGAAAAGTCAAAATTCTAAGACTTAGAAATTTTTCTAAGTGTTGGAAAGTTAAATTTTTTTCATGACTTTGTGCTAAATTTTCACCATGATACAATCATGTCATGGATCTTGTTCTCCAGAGCCCAACAATTGTTCGTGTCGTGTCCAGGACTATCAGAATGGTATGCACAACTTTCATTGGGATGATAAGTAGGAGCAGAAGTATTGGGATTCCGGAGAGGAGCCTTTAACGTAATCAGCCCTGTTTTCAACATGTGTTCTAGTGCTTGAGCCAGTGGCATGTTGATATTAGTGAATTGTCTTTTAGGCATGACCTCCTTACGCTGATTCCCCTGTTGTCGTACTGATGCAGGACCGGAGATCAGGACTGCCCCCACATGTTGGTCGTGGTTGCTCTTGTTATGACCCTTTTGGCCGTAAACAACATTGGACTCTTTCTTCCAATTGTATGGATTTTTTTGAGCATCAGAGGATGTATCTCCTTAGATCTTTCCGCTTTTGATGCCAGCTTCGACCCTTTCGCCAGTCTGTATTAGCTCGATGAATCCGGCCGAGGAGCTTCCGATTAGGTGATTAAAGAAAGGTTCCGTCAAGGTTCCCATAAAGATGTCAATCAACTCCCTATCAGTTAAGGGTGGTTGCACTCTACCTGTCAAATATATCCATTTTTGGGCGTACTCTTTGAAGCACTCGTTGGGACGCATGGTCATATTTTGCAATTACACATGAGTTGGTGCAAGATCAGCGTTGTATTGATACTGCTTGTAGAAAGCAGTAGCCAAGTCCTCCCAGGTATGAATGTCGGTTCCTTCTAAATGATAGAACCACTCTAGTTGAGTTCCAACCAAACTTTTTTAAAAGAAATGAACCCGCAACTTCCGGTCAGCAGTGTGAGGATGAATCTTGCGGACATATGACCTCAGATGCATTTTAGGACAAGAGGTCCCATCATACTTGGAGAAGGTATGGATTTTGAACTTTGGTGGAATGACCACCCTGGAAAGAAAACCTAACTCTTCAAAGTCTAAGCCAGGTATCTGTTGAATCTCCATAGCATTGAGGCGATCCTCCAACTGTTTGTATTTATCATCAACGGGAGGATATTGTTCCTCAGAGAAGTCAGCTTCATCTTCATCAATCCCCATACTATTATCTCCTTCTTTTGTTTGATTGTCCGCTTCGGTTGACGGAGTTGAGAGATCTAGAGTTCTCTTGACTGGTCCTCTAAGTCTTCCAAGTTCAGGACGCCTACTGAATTCTTTGGCTTTTTCTTCTTGTCTTTGAGAAGAAGAGTTTTCAGGTCCTCTTGCCCCCTTAGCCATAGCCAGGAACATTTGTTGGAATTGGACATTTTGTGCTTGGAGATCCTTCACTGTTTGTTCCCTATCTATCTTACTGAAATAAACAGTAGGAAGATAAGGAGACTTGTGTGGGAGAAACCTGTCATGATATGATGCATGATATGTGGATGCATGTTTTCAAGGATCTCGTGGGGTAGACACACAAGAAGATGCTAGAAGTTACTTACATCTTTGATTGGAGAACTTCGTATCTGTGGATGTCCTTCCACGAGAATTAAGCTCATCATGTAAAGTGGGTCATGGCCCTTGACTCAAGTTAACGTGCTTTGGTCTTTGACAATGTTTGATTAGAGAATGAATCCTTTTGCCCCTTGATAGGCGTCTGGTTCAACATGACCCTGCATCATAGGCCCTTGAGTTTCTTGAAATGGTTATTGAAAATGCTATGGTATGATGTTATGATGTTATGTACAAGTATGCAAAGCATGCAAGTTGTTATGTACAAATAGTCATATACACACAAAGCAGACAAGTCTTAGGTTTAGGCTTGCATGGAGTTTGTAGGTAAGTACCCTCTTGAAGTTTAGTTGGATCAACCTGTCCTAGTAATAGTAATCAGGTTCTAAGGGATCTCAATATCACTGATCTTTCCCATAAGTTTCGTTCCGATCGACAACTGACTTTCCACCAAACAAAGCTCTGGAGTCGAATCTCAATGAGTGTAGTATCTAGTATCAACCAATCTTTGGTCAAAACCAAAGCCGGCTATCTCACTACTTCCTAATGGCCAAGGATGAGTCAATTAAAAGGTTCTAAAGGTCAGTTAGTGCTTAATGACACTAAGGAAGCCTAATGTTATCCTTGACTGACACAAGGAACATTAGTACAAACCAAAGCATCACGCTAACGTAGCTATTACTTTGACCATGTCGTATACCCCGCACAGTTTCCACAACTTATTGATGCTTACCTAAAAGGTGACCCAGATCCGAGTATATGATCTTTAATAAAACCCAAAAAAGGACCCAAAATGTAAAGCAAGCAAGTCAAACAAGGAAAGCAAGTAAAGGTGATCTAGACCTAAGGTAACCCCACTTTTAAGAGTTTTCCCCAGCAGAGTCGCCATTCTGTAACGCGGTGGGAGAATTGACTTGGGTGTTTTGCATTTATCGCAATTGTTGCTGTTTTACCCCAAAATTTGCTCTCTCATTTCACCAACATTTTCTCATCTCAAGACTCTTGGAACTCAAGATCAAGCTAGGGTTTGCTCTACTCAAGACACCTCCTTGCACTGTTGACCTGAATTAGGGTTTGATTTTGCATAGGGATATTTTGACCTACAATGCCCAAAGTGACTTTCATACTCCTTTTTGGACCCACAAGTTTGTCCATACCAAGTTTCAAGCCTTGATTCAAATTTTTGCCCAGTCAATTGGACAATTGAGCTAAAAATCAGTTGTATTGGGGAAAAAGTCAACTATGGCCAATTGACAGTAAAACCTCATCAAATTTGACCCACATAAACATTATGAACTCATATAAACCATTTGATCAAGTTTGGATCATAATTCCACAAGAAATTTGATCAGATCACCAAAAGGGAAAAATGGTCATTTTTAGGGTTTTGACTGCACAAAGGCAATTTTTGACTGTTTGACCTAGCCAATGGCAAATCAAGCTCACCCATTGACTCAAGGAATCAATGACATTGTCTTGACCCATTCAAAAAGTTCAAAAGATCTCAAATGCATAGGATTAACAAATGAATTTTTCAGTCAATTGATCAAAATTTGATTGTACACTACAAAGTCAAACTTTGACTTTTTGGTCAAAATCAAGTGCCAAGAGTTATTTTTCATCAAGACATGTCAAATTATGAATCTTGTTCATCAAGAAACCCAAAAATACAAATTAGGGTTTAAAATGGAAAAATTTCATAACTTAGAATTTTTCTAAGTTATGAAATTTTCTTATTTTTTCCTAACTTTGTCCCATTTTTTCACCAAGATGAAAATGGATTCAAACAAAACTTGCAACATGAAAGTTATAGTCCATCACAAAGTCTACAACTTTGAGTCACAAAGTTTTCTCAAAAGAAGCTTGTATCTCAAGTTATGATTTTTGGAACAAGGGTACCTAAAACTTTTAACTTAGAGAAAATCATGAAGTTTTAGGTAGAATCCATCACCCTAAACATGTACACATGTATTTCCAACTTCAAGCTTGTATCTCAAATCCATGAATTAGAGGGGCCAAGAGTGTTGTGTGCAGGGTGATGGGAGGGCCTGTACAAGGCTATAACATCACTTCCATTCTTTTGCTTCAAAAAAAAGAAAGGTTGCAAATCATATGCTATCACACACATCTGTTAAGACCAACTTACAAAAACATTATAGACAAGTTTGATACCTCCCAACAAGCCAGAAACACGACCCTTCTGCCTCCCAAACCTCCTTGTACACAAAATCCTTGTTTTGCTGCAAAACAGGGCAAGCTCTGCAAACATCAAGCCATAACCAAATTCCATCGTGCGTTTTGTCCAAAGATACTTCAAACACCTTCCAACCAACATATCTAAGCTATCCAGATCATCCATTGCTAGCTGTAACACCTCTAACACACATTTCCATTTTTGTTTCAAAGCTTTGCAGGTTGAGTTCTCTGGCATGATTCAAGCTATTTCAAAACAAGCCAAGCATTGGAAAAGCTTCCTTGTACCTCAGGCAAGCTCAAAATAAGCTTAAACACCATTGAAGGTTGCCACATTGTCCAACTCGAACTCAATTGAAATAGGTATTTCATGGACTTCTATCTCTCTATTTAGGAATAGTTAGGCTTAGGTTTGTGAATGAAATATGTTGTACTCATAGCCCTGAAGCCATACATATGCTTAGTTTTCATTTACATTAATCGTGCTAGGAGAATTTCATCCATGAACTTTCTGAAAAAACTAGGTTAGAAATTAGGGCCAGAGAAATTCTCGCTGGTCTTTGAGAGTTAGTCCAAGTTTTTTATATGGTTGATTTCGTTGTTTAATGCTCTACAATGTTCATGTTATGAGTTTTGTCAAAAAATCAAAGAATCAGGAGTTACAATTTTGTACATAGCACGCGCGCAGGTTTGTTCAAAGGAAGAAGAAGAAGTGGATTCTGGGATGGGCCTGGTTTCCTTTGCTTTTGACACCCCTTTATTCAGTTTGCACCCCCTGGCCCATTTATTTGAATATTTATCATTTTGACATTTTTATTTTTTATTCTGACTTTATTATTTTTTGTCCAAATATAAAAAATGCCAAAAAATTATTTTCTGTATTTTTCATATTTATTTCATATTTATTTTTATTTTACTAGTATAAATAGGTAAATAAACTATTTTCTTTTTTATTAAAACACAAAAATAATATAAAAAAATACTTATCTTCACTTATTATTTTTATTTATACTTGAAAATATTTTCTTGAATATACACATTTTTTTTTGTAAATAATTAATTCCTATTTTTATATTTAATATATTTAATATATATATATATATATATATATATATATATATATATATATATATATATATATATATATATATATATATATATATATATATATATATATATATATATATACTTATATACTTTATTTTATTAAATAATTAGGACAAAAATACAAAAATTACATTTTCATTTTTATTAATATTTTGCACTGAAAATATCATTTTTACAATATACTTTTATTTTTTTTATAAATTAATATATTATTGTATATAATTAATAAATATTACTATTTATTCAAGAATTAGGGTTTTTGCCCTAAAATGAAAAAATAATTAAAATTGACTTTTTATTTATTTATTTTTTACTTCACATTGAAAATACTTTTTTACATACATAAAAATCTTTTAGCATAATACATTTTATTTGATATTTATTTAGTTGTGTTTATTTAAATATTAAATATTGCCTATACATTCGATTTGGTTGTAATAATTTAGAATTTAAATTCTTGTCAAATACCCCCAATTCAAATTTGTACCCCCTCCCTATATCATGTTGTAATAGTGTAGCATTTAAATTCTCGCACATTTAAAAGCTTCCAAATATGCCATGCTTAGACCTAGGGTTTGTATGCAAAATAAAATCAACAATTAGCTTGACTTAATCAAAGATAAACATGCATGAAAAACAAATACAATGCATACTTGCACCCCTAGGGTTTCAATCCACTTGTTGCCTTCAAAAATGGGCCATGATTGCATGTCAAGTACTTTGGCAAAACAAAAACAAACAAAAAGATCATAGTCCCTCGATGACGCTATCTGAGTTGCCTAAACAAAATGATCAAGTCCCTCAAGAAAATTGCCAAAAATACTTGACACAATTGCTATCATGGTCTATACGATGACCCGCGCCTATCTCGTTTAACATCCTAACACAAGGTTGTTCACCAAATACAATGGTGAAGCAACACCGTTAAAAGGGTTAAAAACATAAGAAAGATCTTTGAGTAAAATAGGGTAGATAGCTCTTAGTTACTTGATCAAACTTGCAAAAATATCCTTGCTATCTTCAAAACACACTTCACCACACAATTTCAAAACCCTACTTTCAAACATTGGAAACTTTTCAAAAGTCAAAAACATCTTTGTATACATTCAAACAGAATCATTATAAAGGTTGCCACAACGATGGCCTCTTTTCAAAACATATTTCAAAACCACACACAAAGCACCATTTCAAACAATTGAAAATGCAAAGCAAGTGATCTAAGCAAGTAACTAAGAGCCCATGGATAACCATGGATAGAAAGGGTGCTAATACCTTCCCTTTCTATAATCTACTCCTCGAACCCAAGAAAACATCTCAAAGGTATTTCCTGTGCTTTTTGACCTTTCCTTAGGATAAAATAAAAAGTCGGCGGCGACTCTTGCTAAACCGAAACATTTGCGAACATAAAACGCAAAATCCCAAGTCAGTTCTCCCACCGTATTACAGAACTGGCGACTCTGCTGGGGATACTTTAAAAATGGAGTAACCTTAGGGCTTAGATCACCCTTTGCATGATTATTGTTTGCTTTGATTGCTTTACATTTTGGTTCTCTTGTTTGGGCTTGAAATCCTCCACCCGGATTTGGGAAACATTCATAGGTAAATAGCAATACGTTGTGGAAACTGTGCGGGGTATACCGACACGGTTGAAGCAATAGCTATGTTAGTGCGACATATTTGTGAGTACCTGTAGCCTTTGAGTCAATGAAAGAGAATACAGGGCCGCTGAGTGATGTCATAAAGCACTAATGAACTCTTAGAACCTTACTTGACCATCTTGGCCTTTTATTAGGGGTAGTGAGATGACCGGCTTTGGTGCAGTCTGAAGTTGGTAGATACTCGATACTACACTCATTGAGGGTTGTTTTCATGGAATATTTTGGTCGCTAGTTAAGTGGCTAAACCAAAACAATGAACATAGAAAACAATCCCGTGATATTGAGCTCCTTAGAACCCGATTACTATTTATAGGACAGGTTTGAGCCAACTAAACTCAAGAGGGTACTTACCCATGAAACCTCATGCAAGCCTGAAACTAGGGTTTTGTGTGACTTGCCTGTACATGTGTTTGTGCATACATCATGAACATCATAAAGCATCATATGCATCCACTAACCATTTCAAGGGTTTGGATCTTCATCTTTGTTCTTGTTTTGTAGGTCATGGAATCTCTTTGTTGGAAAACAATTCAATTCAACCTTGTGAGAATCCCTCCTCAACTCAAGGAGCTTACTTCCAGGATTCCAGAGAATTCTCTCTTCAGTGAAAGACATGGTAGACTTCTCAACTTGGTTAACACCAACATTGAAGAAGACATGGTGAAAGTCCTCTTCCAGTTCTTTGACCCCCGACACCACTGCTTCACTTTCCCTGATTATCAATTGGTGCCTACTTTGGAGGAATTTTCCCAACTCCCGAGAATTCCTATTCTTAATCAACTACCCTACAACAGTACGGAAAAAGAACCAAAGCCTGAAGATGTTGCTCAAGCATTACACTTGCAAACATCTGACATCAAGGGGCATTGGGAAACCAGAAGTGGTGTCAAGGGATTCTTGGCAAAATTTCTGTTTGAGAAGGCACAAGACTGTTGGAATTCTCTTGACCTATAATCCTTTGAAGAGATTTTGGCACTCCTCATCTATGGGTTGGTCTTGTTCCCAAACCCTGATCAACTTATAGATGTGAATGCTGTCAAAATTTTCATATCCAGGAATCCTATACCTACGTTGCTTGGGGACATCCTACACTCATTTCACACACGAACAATGAGGAAAAGAGGTGTTCTCATGTGTTGTACTCCTCTCCTAGCAAGGTGGTTTATTTCTCACCTTCCATAATCAGTTTTTAAGAATGAGCAGGGTTTAAGGTGGTCACAACGATTGATGACCCTCACACATTCTGATGTACATTGGAGTTCTCGGTCCAGAGAAAATGTCATCATCATTGATCGTTGTGGGGAATTCCCTAATGTCCCACTACTTGGCATTAGGGGAGGCATCACCTACAACCCCTGTCTAGCTTTGAGACAATTTGGATATGCTCGGAGGGATGGCCCTCATGACATGCTGATTCCGGACCTAGTTTTTGACTTCGACAACGATGCGCAAGGACTTCGACAAAGGTTCATCAGAGCTTGGAGGATGCCTAACAAGGTGGATAGTAAGACACTGGGTGTTTACCTGGGGATTTGGTAAACAACCGCTGATCCTCCAAATGGTTACTTATTTGGTTACTCGCAGGATCGATCAGATTGATCCTATGGACATAGGTTGATTTTGAAGTTTAATTAATGTGGATAAGGCTTTAAGTAAATTGTTTAAAGTAAATTGCATAAAGGAAAGGCTTGGTAAAATAAACAAGGCTTGAATGTAAAGGTTCGACAGGAATCTTAAAGGGGAAAAGCATGTAAAATACTGGAAAAGTAAATGACTTGAATTGATAAAATTGGTGTTTCACACATACATTTCTCAACAATTCGTTCGCTCACACTGGGTACTTGAATCTAAATGAGTGACTATGTATCTATTGTGAACACACGCGAGAAACTACACGTCTACTCCTATTTATACAAAAACATTCCAAGTAACCGTCGGGCAGTTACACTGCTTCGAGATCAAGCCACTTGTCACGTTCTCCATGTTCGACGCTCCAGATCCTTGCACGTTAGCACGTAGTAACTGCTGGAAACCGTTTTCCCTCCAAAGCTTTGAATTTCAAACTGCTCCACTCTGGACCATCGAACACGTTCGTCAAGAGACGTCTTCGACGAAAACTCCTTCGACGTCGAAGGCAATCAGCCTTCTTCCTTGGAAGAAATCTTCTAAGTATTTTTGCCATCTTTCGACAGGCACTTCGACAGGCTTAGCCAGTCGAAAGCATTCTTCAGCTTTTAATGGCTGTCATCAATCAAAACAAAGGTGTCGAATTTAGGAGCCAACAAATTGCCCCCCAAGAATGCCTTATTTCGACTCTGAAAGAAAAAGGCATTCTTTGAAAACGCCATTCGACACCTGTTTTTCCACGCTTAGTCACAAGTTAACTTGTGCACTTTTTGTTGCTTTTTACCAACTATTGGCAATCCCAAGAAACCATCATTGATTTGATCCTAGGACGTCACTGTCAGTACGGCGTGCAGAACCAAAACATCACTTCATAATTTGTCATTATGACAAATTCAAAAAACGAGGACGCACGCTGCGTCTCTCTGTTTCTGCAGAAACGGCCAAAACAACAGGATGCTGCCACGCGTCCCACTACTTCCTGCAGCATTAAATGACATTTAATGCCCTCGTTATTGGGAATTTCTCCCACTACTATAAATAGTAGTGAATATCCCATTGTGGGACTTTTCACGCAAACCATCTCTCAAACTCCCTTGCTTTCTTGCAAACTTGTTCTCTTTGCAGAAAAACTCTTCCTTTTCCAACTTCATCTTCATCCTCAACAATGGCTTCTGCTTCAACTGCCCCCAAGACTAACGCACCAACTGAACAACTTGCTAAACCCAAGGTCTTTGTAACTGCTCCGGTAGTGAACGCTACAGGGAAACGAAGGGTCCCTGAACCATCTGACATCTCCGTTCGTGATGCTTACTCGCGTCACTTGATGATTCCGGTTGGATACTCCAACCAAATCTTCGCAATGTCTGGACCCATGAACCCCAGCATCTCTGAAGCTCTGAAGATCAAGAGCTACTTTCCCATCGTCGAGAAACTTAAGCCAGTAGCCTGTGCTAAGAAGGATCCAGAAGACAACGAAGACCCCACACACGAGAAGATCGACCTTCGTTTCTTCAACAAAAGTGTTAGAGTTTTTAGGTCTTGCCCTAATCTCACCCAGGACTATGTTGCTTGGCTAACAAAGCTGGAAAAACATCAAACTCCAGTCTGGAAGGAAATGGGAATCTTTGACCTAGTAATGCTGTCGAAGACAGGTTTAAACTACTCCCCAGAGATGCTTATAGCTTCGATGCTTTTCTGGGATAACTCTCACTTCACCTTTCACCTTCCATGTGGGATGTTAACTCCCACACTCTTCGACGTAGCAGCCATCACTGGCCTTCGACCAACCGGAGATTACTTCGACCCGGAAGAGATGTCGGAGGACCAAATTGGCTTCTCCGAAACCAAGCCAACATTCACCACCTTTATCAACCATTTTCACGACAGGTCGACGGACACAGTGTCGGATGTCGAACACATAGCGTTTCTAGCCTTATGGCTAACTCACTTTGTGTTTTGTTCGAAGTCTCTGCAAGTGACCAAAAAGATGGTCACTCTGGCCACCCAACTGCATCACCGCTAGAACATCTGTTTGGCAGAACTAATTCTGGCCAGTCTTTACGACTCAATCAGCAATGGGGTTACTCTCCTGAAGCATGTCGAAGATAGGAACAGTCTGCTACTCGCTGGGCCTTTCTGGCTACTTCAACTGTGGCTTAACGCCACTTTCGAGTCTTTCATACCCAAGAAGACTCAGATAAATGAACAAGCCCCAGCGATAGCTAATAGACGTATCGAAGGAATTAGGCTGGCTCTACTGACACCTGTAGAAGATGGGCTAGAGTTCCAACAAACCTTCACTAACTTCGTGCTGATGTTCGCTCGAAGGAAGGAATTCGTTTCAACTATGGCTCCATTTGCTCAACGAAAGGTGGGGCCAGCATGGTTTACGAGGCCACATCCTAAGGAGTCGAGTGGTCCCAATGTCGATGAGCACACCATACTTTGGGAGGCATTCCTGACACCCAGGATCATGCCTCTTCGATTTAAGAGTTCAAAGACTCATTTGAGTCTGCTTGCCTATCAACCCAATCTGGTGTCTCGCCAGTTTGGTATCATCCAAACCCTGCCTTCTCCCATTTTCCCAAGAGAGAAGTCAATGTTGTACTTCTGCAACGATTATACAGAAGAAGCTGCTACCAAGCATATCGGAAGGTATGCTGGTCGAACAATCCTCTCGCTGTTCAACTACCAGCTTAACTTCCTTTGCTCACCATCTTTTGAAGAGTGGTGGAGAAGCTATTACGCTGAGTACTTCTTCGACGAGAAGGACTTCATATCAGAGTTGCAGAAGTCTTTTGTCCTTGTGTTGGACAAAGTAAAGAAATGTAAGTTCATACTCTCACATTACTTTTTATCTTTCTCTTCGACTGTTAGCCTGTTAACTTTTCTTTTCGCTTCCAGTTGTTCGAAAACCCTTGGCCAAGAAGGCTACAGGAGGCCCACAAGGAGGGGTCCCTTCGACGAAACCTCCACCGCCGGCGAAGACTATAGCGCCGGCGAAGACAACAGGCAACCAACAGGGGGAAGGCTCTTCGAGGAGGCCTCCTGCATCGGTAACCAGATTTTCTTCATTTTCATTCTGGCTTTCGATTTTTTATTTTCGACGTAATTATTCAATCGAATTCCTATTGGTTTTATAGGCCCCTTCGCCCAAGAAAAGGGCAGCCTTGGTGATCAAATCGGGGAGTGATGACGAAAGTGATTCCCCTCCCTCTCCCTTAAAGAGGCGAAGGTTAACGAAGGACGCTTCTGTTCCTACTCCAGCTCCTGAAGGTCGAACCGTCAGAATAAAGGTTGGTGTGAGAAAGCCCAGGCCACCTGCGGTGGTCATCGAAGAACCAACTGAGGAGGAACTGAACGCTCTAGTTACCCAGCCTGTCGAAAGTGATAATTCCAGCCCTGGGGCTGAAGTCAATCCACAGGTAATCTATTGGACCCTTCTTATAATTTAGGCATAGATACCAGTATTTGATTATGTCTCTTTCGACATCTGAAGATTTGTCTTCTTCCTCTTTTTCAGGACACTACTGGAAGTTCCCCACCAAGGACTTCAGAAACTCTGGAATCTGCTGACCTTAGCAGGCCTCAGGTGCAAGATTTGGGCAATGACGAAGCCCACACTGAGCATGAGGCCAATGCTGAAACAGTGGAGAAGACAACTGAAGAACCTATGGCGGAGGAAACACAGCCAGAAACGGTTCCTGTGGTGGTCTTGTCATCAGAAGAGAATCCTGAAGGAAGAGACCAAGGCAATGGCGAAGAGAATCAAGATGCTGTTGACGAAGAGCATGAAGGTGGTACTGGCGAAGAACACCAGGATGACGCCAGCGAAGAGCCACAAAATGACGCTGGCGAAAGACCTCAAGGTGATGTTAACGAAGAACCACGAGTCGACGCTAGTACCGCCTCAGTTCAAGTCGAAGAGCAACCAAACGAGGCACTCAGCATTCAACAGCCTCCAGTCCAAGAAAATACCGTGGCAAAGGTCACCTCCTCAAAGCACAGGTCGAAAAAGGACTTGGAAATCTTGAAACAAACTGACCCTGTCAGCTACCTTAATGCAATCGTCGAGAGTAAGAGTTCTTCCGACACCAGTCAGGAAATTCCTACTCTGTCGGGGAAATCTACTGAGACTTCTCCTCTTGATGATGCGTTGGCGAAGGTCAAGGCCCAGTTCTTCAAGAGAGATTTAATGAAGGCTTTAGAGGGGGACCCCACTGCTCCATCTTGCTTAAAAGAGGTTTTGAATGCTGTTGATTTCGATGCTGTAGCTCCAGAAATTTCGGACTTAATCATGGAATTACATTCTATGATTGACCAAGTCTCAGCGGATTACCGGCGCCAACGAACTTTTAACAGTCAGCTCGAAACGTTGCATGGCAAGAGCTTATCTGCATGGACTGCCGTCTCAAGTTCGACTTCTCGAATTGCCGAGTTGTCGAAACAGAAAGCGTCTGCACAGGAAAGGTTCGATGCTATTGAGCGAGAGAATGTCTCCTTCCGAGCACAAATTGCAGAGATAGAGGCGAAGATAAACGCCAACACTGTGCTCCAGGAGGAAATTCTTTCGACCATCCCAGACGCTGAGAGCCAGACTGAGATCAAGCAAGGCCTGGAGTTCGCTGAGAGGGCCCAAAGTCTCGACGCTCAAATTGCCAAACTGGAGCAAGAAAAATCTTGGTGCAAGAAGAGGTTGGATTTGCAGCATGCCAAGTATCTTCGACTGAAGAATTCTCTTTCTTTTTGATTCTCTCTTGTAACCATCTTCTGTAATCGCTTTCGACAACAATTGCCATTTTGGCAGAAATTAATAAAATTTCCATTTTGGCATTTTTATGGTTAACTTAGTTTATTATTTTATTGTTTTATTTTTATCTCTTGAAGTATAGGCTTATATTTTTTCAAATATTTACCATTTACTCTCAAGAGCCTTTTATCACCACTTATCTCTTCGACTTCGTAGGCTCCACCTGAAAAAGTTTGGATAACTCTGAAGGGTCCTTCCCATTTGGGTGACCATTTCCCCATGCTTCGATCCCGTCGATCCATGGGAAGAATTACCTTCCAAACTAAATCTTCAGGCAAAAATACCTTAGGTTTTACCTTTCTATTATAAGAGTCTTCGACTCTTTTCTTCTGAAGCCTGAGTAAGTCGAAGGCATGTAGTCTCTCTTCGTCTAAATCCACCAGTTCATCTAACATCATATTCCAATAAACCTCAGAAGGAATATCATAATGCCTCTGAACTCTTGCAGATTGAAGACAAATTTCTGCTGGCAATACT
Source organism: Vicia faba (assembly GCA_948472305.1). Classification (NCBI taxonomy): domain Eukaryota; kingdom Viridiplantae; phylum Streptophyta; class Magnoliopsida; order Fabales; family Fabaceae; genus Vicia; species Vicia faba. The sequence goes on along the minus strand of OX451739.1, from coordinate 1,128,567,777 downwards.
GCATCATGGCCAAAAGTTAGCCTATATGGTGTTGTACCGGTGGCTTCTTTTGGGGACGTTCGACAAGCCCATAAAATCTGGTCTAACGTCTTATGCCAATTCTTTGGTTTCTTCCCAACATGTTTCTTTATCAAGCCAATTACCACTTTGTTAGCTGCTTCGACTTGACCATTCGCCTGTGCATAGTAAGGCGTGGATGTTAGGAGTTTGAAACTTGTTTCCTGAGCAAATTCCTGCATCTTTCGACCAGTGAAAACTGAACCTTGATCAGTTGTTATTGTCTCAGGGATTCCATACCTAAATATAATGTTCTTTTGAATAAATTCAATGACATTTTCTTGGTCTACATTGACTAAAGGGACAGCTTCGATCCACTTAGTAAAATAATCAATGCCTACCAATATGTATTTCTGACTCTTTGACGATGCTGGTCGAATCTCTCCAATGAGATCCAACGCCCATCCTCGAAAGGGCCAAGGCTTCACTATCGAGTGAAGTTCGCTTGCTGGTACATGCTGGATGCCTGTATGAACTTGACACTCTTGGCAACCTTTGGCGAACTCAACACAATCTTTCAGCATAGTAGGCCAATATAGTCCTTGTCGAAACAACAACCATTTCATCTTATGGCCTGCTTGGTGAGCCCCACATGCCCCAGCATGCGTAGTCGAAAGGGCTATGTATGCTTCAGTTTCACTTAAACATTTCAGCAACACCCCTTCAGGCGTCTTCTTGAATAACTCATTACCCATGAGTACAAAACTCAACGCCCTGTATTTTGTTTTTCGTTCTGTCGGAGCTCCTGGATTTTGAAGATAGTCCACAATGGGTTTCCTCCAATCCTGGTCTGACAAATTATCAATGAACGAAATCTCGAAGTTTGAGTGATCAGCATATCCTAACCTTGTTGATTCCAAGTCTGTTGGTGATAGACAAGTCGCTCTTATCTTCTCTCGAACTTCGATTGCTCTTTGTAATCTCGTTTTTGAAATTTTATACCCAGATGCAATCTGTGCCAAGTCATTGGCTATTTGATTTTCGACTCTGGGTATGTGTCGAATATTGACACTTTCAAATTGTTTCAATAAACGATTTGCAATCACAAAGTACATAATGAGATTCTCTCTTATGCATTTATACTCCTTTGTGACTTGCTTGATGACTAACTCTGAGTCTCCCATTATTTCGACTCGAGTTGCCCCCAATTCCAACAATATTTCAAGGCCAATAATAAGAGCTTCATACTCAGCCTCATTGTTCGAACAAGAACCTTCGATTTGGTACTTGAATGTTGTTGGAATTTTATCTGGAGAAATAATCAAGACTCCTACTCCTGTTCCATTTTTATGGCTGGAACCATCGAAGTAGAATTTCCAAGGTTCTATCTCCACATAATTAATATCCTCGACTTGAATAGAGTGGTCGACTATGAAGTCTGCAACCACTTGTCCTTTTACTGCCTTAAGAGGCATAAAGGTCAAGGAGTATTCAGTCAATGCTAATGCCCACTTGCCAACTCGACTATGCAAGATAGGTTTCGACAACATATATTTGAAAACATCAAAATGAGACGAAACATAAACATCAACTGGTTTTATATATTGTTTGAGCTTTGTACAAGAGAAATACATACATAGACACAATTTTTCAACTTCGCTATATCTAGTTTCTGCATCATTCAAGACTCGACTGAGATAATAAATGGGTCTTTCGACTCCATTCTCATCTTCTTGGGCTAACATACTTCCCAGAGTTTTGTCAGATGCAGCTATGTACAATCTCATACTCCTATTGCTACAAGGAGGCACCAAAATAGGTGGCTTAGTGAGGTACCCTTTGATTCTGTCGAAAGCTTCTTGTTGCTCCTGCCCCCATTCGAACCCCTCCTTATTCAGTCGAAGTAAGGGTGAAAAGGCCTGAGCTTTCCCACTTAGGTTAGATATAAACCTTCTCAAGAAATTTATCTTGCCCAAGAGGGATTGCAATTCCTTCTTATTCGATGGCGCTTTCGCTTCCAAAATTGCCTTCGTCTTGTTCTGATTTATTTCGATTCCTTTCTTGTGGACAACGAAGCCCAGGAAATCTCCAGCTTTTACACAGAACGCACACTTCAAAGGGTTCATCTTCAGACCATGTTCTCTCATTCTTTCGAATGATTGTCGAAGGTGGTCAATGTGACTCTTCCTGGAAACAGATTTTATAACAATATCATCAATATAAACTTGCATAAACGTGTTAATAAAATCATGGAAGATAGTATTCATTGCGCGCTGGTACGTTGCCCCAGCGTTCTTTAGGCCAAAAGGCATCACTACCCATTCGTAAGTGCCTAAGGCCCCAGGGCATCGAAAGGCTGTTTTCGACACATCCTCATTAGCAATGAATATTTGATTATATCCTGAATAACCATCGAGCATACTCAGGTATTCGAAGCCAGCGGCAGAATCGACTAGCATTTCCGCCACAGGCATAGGATATTCATCTTTGGGGGTGGCAGCATTCAGATCTCTGAAATCTATGCACACCCTTAATGTGCCATTTTTCTTAATTACTGGCACAATATTTGCAATCCATTCGACGTACCTTGTAACACGGATGAATTTGCATTTCAGAAGTCTTTCGACCTCCGTTTTGATCTTCGACAAAATTTCTGGAGCGAAGCGTCTTGGATTTTGCTTGATTGGCTTCTTTCCAGGTTTGATTGGCAACTGAAGTTCTACCAACCCTCTGTCGAGACCAGGCATTTCGTCATAATCCCATGCAAAACAGTCTTTAAACTCTTTCAGCAATTGGATTACCTCCAACCTAAGTTCTGGATCAATTTTGGCGCTGATGTAAGTTGGCCTATTCTCTGATCCTTCGCCCAAGTTGATTTCTTCTAAAGGGTCTTGTGCTAACATCTTAATGTTGTTCGCCAAGGGATCCTTTTCGAAGCCCAAAGGCTCATCGTCATAGATCGCGTCGAGCCTCTGTTCCTGCATTTCGTCTGGCATGATGTCAGGGGGTCTTGGATCGAAATCCTTTCCTGGGCCAACAGCAGATACTTGTTGATCATTGGCCTGTGTGGCCATGTACTTTACTTCGGCTTCGAGAGCCGTTATCATCTTGGTTTCAGCCACATAGGCCGAAATTCGCTTCAGAGATTGTGACTCAGTCATTATCACTGAATTCACTTCCCCAACCAGTTGGTTGGATACCAGTTAGCCCACTGAATTCTATGTGGGACACGTCCTCTCTGTCCCATTGGAAACCATGCTCAGGATGCAGGTATAGGGAACAAAAGGTGTTTGGCGCTGGCGCCATGTCGAAGTCAGGAGCTGGACATGGCCCTATGTGAGCCAAGTTTTTGTCGAAATCTGTTACACCCAAGTGGTTTACTTCGCCAAGGTAGTAACTCTGATCAGCCTCTATGTTTTCGACCAGCCCATCTGGGCGCCATAGAAGCAGTCTTTGATGCATCGATGAAGGCACAGCACCTACACCATGAATCCACTCACGACCTAACAAAAGGTTGTAGTTAGGTTTGGCCGATATGACCATGAACATTGTTGGTCGAAGGATCGACCCAACTTTTATGTCGAGCTGGATCACTCCCATGGTGGTCCCAATGCCTCCCTCATAGTTGGACAGGACCATATTGTGAGGTTTTATTTCTTCATCCCTTTTGCCAATCTTTATTAGCACAGAATGAGGGATAATATTGATAGTGGCCCCACAGTCGACCAATATCTTGTTCACAGTGGTCTCTTCGAGCTTGGCCCTTATGAACAAAGGTTTGAGGTGATTCTTCATCGCCTCTGTGGGTGGCTCGAAGAAGCCATTTTGTTCCTCTGTAGTGCCATTGTCCATGACAAAATAGCACACTGGCCTGTGTCTGGCCATTTCTTGTTCCATCTCCCAGTCACTGGTTTCGACTTCTACTTGTCGATTGAATTCCCTGGGTAGCATTGAAACAACGTTCACCATTATATCTAGAGTATCGTCGGACTCAGCATCATCTTCGTCTTCGACTTCGCTCTGGTTAGGCCAAACTAGCCTGTTGGTAACTGGTTCTCTCTCGAGAGGCTTTCTTTGTTTCCTCTGAGGCACATTCGAACTAGTCTCAGCCTTAGGTTCATTGGCAGCCTCCCTTTCAGCTTTTCGCCTTCTTTGATATCTCCTCCATTGGGATCTCGACATAGGATTTTTTCCCTTGTAGTTGCTGGACACTTGAGCAACCTTGGGTGCAGCAACTTGAGGATCTTTCTTCTGAATTAAAGAGGAACCTCTTGGCACTTCGAAAGAATGCCATTTTTCTTCGCTTGGCCTTTTCCGGCCAGATGTTTTGTACCAAGTGTCTACTGGTACATTTGTTGGAGGCCTAAAAGTCAAAGGCCTCTTGTCTTGATTAGAACCCCTTCTGGGATCATGTCGAAGGTCAGAATTCTCCCTTCTCTTGTTCGCTGCCCTCACTCCTTGTATGTGTTCAGCAGCTTTTTTATCAAAGATAGAACTGCATCTTGGACACAGCATAACCTCTGATTTCTTCTTCTGGCATCTTTGTAAAAAATCTGCCAAGTTTTCGTTTTCCTTAGGGAAAGCCGTTTTATTTGCCTGCTCTTGCCTTATGGCCTCTTCTGAAGTTTTAGGGTCAGAAAGTTCAACCATGTTGATATTCATTGTATCCTTAGTAGCAAGAGTTAGTTGTTTCATTTGTGTCTCCAGATTCTCCGTCTGGCCTTGTACAGTGGCCAATTGGGAACTGGGCTTTGGTCCAGTTTTTTGTGCTTCAGCAGTCTTCGACTTTGGGTCTTCGACCGCTTTCTGGACAGCCTCAATTGTCTTCCTGGATAAGTTTCCAGAAAAACTGCCAAAGATTGGCATGTTGATGTGGTCCTTAGAGACTTCGACCATGTTAATGCCTGGCTTCTTCGACTGGATCTTGGTAGCCTCTATCATGTTCACCTCAGAGGGTTCTGCATAGTGGGCTTCAGCCTTCATTGGATTGGAGTCGACAGCCATGGGGGATTTGTCAGCAAACTTTAATCTCCCTTCCTCGATAGCGTCTTGCACAAGATTCCTGAAAAGAAAACATTGAGAAGTTTTATGGCCCAGAAAATTATGATATTTGCAAAAACCTCTCTTCTTTCTTTGATCAAGAGGAGGCACTTTTACCCCAGGGGGTACTATCATTTGGCCATCTTTAACTAGCAAGTCGAATATTTCATCACATTTTGTGATGTCAAAACTATAAGTCTTTTTTGGGAACCTATCGTTGGTCTTGTCTGGACCAATGGGATTTTTCCCATTTGAGGGGACTAACTGTTTACAAGAGTATGGAGGCCCTTGTTTTAGTTCTGCTAAATCGACTTCTCCTTCTTCGACAGCTAAAGTATCGTCGAAGGATTCTAGATCTTCGTCATCCATCTCAACGTAAGCTATTCTCTCTCTCTTGTGAGTTTTCGTTGCCTTAGCTTTTTCAGCTTTAAGGCGTTCGACTTGTCGAACTCTATCGGCCAGTTGGGCCATGTCTCTTAGGTACTGGGTATCTAGCTTCTTCCTAATGGAATAGTCTAAACCGCCTGCTGCCATTTCGACCAGCTCATGTTCTGGCACTTGTGTAAAACATCTCGCCTTAAGCAACCTAAACCTATTCAGATATTCGTCTATAGGTTCAGTGAAGCGTCTCTTCACACTCGCCAGTTCTTTCAGGCTTATCTTGGTTTGCCCCATATAGAATTGTTCATGGAACAATCTTTCCAACTGGGTCCAATGGTGGATCGAATTGGGGGGTAGAGTTGTGAACCAAGTAAAAGCGTTCTTGGTTAAGGAACTTGGGAAGTATTTGATTCTTAGGTTTTCATTATTTGAAATGTCTCCTGCTTCGATCAAATACCTTGCCACATGTTCGACAGTGGATTCTGTCGTGTCCCCAGAGAACTTAGTAAATTTGGGGACTTTGGTTCTAGGGGGTAAGTCAGTTTGTAACACATATTCTGACAATGGAGATGTAAAGTTGGGCCTTCGAAAGCCCATGTTCATCCCATTCTGATTCATGATCCTTTCGATCATGGTTGCCAGATTGTTTTCCAACCCCATGTTTTGGTGTTGGATATGCTGAACCACTTCGTCAGCATTTTGGTTTCTGTTCACTAACCTTACCTCTGGGGCTATTACCCTAGGTTCTTCGACAGGCTGTTCGACAGGCTGTTGAACCTGGTTAATGGTGGTTTCCTCCTCTACAAATATCCCCTGATTTCCTCTTATTTGCGCCCTTTGGGGCTGTCGAATAGGTGGGGGTACTCCAAAGAAGTCAGCCAAACGCGTCATTTGCGCTGTAACTTGCTGATTCGACTGAGTAGTATTTTGTATTAGAGGATTTAGCACTGTACTCAAAGTTTGTGCCAACATTTGCACCATATCATGGTTGCTTTCGTCCATCTGTTGCCTCAAGACTGCTGTCGAGGCATTTGTAAGGCCATGGGCTACTTGGGACGTTCCTCCTAAGAATTGGGTCCTATTTCTATTCGCCATGCCTACTCCAGAGCCTTGGAGTGGCGAAGTAGCACTCACGAAAGGGTCTGAATAAGTGGACGCAGCATTCGTCAGGCTTGCCAATTCAGAAGTTGGCATACCATAGAATGGAATAAATCCTGGGGGAACCACTGGCCTTGGGCCAGTATTTCCCCTTGGAGGGGGGGTTCCCAAAGGCATTCTGGAGCCTGTAAACGAAGTTATTGGCCCCGTGGTTGTGACTGACACTGCTGGCATCGAACCAACATTCGTCGCTTCACTAACGGTCATATTAACCGTTGCTCCCACACTTGGTGGTGGAATTTCATTATTGTTTGGCGGATTCGCCATCTCTTCCCTTCTTCTGGCAGTATTATTATCGTTGGTGTATATTCTACCACTCCTCAATAACATACAATTCGAAAAGATGAGATTTTTCAACAATCAACACACAGTCCCACCGGGCGTGCCAATTTGTTTACCTGGGGATTTGGTAAACAACCGCTGATCCTCCAAATGGTTACTTATTTGGTTACTCGCAGGATCGATCAGATTGATCCTATGGACATAGGTTGATTTTGAAGTTTAATTAATGTGGATAAGGCTTTAAGTAAATTGTTTAAAGTAAATTGCATAAAGGAAAGGCTTGGTAAAATAAACAAGGCTTGAATGTAAAGGTTCGACAGGAATCTTAAAGGGGAAAAGCATGTAAAATACTGGAAAAGTAAATGACTTGAATTGATAAAATTGGTGTTTCACACATACATTTCTCAACAATTCGTTCGCTCACACTGGGTACTTGAATCTAAATGAGTGACTATGTATCTATTGTGAACACACGCGAGAAACTACACGTCTACTCCTATTTATACAAAAACATTCCAAGTAACCGTCGGGCAGTTACACTGCTTCGAGATCAAGCCACTTGTCACGTTCTCCATGTTCGACGCTCCAGATCCTTGCACGTTAGCACGTAGTAACTGCTGGAAACCGTTTTCCCTCCAAAGCTTTGAATTTCAAACTGCTCCACTCTGGACCATCGAACACGTTCGTCAAGAGACGTCTTCGACGAAAACTCCTTCGACGTCGAAGGCAATCAGCCTTCTTCCTTGGAAGAAATCTTCTAAGTATTTTTGCCATCTTTCGACAGGCACTTCGACAGGCTTAGCCAGTCGAAAGCATTCTTCAGCTTTTAATGGCTGTCATCAATCAAAACAAAGGTGTCGAATTTAGGAGCCAACACTGGGGCACAAGAATTCCATCCCCCTTGAGCCTTATCTCAAGTGGGTACGAACCCGCTCCCAGAATCTTATGATGCCATACCCTCACATTATCCCCTTGATCAAAGAGCCTGTTACGGAAGGAGAGGTTCCATACACCATCCTACATCCTGACATGCCAACATCATGGGAAGAAATGCAAAAGAGTTGGATCCAACTTAAAGAAGAACGGGATACTTTTGAAGCCAGCTTCTATGCCAGTGAGAAGAAGGTTTTGGAGCTTACCCGCCGACTTCACGAGGAGGAGACTCTCAACACTTACATCGCACCAAAGAGGATGCGCAATGTCTTTTTACATTAAGAATTTTGTAATATTTTTCCCATGGGGCACTTATGTACTAACAATTTCTTCTTAATATGGCGTGCGTTCTTTTTGTTTACAACAAATTGGAATTTTTGAACCCTTGAATGCATTACATGAATAACATACCATTCATCATATGCATAACTAGGTCTTCACGCCAAGTTTCCTTATCTTTCTGCTGTTTATTTCAGCAAGATGGATTTGGAGCAAACGGTAAAGGATCTACAGGCACAAAATTCACAGTTCCAGCAACTCCTCATGACCTTGGCAAAGGGTCAAGAGGACCTCAAAGTTTTGTTGGAGAAAAATAAAGAGAAAAAGAAAAAGAGACCTGGAGTAGCCACTTTGGGAAGAAGATTTGAGCATCAGGCCAGGAGAGTTCTTGAGTTCCCCTCAACGTCTGACGAAGGGGCCGGTAAAGGGAAAGGGATTATTGTGTCTTCTGAATCCGAGGTTGAAGAGGAGGAAGAGGAAGAAGATGAAGACTACTCCGAACAATAGTATCCACCAGCGGATGATAAATATAAGAACCTTGAAGATAGATTGGCAGCTATGGAGTTGCAGAGGGTGCCCGGATTGGATTTTGAAGAACTAGGGCTGGTAGTTGGGATTGTTATCCCTCCCAAGTTTAAGGTTCCAACATTTGCCAAGTACGACAGTCTGTCTTGCCCAAAGATGCACCTGAGGTCGTATGTCAGAAAAATCCAACCCCACTCATCTGATAAAGACCTCTGGGTACACTTTTTCCAAGACAGTTTGTCTGGCACTCAGTTAGATTGGTTTTATCAACTCGAAATATCATAGGTTCACAATTGGGAAGACTTGGAAGTTGCTTTTTATCGTCAGTATCAATACAATACTGATTTGGAGCCCACTCGTACTCAATTACAAAGTATGGGGATGGCATCCAATTAAGGGTTTAAAGAGTACGCCCAGAAGTGGCGTGATCTGGCGGGAAGGGTGCAGCCACCGCTATCAGATAGGGAGTTAGTTGACATGTTTCTGGGGACTCTGTCTGGCCCCTTCTTCAATCATCTGATCGGAAGTTCTTCCGCGGGATTTACTGAACTGATTTTGACCGGCGAAAGGGTTGAGGCTGGTATTAATAATGGAAAGATTCAAAAGGATGCTTCCGCATCCACAGCGATTAAGAAACCTTTCTCAGCCAAGAAGGAAGCATTTGCTATGTATTATCAGAAGGGACAAGGAAGAACTGAGCTCCGGCCGACTGTAGGGGCTGTGATGATTCAAAACTCGTCAAATGATCAACCTCGTAGCAATCAGTCGAGACATAATCAACAACAGGTGGAAAGGCCACAACGACAGTTCACCCGCATCAACATGACGCCCGATCAGGTACTTCCTCATTTGTTGAAGCTGAATCTGACCAGTTTGAAGGAAGCGCCAAAGAACCCTAACACCTCCTCTCCGTACTACCACTCTAATGCCAAGTGTGCTTACCATTCCGACAGTGCGGGGCACGATACCAATAATTGTTGGGCGCTTAAGAACAAAATGCAAGACTTGATTGACGCTAAAGAAGTAGAATTCGGGGCGCCTGAGAAGCCCAATGTAATATCTGCTCCGATGCCCAAGCACGGTAATAATGTTCATGCTGTTACGGAAGACCTTCATGTTACTGATGTTGTTGACCTGTTGACGCCGCTACTTGTGATTAAAGAAAATTTGTTGAGAGCCGGGATCTTTCCTGGTTGTGGTAAAGACTGTTATTTTTGTTTGAACATACGAGGTGATTGCCCAATGTTGAAGTTAGGTGTCCAACGCCTGATGGATACCCAAGAGATACTTTTCCATAAAACCCTCTGTTGATACCCTCAATTCTGTTATTCCTGATACTTTTGCTACTACAACCAACGATATTGCAATCATAACCATTTATGACAATCCTCCCAGGGCTTGCAAAAGGCCTGTCAGGATTACACCCAACTCTGAATGTGTACCATTAAAGATCACCATGCCGGGACCTGTCCCGTACCAATCAAGCAAAACGATACCATGGAACTATGGGGGAGAAATATTCTACCATGGTGTCAAACAAATTGAGACAGTCCAAGAGATTTCTGAAGAAGAAAGCCCTGATATATGGAACATCGCGGGTACAAGCAAGATAACCCGCAGTGGCCGGATCTTTTCTCCGGAGATTGCTCCCCCTCAAGCAGTTTTCGGACCCTTGAAAGCTTCTGCACCTGTTGGACCATATGTGCAAGGCCCGGTGATTGAAGAACTGGATACTCCTGAAGTAAGACCATCTTCTGAAACTATCGACAAGGGTAAGGGGATACTGGAAGGGCATGTCAGGACGAAGGCCCATGTTGTGGTTGTCCCTGAAACCACTCAGAAAGAAATGGATGAAATCTTGAAAGTAATCAGAAAAAGTGACTACGACGTTGTGGAACAGTTAGGGCAGACCCCTTCTAAAATTTCAATGTTGGCTCTTCTGCTCTGTTCTGAGGCCCACGCTAAGGCCTTGATCAAATTCTTGAAGGCGGCACATGTTCCCCAAGAGACTTCGGCTGACCAATTTCAGGAATGTGTGGCCAGTCTTACTGCTGATAATGGCCTTGGCTTTTCCGATGCTGACTTAACTCCCAAAGGAAGGAAACACAATGATGCGTTACATGTTTCAGTTGAATGTCGGTGAACCACTCTCGCCCATGTCTTAGTTGATACTGGTTCTTCCTTGAACATGCTTCCAAAGAAAGCCTTAGACCGCTTGGACTGCGAAGGACTAACTCTCAAGCCTAGTAACATCATTGTTAGGGCTTTTGATGGTTCCAAGAGAATGGTTCATGGAGAGGTTGATATTCCTATCAAAGTAGGCACATAAGTCTTCAACTAAACCTTTTACGTGATGGACATCCGTCCGTCATATTCATGTTTGCTAGAAAGACCGTGGATCCATTATGTCGGGGCAGTTACCTCCTCTTTGCACCAGATGCTGAAATATCCTGTTAAGGGTAAAATTATAACGGTGCACGGCGAGGAAGAGTACATGATAAGTCATCTCAATTCCTTTCGCTATGTGGAGTTGGATGGTGAGTTCATCAAAACGCCTTTCCAGCATTTTGAGGAAATTTCTCCCGAGGTAGCAGTTGCGAAGACAATGGTTGAGGCGCCTATCGTTCCCAAGCATGTATCTAGGATGGCATCTCTCAAGGACGCAAAGGCAGTGATCAAAGAAGGGAAGAGTAAAGCATGGGGGCAATTGCCTGACTTTCCCCATAAGACAGACAAATTTGCACTAGGGTTTACAGCTGCAGGACAGAAGGCTATACGTCGTTCCAAGACTGGAAGGCCACCCATAAGGATCACTCATCATGGAATTAATGCTGTTGAGGATGAAGATGAAGAGAGCCACTTTGAAGATTGGATCTTTTCGACTGTCGAAGGGGGTTTGAGAAACTGGGAAGCAAAGGATTTTGTTCCCATCACCTTTATCCACCAGTAATTTTATCTTTGAACAATTTCTCATTTTTATGGTCTGTAATAACTAAAACAATTCGCACACTATGTTCACCTCATGCCTTTCCCGGGGCATGTAGGTCCATTTGTAAGGGCTTGATTTTCTTCATAATCATATGCCATGTTTTAATGAATCATTGGACGTTTTTCATCTATAAACTGTTCATTTTCTTTCCTTTTGCATTTTTGTTTGTTTAAGGATGACTATCCCTTACACACACCCACACTCACAAATGCAGGTACCCATCCATTCCGGATTCCATGGGCAACTATTCTGTTTCAGCCTTCGATAGCTCCGAGGATTTGGTCAATCACGCTGAGTACAAAGCTGACGAAGATTGTGAAGTGCCAGGAGAGTTAGCCAGACTTCTACAACAAGAAGAGAGGGCCATTCTGCCTCATGAAGAGTTGCTAGAAACCATCAACTTGGGGACAGAAGAGGACAGAAAAGAAGTAAAAGTGGGTGCCAACCTGGAACCAAGTGTCAAGGAGCGCTTAGTGTAGTTGTTAAACGAATATGTTGAAATCTTCGCCTGGTCTTATGAAGACATGCCAGGGTTAGACACAGATATTGTGGTTCACCATCTCCCTACAAGAGAAGACTGTCCATCGATCAAGCAAAAGGTTCGTCGAATGAGGCCTGACATGTCTGAGAAGATTAAGGCTGAGGTAATGAAGCAATTCAACGCTGGCTTTCTGGCTGTTACTTCCTACCCATAATGGGTTGCTAACATTGTGCCCGTACCTAAGAAGGAAGGAAAAGTCAGAATGTGTGTGGACTATAGGGATTTAAACAGGGCTAGCCCTAAAGACGATTTTCCACTGCCACACATCGACATCTTGGTTGACAACACAGCTCAACACAAGGTGTTTTCCTTCATGGATGTATTCTCGGGATACAAACAGATCAAAATGGCCCCCGAAGACATGGAGAAAACTAACTTTGTCCCGCAATGGGGTACCTTCTGCTACAAAGTGATGCCGTTCGGACTGAAGAACGCAGGGGCAACCTATCAACGTGCCATGGTAGCTTTATTTCATGATATGATACATCATGAGATCGAGGTTTACGTAGACGACATGATAGCTCGATCACAGACAGAAGAAGAACACCTTAATCATTTGCAAAAGCTGTTTGCCAGGTTGAAGGAGTATAAACTCAGACTGAACCCAAGCAAGTGCACTTTTGGAGTCAGGTCTGGTAAACTTTTGGGATTTATTGTCAACAACAAAGGCATTGCGGTTGATCCAGCTAAAGTAAAGGCTATACAAGAAATGCCTGCCCCCCGTACTGAAAAGGAGGTTAGAGGATTCTTGGGACGCTTGAACTATATTGCAAGGTTCATCTCTCACCTGACATCTACCTGTGAGCCAATTTTCAAACTGTTGAAGAAAGATCAAGTAGTTGAATGGAACAATGATTGTCAAGTTGCTTTTGATAAAATCAAGGAGTATTTACTAGAACCTCCTATTCTAATGCCACCCGTCGAAGGAAGGCCGTTAATCATGTATCTGACTATTTTGGATAACTCAATGGGGTGCGTGCTGGGCCAACATGACGAGTTTGGCCGAAAAGAGCATGCCATTTATTACCTTAGAAAAAAGTTTACCGACTGTGAGACTCATTACTCACTGCTCGAGAAAACTTGTTGCGCTTTGGTATAGGCTGCTCGCCGGCTAAGGCAGTATATGTTGACTCACACCACTTTGTTGATTTCTAAAATGGATCTGATCAAGTATATCTTTGAGAAGCCTGCTTTATCTGGAAGAATCACTGGATGGAAAATGATCCTGACAGAGTATGATATCCAGTATACTACCCAAAAAGCTATAAAGGGGAGTGTACTAGCTGACCATCTAGCTCATCAAGTCGTCGAAGATTACCAGTCTATGAGATTCGACTTCCCTGACGAGGACATCATGACTTTGGACGACATCGAAGGTAACAGACCGTATGACGGACCTGAACAAGGATCCCGATGGACCATGTACTTTGATGGTGCTTCAAATTCACTTGGCAACGACATCGGTGCGGTACTCATTTCTCCGAAAGGTTGCCATACACCCTTCATTGCCCGACTTTGTTTTAGTTGCACCAACAACATGGCCGAATATGAAGCTTGCATCTTTGGTCTCAAGGATGCTATAGACTTGGGAATCAAATCTTTGGTCGTATTTGGGGACTCGACTTTGGTTATCAGTCAAGTCAAAGGAGAGTGGGACACTAAACATCCTAATCTTATCCCATACAAAGAACATGTCCTGACGTTGTTGCCTCATTTCGAGCAGATTACTTTCGAGCACTTCCTGCGAGAAGAAAATCAGCTAGCAGATGCTCTGGCTACAATGTCTTCCATGTTTAAACTCAATTGGGATAACGAGGCTCCCCAAATTACCATCGAGCGAATGGATGAACCTGCGCACTGTCATGAGATTAATACCGAAGAAGTAGTGGAAAAACCCTGGTTTCATGAAATCAAAAGGTACCTCCAGACTAGAGAATATCCTGAAGAAGCAAAAGTCAATGACAAAAAGTTCTTAAGGAGATTTGCTGCCTAGTTCTTCCTAAGCAATGGCATCCTTTATAAGCGCAGCCATGATTGTGTTCTCCTTCGTTGTGTGGACAAAGCTGAAGCAGAGTTGATCATGACTGAGATACACAGTGGCACATTTGGCACCCACTCGAGCGGACATACGATGGCTAAGAAGATTCTAAGGGCAGGCTACTACTGGTCTACCATGGAAGCTGATTGTCACCAATATTCCCATACCTGCCACAAGTGCCAAGTCTACACCGACAAGGTACATATTCCTCGTGTTCCTCTCAACCTTCTGACAGCTCCTTGGCCATTCGCAATGTGGGGCGTTGACATGATTGGAGAGATCAAGCCCACGGCATCCAATGGACATCGCTTCATCTTGGTGGCAATTGATTATTTTACCAAGTGGATCGAAGCAGCTTCCTTTGCCTCAGTTACAAAGAATGTGGTTGCCCGCTTTATCAAGCAGAACCTCATATGCCGGTACGGTTTCCTCGACAGGATCATCACAGACAACGGTACAAATTTGAACAATACTATGATCACCGCTCTATGCGAACAGTTCAAGATTTATCATCACAATTCATCTCCCTACCGGCCGAAGATGAACGGTGTTGTTGAAGCCGCGAACAAAAATATTAAGAAGATCATTTAAAAGATGACAGTCACCTACAAGGACTGGCATGAAATGTTACCGTTTGCTCTACATGGATATCGTACCACGACATGTACTTCAACAGGGGCAACCCCATTTTCTTTAGTATATGGCATGGAAGCTGTACTACCCATGGAAGTTCAGATTCCTTCCTTAAGTATTATGAAGGACGCTGGTTTGAGCGAAGACGATTAGATTCAGACCCGACTTGATCAACTTAACTTGATCGATGAGAAGCGACTTACCGCTGTTTGTCATGGTCAGACGTATCGAAAACGAATGATCAAGGCTTTCAACAAAAAGGTTAGGCGTCAGGTATATCAAGTCGGAGATCTCGTAATCAAGCGGATCATCTTACCGCAAAATGATCCCAGGGGCAAGTGGACTCCTACTTACGAAGGACCATTTATGATCAAGAGCATCTTTTCTAGCAGGGCAATGATTCTGACCACCATGGATAGCAACGACTTGCCGCACCCTGCGAACGCAGACATAGTCAAAAGATACTACGCATAAAACGACTCGACAAGTTGAAAACCCGAAAGGGAAACTTGTGCAAAAATGGGCATCCCGGTGAATCTAAAACCCGAAAGGGAGGTTCAGGCAAAAATTAGGGATAAAACAAAAAAATATGTACACCCGGAAAGTTGAAAACCCAAAAGGGCGACTTGGGCAAAAAGGGTTTTTCCTGGTGGATCGAAAATCCGAAAGGGCGGTCCAGGCAAAAGTTAGGGAATTAAAGCTTATGACTATGTCTTGTCGGATCACTTCAAGAACATTCGCTTCACCAACAAGCTCCAAGCTTCTGATCAATCCAGTCATCGGTGGACGAAGCGGCGAACGGACAGAATATTCAGAGTTATGAAGGCTATACCAGAATGGGAACCCCATGGAATTGTTACACATAGCCATCTTTATTTTGTATAAAATTTTGCAATTTTTACGACAACATTCTCTTACTAGGATGTCTGTCTCCTTTGTACAAAAATACTTACAAAAAGTTTAATACAAGTATACTTCAAAGTGCAGAAAAATTGCTTGCCTTTCTTTTTCCTTTCTACACTTATGTTTTATTTGAAAACGTCCAATGTTTTGTTAAATAGGCATATGCATTTGAATATAATCATTGTTTACAAATAAAACAAATTCAAAAAGGATAATTACTGGTAAGTTGAAGGAGTAGGAAGAAATCTTCATGCCATTCCAGAAGAAATTCCCTACGGTACATCATTCGGATCCTCAACAAGGATAAATATGGAGTATATTTCCTCAGCTGAGTTAATTTTAAAAATTTCCATCAGAGTTAAACTTCGAGATCCCCAGTAGAGCCCGAAAACCCTAAAAAAAAAATCCTATCCCTAGCGGAGCCAGAATAGTGAACATTCTCCCCACAGAGTTATTTCCCAGTAGATTGAAGATTCTCAGTCGCATTTCTCCAGCAGAAGTCTCCCAGGATTTAGCTTCCCAGTAGAGATTTTCAAAGTTTTCCTTATTCCCCCAAGCAGTCAGCAGTCAGCAAGGATTTCTCATCTTCAAATATTTTTTGGAATCCCCAGCTTTGGTCAAGGATTTAATTTCCCCGACAGCAATCAAAGATTTCATTATCTCCAGTTATCAAGGATTTATTTTCCTCAGCAAGACAGTTACTCAGCTTACATGCATAACCATTACATTCATATATCATAAACATGGATTACAATTTATTGCATCATACATATCATACAATATAACTTCGTGTCTTAGCTAACGTTTTACCCTTTTCAGGATAAGATTAAAAAGCTATCATTAACAATTATTCAGATACAGTATGGATACACCCCAGACACGGCAGTCATTCTATTACTCATTCAGAACTTCAAAGTTAAAATACAGTACAGATACACCCCAGACACGGTGGTCATTCTACTACTCATTCAGACTTCAGCAATCAGATACAGACTAGATACGCTCCAGACACGGCAGCCATTCTATCTCTCATTCAGATTCAACCATCAACTACAAGTTCAGATACGCTCCAAACAAGGACGTCATTCTGGCCTTTACGCCAGCAGTTTGATCCCCCCAGTGCAGTCGCCACAGAGGTCTTTCTGTTACTTATTTAGATCCCAGTTACAATACGGATACACCCCAGACACGACGGTCATTCCACTACTCATACAGATCTCAACTTCAGATATAGTCCAGATACGCTCCAGACATGGTTGCCATTCTGTCACTCACTCATAGTTTATCCCCATCACACAGTTGCTCCATACGCAGATGTTTCTCTATTACCTAGATACAATACAAATACACTCCAGACACGACAGTCATTCTGATATTCAAATACAGTTACAGCTCAGATACACGCCAAACACGGACGCCATTCTTTTTCTCATACAAACTCATCCTCCAGATACTGTTCAATGGCATTCCAGACACGGATACCATTTTGATGCTCATTCTTCTGACCTACAGCATTGCAATTCAACAAAGGTTCTCGGATGGCATCTTTAAGCCCATCTCCAGCAAGATTCTACCATCTCCAAATGGCATCTTTAAGCCCATTTACTCAGCTATATTTTGACGAGTGCAAATTTACGGGCACTCTAGTGTCGAATCCTCTTTTACCTTCGAGCCGCGAAAGGAAAACTTGCCAATCTAACTCTTCAGGTTCAAGAAGATTGAACAGGGGCAACTGTTGTACCCCAAAATTTTCTCTCTCATTTCACCAACATTTTCTCATCTCAAGACTCTTGGAACTCAAGATCAAGCTAGGGTTTGCTCTACTCAAGACACCTCTTTGCACTGTTGACCTGAATTAGGGTTTGAGTTTGCATAGGGATATTTTGACCTACAATGCCCAAAGTGACTTTTATACTCCTTGTTGGACCCACAAGTTTGTCCATACCAAGTTTCAATCCTTGATTCAAATTTTTGCCCAGTCAATTAGACAATTGACCTAAAAATCAATTGTATTGGGGAAAAAGTCAACTATGGCCAATTGACAGTAAAACCTCATGAAATTTGACCCATATCAACATTATGAACTCATATGAACCATTTGATCAAGTTTGGATCACAATTCCACAAGAAATTTGATCAGATCACCAAAAGGGCAAAATGGTCATTTTTAGGGTTTTGATTGCACAAAGGCAATTTTTGACTGTTTGACCTAGCCAATGGAAAATAAAGCTCACCCATGAACTCAAGGACTCAATGACATTGTCTTGACCCAATCAATAAGTTCAAAAGATCTCAAATGCATAGGATTGACAAATGAATTTTTCAGTCAACTGATCAAAATTTGATTGTACACTGAAAAGTCAAACTTTGACTTTTTGGTCAAAATCAAGTGCCAAGAGTTATTTTTAATCAATACATGTCAAATTATGAAACTTGTTCATCAAGAAACCAAAAAATACAAATTAGGGTTTAAAATGGAAAATTTTCATAACTTAGAAGTTTTCTAAGTTATGAAATTTTCTTATTTTTTCCTAACTTTGTCCCATTTTTTCACCAAGATGAAAATGGATTCAAACAAAACTTGCAACATGAAAGTTGTAGTCCATCACAAATTTTAAAAATTTGATTCACAAAGTTTTCTCAAAATAAGCTTGTATCTCAATTTATGATTTTTGGAACAAGGGTACCTAAAACTTTTAGCTTAGAGAAAATTTGCCCTAATCTAGGCAGGATTTTGACCCATCTTCTTGGCCATTTTTCACATAGTTACACTTGGATTTTCAAGTTGAATTTCAAAGATGGATTATATTACATGTTCCAAGATTTCCAAATTTTCCAAGAACTCCTCAAACACCCTTGTGTTTAGAGATAATCGAATGCTTGAAGTTGGCAAAAACTCACTTTTTGTCTATGGCCAATACATGTTCATACCAATTTGCAAATCTGATCTAGCTAGCTTGGTTCACAATTACAGGCCTCAAAACCAGTTATTACTACATAATTTAATGTATATCCATTTAGTTAAGGTATTGTCTTGGTCATTAGGGCATTGTACACAAGATTAAGCCCTAAATGGTAAAAGGTATGTTGCCATTTTTGTAAAAAGTTACTTTATGTCAAAACACTAAGCATTGAGCCTTGAACAAAATCCATGAATTAGAGGGGCCAAGAGTGTTGTGTGCAGGGTGATAGGAGGGCCTGTACAAGGCTATAACATCACTTACATTCTTTTGCTTCAAAAAAAGAAAGGTTGCAAATCATATGCTATCACACACATCTGTTAAGACCAACTTACAAAAACATTGTAGACAAGTTTGATACCTCCCAACAAGCCAGAAACACGACCCTTCTGCCTCCCAAACCTCCTTGTACACAAAATCCCTGTTTTGGTTCAAAATAGGGCAAGTTCTGCAAACTTCAAGCCATAACCAAATTCCATCGTGCGTTTTGTACAAAGATACTTCAAACACCTTCCAACCAACACATCTAAGCTATCCAGATCATCCATTGCTAGCTGTAACACCTCTAACACACATTGCATTTTTTTCAAAGCTTTGCAGGTTGAGTTCTCTGGCACGATTCAAGCTATTTCAAAACAAGCCAAGCATTGGAAAAGCTTCCTTGGACCTCAGGCAAGCTCAAAAGAAGCTCAAACACCATTGAAGGTTGCCACATTTTCCAACTCGAACTCAACTGAAACAGGTATTTCATGGACTTCTATCTCTCTATTTAGGAATAGTTAGGCTTAGGTTTGTGAATGAAATATGTTGTACTCATAGCCCTGAAGCCATACATATGCTTAGTTTTCATTTACATTAATCGTGCTAGGAGAATTTCATCCATGAACTTTCTGAAAAAACTAGGTTAGAAATTAGGGCCAGAGAAATTCTCTCTGGTCTTTGAGAGTTATTCCAAGTTTTTTATATGGTTGATTTCGTTGTTTAATGCTCTACAATGTTCATGTTATGAGTTTTGTCAAAAAATCAAAGAATCAGGAGTTACAGTTTTGTACATAGCACGCGCACAGGTTTGTTCAAAGGAAGAAGAAGAAGTGGATTCTGGGCTGGGCCTGGTTTCCTTTGCTTTTGACACCCCTTTATTCAGTTTGCACCCCCTGGCCCATTTTTTTGAATATTTATCATTTTGACATTTTTATTTTTTATTCAGACTTTATTATTTTTTGTCCAAATATAAAAAATGCCAAAAAATTATTTTCTGTATTTTTCATATTTATTTTATATTTATTTTTATTTTACTAGTATAAATAGGTAAATAAACTATTTTCTTTTTTATTAAAACACAAAAATAATATAAAAAATATACTTATCTTCACTTATTATTTTTATTTATACTTGAAAATATTTTCTTGAATATACACATTTTTTTTTGTAAATAATTAATTCATATTTTTATATTTAATATATTCAATATATATATATATATATATATATATATATATATATATATATATATATATATATATATATATATATATATATATATATATATATATATATATATATATATATATATATATATATATATATATATATATATATATATATATATATATATATATATATATATATATATATATATATATATATATATATATATATATATATATATATATATATATATATATATATATATATATATATATATATATATATATATATATATATATATATATATATATATATATATATATATATATATATATATATATATATATATATATATATATATATATATATATATATATATATATATATATATATACTTTATTTTATTAAATAATTAGGACAAAAATACAAAAATTACATTTTCATTTTTATTAATATTTTGCACTGAAAATATCATTTTTACAATATACTTTTATTTTTTGTATAAATTAATATATTATTGTATATAATTAATAAATATTACTATTTATTCAAGAATTAGGGTTTTTGCCCTAAAATGCAAAAATAATTAAAATTGACTTTTTATTTATTTATTTTTTACTTCACATTGAAAAATACTTTTTTACATACATAAAAATCTTTTAGCATAATACATTTTATTTGATATTTATTTAGTTGTGTTTATTTAAATATTAAATATTGCCTATATATTCGATTTGGTTGTAATAACTTAGAATTTAAATTCTTGTCAAATACCCCCAATTCAAACTTGTACCCCCTCCCTATATCATGTTGTAATAGTGTAGCATTTAAATTCTCGCACATTTAAAAGCTTCCAAATATGCCATGCTTAGACCTAGAGTTTGTATGCAAAATAAAATCAACAACTAGCTTGACTTAATCAAAGATAAACATGCATGAAAAACAAATACAATGCACACTTGCACCCCTAGGGTTTCAATCCACTTGTTGCCTTCAAAAATGGGCGGGCCATGATTGCATGTCAAGTACTTTGGCAAAACAAAAACAAACAAAAAGATCATAGTCCCTTGATGACGCTATCTGAGTTGCCTAAACAAAATGATCAAGTACCTCAAAAAAATTGCCAAAAATACTTGACACAATTGCTATCACGGTCTATACGATGACCCGCGCATGTCCCGTTTAACATCCTAACACAAGGTTGTTCACCAAATACAATGGTGAAGCAACACCGTTAAAAGGGTTAAAAACATAAGAAAGATCTTTGAGTAAAATAGGGTAGATAACTCTTAGTTACTTGATCAAACTTGCAAAAACATCTTTGCTATCTTCAAAACACACTTCACCATACAATTTCAAAACCCTACTTTCAAACATTGGAAACTTTTCAAAAGAAAAAAACATCTTTGTATACATTCAAACAAGAATCATTACAAAGGTTGCCACAACGATGACCTCTTTTCAAAACATCTTTCAAAACCACACACAAAGCACCATTTTAAACAATTGAAAATGCAAAGCAAGTGATCTAAGCAAGTAACTAAGAGCCCATGGATAACCATGGATAGAAAGGGTGCTAATACCTTCTCTTTCTATAATCTACTCCCCGAACCCAAGAAAACATCTCAAAGGTCTTTCCTGTGCTTTTTGACCTTTCCTTAGGATAAAATAAAAAGTCGGTGGCGACTCTTACTAAACCGAAACATTTGCGAACACAAAACGCAAAATCCCAAGTCATTTCTCCTACCGTATCACAGTTGCAGATAGCAAGAGTTGCCACCGACTTTTCTTTTATCCAATAAGGAAAGGTTGAAAAGAACAGGAAAGACCTTTCGAGATTATTTCTTGAGTTCGGGGGGTAGGTTATGAAAAGGGAAGGCATTAGCACCCTTTTCATCCGTATTTATCTACGGGATCTTAGTTGCTTGTTAGATCACTTGCTTTTGTTTGAAAATGTGCTTGTGGTGTGGGTTTTGAATGTATTTTGAAAACATCTTTGTAATGGTTCTCGTTTCTATAAGAACGCGTACAAAGTGTTGTTTGGAAAATAGTTCAAAGAAGTGTTTGTGGAATGTGTTTTTGAAAGTGATTTTGAAAAGGCGCCTTTGTAATGGTTCTCGTTTCTATAAGAACGCGTACGAAGTGTTTGTCTTTTGAAAATTTTTCAAAATGAAAGTGTTGGTGTATAAAATGTTTTTGTTGTGAGAAAGCGAGCAACTAGGAGCAACCTACCTACTCAAAAGGTCTTAAACGTTCTTTTCCTCTTCCTTTAGATGTTGCTATCTTACCATTTATTTAGTAAGAAGCCCCATCATTGGATGTGAATGGACGGTCATGGGACATTTGTATAGTCATAGAAGGAAACCTATGGGATATTTTAGCAATGTCGTTTAAGGACTAGATCGTTTACCAAAGACAACATTGAGGGTCATCGAGGGACTACAATCTTTTATCGAGGGTCTTAGCTAAAACTCCCATATTCGAGGGACATGACTATTTTTAAGAAGAAACAAGTGAGATTACCCTAAGGGTGCACGTGTGAATGGTGTGTTTGATTTACATGCATTTAGTCTTTGATTAGGGGTTATCTATTTGTTGTTTTTATCTTGCCATGCATACCCTATTTTACTAGAAATCATATAAAATGCAGAAAGATAAAATACTACACTATTACAACCATATTGAATTGCATGAAAATATAAAGGAAAAAATAAAATAAAAGCAAGAAAAATGGGTCTTTCGATTTAGGCAGAAAACCCTTCCATTCTTCACTTTCTGGCTCTCTTTGATTTGGCCTGAAAGGGGTGAATGCGTGACTTTCGACTGAGGCCTGAGGGTCAGCATGTTGTGCCTTTCGACTGGGCCTGGAATCAATGTAAGATGCAATCTGCCTTTCTTCCTCCTTCGGCTGGGGGTTGAAAGCAGTGAGGGAATGCCTTTCGTCTGGGCCTGGAAGTCAATATGGTGTGCCTTCTGGCTGCCTCTTTCGTTTGACCCGAAGGTTAGTGTGGAATCCACAAGCTTCATTTCCTACTTCCTGTTTACTGTTTATTTCGTTTGAGTTTTGAATAGCAACATGGCCTAATGCCATGCTAGCATCATCTTGGGACCAGATTAGTTCTTAAAGCATGTTTAACTATACAAGGAGCAAAAATCAAGAAGGCTGTTAACCATGAAACATATTAAAAGGGTGGAAACAAAAATAAGAACAATAGTATGTATGTGTTTGAAACGGAAAGGAAATTTATTTACATGTTATGCTGGAAACGAAGGATCCAAGGTTAAGAATGACTTACTTTGCTTAAGGCTAGAGCATGTGTTGGACTTTGACTGGTTGCCTTGAGTGTTCCTAGATTCGAAGGGAATGAGCAAGGGTAGCGTCTCTACTGCTGGATTCGAAAGATAAGAACAAGTCAAGTGTCTTTCTTACTGGATTCGAAGGGTAACAAGGTGTAGGTATGTTTTATATTTGAAGGGGATAAGTGTTTGGATTTTAGGTTTATGTTTGATAAGTGTTTAAGTTTTTGAGATCTTTATGGTGTTTGAGAGATTTTTGAAGATTCGTTCCTCTGGCCCCAAAAAGATCTCCACAAACATGTGTTGGAGCCTCTTATTTATAGGCAAGGTTGCCTTAAGCTTTTAGAAGGAAAATAAAAGGTTTGAACAAATTGAGTAACCTGCTCTTTGTAGCTTTCGAGAGACAGTGCCTTGTATGCTATTTTGGTGCAAGAATGGGGCTGTGTTTCAGGACTATTGTGCAGCAGTTTTGGCCAGTGTACTAGGCCTGAACTTGGCAGCAAGCATCTTTGAATATGTCACCCTTTCATTTTGAACCTTCTTTTACCAGACTCTTCTCCCAACAATATTATTTGATTTTCCTCCAACAAGTGACTTTCGAATGAGTCACTTTTGTGCATCCTTCAAAAGAGCCAAAAGTGTGACCCTTGGATGGGTCACCAAAACATATCCTTCAAATGGGATTCCCAGAGTTGAGTTCGAAATATGTTGATTCGAAGGGAATCAAAGTTACAAACGAAACCTTGTGAAGGTGGTTGTGATACGGTGGAAGAAATGACTTGGGTGTTTTACGCTTCGTCGCAAATGTTGTAGTTTAGCAAGAGTCGCGACCGACCTTTCTTTTATCCAAAAGGAAAGGCTGAAAAGAACAGGAAAGACCTTTGAGATTATTTCTTGAGTTCGGGGGTAGATTATGAAAAGGGAAGGTATTAGCACCCTTTTCATCCATAGCTTTATATGGGCTCTTAGTTGCTTGCTAGATCACTTGCTTTTGTTTGAAAATGTGCTTTGTGGTGTTTGTTGAAAGTATTTTGAAAAGGCTTCTTTGTTTAGGCAAACTTTGTAATAGTACTCGTTCGTAAGAACGTATACAAAGTGTTGGACTTTTGAAAATATTCCATGTTTGGAAAATGTTTTGAAAGCATTTGTTTCAAAAGTATTTGGTGTTTGTTTTGAAAATAAGCAAGGATGTTTGTTTTTGAAAATGAGCAAGCAACTAGAAACAATCTACCTGCTCAAACGTCTTTGTTCATTTCTTCCTTCCTTTTGATATTGCTATGTTACCATTGATTTGGTAAGAAGCCTTATCTTTGGATGTAAAGGGACTGGCGTGGGTAATCGTATAGTAATGATAGCAATGTTGTGAGATATCTTAGCATTTCTCTTTGAGGGACTAGGATCATTTTGGAAGGAAACATTTGTAGCGTCATCGAGGGACTATGATCTTGTATTTTTTATTTGTTTTTGCTAAGACATCCCACATGCATAACATGACCATTTTTGTAAGGCAACATGTGGAATTACCCTAAGGGTGCATGTGTGAATAGTGTGTTTGAATTGCATGCATCGTTTATCTTTGATTTAGAATTATATACTTGTTGATTTTATCTTTCCATACAAACCCTAATTACTATCATTTATATGAAAGAAATAAATTACGGAAAGTAAAATTACTACGTTATTACATCATTAGGGGGATGGGGTATACAAATTTACAAATGGGGATTGCAAGAAATTAAACCTAATTATCTATTACAACCATATTGAATATCGAATAATGTACAAGAAATGAAAGCATGATATACAAGGGTATGAATGGAAAAGAAAAGGATTTTGTTTGGGTTTTGTCAATAGAAGAAATAAGTTTTCTCAAGAAAATATTTTTTTGTCTTTTGAATTTTTAAAGAAATAAAGTAATGTGATGTATAAAAATATTTTTAGTGTTTTCGATTATTAAAGATAAAATGATGATAAAAATAATAAGGGAAAAGAATCAGAATCAGCGCGTTGCTGAAGTAAGAAGCTCTGACTCTGGTGCACTGTAAGCCAGAAGGAAAATGTTAGTAGGAAAAAAAAGGACAGTCAGAAGTTCTGAGTTCGGGTGCATTAAAGTTTTGAGGTTGCTGGGTATTAGAGAAATCTTGGAAATTCTGATGATGGATAAATAAGTGCCAATGTTGTTGGATGGGAATGTCTAGAAGTTTTGGTCCAGGATCAATGTTTTGATAAGCAATTAAAGGGATTGATCTAGAAGTTCTAGTATAATTAATGGGGTAAAAAGTCGGGAAATAAAAAATAAATAAATAAAAAGTTGTTTCTGGGGCTAGAACTCAAGACCCTTAACACTAATTTCTTATGCACAAGCTATCTACCACTGGGGTGGATATACATTTGAGATCAGAAGCAAAAACATAAGCATATATCACAAAGTAAACTTTGATGATGAACTCCATCTCTTTCTCTATGCTAATCAGAACATCTACAACTTAGTCATTTCTCAACAGAACAGAAAACACAAACATATCAATTATGGCAGGTTTCCATCATGGTTTCAGAAACATAAAAAAATGTGAAGACTGTAAATTAGAAACAAGCATGTATCTGTTAATCCTAATTTCCTTAAGAAGTTCTAAACTGATATTCTCCCTACTTAGGCAGAAGAAAAAACATGAAACCTCAGAATATATACAACATCAGAATCAGGATGTCTACATTGTATTTGGACATTCAAGTTTAACAATGCCTAAGTGATATGATGAGAGTCAGCAGAAGCTTACCTTGCAGCTGGAAAAGGTCCTGTGAACCAGGTCCTGGTTTTGACTGCTTGTAATGTTCTGATCAGCTTCCTCACGTGCTCAGCAGACTAGAACAACCTTTAACTTGGGCTATGAATGGCTGGAAAATTCTGGAACAGCCAAGAAGCAAAGTTCTGACTTTTTAAGGTAGAGATTGATGGAGAACGTGTTACAGTCTGAAAACAGAAGTTAGGATGGCTTCTAAATGTATATCAGAAGCTGTGTGGATGATTTGGTCAAGAAACACTTTAGGGAAATTGGAGTTTGAATGCAAGAATAAAAAACTAGTAGGTTTTGTATTTGTGTTTGTAGTTTCGGATTCCTGGAATTTTTAGCAAGGTTTTAAAGCTTTTCTTTTCAATTTTTCGACCTCTTTACAGTTACCAATGAAGTGCAATTTATAGGCAAGGATCTTGTAGCTTGCAGAAGTCAAGAGTACAACCATCATGCTAGGGCGTTAACTTGTTCTTGAAGTAAGATAAACAATTATGGTGGTTAGCAGCTTTTAGTCGTGCCTAAGCTGGATTGTAAGCATGAATTAAGGAAACTTACCCTCATAGGCAAAATCAAAGCATGGGCCCAACATAAACTTGTGCAAAAGTTTGATTTTCAAAGACAGCAAAAGTACTTTTATCTCACACGTGGGGAAATCCTTTGGATAAAAACTCAAAAGTGGTTGTGAGCATTAAATGATGATGAGATTTATCAAACTAAAAATCTTTCAATATGAGATTATGCATCATAGCTTCATTCTGGGTCAGAAGTTCAGCATCAGCGTAACATAGAATAAACATCCAACTTCTGATCTTCGATTCTCTTTGCTCCAACATGTTCTGAGTGAGTTCTCAGACTTTCCAAAAAGCTTGTAACACGCTTTGTAGACCCTCTTTAAATTACTCTTGTAAATTTTGATTGGACCTTGGTGAAAACTGGTCTAAAAGTTCTAGCCAAATCCTGTTTTGGAAATGTCCAGAATTTACTAAATGTTTTAGTTTTAATAACGTGCCTTTGAAGATGTATAACTTGAAATCCCAGCATTTCTATAAGAAGTTTTGTTCTGTAATGTTTTAGATCTCGTTGAGGTCTACAACTCTTGTGCTAGAAGTTCTTCTAGAATCAACTTGCATCATGGTGGAAATCTGTCCAGAAGTTCTGAATTTATCATATTTCTTAAACACTTAGAAATATTTCTAAGTATTTAGAATTTTGACGTTTTCAACATAACCTTGACTTTTGATTTTCTTAATGAAACAAACTTCATGTTCGAATATGTCTTAATGAAATATGATTCTTGGAACTTGATTTTGATCCAAAAGTCAAAGTTTGACTTTTCAGTGTATAATTGACCATTTTGCCCTTGTGTCAATTCCAAACCCAAGTTGATGTATTAGTGCTGCAAACTGGATGTCATGGGAGATCTTGGGAGGAAATTCCTGAGAGAGCAAATTTTGGGGTTCAACAGCTGCCCCTATTCAATCTTCTTAAACCTGAAGAGTTAGACTGGTGGATCTGCCATTCATGACTTGAAGGTGGAAGATGATTGAACACTAGAGTGCCCAGAAGTTTGCACTCGAAGATGTATTGAGAATGGGCTTATAGATTCCATTTGGAGGAATGATGGTAAATACTGGAGGAAGTATCAGCATAAATCTTTGGTCGATTTATACTAAAACTTGATGTCTTACCTGTGGAAAAAGGGTTAGTTAAATACAGATGTATGCATAATATTCACAAGATGAATGAGATTATGCTAAATGTATTTCGTATGTATATGTTATGATGTATGAATGTGAGATGCATGTTTGTCCGGGAAAATAAATCCCTGACTACAGCTGAGGAGTTCCTGGGAAGTTGAATCCCGGATTGCTGTGGAGGATGAAGAATATAGATATCTTCAAACTTGGTTGAAAGAATGCTTACTTTAGGGAATACCTTTTGAATGTTAGTTGTTACCTGGTCGGGTCCAGGCTTCACAACTATTTGCTGATGATGAGGAAGTCAATTGCTATCTGGTCGGATCCAGGCTTCACGGTAACTTACTGGGGAAGAATAAATTAACTGTTATCTGGTCGGATTCTAGTCTTCGTAGAAAATTTCTTGAAATTGAACTGTTATCTGGTCGGATCCAGGCTTCGCAGATTTCTTGAAGTGGTAACTACTATCTGGTCGGGTCCAGGCTTCTTAGTTTTGAAAAGTTATACTAATATCTGGTCGGGTCCAGGCTTCATAGTGTCTTGCTGGGGATTGTAGCTAGTTGTTATCTGGTCGGGCTCCAGGCTTCACAATAACTTGATTGAAAAGATGAAATTGAAAACAGATATCTGGTCGGATCCAGGCTTCATGGATTTTGAGGTGGATGAAGTTAATTTCTATCTGGTCAGGTCCAGGCTTTGCAATAAACTTATTTGAAGAGCTAGGGTTGAACTGATATCTGGTCGGGTCCAGGCTTTACAATAACCTGCTTGGAACTTAGTTGTTATCTAGTCGGATTTCAGGTTTCACAACGAACTTCTGAGGGGAATTGCTATTCGGTCGGACCCAGGCTTCACAATAACTTACTTGAAAAGATGAAGTTGAAAACTGATATTTGGTCGGATCCAAGCTTCACAGTAACTTGTTGGGGGTAGAGGCAAACTCTACTGGGGAAAAGAAGTTAAACCCTAGTCTGGTTGAGTCCAGGTTCTTCAATATCTCGGAGAGTTGAACTATTATCTGATTGGGTCCATGTTTCATAGTATCTTGAGAATTGACTATTATCTGGTAGGTTCCAGACTTCATAGTAGCTTGAGAGTTGTACTAATATCTGGTCAGACCCAGTCTTCATAGTATCATGTGGAGATAATAAAGGTCTTGTTGACGACTTTACTGGATATTAGGGGTTGTGGCCATATGATTTGTAATAGTCTGAAAGGCAAACTCAAGTTGGAGAGTGTAGACTAGTTGGGGAAGACAGACTCAGCTGGGGAAGATAGACTATGCCGGGGGAATTTTGCTGTTCGTTGATTGTTGTATGTTGTATGTTGTTTGTTAGGGGAAATAAACCACGTTGGGGAAATAAGCCATGTTGATGAATACTTGATGAACTACTGACAAGGTGAGTTCTTTTAGAAAGAGATCCACAAGGCTTCTTCTTGTAGGATCACCTTAGCTGGGGAGAGAGCTGTCAAGAGATTGAGACTCTGGTTGGAGATCAACCTATGCAAAGAAACTTCATGGGTAACTTTGTTGAGGATTGGTTTATCTTAGTCGTCCTTGTGGGGATAAAACTAATGAAATAACTCTGGGGGGATATTCCAATATACATTAAAGAGATGCTTGCTGCTGCTTAGCAGGACATATGTGCCAAATAGTTTTAATTATGTTCACGTGCATATATTCGTTCAATTTTATTCATTGGAAAACTTTGCATTCAAAACAAAACAGGAAGTTTGCACTTTAAAGTATATATGTATTGATATTTTGCCCATGAATAGGCGTTTTTGTATAAAGGTACGGGGATCTTACTAAGAGGAAATCATCGAAAGGAAAACAAAATTGAAAACAAAACAAATATCCATGTCGAAATGATCTCATTGCATTCCAACTCTACTATTGCCCCAATGTCTTCGAATGCCCCTTGCCGTTGACAGAAGTTGGTTGGATTGATCTTGGACCGTTTGAACTCAAACCTTGGTAATAAAGTTGACTGTGGTGATTCCACGGGACATAGTCATACGCTTTCAATCCTTAATTTTTTTCCTGGACCACCCTTTTAGGTTTTTAGCCCACCAGGATACCCATTTTTGCCTAAGTCGCCCTTTCGGGTTTTCAACTTGCCGGGTGTACAATCTTTTACATATATCCCTAATTTTTCCTAAACCTTTTGGTTTGCCTGGATGCCCTTATCTTGCCCAGGTGTGTCAACCTAGCGGGTCTCTTATGCGTAGTATTTTTTAACTATGTCTGCGTTCACAGGATACGGGAAGTCCTTACCGTCCATGGTAGTCAGCATCATGGCACCACCAGAGAACACTCTCTTGACAACAAATGGCCCTTCGTAAGTGGGAGTCCATTTTCCTCTAGGGTCGCCTTGTGGTAGAATGATGCGCTTTATCACCAAGTCACCATCTTGATATACTCGAGGCTTAGTCTTTTTATTGAAAGCCTTGATCATATGTTTTTGGTACGTCTGACCATGACAAACAGCAGTCAGTCGCTTCTCATCGATCAAGTTCAACTAATCCAATCTAGTATGAATCCATTCGTCTTCGCCTAAGCCTGCCTCATTCATAATCCTTAGTGAGGGAATCTGAACTTCCATTGGTAAGACAGCTTTCATGTTATAGACCAAAGAAAAGGGAGTTGCCCCATTTGATGTTCTAGCTGAAGTGCGGTAGCTGTGAAGAGAAAACGGTAACATCTTATGCCAATCCTTGTATGTTACTACCATCTTCTGCACAATCTTCTTAATGTTTTTGTTGGCCGCTTCGACTACGTCAGTCATTTTAGGTCTATAGGGAGAAGAATTGTGATGCTTGATCTTGAACTGAGTGCAAAGTTCGATAATCATAGCATTGTTGAGGTTAGTCCCATTGTCGGTGATGATCCTTTCGGGGATACCATAGTGGCAGATGAGGTTATGTTTTATGAATCTTCCTACCACGTTCTCTTTGACTGAGGCAAATGAAGCGGCTTCGACCCATTTGGTGAAATAATCAATAGCGACCAGATGGAAGCAATGTTCGTTGGAAGCAGTGGGCTTAATCTTTCCAATCATGTCAATGCCCCACATTGAAAATGGCCACGGAGAGGTCATGACATTCAGAGGGATAGGAGGCACATGGACCTTGTCAGCATAGACTTGGCATTTGTGACAAGTTCTAGAGTGTTGATGGCAATCAGTCTCCATCGTTGACCAATAATTACCAGCTCGCAGGATTTTCTTGGCCATGGTATGTCCGCTTGAGTGAGTCCCAAAGAGACCATCGTTCATGTCTTCCATAATTTCCTTTGCCTCTTTCTTGTCCACACATCGGAGTAGAGTAGAATCATGGTTGCGTTTGTATAATATTATGTTACTTAGGAAGAATTTGGCTGAAAATCTTCGTAAGAACTTTCTGTCATTGATGGATGCTCCTTCAGGATACTCTTGTGCTTCAAGGTATCTCTTCACCTCATGGTACCATGGCTTTTTTGTATCAGTGTCAAGCTCACAGCAGTGCGCAGGTTCGTAGAATCTCTCGATTGTAATCATAGGAGCTCCGTTGCCCCATCTGACTTTGAACATAGAAGACATGGTTGCCAAGGCGTCAGCTAACTAATTTTTTCCCTAGGGAAGTGTTCAAAGGTGATCTCTTCGAAGTAGGGAACCAGGGATAGTACAAGTTCCTTTTAAGGGATGAGATTAGGGTGCTTAGTGCCCCAATCTACTTTTACTTGGATAATCACTAGAGCGGAATCCCCAAACACATTCAAATACTTGATCCTCAAATCAATGGCAGCGTTCATACCCAAAATGAACCCTTTGTACTCATCCATATTGTTTGTGCAATAGAAGCATAATCTGGCAGTGAAAGGAGTGTGGCAACCTTCGGGGGATATGATCACAGCTCCAATTCCGTTACCCAAAGCGTTGGAAGCCCCATTGAAGACCATAGTCCATCAAGATCCTTGTTCAGGTCCATCATACGGTCCAAGTTTCACACAGTCAGTCACTAGCATGATATTCTCATCAGGGAACTCGAAGTTCATAGACTGATAATCATCAACATCTTGATGGGCCAAATGATCTGCTAGTGTGCTTCCTTTGATGGCCTTTTGTGTTGTGTATTGAATGTCATGCTCAGTCAAGATCATTTTCCATCTTGCTATCCGTCCGGAGCGAGCATGTTTCTCGAAGATGTACTTGATTGGGTCCATCTTATAAATCAACAGAGTGATATAAGTCAACATATACTATCTTAGCCGGCGAGCAGCCCATGCCAGAGCGCAGTGAGTTTTCTCGAGTAGTGAATATTTGGTTTCACAGTCGGTAAACTTTTTGCTCAAGTAATAAATAGCATGCTCTTTTCGGCCAGACTCGTCATGTTGGCCCAAAACACACCCCATAAAACTCTCTAATACTGCCAAATACATGATCAAGGGTATTCCTTCAACTGGAGGCATGAGAATAAGAGGTTCTTGCAGATATTCTTTGATTTTGTCGAAGGCAGCTTGGAATTCATCATTCCATCTAACTACTTGATCTTTCTTTAAGAGTTTGAAGATTAGCTCACAAGTAGCAGTCAAGTTAGATATGAAGCGGGCGATGTAATTGAGACGACCCAAGAATCCTCTAACTTCCTTTTTAGAGTGGGGGACTGGCATTTCTTGGCATAAAAGTCATTTTTAAATATTACAGACAAAATGTTCTTGAATTAAAAGAAAGCAATAAACAAAAGATTACTCCTCAATGAAGGAGACAGGGACGAAGTCCTTTGCATAAAAATTCTTGAGCTCCATTGTAGTAGGATACACCCAATCTTCAAATGCACACTCGTCATCAGAATCACCTACAGCATTGACTTCGTGGCTTCTAATACGGAGAAGGGCCTTCTCCGCGTGAGCATGCCTCACTTCCTTCTGAGCCTTGACGGTGAAACCCAAACCAAACTTGTCTTCTTTGAATGTGATCTCGAGGAGTTGCCGCCAAGGATCACAACTTCCTTCTTCAACTACAGCACAAGCATCTTTAAATGAAACCATCTTCGACACGACCTTGACAGCTTTGGATACATCAGAGGAACATTTGGTAGCAGCAACCATCGGTGGCCCAACTTCAAAGGCTTGACACGGGGTCTCTATGAATTCTCCATCCATATCTACGTATTTGGAGGAGTTGAGGTGGCTTACCATGAACTCCTCCTTACCAGAGACAGTGAGAATTCTTCCGTTGACCGTATATTTGAGCTTTTGATAAAGAGTTAAGGTTACTTCCCCAGCTCCATGGATCCAAGGGCGACCCAACAAACAAGAATAGGCAGGATGGATATCCATGATGTAGAAGGTGGAGTTGAAGATTTGTGATCCCACCTTAATTGGAAGATCTACCTCTCTGTGAACTGTCCTTTTTGACCCGTTGAAAGCTCTCACAATCATATCACTTGGTTTTAAGACTAAACCTTCACAATCCAAACGGTCTAACGCCCCCTTGGGTAGCACGTTTAAAGAAGAACCATTGTCGACCAAAACATGTGCTAGGGTGGTCCCCTTGCACTCGACGGAAACATGTAGAGCTTTATTATGGTTCTTTCCAAGCGGTGTTAGATCGGCATCTGAGAATCCCAAACCATTATCAGTCGTCAAACTTGCCATGCAATTCTCAAACTGGTCAGTTGTGGTCTCGTGAGGGACATGAGCCTTCCTCAAGAATTTGATTAATGTCTGAGCATAAGCATCAGAATAGAGTAGCAAAGACAACATAGAAATCTTGAAAGGGGTTTTCCCCAACTGCTCCACAATCTTGAAATCGCTCCTTTTTATGATTTTTAAGATCTCATCCATTTCACGAGCGGAAGGTTATCCATAAGCAACATCCTTTGCGGGTATTTCTGTCTCAACAGGCTCAACAACCTTCTCCTTTCCCCTTGTATCAGTACTTGGCTTAGCAGCAGTGATGCGGACGGGTGCCTCTGTAACAACTGGTGGTGAGATGTTGGGTGAAAATATTCTCCTAGTTCGGGTTACCTTAATTGAGCCAGTTATATTACCAACATCATAAGCTTTGTCTTCTTCGATCCAAGCGTCTTATTTTATCCCATGGTAAAACACCTCAGGACTATAGTTCCATGGCACTGCCTTGTTAGAAGAGTAGGGAATTAGTCCAGGATTGGTAATTATTAGGGGAGAAACAGTTGGTTCATTTGAAATCCTGATAGGACCCTTGGAGGAGATCCTAAGAGGCTTGTTTGAGATGGTTATAATGGAGATATCTTCACATTTATTGGTCAAACTTTTGGCAAGCGGAGTCTTCTCAAATAGGATTTTGTGTCTATCCATCAGGTGTTGAATGCCTTCCTTTAGCCTTTCGTATCCATTGAGTTGTTTGGAACAACAAACACACTCCTTCACACATCCAGGAAAAATCTCGGCTTTCAACAGATTCTTTTTGATGATGTTCAATGGAGTAGTCAAGTCTTTGACAGAGGAAACAAAAATTATATCTTCAATAGCATTGACACCCTTGCCATAGTTTGGCATAGGTGCGGTGATTACATTCAGAGTTGGAGGAGGATCAAATTCAATGGTCTTGTTATCGATCAAGTCTTGGATTTTATTTTTCAGGGCCCAACATTGGTCAGTCTCATGTCGGGGGCTATTTGAGTGGTAAGCATATTTGGTGTTCGGATTATACTTTGGTGAAGAGGTATCTGGATTGGCCGGAGGATCATGCAATGTCACCAAATTAGCCTTTAGAAAATGTTGTAAGGCTTGAGATAGTGACATGCCTAACCTCGTGAATTGTCTTCTCGAAGTTTCAAACCGTTGGTGATTAGCAGATGGTCTTTGAGTAGAAGTTGGATTGGAGATTCGGACAACATTAACAGACTGGAGGTCATATTTCTTGGTACGGGCCCTTGCCCCGTGCACAACATTGATTTCCTTCTTTGCAGCAAAATGTTTCTTTACAGGATTGGAAGTGGAGGCAGATGCCATAGGAATCTTCCCGCTTCTGATGCCGCTTTCAACTCTTTCACGATTAAGATCAGTTCGGTGAAACCGGAAGAATAACAGCCAACCAATAAGTTAAAGAATGGACCAGATAAAGTGCCCATAAACATGTCAATGTGCTCCCTATCAGTCAAAGATAGTTGAACCCTACTGGAAAGGTCTCTCCACTTTTGTGTGTATTCTTTGAATCCTTCATTCTTCCCCATTGTCATATCTTGCAATTGAACTCTTATCGGTGCCAAGTTGGCATTATACTAGTATTGATGGTAAAAAGCGGTAGCTAAGTCTTCCCATGTATTGATATGGGAACCATCCAACTGGTAGAACCACTCTAGTTGCGTTCCGGCCAAGCTTTCTTGAAAAAAGAGAACCCAGATTTTCTTATCAGCAGTGTGCGGTTGTATCTTGTAAAGACTGGTATCTTGAATTTCTGGGGAATAACAACCCCAGAGATCAAACCCAAATCACCAAAATCTAAACCGGGGACGGCTTGGATATCAACGGCCTTCAACCTGTCTTCTAGTTGTTTGTACTTGACATTGATGGGAGGGTACTGCTCGTCAAAATAATCATCATCAGACGCTTGATCATTGATGCACCCAGCCTGGGTACTCCTAGCTTCACCAATCTGATTCTCATCTTCTTCAGATGATTCTTCCACTATAGGGATCTGACGGACTGACTCTTCGAACCTTCTACCCATGTTGACCAGAGCTTTTCTCTTGGGTTTCTTCTTAGCTTCCAGCAATGCCATCATATCTTGTTTCCCCTTGGCTAGGGCCAGTATAGTCTCTTGGAATTGGGAGTTTTGTGCCTGAAGGTCCTTCACAATTTTCTCTAGATCCATATTGCTGAAATAAACAATAGAAAGATAAGGAAACCTGTTGTGTGAAAACCTGTTATGTTATGATGCATGGAAGATGTATATGCAAATGATTTCAAGGATTTATGAAATTTAAATTTTGTATAGACAAAGCATGAACAAACGTCAAATTTCATTAATTAGTTCAAAATGACTACAACATGCCTCTTGGTCTTACAAAATAAGTCTCTAAGATAAAAAGACCGAGCGCATCCTCTTCGGTGCAATGTAGGCGTTTACGCTTTGCACTTCATGTAGCTGCTTTGTAAGCTCCAAGACCCTTTTCTCACTAGCATAGAATTGAGCTTCGAAGGTATCTCGTTCTTCCTTTAGCTGAATCCAACCCTTTTGCAATTCTTCAAGAGAAGTAGGCATGTCAGGATGGAGGACGGTGTAGGGGACATCTCCTTCAACCACAGGTTCCATGATAACTGGTAAGATGGAGGGATAAGGCATCACAAGTTTCTAAGCATGAGCTCATACCCACCTAAGGTAAGGCTTAAGGGGAATGGAATTCTTGTGTCCCAGCATCTTACTATCCACTTTGCTTACCATCCTCCAAGCTCGTATAAACCTCGAACGATAGCCTTGATCGTCGCTCTCGTAGTCGAATACCACTCCTTGGATGAGCATATCATACGGACCGTCCCTTAGGGAATAACTAAAATGTCGTAAGGCTATAAGCAAGGGTTGTAAGTGATACCTCCTCTAATTCCAATCAAAGGGACATTAGGGAATTCCCCATAACAGTCAATGATAGTAACATTCTCCAAGGATTAGGAACACCAATGAGTATTTGAATGTCTAAGCATCATCAACCTATGGGACCACCTCAAGCCTTGCTCGTTCTTCAACATAGACCGGGGAAGATGCGAAATAAACCATCTGGCCAAGAGAGGAGTGCAACACGTGAGGGCCCCTCTCTTCCTCATAGTGTGAGTGCAGAGAGAATGTAGGATATCTCCCAACAAAGTAGGCACTGGATTGAGAGACATGAAGATTTTGACAGCATTTACATCTATGAGTTGGTCAGGGTTTAGAAACAAAACCATCCCATAGATGAGAAGGACCGTGATTTCTTAAAAATCTTGTAAGTCCAACAAGTTCCAACAATCTTGAGCTTTCTCAAACAGGAACTTGGCTAAGAATCCTTTGACACCACTCATTGTTTCCCAATTAGTCGTGACATCAGATTGTTGTAAGTGTAGTGATCGGGCAATCTCTTCAGGTTTTGGATCTCTTTCCGTACCATTGAAGGGTAGTTGATTGAGAATGGGAATCATCAAGAGTTGGAAGAATTCTTCCATAGTGGGTACAAGCTGATAATCGGGAAAAGTGAAGCAATGGTATAGAGGATCAAAGAATTGGAAAAGCACCTTCATCATATTCTCATCAGTGCTAGAGGTGACCAAGTTTAGGAGGCGACCATGTATTTCGGTGAATTAAGAGTTCTCAGGGACCCTTGATGCTAAATCTTTGAGTTGAGAAGGAATCCTTACGAGGTTGACTTGAATGTTTTTCCTGCGGATAGAAGTCATGTCCTACAAAACAGAATAAAGATAAATCCCAATAATCTTGAAATGGTTAGTGAGTATGAGTATGATGTTATGATGTTTGTGATGTTATATACAAATAAACATAAACAGACAAGACAAACAAGTCCTTAGGTTTAGGCTTGCATGGAGTCTTATAGGTAAGTACCCTCTTTAAGTTTAGTTGGTTCAAACATGTCCTATAAATAGTAACCGGGTTCTAAGGGATCTCAATATCATCGATCTTTCTTGTTGGGCATGGTTTCAGCGCAAGCCTCTTTCACGGTGACCGAAATATCCCAAGAAGTCCGGTCTCAATTAGCGTAGTATCGAGTATCAACCAACTTCGAACTATACCAAAGACGGCTATCTCACTACTTCCTAATGGCCAAGTTGGTCAAGTAAAGGTTCCAAAGTCAGTTAGTTGTTCATGAAACCATACACCGGCCCCGTATTCTCCTTGACTATTCAAGGGCTACCGGTACCCACAAATGTGTCACAATAACGTAGCTATTGCTTAGACCATGTCGGTATACCCCGCATAGTTTCCACAATGTATTGCTACTTACCTATAAGGTATGCCAAATCCGGGTAGAGGATTAGAACAAGCCCAAACAAGGAACCAAAATGTAAAGCAAACAAATCAAACAATGAAAGCAAGTAAAGGTGGTCTAGCCCTAAGGTAACCCCACTTTTAAGTTTGTCCCCAGCAGAGTCGCCAGTTCTATGATATGGTGGGAGAACTGACTTTGGTGTTTTGTGCTTTATCGCAAATGTTGCAGTTTAGCAAGAGTCGCCACCGACTTTTCTTTTATCCAAAAGGAAAGGCTGAAAAGAACAGGAAATACCTTTGAGATTATTTCTTGAGTTTGGGGGGTAGATTATGAAAAGGGAAGGTATTAGCACCCTTTTCATCCATAGCTATCTATGGGCTCTTAGTTGTTTGCTAGATCACTTGCTTTTGTTTGAAAATGTGATTTGTGGTGTTTGTTGAAAGTATTTTGAAAAGGCGCCTTCATTTAGGCAAACTTTGTAATAGTTCTCGTTCGTAAGAACGTATACAAAGTGTTGGACTTTTGAAAATATTTCATGTTTGGAAAATGTTTTGAAAGAGTTTTTTTTAAAGTGTTTGGTGTTTGTTTTGAAAATAAGCAAGGATGTTTGTTTTTGAAAATGAGCAAGCAACTAGGAACAATCTACCTGCTCAAAGGTCTTTGTTCATTTCTTCCTTCCTTTTGATATTGCTATGTTACCATTAATTTAGTAAGAATCCTTATCTTTGGATGTAAAGAGACGGGTGTGGGTAATCGTATAGTCATGATAGCAACGTTGTGAGATATCTTAGCATTTCTCTTTGATGGACTAGGATCATTTTGGAAGGTAACATTTGTAGCATTATCGAGGGACTATGATCTTGTATTTTTGATTTGTTTTTGCTAAGACATCCCACATGCATAACATGACCATTTTTGTAAGGCAACATGTGGAATTACCCTAAGGGTGCATGTGTGAATAGTGTGTTTGACTTTCATGCATCATTTATCTTTGATTTAGAATTATCTACTTATTGATTTTATCTTTCCATACAAACCCTAATTACTAGCATTTATATGAAAGCAATAAATTTCAGAAAGTAAAATTACTACGCTATTACATCATTAGGGAAGGGGATGGGGTATACAAATTTACAAATGGGGATTGCAAGAAATTAAACCTAATTATCTATTACAATCATATTGAATATCGAATAATGTACAAGAAATGGAAGCATGATATACAAGGGTATGAATGGAAAAGAAAAGGATTTTGTCAAGAGAAGAAATAAGTTTGCTCAAGAAAATATAATTTTGTGTTTTGATTTTTTAAAGAAATAAAGTTTGTGATGTATAAAAATATTTTTAGTGTTTTTTATTATTAAAGATAAAATGATGATAACAATAATAAGGGGAAAGAATCAGAATCAACACGTTGCTGAAGTAAGAAGCTCTGACTCTGGTGCACTGTAAGTCAGAAGGAAAATGTTAGCAGGAAAAAAAAGGACGGTCAGAAGTTCTGAGTCCGGGTGCATTAAAGCTATGAGGTTGTTGGGTATTAGGGAAATCATGGAAATTTTGATGATAGGTAAATAAGAGCCAATACTGTTGGATGGGAATGTCTAGAAGTTTTGGTCCAGGATCAATGTTTTGATAAGCAATTAAAGGGATTGATCTAGAAGTTCTGGTCTAATTAATGGGGTAAAAAGTCAGGAAATAAACAATAAATTTATAAAAAAGTTGTTTCTGGGCTAGTACTCAAGACCCTTAACACTAATGTCTTATTCACATGCTATCTACCACTGGGTGGCTATACATCTGAGATCAGAAGCAAAAACATAAGCATATATCACAAAGTAAACTCTGATGATGAACTCCATCTCTTTCTCCATGCTAATCAGAACATCTGCAACTTAGTCATTTCTCAACAGAACAGAAAACACAAACATAACAATTATGGCAGGTTTCCATCATGGATTCAGAAACATATAAAAATGTCAAGACTATAAATTAGAAACAAGCATGTATCTGCTAATCCTAATTTCCTTAAGAAGTTATGAACTGATATTCTCCCTACCTAGGCAGAAAGAAAAAAAATGAAACCTCAGAATATGTACAACATCAGAACTAGGATGTCTACATTGTATTTTGGACATGCAAGTTTAACAATGCCTAAGTGATATGATGAGAGTCAGTAGAAGCTTACCTTGCAGTTGGAAAAGGTCCTGTGAATTGGGGCCTGGTTCTGACTGCTTGTAATGTTCTGATCAGCTTCCTCACGTGCTCAGCAGATTGAAACAACCTTTAACTTGGGCTATGAATGGATGGAAAATTCTAGAACATCCAAGAAGCAAAGTTCTGACTTTTTGAGGTAGAGATTGATGGAGAACATGTTACAGTCTGAAAACAGAAGTTAAGATGGATTCTAAATGTAAATCAGAAGTTGTATGGATGATTTGGTCAAGAAACGGTTGAGGGAAATTGGAGTTTGAATGCAAGAATCAAAAACTAGCAGGTTTTGTATTTGTGTTTGCAGTTTCGGATTCCTGGAATTTTTAGAAAGGTTTCAAAGCTTTTCTTTTCAATTTTTCGACTTCTTTACAGTTTCCAATGAAGTGAAATTTATAGGTACGGATCTTGTAGCTTGGAGAAGTCAAGAGTACAACCATCATGCTAGGGCACTGACTTGTTCTTGAAGCAAGTTAAACAAGTATGGTGGTTAGCAGCTTTTAGTCGTGCCTAAGCTGGATTTGTAAGCATGAATTAAGGAAAAGTACCCTCAGAGGCAAAAGTAAAGCATGGGACCAACATAAACTTGTGCAAAAGTTTGCTTTACAAGGACAGCAAAAGTACTTCTATCTCACACGTGGAGAAATCCTTTGGATAAAAACTCAAAAGTGGTTGTGAGCATTAAATGATGATGAGATTTATCAAACCAGAAATTCTACAATATGAGATTATGCATCATAGCTTAATTCTGGGTCAGAAGTTCAGCATCAGCGTAACATAGAATAAAAATCCAACTTCTGATCTTCGAATCTCTTTGCTCTAACATGTTCTGAGTGAGTTCTCAGACTTTCCAGAAAGCTTATAACATACTTTGTAGCCACTCTTTGAATTACTATTCCAAATTTTGATTGGACCTTTGTGAAAAATGGTCCAGAAGTTCTAGCCAAATCTGGTTTTGGAAAGGTCCAAAATTTACTGAATGTTTTAGTTTTAATAACGTGCCTTTGAAGATGTATAACTTGCAATCCCAGCATTTCTAGAAAAAGTTATGTTCTGCAATGTTTTAGATCTCGTTGAGGTCTATAACTCTTGTGCTAGAAGTTCTTCCAGAATCAACTTGCATCATGGTGGAAATCTGGCCATAAATTCTGAATTTATCATATTTCTTAAACACATAGAAAAATTTCTAAGTATTTAGAATTTTGACTTTTTCAACATAATCTTGAATTTTGATTTTCTTAATGAAACAAACTTCATGTTCCAATATGTCTTAATGAAATATGATTCTTGGAACTTGATTTTGATCCAAAAGTCAAAGTTTGACTTTTTTAGTGTGTAATTGACCATTTTGCCCTTGTGTCAATTCCAAACCCAAGTTGATGTATTAGTGCTGCAAACTGGATGTCATGGGAGATCTTAGGAGGAAATTCCTGAGAGGGAAAATTTTGGGGTACAACAGTGGTCTTGTCCAGTCGAAGGCTTGCCTGCCAAAGATCCATGTGGCCAAACGAAGGAGTGTACGTAGGGGGTCCCTATTTTGTGACTTCATGCAAACATGAAAGGAACCACATGCCCAACCGAAAGGTGCTTGCAGGAGGCCAAGATGTCCAGATTCGAAAGAGACGTACAGGAGGCAAAAAAGTTCAAAACAAAGGATGCCAAAAGAGAGCTTTTTTGCCTTGGAATCAAAGGAAGCTACAAGAGACTTTGTACCTTGTGCATGCTAGCATGGGGGAACCATTTTGCACGCAAGAAAGAAGTTGTGACTCAAACGAAAGTTTGTATGTAGCTAGTCATTACCTTGTGAGTCATGGCAAGCATGGAAGGAAAGTTTGTATAGGCATGCAAGCATCAAACATCCAATCGAAGCAGGCACAAAGGTAGATATTGCATTGTGAACCCTGTAAGGCCAAAGGTGAAATCGAAGGTGGCGTATAGGAAGCTCCTGCCTTGTGAACCAAAACCAACGCGCCAAAGGCCCATGCTCAGTCGAAGGATGCAAGTCAGGCTTGCATCGAAGGAGGCCAAAAGGCCAATCGAAAGAGCTGAAACGAAAGGACTTATTTTTCTCTAATTTTGTCAAAAGATTATTTTTATCTGTTTTCTTCCTTTTTGACAGCTTCCTTTTAATCTTGGTACTGGAAAATTCCAATGTACTTGTGCAAGCTTGACCCTTGAGAAATTCCTTGAAAAATGGGAGAGCAAATTTTGGGGTACAACAGCTGCCCCTGTTCAATCTTCTTAAACATGATGAGTTAGATTGGCGAGTCTTCCATTCGTGACTTGAAGGTGGAAGAAGATTGAACACTAGATTGCCCATAAATTTGCACTCGATGATGTGGTGGTTGATTGTGTAGGGAATGGGCTTAGAGATGCCATTTGGAGATATGATTGAAAGTTGTTGGAGATGGGCTTACAGATGCCATCCAAAAGTGATTGTTGGTAGAAATGGAAGAAGTATCAGAATAAATCTCTGGTTGATTTATACTGAAACAACAGATGTAGTGGGATGAGTATCAGAATAATATCCATAAATGGATTGTATCTAACTCGTATCTGAAAGATGTACTGAATGAGCATCAGAATAACATTCGTATTTGGGTCGTATCTGGACTGTATTTGAGAAATATGTTGAATGAGTGTTAGAATGACATCCGTATCTGGATCGTATCTGGACTGTATTTGAAAGATATGTTGAATGAGTGGCAGAATGACATCTATATCTGGATCGTATCTAGACTGTATTTGAGAAATATGTTGAATGAGTGTCAGAATGACATCCGTATCTAAATCATATCTGAACTGTATTTGAAAGGTATGTTGAATGAGTGGAAGAATGACATCCGTATCTAGATCGTATCTGGACTGTATTTTGAAAGGTAATCTGGAATAAGTATTAGAATGTCAGTCGTATCTGGATCGCATCTAAACTGTTTCTAGAAGAGAATTTAGAGTAAGTATCAAAATAATATTTGTCTTTGGATCGCATCTGAACTATTTCTAGAAGAGAATCTAGAGTAAGTATCAGAATAATATCTGTCTCTGGATCGCATCTGAACTGTTTTTAGAAGAGAGTCTGGAGTAAGTATCAGAATAATATTCGTCTCTGGATCGCATCTGAACTGTTTTTAGAACAGAATCTGGAGTAAGTATCAAAATAATATTCATCTCTGGATCGCATCTGAACTGTTTCTAGAAGAGAATATGGAGTAAGTATCAGAATAATATTTGTCTCTGGATCGCATCTGAACTGTTTCTAGAAGATAATCTGGAGTAAGTATCATAATAATATTCGTCTCTGGATCGCATTTGAACTGTTTTTTAGAAGAGAATCTGGAGTAAGTATCAAAATAATATTCGTCTCTGGATTGTATCTGAACTATTTTTTAGAAGAGAATCTGGAGTAAGTATCAGAATAATATCCATCTCTGGATCGCATCTGAACTGTTTCTAGAAGAGAATCTGCAGTAAGTATCAGAATAATATTTGTCTCTGGATTGCATCTGAACTATTTTATAGAAGAGAATCTGGAGTAAGTATCAGAATAATATTCG
This sequence comes from Vicia faba, assembly GCA_948472305.1. NCBI lineage: Eukaryota > Viridiplantae > Streptophyta > Magnoliopsida > Fabales > Fabaceae > Vicia > Vicia faba. The sequence goes on along the minus strand of OX451739.1, from coordinate 1,128,524,200 downwards.
TCTCTGGATTGCATTTGAACTGTTTCTAGAAGAGTGTATGAGAAGGAGCCCGTGTAGGATTGCTTCAGCTGGTCGTGTAGATAATTGTCTTGGCTTGTTTCAGGTATTAATCTCTGACCTTTTGAAAATTGTTGATGGTAGCCATCTATTGACTGATCTTTCCTGAAGAGGTAAAGGGTTAGCCCCATGCAATGTCATGATGTATGAAGTGCATGGCGTAATGATGTTCTCAAAATGAATGAGATTATGTTGTATGCATTTATCATGTAGGTAAATATGATGCATGAAATATTGTCGGAATGTAATTTTGTCTTGGAAAATAAATCCTTGACAAGTGCTGGGGAGTTTTTCTGTTTGTTAGGGAAATAAACCTTGTCGCCAATCTGTTGGAGAGGTGTTTTCTTTTGGCAGAACTCCTCGAGGATTATTGATATCGACTCAGTTGGAGATGCTTTCAGAGATTGAAATTATGGCTGGGGATCATCCTATGAAAAGGACTTTGTGGGAGATTTGTCACTGCCATGGTAACAAGTGTTTATAGTATTGCCAGGAAATATTTTCCTGACCGTACGTAACCCTTCGTTGGAGTTCATGTTCAGTTCCCCAAGTGATTCAAATATAGACTTGTCCCTGGTTATTCCGCACCTCTCGAGAGATTTCTTGGAATCTTGACTTGACTTCCCCGGGACAGTGATCATGCTGATACCCCCTTGCTTACAGGAGATCTGTCATTGGAAGTGTCATCCCATTTGAAGTGATTTTGTTTCCTGAGAGAGTTTCTGTTTTATGGATATGTGTCGTGGGAATTTCTCTGTTGTCAAATAGTTAGCCATATACAAATAGCGATATTCAAAGAATGCAAAGTTTATGTTTGTCTTGAAGTTTCGAAAATGCGTTTTAGCAGATAAAAGAATTTTGCAAGTATGTGAATTCAAATCAGGATTTAGAGTAAGCCTTACAGGAGTCAGGATACCTTTTGTAACAATATGCTTTCGAACTATCCCATGCTTCAATTAGGACTTTGAAAGGTTGTATCGTGGTCTGGTTCACAGTTTAAGAAACAAAGGATAAGGATCAAAGTGTATTCATACCCGCCCGTTCTTCGTGATGTCCTTCAGTCCTAAACTCAGTTAATTATGCGTTTGAACTCCAATTAAGTCTGGAATGACATTTTGGTGATGGTTCAGAAATTTGGAAGTTTATTGGTTGGAAGGCAGTCATTTTCGCAACGTTTTTTTTCATGTTGTTGAGGATTTGTAGTGACCTCTTTTTGATTTATTATCCATGGCTTTTTCTTGACTGTTCTTGTTTTGAGATTACAGTCAGTGGGATGCCTCAGTTTTTCTTAAGTCTCCTTCATAGGTTTTGACTTAGTGGGCTTTTCTCTCGAGAGATAATGACTGCCTATTTGGTAGGGAACCATCACCATCTTTTGATTCCAGAGGAATGTTTTTGATTGAAAATGTGCTTGTGGTTTGGGTTTTGGAAGCATTTTGAAAACGTCTCTGTAATGGTTCTCGTTTCTATAAGAACGCGTACAAAGTGTTGTTTGGAAAATAGTTCAAAGAAGTGTTTGTGGAATGTGTTTTTGAAAGTAATTTTGAAAAGGCGTCTTTGTAATGGTTCTCGTTTCTATAAGAACGCGTACAAAGTGTTTGTCTTTTGAAAATGTTTCAAAATGAAAGTGTTGGTGTATAAAATGTTTTTGTTGTGAGCAAGCGAGCAACTAGGAGCAACCTACCTACTCAAAAGGTCTTAAACATTCTTTTCCTCCTCCTTTAGATGTTGCTATCTTACCATTAATTTAGTAAGAAGCCCCACCATTGGCTGCGAAGGGACGTACGTGGGATGTTTGTATAGTCATAGAAGGCAACCTATGAGACATTTTAGCAATGTCGTTTAGGGACTAGATCGTTTACCGAAGGCAACATTGAGGGTCATCGAGGGACTATGATCTTTTATCGAGGGTATTTGCTAAAACGCCCATATTCGAGGGACATGACTATTTTTCTGAGGCAACAAGTGAGACTACCCTAAGGGTTCATGTGTGAATGGTGTGTTTGATTTGCTTGCATTTAGTCTTTGATTAGGGGTTATCTATTTGTTGTTTTTATCTTGCCATATATACCCTATTTTACTAGCAATCATATAAAAGTAATAAAATGCATAAAGATAAAATCCTACACTATTACAACCATATTGAATTGCATGAAAATATAAATGCAAAAATAAAATAAAAGCAATAAAAATGGGTCTTTCGATTTAGGCAGAAAACCCTTTGATTCTGCATTTTCTGGCTCTCTTCGATTTGGCCTGAAAGGGGGTGAAAGCGTGACTTTTGACTGAGGCCTGGGGGTCAGTATGTTGTGCCTTTCGACTGGGCCTAGAATCAGTGCAAGATGCAATCTGCCTTTCTGCCTCCTTCGACTGGGGGTTGAAAGCAGTGAGGGAATGCCTTTCGTCTGGGCCTGGAAGTCAGCATGGTGTGCCTTCTGGCTGCCTCTTTTGTTTGACCTGGAGGTTAGTATGGAAGCCAGAGGCTTCGTTTCTTGCTTCCTGTTTCCTGTTTCTATCGTTTGATTTTTGAATAGCAACATGGCCTAAGACCATGCTAGCATCATCTTGGGGCCAGATTAGTTCTTAAAGCATGTTTAAATATACAAGGAGCAAAAACCAAGAAGGTTGTTAACCATGAAACATATTAAAATGGTGGAAACGAAAAGAAAAACAATAGTATTTATATTGTTTGAAATGGAAAGGAAATTTATTTACATGTTATGCCGGAAATGAAGGATCCAAGGTTAAGAATGACTTACCTTGCTTGAGAATGGAGCGTGTGTTGTACTTTAAGTGGTTGCCTTGAGTGTTCCTGGATTCAAAGGGAAGGAGCGAGGGTAGTGTCTCTACTTCTGGATTCAAAAGAGAAGAACAAGTGAAGTGTCTTTCTTACTGGATTCGAAGGGTAACAAGGTGTAGGTATGTTTCAGATTTGAAGGGATAAGTGTTTGGATTCTGGGTTTATGTTTGATAAGTGTTTAAGTTTTTGAGAGCTTATGGTGTTTAAGATATTTTTGAAGATTCGTTCCTCTGGCCCCAAAAAGTCCTCCACAAACATGTGTTGGAGCCTCTTGTTTATAGGCAAGGCTTCTTGAAGCTTTTGGAGGGAAAACAAAAGGTTTGAACAAATTGAGTAACCTGCTCTTTGTAGCTTTTGAGAGATAGTGCCTTGTATGCTATTTTGAAGCATATTTGAATATTTCACCCTTTCGTTTTGACCCTTCTTCGACCAGACTCTTTTCCCAAAAATATTATTTAATTTTCCTCCAACAAGCTCCTTTTGAATGAGTCACTTTTGTGCATCCTTCGAAGGAGCCAAAAGTGTGACCCTTGGATGGGTCACCAAAACATGCCTTAAAGTGGGCTTTGTAAATCATTCGAATGGACCAACAAGCACGTCCTTTAAATGGGATGCCCAGAGTTGGGTTTGAAATATGCTGATTCAAGGGGAATCAAATTTATAAACGAAACCTTGTGATGGTGGCTTTGTCCAGTCGAAGGCTTGCCTGCCAAAGGTCCACGTGGCCAAACGAAGGAGTGTACGTAGGGGGTCCCTGTTTTAAGACTTCATGCAAACATGAAGGGAACCACATGCCCAAATGAAAGGTGCATGCAGGAGTCCAAGATGTCCACATTCGAAAGAGACGTACAAGAGGCAAAAAAATGCAAAATGAAGGATGCAGTAACATCCCAATTCTACCCACCAATTATAATTGTAAATCAGAGTTATAAAATTCACACAACTTAATCAGGATGCCATAAATTAAACTTTAAAACACATTGCATTCAAAGTGGATACATAATACTTTAAAACTTAGGATGAACCATCATCATAATGCTTTACTCTCTTAATTCAACAATTTAAACATCTACGCAGCGGAATTCTTAATAACATCTTTATCCATCGTTACAGCAACTTCAAAACAACACATACTTAGCAACAGTCAAATTAAAGTTCAACAACTGAAATAATCAATAATTAAAAGCATCAAGCGTTCATCCCCCCCGAGTGTTATGTTTCAGAGCAATGACACTGACTCGAACTACTGAAGGTATACAGTCTTCACTCTGGATTACCTGCACGTTATCAACATAAGGGTAACATTCAAACAGAAGGGGTGAGATATCTAACAATATAATAAAGCTTATGATAACTAATATATTAAAATAGATCACATAATCATCACCACTTCTCATCTTATAACAACAATAGTCACAACCGAATATCAATGATAATACACATTCACCACATCAATACACAGCTTCTTTATGCGACCATACAATGCGACTCAACACTATGCAAATGCATGTGGTACCATTGGAGCAGAACTCCCATCTCAAAATAATTGCCAATAAATTGAGGCATAAACAAGGCATAAGCCTTCATCTTAATATTCGCCAATACAGGCCATCTTAACGAGCATAAGCTCTATCTTGAAATGCAATGTATGCTACACAATCATGAATGTAATGACAACACTGTTGCACCACAAAATTTGCCCTCCCATATTCTCCAAGATTTGTCAAGTCAAAGTCACAAAATTCCCCAAGGGTTGTGCAATTCAACTGTCTCCTATACAGTCAAAACTAGGGTTGGTGTTCTGATCAAGAATTGAAAGTTTTCAAGGGCCCAATCAAGTCTCATATGCCTACAAAGATGGTCAAGTATCCTCATATCAAGTTTCAAGGCATTCAGCTCAAAATTGCACAGTCAAACCCCTAGATTGCACTACAGTCAACTGTAGGGGCAAAATGGTCATTTGACAGTCAAAAGTTCAAATTTTTGGTCAACATATCATTTTGAAGCCACAAACATCATTTGATCAATGCTTGATCATGATTTTCAAGATTTGGCTCAGAAATCATCAAAGATGCAAAAGTTGCTATATTTGGACAGCTGAAAAAGTCAACTGAAATTGACCAGGGCATAACTTTCACATGGATTATCAGAAAAATTCCATCCAAAGCTCATTTTGAAGAGAAAGACATTTCCTACAACTCATCTTCATATTCCAAGTCCAAGAAATGCTCTCACAAAAAGTTATCAATTTCAACATTATAGGTCATTTTCAAAAGTCAACAAAAAGGGACTTTAAGTCAAAGGCCATAACTTGAGATTGGTAAATCAAAATGACATGGGACCAAAGACATTGGTTATAGGACTGAAAGACCTTTCCAAAATGTCCAAGAACATGTGGAAAGCTTAAAAATTGACCAAGTTATGCCTTGTGGAAGTTGGGAAATATTTAGGAATTTTGAAAAGTCAACAATGATGCAAATGACCTAAAAATGCAAATGGGCCCATTTTTCTTCCAAATTTCTTCATGCCAAGCCTATGCACGACCATTAGGCCCAAAGGGAAGTATTTTCATATTTTTTAATTATTTATTTGAATTTATATTAATATTAATTCATTTAAATTAATTAAATACATGAAAAATATCAAACTTAACCTAAAAAAAATCTTTTCATGCATCTTTATTCTTAATATTTCGTGCATATCTTAAATAGGCAAGTTTTGGTGTGATTGGAGCATGATTGACACAAATTTCACATAGAAAAGATTTGTAAGGATTCTTAGAAAATCAAATATTGCAAACAATCAATGCCTTGGATTTTCTCAAGTTTTGTTGACCTAAAAGCTTGGCTATATGATCAGAAGCAAAGACCTAATGCCAAGGGACTGCAAGCTGCGCCCAAACAAGCCATTGCATATTGAAATTTTTTCTTAAAAACTCAAATCTGAAAAGTGCCTTAGAGGTCGATTCAAGCTCCCATTCTTGTCCTATCATCATCCTGAGACATACTTGAGCGTCTCTCAATCATTAACAACAACCAAAACGCCTTGAATTGGTACCCCTAAGTCAAATTGTACATCAAAATTTCTGAATTCGCATAGCATGATTCAAGCATATTTGTGCATTTTTATTTATGTATTCATGATCACAATGATGTCTCTAAGCTAACTGACATGTTTGATTGCATTTTCATTAGCCATACGTGAATCCACCATGCGCGTTTTTTAGGGTTACAGGTTTCTGAAATTGGGGATTTTGTATAGAGGAAAAATCAGGACCCATGAATACCATGGTTGAGCTCAGTGCTTAGAGACGAGGAAGAACATATACTCGCGAACAATTTATGAAGCCCATGGTTCTAATCGCTATTTTTCAATAGGCACCTTTTTGCAACGCTACGAAAACCGTTCCCATAGTGTTTTGTTTTACAGGGTGAGGAAGACGAAGGCATCGTGTCAATTGGTGATAGGTCCATTTGAATTTCGCGCGAATTTCCAAAAGCACTAACGTGTTCTTTTTATATTATTTATTGTTTATTATTTGTTAAATGAAATACAAATGGCTCAGTGGGCAGGGACAACGCTTGTAACCTTCAAGACCTGGGTTCAAGTCCCAGGTCTGGCAAATTCCAATGCTATTTTTCAATATGAAATTCTATGCTTTGCTAACGTCCAGGTGCACCATATTCCCTCACCATCAGGCAGCCACGCGTCCCATGAGATCAAGCCAAGGGCAAAGATTGGGAGAGCATCATGTACCATAGTCCAACGCGTTATATGTGATTCAAAAAGTCAACCAATTTCCAACGTTAATGGGCCAGAATCTCCAGGCCTATACCTCCATCTGGGGCCTGAACCCCCCCTGGTTTGCTTTTCTTTTCTTTTTATTATTTTAATTATTGTGTTATTTACTTTTATTGCTTTAATTAATTAATTTTCTCTTTTTTACAAAATATAAAGAACATCATAAAAATCCAGAAAATACAAAAAATATGATATTTATTTTATTATGATTATTTTCAAATAAACATGTAAATAATTTTGGTTAATTAGGTTATAGTTTTAATCTTTTTTATAAAAAATCCAAAAAATAGAATTTAGGTTTAATAACTTTTTATTTTCTTTTTTTAATTTTCCCCTTTTTCAGAATAATAATATTATTTATTTATTTTCATAAATTAAAAATTGTACATAAATAAATTAGGGTTTAATTTAGATTATATTTTAATTCTTTCATAAAAAAAATATTAGAATTAGGGTTTACCGTTTAATTTAATTTCAATTAACTCCTTTTTCTTGTTAAATCCTAAAAAACACAAAATACCAAAAAAACATTTAATCATTTAATTTTTTTTCTCATTAACTTTTAATATTTTGCAAAAGGGTCCAACGCCCATTATTTTAATTTAATTGCGCACATTTACTTTATGTCGTTCATTATAATTCTGTAAATCTCCCAAAGCCATGTAACTTTACTTTTCGCACTTTTATTTACTTCGCATTATTTATTTTCCGCTAAATCGGGTCCGGTTTAATTTTGGCGATGTGGACCCGCGCCATTTGTAATAGCCTTAGATTTATTTTTCGCAAACTTTATAACTGTTAAATATGCATGAAAGAATGAATGACTTAATTAAAATCAAACGTAGAACACAACAAACATGACAAGACAAATAACTGAAACATGACACACAATGCGCACACACCACCCTTAGGGTACGCCTCACTGTTGCCTTTCGAAAGGTGGTCGTCGAGTAGAGGACGTCTTAGTAAGTCCTCATGATCCGGGAACCTGGCATGAGGGTAGCTTCTAAGGTGTCTTCCCATTGCTCCGGTGATCACCATGTCCCTAAACTCGAATTGACCCGAACACCTCCAACAGTGGTGCTACCTACCTCTCAATGGTGGGATGGCACTACTTTAAAGGACATTTACACAGACGAATTCCTTAGGGTAGGTAGGTTCTCAAGGGTACTTGCTCTAATCTCAAAACAAACTCAAAAAAGACTTTTCACATTGACACTTTTCAAAAGCTTTCAAAACAAACTTTTCAAACACTCTGACGTATGAGTCAATCTGAAATTTTTCAAAGAAACTTTTTTTAAACCCACATTGAAAAGCAAACAAACAATTTTGAAAACATATGAGCAAGTATCTAAGAGCCCATGGATAACCATGGATAGAAAGGGTGCTAACACCTTCCCTTTCTATAACCTACCTCCCGAACCGAGAGCAATCTCTTTAAAGGAATTTTTCTGTGCTTTTGTCCTTTCCTATTGGAGAAAATAAAAGACGGTGGCGACTCTTGCTTCCGCGACATTTCGCGAACCAGCGTTAAACAGTCAGTTCCAGATCCACCGATCACAGAACTGGCGACTCTGCTGGGGAATAAAACTTAAAGTGGGGTGTACCTTAGGGCTAGTTCATAACTGTGTTTTCAATTGTTTTCCTTGGGTGCTTTAAATTGTGGGTTGCTTGGGAGTTCTATAGATCCTAACCCGGATCTGGGGACACCTTCTTAGAAAGTAGCAACAAGACTGTGAGGGAACTGTGCGGGGTATACCGACATGGTTGAAGCAGTCTGCTACGTTGATGTGGCACTTTGGTGTGTACCGGTAACCCTTGAGTTCAGTCAAGGAGAGTACGGGGCCTCCGCGTGGTGTCGTGAAGCATCAACAGACCTTAGGAACCTTAATTGAACTATCTTGGCCTCTTTAGGGTAGTGAGATAACTGACTTTGGTGCAGTCCGAGGTTGGTTGATACTCGATACTACACTCAATTGAGGGTTGCTTTCCTGGAATATTTCGGTCGCCAGTTCAGTGGCTAAATCGAAACGATGAACAATGAAAGCAATCCCGTGATATTGGGAACCTTAGAACCCGGTTACTTTGATTAGGACAGGTTGAACCCACCAACTTCAAGAGGGTAATACCTAGACCTCATGCTGGCCTAAACTCTAAGGGCTTCTTGTGTGACTTGTGTGCCTTTGTACTTGCCTACTTGCGTACTTGTTACCTGGCACTTGTTTCTTGCAGGTCTTGTTTATAGTCCTTAATTAGGACTCATAACAGGGTACTAAATTTCTCGCAGGGTTGTTTATAGTCCTTAATGGGGACTCATAATAGGGTACTAAAGTTCTCGCAGGTCTTGTTTATAGTCCTTAACTAGGACTCATGACAGGGTTTACCAAATTTCTTGCAGGTTTTGTTTATAGTCCTTAACTAGGACTCGTGGCAAAGTTTACCCAAATTTCTTGCAGGTTTTGTTTATAGTCCTTAACTGGGACTCATAACAGGGTTTACTAGATCTCTTGCAGGTTTTGTTTATAGTCCTTAATTGGGACTCATAACAAAGTATACTGAATTTCTTGCAGGGTCTGTTTGTAGTCCTTGATAAGGGCTCATAACATGGTCTACCTATATCACTCCATGCATAGCATGACATCATACCATTGCATACATCCTAACCCATTTCAAGGATCTCAAGGGCTTGTGATGCAGGTCATGATGAACAACTATCCCAGCAAGGGGCAAAGAGGATTTATTTTCCTCTAGCTAAGGTTGTCAGGGGCTATGACCCACTGGATATGGTGAGCCTCTGACCCTTGAAGAAGGGCTCTCTACAACAGGAAGTTCCTTCAATCAAGTTGCCAGTTTCCAACTCTAACAAGTTTCTCTGTTTACCCCGCGAGGTCCTTGAAAACATTGCATATATATCATACATATCATTGCATTACAGGTACCCTTGTTGCAGGTCACTTACCCCTGTTCGCTGTTTATTTCAGCAATGGCCTTCCAACCAGATAACCAGGACCTTCACACTCAAGAGACTCAGTTCAAAGAGATCTTCCTAAGCCTATCTAAGGGACAGGAAGAGTTGAGGACACTCCTCATGGGGAATCTGATCAGAAAGAGTCTTGAAGATGACAAGGACGAACAGCTGAAACGTCTACGAGCTGAGGTAGACACATTGAAAACCCAGATGCTGGGGCAAAGGGCACTCATTCAAGGTTTAGCTCAGGAGCAAGGAGAGCTGAGGGCCATGATCAGTCAGCTTCATCAAGACATGAAGCAACCAGCCCAAGTCAGAGACCCAGTCATTAATCAACTTCCAAGAAGTCAAAGGTTTGGGCCTCTCCAAGCTGCTATTACTTCACAGCAGAACAACGGGCTGATCAGAGCAAACCAGACAAGCCTAAAAGGCAGTTCACCAAGATCAACATGTCGCTGGATCAAGCACTACAACAAATGTTGGAGGCAGGGCTGATCACCTTAAGGGCTCCTCTCCGGAATCCAAACACTTCTGCTCCTAACTATCATCCCAACGATAGGTGCGCATACCATTCTGATAGCCCGGGGCATACTACGAACAACTGCTGGCCTCTCAAAAACAAGATTCAAGACATGATCGACGCTGGAGAGATTCAGTTTGAAGTACCTGAGACTCCGAACATAATCACTGCTCCCTTGCCAAATCATGGCTAGGATTGAGAAATTTTTGTTCATTCGAATGTTCAAGTTGCAATTTTCTTTTGTTCAAGCATTTACTCATGTTAAACATTGTTATTTCATTAATGCATCGCATATGTCTGTTCTGAAACAATATATTCGTATTCACTAAACGCAAATTATTTTCATATTTTTTCTGATGACAACTCTCAATTAACAATTCTAAGCCTCTTGAGGGAGGATGATGAAAACGATACCACAATCTACAGTATGCTTTTGAACAGACCCCGCTGATGAGGTACAGGCATTGTTTCAATCCCTAAACACTGGAGTTATAAGGATGATAATCCCTCGTCAACCCCTCTGAGCCAAAGAAGTAGGAGTTTTTCTTTTCGAAATTTAAAACCCTTAATCATAACCTGGGGCAGGGTAGTCTCTCAGTTGATCCAAGTGCATAACGAATGGCACCAAAGAGGTCCTTACAAAACAAAGAAAGACAGTGATGGTTCAGAACAATCAAAAGGACAGGCAGTCATCATCAAAATTCATAAATGAAAAGCCCAAAAAGTCTAAACCTACAAAGGGGACTTATGAAACTGGGGCATCCCGCTGACTGTAATTCCAAAAAGGAAACAGTTCAGGCAAAAAAGAAAAGGATAACAAAATCAAGAAAGAGGTCTCACAAACCCTCAACCAAAAACAAAATGACTGCCCATTCAAATTAAGTTATCAACATCTGAACCATTATTGGAACATCAAAGCAAAGACTCAAGCAAGGTCTAACGCACGGTCAACTGAGTTTAGGTTTGGAGAACATCACGAAGAGCGGGTGGGTACAAATACTTTGAGCCTTTATCCTTTGTTTCTTAAACCGTGAACCAGGCCACGATATAACCCTTAAAAGTCCTAGCTGAAGCATGGGTTAGTTCGAAAGCATACTGTACGAAAGGTATCCTGACTCCTGAAGGCCTACGGTAAATACGGAGTTGACATCACGTTTTACAAACAATCACTTGTTTTATGAAAAAGAATGCATCTTCAAAATCTTCAAGACAGACATAGGTTTTGCATTTTTAACATAACTTTGTTTGCATATGACTTGTTGTTTGAACAGCAGGGAAATTCGCACGACGAATGCCTAATGAACAGAAGTACCTCCAATCAAGGGGCATGGCATGACTATTGTCTATCATCTGGGGCAGTCCCGATCAAGATTCGGAGGATCTCTCAAAAGGCAAAAGGCCTGGGGCAAATCTCCGCCTGAGTCACTTGGGGCACTCCAGCAACGATTCTTGCCAGATCAGACATCTTCTGGTAATATGGCAACACAAGCAGCCAGGGGCACCTCCCTGCATTCTAAAAGCGTGGGCATAGTCGAAAAAATACTACGCATAATCAAAAACCCGCTAGGTTGACATACCTAGGCAAAAATAAGGGCTTCCCGGCGAACCAAAAGGGTTCGGGCAAAATGAAGGGATGAAATAAAAAAAATCTGTACACCCGGCAAGTCGAAAACCTGAAAGGGCGGCTTGGGCAAAAAATGGGTATCCCGGTGGACTGAAAACCCGAAAGGGCGGTCCAGGCAAAAGTTAGGGATTAAAGCGTACGACTATGTCCTGCCATCTGCCTACCAGAAGAAGGTTTGTCCATCAACGACTATCAGCACCCCACAAATGCCTCCCCCATAAAAAACAGGGGCAATAAAGGGTGGTCTAAGCAGTCTGATTGTTCTATCCTCCAAGGTATCAGGGTAGTTTCCATTGAAGAACTTAACCAATACAGTTCGATACCTCCCCAGGAGAGTCCAACCCAGCTTCCCCAGGAAAGTTGGAATCCATCTCCCCAAACAGTAAGCGTATCCCCAGTAGATTCTGGAAGCTTATCCCCTAGCAGGGCACGAACGCGTCGTCCGGCTTGATTTAAAGAGTTATTTCCTTAACAGGATATAACTGGGTTATCCTCAGCCAAAAGCCACGGAAAGAGCGTCGTCGACAGAATCTTCTTATCCCCAGCGAAGTCCATTTATACTTCCAATACAGCAAGGTATCCTCAACGAGTCATCCTCAACAATTCAGCAAAAGCATCTCCCCACAGAGTATTTCTTCCCAGCATGGTCGCTAGAATATCTTTTCTCCCCGCAGAATCTTCCATTCGCCAAGATTATTTCCCAACGGAGTTATCTTCTCCTACCGGTATGCTTGCAACTATCAACCCCAGCGGAAGCAAAAGCTATTCTTCCACATCAGCCCAGGATACGATTTCCCGGCACCCGTCAAGGATTTATTTTCTTAGACAAACATACATTCATAAAACGTCACATACATCATTATAGCATGCATATGCATCATACTACACGAATCTCATTGATTTTGAAGACATACAGTTCATGCATCATGACTTTGCATCCAATTATGTCTCGCCTTTTCAGGAAAAAGATCAATACAAAAATGACTATTATCAACTAATCGCAATTCATTCTTGATATAGTTTCAGATGTAAACCCAGCGATGGTGACGTTCTGATGCTGCTTCCAGATTTCCTTCTTGATATAGTTTCAGATGTAAACCCAGCGATGGTGACGTTCTGATGCTGCTTCTAGATTTCCTTCTTGATATAGTTTCAGATGTAAACCCAACGATGGTGACGTTCTGATGCTGCTTCCAGATTTCCTTCTTGATATAGTTTCAGATGTAAACCCAACGATGGTGACGTTCTGATACTGCTTCCAGATTTCCTCCTAGATATAGTTTCAGATGTAAACCCAGCGATGGTGACGTTCTGATACTGCTTCCAGATTTCCTTCTAGATATAGTTTCAGATGTAAACCCAGCGATGGTGACGTTCTGATACTGCTTCCAGATTTCCTTCTAGATATAGTTTCAGATGTAAACCCAGCGATGGTGACGTTCTGATACTGCTTCCAGATTTCCTTCTCGATATAGTTTCAGATATGACCCAGAGATGGTGACGTTCTGATGCTGCTTCCAGATTTCCTTCAGATATAGTTTCGGATATGATCCAGAGATGGTGACGTTCTGATACTGCTTCCAGGTATCCTTCGGATATAGTTTCGGATATGATCCAGATATGGTGACGTTCTGATGCTGCTTCCAGATCTCCTCCCAGATATAGTCCAGATGTAAACCAGATATGGCAACATTCTGTCACTTATTCCAGTTGAAGATATTTCAAGACCTCCTCTAGTCCAGCTAAATCGATGCCCAACAGATTTTTCTGATAAAGACTCAGCAGTCCCCTATGGTTCCCTCTCCAGCGGTGTGTGAGGTAGTAATCCCTTTCTAGATGGTCCCCTCTCCGACGGTGTGTGAGGTGGTAAGTCCTTTTCAGATGTTTCCCTCTCCGACGTTGAGTGAGGTGATCATTCCTTTCAGATTATAATTGCCTATGGTTCTCTTCCCGATATTGCAAAGATGATAATTCTCGCCAAGATTTTTCTCAACGAGCGTTGTTGAGATTAAAGTCATCCAAGGTTCTCTTATCATTCATGCTAAGGTAGTAACCATCACTGGTTCATTCATCAGCGTTTGAAGCTCCAGACTCAGCTCCTGTAACCAGTCAGGACATATCTATACCAAGCATCTAAAATCAACTCCTGCAACGTGTCAGGTACTCATTTGTTCTTTTGCAGGTATACAGGTTCTAGCGAAGGAATCTCTTACGCAATCAGCATCCAGATGGCATCTATAAGCCCATCATCCTATCCAGCAATCTCCAAATGGCATCTATAAGCCCATTCCCCCATCACTGTTACTATGTGAGCGCAAATTTCTGGGCACTTTAGTGTCCAATCATCTTCTACCCTCGGATTACGAAAGGCATATCAGCCAATCTGCATCCTTAGGTCTAAGAAGATTGAACAGGGGCAACTGTTGCACCACAAAATTTGCCCTCCCATATTCTCCAAGATTTGTCAAGTCAAAGTCACAAAATTCCCCAAGGGTTGTGCAATTCAACTGTCTCCTATACAGTCAAAACTAGGGTTGGTGTTATGATCAAGAATTGAAAGTTTTCAAGGGCCCAATCAAGTCTCATATGCCTACAAAGATGGTCAAGTATCCTCATATCAAGTTTCAAGGCATTCAGCTCAAAATTGCACAGTCAAAACCCTAGATTGCACTACAGTCAACTGTAGGGGCAAAATGGTCATTTGACAGTCAAAAGTTCAAATTTTTGGTCAACATATCATTTTGAAGCCACAAACATCATTTGATCAATGCTTGATCATTATTTTCAAGATTTGGCTCAGAAATCATCAAAGATGCAAAAGTTGCTATATTTGGACAGCTGAAAAAGTCAACTGAAATTGACCAGGGCATAACTTTCACATGGATTATCAGAAAAATTCCATCCAAAGCTCATTTTGAAGAGAAAGACATTTCCTACAACTCATCTTCATATTCCAAGTCCAAGAAATGCTCTCACAAAAAGTTATCAATTTCAACATTATAGGTCATTTTCAAAAGTCAACAAAAAGGGACTTTAAGTCAAAGGCCATAACTTGAGATTGGTAAATCAAAATGACATGGGACCAAAGACATTGGTTAGAGGACTGAAAGACCTTTCCAAAATGTCCAAGAACATGTGGAAAGCTTAAAAATTGACCAAGTTATGCCTTGTGGAAGTTGGGAAATGTTTAGGAATTTTGAAAAGTCAACAATGATGCAAATGACCTAAAAATGCAAATGGGCCCATTTTTCTTCCAAATTTCTTCATGCCAAGCCTATGCACGACCATTAGGCCCAAAGGGAAGTATTTTCATATTTTTTAATTATTTATTTGAATTTATATTAATATTAATTCATTTAAATTAATTAAATACATGAAAAATATCAAACTTAACCTAAAAAAAAACTTTTCATGCATGTTTATTCTTAATATTTCGTGCATATCTTAAATAGGCAAGTTTTGGTGTGATTGGAGCATGATTGACACAAATTTCACATAGAAAAGATTTGTAAGGATTCTTAGAAAATCAAATATTGCAAACAATCAATGCCTTGGATTTTCTCAAGTTTTGTTGACCTAAAAGCTTGGCTATATGATCAGAAGCAAAGACCTAATGCCAAGGGACTGCAAGCTGCGCCCAAACAAGCCATTGCATATTGAAAATTTTTCTTAAAAACTCAAATCTGAAAAGTGCCTTAGAGGTCGATTCAAGCTCCCATTCTTGTCCTATCATCATCCTGAGACATACTTGAGCGTCTCTCAATCATTAACAACAACCAAAACGCCTTGAATTGGTACCCCTAAGTCAAACTGTACATCAAAATTTCTGAATTCGCATAGCATGATTCAAGCATATTTGTGCATTTTTATTTATGTATTCATGATCACAATGATGTCTCTAAGCTAACTGACATGTTTGATTGCATTTTCATTAGCCATACGTGAATCCACCATGCGCGTTTTTTAGGGTTACAGGTTTCTGAAATTGGGGATTTTGTATAGAGGAAAAATCAGGACCCATGAATACCATGGTTGAGCTCAGTGCTTAGAGACGAGGAAGAACATATACTCGCGAACAATTTATGAAGCCCATGGTTCTAATCGCTATTTTTCAATAGGCACCTTTTTGCAACGCTACGAAAACCGTTCCCATAGTGTTTTGTTTTACAGGGTGAGGAAGACGAAGGCATCGTGTCAATTGGTGATAGGTCCATTTGAATTTCGCGCGAATTTCCAAAAGCACTAACGTGTTCTTTTTATATTATTTATTGTTTATTATTTGTTAAATGAAATACAAATGGCTCAGTGGGCAGGGACAACGCTTGTAACCTTCAAGACCTGGGTTCAAGTCCCAGGTCTGGCAAATTCCAATGCTATTTTTCAATATGAAATTCTATGCTTTGCTAACGTCCAGGTGCACCATATTCCCTCACCATCAGGCAGCCACGCGTCCCATGAGATCAAGCCAAGGGCAAAGATTGGGAGAGCATCATGTACCATAGTCCAACGCGTTATATGTGATTCAAAAAGTCAACCAATTTCCAACGTTAATGGGCCAGAATCTCCAGGCCTATACCTCCATCTGGGGCCTGAACCCCCCCTGGTTTGCTTTTCTTTTCTTTTTATTATTTTAATTATTGTGTTATTTACTTTTATTGCTTTAATTAATTAATTTTCTCTTTTTTACAAAATATAAAGAACATCATAAAAATCCAGAAAATACAAAAAATATGATATTTATTTTATTATGATTATTTTCAAATAAACATGTAAATAATTTTGGTTAATTAGGTTATAGTTTTAATCTTTTTTATAAAAAATCCAAAAAATAGAATTTAGGTTTAATAACTTTTTATTTTCTTTTTTTAATTTTCCCCTTTTTCAGAATAATAATATTATTTATTTATTTTCATAAATTAAAAATTGTACATAAATAAATTAGGGTTTAATTTAGATTATATTTTAATTCTTTCATAAAAAAAATATTAGAATTAGGGTTTACCGTTTAATTTAATTTCAATTAACTCCTTTTTCTTGTTAAATCCTAAAAAACACAAAATACCAAAAAAACATTTAATCATTTAATTTTTTTTCTCATTAACTTTTAATATTTTGCAAAAGGGTCCAACGCCCATTGTTTTAATTTAATTGCGCACATTTACTTTATGTCGTTCATTATAATTCTGTAAATCTCCCAAAGCCATGTAACTTTACTTTTCGCACTTTTATTTACTTCGCATTATTTATTTTCCGCTAAATCGGGTCCGGTTTAATTTTGGCGATGTGGACCCGCGCCATTTGTAATAGCCTTAGATTTATTTTTCGCAAACTTTATAACTGTTAAATATGCATGAAAGAATGAATGACTTAATTAAAATCAAACGTAGAACACAACAAACATGACAAGACAAATAACTGAAACATGACACACAATGCGCACACACCACCCTTAGGGTACGCCTCACTGTTGCCTTTCGAAAGGTGGTCGTCGAGTAGAGGACGTCTTAGTAAGTCCTCATGATCCGGGAACCTGGCATGAGGGTAGCTTCTAAGGTGTCTTCCCATTGCTCCGGTGATCACCATGTCCCTAAACTCGAATTGACCCGAACACCTCCAACAGTGGTGCTACCTACCTCTCAATGGTGGGATGGCACTACTTTAAAGGACATTTACACAGACGAATTCCTTAGGGTAGGTAGGTTCTCAAGGGTACTTGCTCTAATCTCAAAACAAACTCAAAAAAGACTTTTCACACTGACACTTTTCAAAAGCTTTCAAAACAAACTTTTCAAACACTCTGACGTATGAGTCGATCTGAAATTTTTCAAAGAAACTTTTTTTAAACCCACATTGAAAAGCAAACAAACAATTTTGAAAACATATGAGCAAGTATCTAAGAGCCCATGGATAACCATGGATAGAAAGGGTGCTAACACCTTCCCTTTCTATAACCTACCTCCCGAACCGAGAGCAATCTCTTTAAAGGAATTTTTCTGTGCTTTTGTCCTTTCCTATTGGAGAAAATAAAAGACGGTGGCGACTCTTGCTTCCGCGACATTTCGCGAACCAGCGTTAAACAGTCAGTTCCAGATCCACCGATCACAAACACCATAATTAACAACATCTCAACACAACATCATCGTTGGCCAGAAGCCTACATCTTAATAGCTGCCAATTATTAGAGGCATCTCAACATATTTCATCAACATAATTCATCAATATCATTTATCATCATAATTCATCACACATCATTTATACATCATAGTTCATCAAACATCATTTATCATCGACAACTCAGCCATACAACAGTACAACAGTAAATCGTCAATCTTGCAACGTTGACCATAGGCCTACAACATGATATTGCCTATAATTAATTAATCATCTAAGGCTTACTTCTAATTAACCAACCTCTATATATTATTCTGTAATACAACATTATTATCCTCATTAATCTTGTTGTTACGAACCAAACAGTAATTTGTAATCATCTCATCCTCATTATTCTTCACAAAAATCAACATAACAATTAACGCGGGAACTAACTCTAATCCTAATTTGGGTTACTATTATTATCCTTCATATTCTTCATTTTGATCCTTAAGAGTTAAGTTCATCACGTTAGCTATTCAACGCTTCGAACGACACCTCAAACGGAATCTGAAAACTCAAGTTATAGCCTTTTCAAAACGATTCTGCCAAAAACCAGACAACATGGATCAACGCGTAATGTCTTGGGTCGATGCTTACTGGGTTTAACACACTACATGAGTCGACGTGTACTCCCTTGTATCAACTCATATTGAGTCTGTAACACTGCATGTATCGACACATGCTCCTTCGTATCGACTCATCCTGAGTCTAAAAGCCTTCATGTATCGACGCATGACTCCTTCGTATCGATTCATCCTGAGTCTAAAAGTCTTCATGCATCGACTCATGGCTTTTGGGGTTGACACATACTGTTATGTCATGGATATTTTCTGCGATTTCACTGCATTTTCACTACGGATTCCATACTTTAGGCCCTAAAAAAATCCTCTAATCATAGATAATCATTAATTATAATTATCCTATAATTCCACATCATTTATACAGCATTAGGGCATCATTATTCATCCATAATTCATTGATTTTCATCATACAACAACATATACAATTCAATTATAAACCAAACAAATCTTTCACATCTAATCCCACATACCAATCATCATAAACCCTATTATAGAGTCAGAACCCCACCCTTACCTTGGATTGGAGGTTGCTCTATAACTTTTCCGATTGATTTTCTGTTCTGCCTCTATTTCCTTCTTTTCTGCACTTTCACGTTGTCCTCTTCCAACCCTTATTTCTTTCTCTCTTACTGCTTCTTCTTTTCTTATTATTTCTAACAATAATAAAATAACCCTATTATTCTTTTTATGCCTTAATGGGCTTAAGACTACTACACGCCATTTTTACTACTTCTAATCCTTTAAAACAAGCTCACATCAAATAATATTATCATTCTAATATTATCCCACAACTTAATAAAATAAATAAATCCAACTAATCACAACACATCAACTATCATCATAACACAACTTCACAATTATTCCAAAAATAATTTAATTAAATAATTAATTAAATTACGGGCGTTACAAATCTCCCCCACTTAGAATATTTCGTCCTCGAAAATTAACCTTAATCAAACAACTCAGGATAAGAGTCCCGCATCTTGCTCTCCAACTCCCAAGGCATGCTTTCTCCGGCAGCTCCTAGCCAAACCATTTTAACCAAAGCAATCCCTTTGCCCCTCAGAGTCTTTATTTCACGATCCGTGATCCGTACAGGCATCGTCTCCACAATAAGATTATCCCGTACTTGCACATCGTCCATATGAATCACATGAGATGGATCTGAAATATACTTCCGGAGTTGTGACACATGAAACACATCATGAAAATTTGAATGATTAGGCGGTAAACCCACTCTATAAGAAACATTTCCCACTCTCTCCGAAATCTGATATGGTCCAATAAAACGAGAAGTGAGCTTCTTAGACTTCAATGCTCGCCCAACACCAGTCACAGGTGTAACTCTTAAAAACACATGGTCACCCGCTTGAAATTCTAAATCTTTCCTACGCTTGTCATGATAACTCTTTTGTCTACTTTGGGAATCTTTCATCTTTTCTCGAATCAACTTCACCTTCTCAGTAGTCTCACGAACAAGTTCAGGTCCAAGTACTACACTTTCACCAGATTCATGCCAACATAAAGGAGTTCTACATCTTCGACCGTACAACGCTTTAAAAGGTGCCATCCCAATACTGGAATGGTAACTGTTATTATAAGTGAACTCTATCAATAGAAGATAAGTATCCCACGAACCTCCCTGCTCAAGAACACATGCCCTCAGAAAGTCTTCCAACGATTGGATAGTCCGTTCAGTTTGACCATTTGTCTGAGGATGGTACGCCTAACTCAACCTCAACTTAGAACCCAACGCTTCTTGCAAACCCTTCCAAAAATCAGAAGTAAATCTTGGATCTCTATCTGACACAATGCATAAAGGAACACCATGCAGCTTCACAATCACACTAGTGTAAATCTCAGCCAACTTCGACACTGGAAAACTGATGTTAATAGGAATGAAATAAGCCAACTTCATAAGCCTATCAACAATCACCCAAATTGAATCATGTCCTCTTAAAGTATTAGGTAGCCTCATCACAAAGTCCATCGAAATGCTATCCCATTTCCATTCTGGAACTTCTAACGGCTGCATCAACCCTGCTAGCTTCTGATGTTCAACTTTCAACTTCTGACAAGTCAAACATGCATACACAAACCGAGCCACATCACTCTTCATTCCAGCCACAAAAACAAACCTTTCAAATCTTGATACATCTTTGTAGCTCCTGGATGAATACTCAACTTACTTCTATGACTCTTTTCAAGTATCACTTTCTTCATCTCAGCATCATCAGGAATACAAATCCAGTTACGAAATCTCAACACACCCTGCGCATCTAGCTTAAAATCTCTATTCTCAGACTGATCGATCCCAACCATCAAATCCACCAGTTTCACATCCAACTTATGAGCTTTTCTGATATTGTCTAGAAATTCATTATTAATCTTCAACATACCCAACATAACACTCTGCGATGTAACCTCGCAAACTAAGCTCATATCTCTGAATTGTTCAATTAATTCCAACTCTTTAACCATCATTGCTGACATATGTAAAGTCTTTCGACTCAACACATCAGCTACCACATTCGCTTTTCCTGGATGATAATTCAAACTGAAATCATAATCCTTTAACAGTTCCAACCATCTCCGTTGCCTCATATTCAGCTCCTTCTGATCAAATAAATACTTTAAGCTCTTATGATCACTAAACACTTCGAATCTAGAACCATAAAGATAATGCCTCCAAATCTTTAACACAAAGACAACTGCAACAAGCTCTAGATCATGCGTAGGATAGTTCTTCTCATGAGTCCTTAACTACCTTGACGCATAAGCAACTACCTTATCATTCTGCATAAGCACGCCTCTTAAACCCATCTTATAAGCATCACAATACACCACAAAAGGCTCTCCTGGATTAGGCAACGTAAAAATCGGGGCCGACATCAACCTCTTCTTCAATTCTATAAAACTTTCTTCGCACTGAACATCCCATACAAAAGGTCTACTTTTACAATTCAACTTAGTCAACGGAAGTTCCAAATTAGAAAAAGCTTCGATAAACCTTCTATAATAATCAGCTAATCCCAAAAAGCTTTTAATCTCAGTAGCTGACCTTGGAGTTTCTCATTGCAGCACAGCATCAACCTTCGATGGATCTACAGCAATGCCACTACCCGAGATCACATGACCAAGAAAACTAACCTCCTTTAACCAGAATTCACACTTGTACAACTTTGCATACAACTGCTTCTCTTTAAAAACTCGCAATAATACTCTTTAGTATTCTGCATGCTCTTCTTCTGACTTAGAGTAAATCAAAATATCATCAATGAACACCACTATAAACCGATCCAAATAAGTGTGAAAGATACGATTCATATATTCCATTAATATTCCCGGCGCATTAGTAACACCGAAAGGCATCACCGAATACTCATAATGTCCATAACGAATTCTGAAAGCCGTCTTCTGGATATCTTCATCCTTCACTTTAATCTGATGGTAACCCGACTTCAAATCAATCTTACTAAACACACGAGCATCCACCAATTGGTCCATCTAGTCATCTATTCTTGGAAGTGGATACTTGTTCTTAATTGTCACTTTATTCAACTGTCTATAATAAACACAAAGCCTCATACTTCCATCTTTCTTCTTTACTAATAACACGGGAGCTCCCCATGGCGATACACTTGGTCTTACAAACTTATTTTTGAGTAACTCTTCCAATTGCTTCTTTAACTCTGACAATTCAGATGCAGACATCATGTATGGTGCCATAGACACAGGACTGGTACCAGGTACAAGATCAATTGCAAATTCAACTTCCCTCTCCTGCGGTACATCAGGAATTTCATCGGGGAAAACTTTAGGAAATTCACACACCACCTGCAATTCCTCAACTATAGCTTGAGTCTCTACAGATAGCGACGCCATCAACAAGAACATCTGTGCTTCCTCTTGCATCAACTTCCTCAACTATTTAGCAGACAACAAACTATCTTCCTGTTCTTCAGGAGTAGAAAACCTCACAGACTTGTCATAACAGTTAATGTGAACATAGTTATGCTCTAACAAGTTCATACCGAAAATCACATCCAAACCTCTTAACGGTAAACAAACTAAATCAATAGCAAAGTCTTTGTCGAAGATCGACAAGGGAAACTTTAAACACACAAAAGAAGTAGTCACCGACCCTTTGGCTGGAGTATCGACGACCAATTCTCCATTCATAGAAGACAACATAAGACCCAATCTTTCAACACAATCAGCAGCAATAAAATAATGAGTAGTGTCGTTATCAATAATAGTAATTAAAGGAGTACTATTAATGAAACATGTATCTCTGATAAGTCTATCCTCAACAGCTGTCTGATCCTCAACCAAAGTGAACACTTTCCCACTTGTTTGTGCCCTCTTCGGTTTCTTACACTGACTACCGATGTGCCCTTCCTCACTACAATTGAAACAAATCACATCCTTATGCTTACACTCAGATACAACATGTCTGTTCTTACCACAACATAAACACCTCTTTACTTCAGTAGTACACACATTACTCTTATGCCCAGGTTTTCCACATTTAAAACAAACCACACCAGCAGGAGCATCTCCTCCACTAGTCCTCTGACCCTGAGCAGCTTTCTGTTTACCTTTACCAGCTGGGGTATCATAAGGCTTACCACGATTCTGTTGGTGCTTACCCCTCTTCTCACTGATAATATTGTAATGAGCATTATTATCCTCCTCAAAAATTCTACAACTATCAATAAAATTAGTAAAGACACGGATCTTCTGGTATCCAACTGCCTTCTTAATCTCTAGGTGCAACCCATTCTCAAACTTGATACACTTCGAAAACTCGGCATCTGCCTCAGCGTAGTGCGGATAAAACTTAGTCAACTCGGTAAACTTTGTAGCATGCTCAACAACCGACATATTCCCTTGATTCTGCTCAAGGAATTCAATTTCCTTCTTACCACGAATGTCTTCTGGAAAGTACTTCCTCAGAAATTCCCTACGGAACACAGTCCAAGTGAAATTCTCACCTGCAGCTTCCAATCTTTGATAAGTCTCTAGCCACCAGTCATCAGCCTCGACTGCTAGCATATGAGTACCATATCGAACCTTCTGCGCTGGAGTGCAGTTCATCACACGGAAGATTCTCTCAATCTATTTCAACCAATCCAATGCTCCGTCAGGATCATACTTTCCCTTGAAGGTAGGCGGATTCTCTCTCTGGAAAGTATCCAAACTACGAGATCTAGTATTCCCATCAGCATTTGGCTGATTCTCCATCGCATGAGCCATTGCTTCTAAAGCAGTAGCAAGTGCAGCATCATTCCTTCCAGCCATCTCAACTTATCACTACAACATAAACAACGGTTAGAACTCAAATTAATAATACTCGATTGTTAGACAACTACGACTCGACAACTTGGTCGGACGAACCAACCTTTGCTCTGATACCAACTTTGTAACACCCCAATTCTACCCGGAAATTATAATTGTAAACCAGAGTTATAAAATTCACATGACTTAATAGGATGCCACAAATTCAACTTTAAAACACATTGCATTCAACATGGATACATAACACTTTAAAACTTCGGATGAACCATCAGCATAATGCTTTACTCTCTTAATTCAACAATCTAAACATCTATGCAACAGAATTCTTAATAACATATTTATCCATCGTTACAGCAACTTCAAAACAACACATACTTAGCAACAATCAAATTAAAGTTCAACAACTGAAATAATTAATAATTAAAAGCATCAAGCGTTCATCCCCCCGAGTGTTACGTATCAGAGTAATGACACCGACTCGAACTACTAAAGGTATACAACCTTCACTCTGGATTACCTGCACGTTACCAACATAAGGGTAACATTCAAACAGAAGGGGTGAGATATCTAACAATATAATAAAGATATGATAACTAATATATTAAAATAGATCACATAATCATCACCACTTCTCATCTTATAACAACAATAATCGCAACAGAATATCAACGATAATACACATTCACCACATTAATACACAACTTCTTTATGCGACCATACAATGCGACTCAACACTATGAAAATGCGTGTGGTACCATTGAAGCAGAACTCCTATCTCAAAATAATTGCCAATAAATAGAGGCATCAACAAGGCATAAGCCTTCATCTTAATATTCGCCAATACAGGCCATCTTAATGAGCATAAGCTCCATCTTGAAATGCAATGTATGCTACACAATCATGAATGTAATGACAACACCATAATTAACAACATCTCAACACAACATCATCGTTGGCCTGAAGCCTACATCTTAATAGCTGCCAATTATTAGAGGCATCTCAACATCTTTCATCAACATCATTCATCAACATCATTTATCATCATAATTCATCACACACCATTTATACATCATAATTCATCAAACATCATTTATCATCAACAACTCAGCCATACAAAAGTACAATAGTAAATTGTCAATCTTGCAACGTTGACCAGAGGCCTACAACATGATATTGCCTATAATTAATTAATCATCTAAGGCTTACTTCTAATTAACTAACCTTTATATATTATTCTGTAATACTACATTATTATCCTCATTAATCTTGTTGTTACGAACCAAACAGTAATCTGTAATCATCTCATCCTCATCATTCTTCACAAAAATCAACATAGCGATTAACCGGGAACTAACTCTAATCCTAATTTTGGTTACTAGTATTATCCTTCCTATTCTTCATTTTGATCCTTAAGAATGAATTTCATCGTGTTAGCTATTCAATGCTTTGAACGACACCTCAAACGGATTCCGAAAACTCAAGTTACAGCCTTTTCAAAATGATTCTGCCAAAAACCAGACAACATGGATCGACGCGTAATGTCTTGGGTCGACGCTTACTGGGTTTAACACACTACATGAGTCGATGCATACTCCCTTGTATCGACTCATACTGAGTCTGTAACATTGCATGTATCGACACATGCTCCTTCGTATCGACTCATCCTGAGTCTAAAAGCCTTCATGTATTGATGCATGACTCCTTCGTATCGACTCATCCTGAGTCTAAAAGCCTTCATGCATCGACGCATGGCTTTTGGGGTCGACACATACTGTTATGTCATGGATATTTTCTGCGGTTTCATTGTGTTTTCACTAAGGGTTCCATACTTTAGGCCCTACAACCATCCTCTAATCATAGATAATCATTAATTATAATTATCCTATAATTCCACATCATTTATACAGTATTAGGGCATCATTATTCATCCATAATTCATCGATTTTCATCATACAACAACATATACAATTCAATCATAAACCAAACAAATATTTCACATCTAATCCCACATACCAATCATCATAAACCCTATTAGAGTCAGAACCCCACCCTTACCTTGGATTGAAGGTTGCTCTATAACGTTTCCGGTTGATTTTCCGTTCTGCCTCTATTTCCTTCTTTTCTGCATGTTCACGTTCTCCTCTTCCAACCCTTATTTCTTTCTCTCTTATTGCCTCTTCTTTTCTTATTATTTCTAACAATAATAAAATAACCCTATTATTCTCTTTATGCCTTAATGGGCTTAAGACTACTACACCCCCTTTTTACTACTTCTATTCCTTTAAAACAAGCCCACATCAAATAATATTATCATTCTAATATTATCCCATAACTTAATAAAATAAATAAAACCAAATAATCACAACACATCAATTATCATCATAACACAACTTTACAATTATTTCAAAAATAATTTAATTAAATAATTAATTAAATTACGGGTGTTACAGATGCCATTAGAGAGCTTTTTTCCTTGGAATCAAATGAAGTTACAGGAGACATTGTACCTTGTGCATGCTAGCATGGGGGAACCCTTTTGCACGCAAGAAAGAAGTTGTGACTCAAACAAAAGTTTGTAGTAGCTTGTCATTACTTTGTGAGTCAAGGCAAGCATGGATGGAAAGTTTATATAGGCATGCAAGCATCAAACATCCAATTGAAGCAGGCACAGAGATAGCTATTGCATTGTGAACCCTTAAAGGTGGCATATAGGAAGCTCTTGCCTTGTGAACCAAAACCAATGCGCCAGAGGCCCATGCTCAGTCGAAGGATGCAAGCCAGGCTTGCATTGAAAGAGGCCAAAAGGCTAATTGAAAGAGCTGAAACGAAAGGACTTATTTTTCTCCAATTTTGTCAAAAGATTATTTTTATCTATTTTCTTCCTTTTTGACAGCTTCCTTTTAATCTTGGTACTGGAAAATCTCAATGTACTTGTGCAAGCTTGACCCTCGAGAAATTCCTTGAAAAATGAGAGGGAAAATTTTGGGGTACAACACCTAGCTTGTTACAGGTATTAATCTTTAATCTCCTTATGTAGATAGTTTTCCTAGCTTGTTACAGGTATTAATCTACAATTGGTCGTCCACATATAGTTTTCCTGGCTTGTCACAGGTGTTAATCTGGAACTTGAAAGTTGTCGATCGCTGAGATAGTTGTCCTGGCTTGTTACAGGTATTAGTCTCTGACCTGAGAAAGAAAGATAGTTTTCCTGGCTTGTTACATGTATTAATCTTTAGTCTCCTTATATAGATAGTTTTCCTGGCTTGTTACAGGTATTAATCTATAATCAATCGTCCACATATAGTTTTCCTGGCTTGTTACAGGTGTTAATCTGGGACTTGAAAGTTTCCGGTCACTGAGATAGTTTTCCTGGCTTGTTACAGGTATTAATCTCTGACCTGAGAAAGAAAGATAGTTTTCCTGGCTTGTTACAGGTATTAATCTTCAATCTCCTCATGTAGATAGTTTTCCTAGCTTGTTATAGATATTAATCTACAATCTATCATCCACAGATAGTTTTCTTGGCTTGTTACAAGTATTAATCCGGAACATGGCAACATCGGTCACATAGATAATTCCCCCGTCTGGTTCCGGGAATTAATCTTTGGCCTGCTGTATTTGTTGTTAAACCCATCTTGCTTCGTGAGTTCATACCATTTGGTCATGTAGATAGTTTCCCCGTCTGGTTCCGGGCATTAATCTTTGACCTGTTGTATAAGTTGATGGTGTTCGTCTGTCTACGAATTCAACCTGAAAAGGTAAAGTAGGTTTCATGCGATGATGTATGAATTACATGATGCTCTCAAGATAATTGAGATTGTGATATATGCATTTGTGCTGCATATGCTATGATGTTCATAAAATGATGTATGAATGCAATGTATGAACGTGTCAGACATTCCATTGTTGTATTGTTGAACTAGGGAAAATAAATCCCTAATTGTGGTTGGGGGTGAAGAATGTAGGTCTTTAGATTTTGAAGTTAAAACGCTAGGAGATGAACTTTAGTTGTTAGAGAAACAAACTTTGTTGGGGAAGGTAAACTCTGTGAACTGTTTGAGGATTGTCAGAGTGAATCTATGTCATGATTGTATCTGGAGATGTGTTGAATAAGTATCAGGATGACATCTGTCTCTGGATCGTACCTGAACTGTTTCTAGAAGATGATCTGAATAAGTATCATAATGAAATTCGTCTCTGGATCGTACCTGAACCGTTTCTAGAAGATGGTCTGAATAAGTATCAGGATGACATTCGTCTCTGGATCATACCTGAACCGTTTCTAGATGAGAATCTGGAATAAGTGTCAGGATGACATCCATCTCTGGATCGTACCTGAACTGTTTCTAGAAGATGATCTGAATAAGTATCAGGATGACATCCGTCTCTGGGTCGTACCTTAACCATTTCTAGATGAGAATCTGGAATATTTAGAATGTTTCTGCCAGAAATTCTTGTTTTATTGATTTGAGAAGAAATATGTTTGGGGAAGGGAAACTCTGTAATACGCACGGGGATTTTGTGAGATACTATTGGGGAATCCTAAGAAGCTTGGTAACTTCACTGGGAAATTTTTATATGTTGGAGATGTGATTTGGAAATTCTTGCTCTGCGGGGATATGAGAACACCTGACATCATTAGGCTGCATGCTAAGAATATGGCAGTTACCTTGTAACAGGATGCCCCTGCCTATGTACCTACTGGAGAAAATATCTTGCGGGGATTTTATAGATGGTTTGACTATTATCCCAACATCTGGAGTCCTTGGTGAATGTTGATCAGGGTAATAAACCTTCTACTGATAGACAAGTGACGAGATGACAGGACATAGTCATATGATTTAATCCCTAACTTTTGCCTGGACTGCTGTTGTACCCCAAAATTTTCCCTCTCATTTCTCAAGGATTCTCTCAAAAGATCTTCCATGACATCAAGTTTGTAGCATTGATACTTCAATTTAGGTTTGGAATTGGCACAAGGGCAAAATGGTCACTTGCACGCTGAAAAGTCAAACTTTGACTTTTGGATCAAAATTAAATTTCAAGAATCATACTTCATCAAGATATGTTAAAATATGAATTTTTGTTTCATTAAGAAAGTCAAAAGTCAAAATTATGTTGAAAAAGTCAAAGTTTTAAACACTTAGAAATTTTTCTTAGTGTTAAGAAAATATGATAAGTTCAGAACTTTTGGCCAGATTTTCACCATTATGCAGGTTGATTCTGGAAGAACTTATGACATAAGAGTTGTAGATCTCAATGAGATCTAAAACATTGCAGAATAGAACTTCTCCTAGAAATGCAGGGATTTCAAGTTATAAATCCTTGAAGACACGTCCATGAAACTGAAACACTCAGTAAATTCTGGGCCTTTCCAAGACAGAATTTGGTTAGAACTTCTAGACCAGTTTTCACAAAGGTTCAACCAGAGTTTGCAAGAGTAATTCAAAGAGGGTATGCAAAGCATGTTACAAGCTTTCTGAAAAGTCTGAGAACTCCTTCAGAACATGCTGGAGCAGGGAGATTCAAAGATCAGAAGTTGGATATTTGTTCTAAGTTACGCTGATGCTGAACTTCTGATCCAGATTAAGCTATGATACATAATCTCAAATTGCAGGTTTTCTATTTTGATAAGTATCATCATCATTTAATGCTCACACCCACTTTTGAGTCTTTATCCAAAGGATTTCCCCATGTGTGGCATAGAAGTACCATTGTTGTCCTTGAAAAGCAAACTTTTGTACAAAGTTTATGCTGGGAACACACTTTACTTTTGCTTCTGAGGGTACTTTTCCATAATTAATGCTTACAAATTCAGATTAAGCGCGGCTAAAGCTGCTAACCACCCTACTTTGTGCCTTGAACCATACTTGTTTAAACTTGCTTCAAGAATAAGTCAACGCCCTAGCATATGATGGTTGTACTCTTTCCTTCTCCAAGCTCCTAAATCCTTGCCTATAAATTGAACTTCATTTGCAACTGTTAAAGAGGTCGAGAATTTGAGGGAAAAAACCTTGAAACTTTGCTGAAATTTCAAAGAATTTGAAACTGCAAACATAAACACAAAACCTGCTAATTTCTGGTTTTTGCATCCAAGCTCTAATTTTCCTTGTGCATTTCCCAACCAAATCACCCACACAGCTTCTGATATACATTTAGAAGCTGTCCTAACTTCTGTTTTTAGACTGTAACACGTTCTTCATCAATCTCCATCTTAAAAATCAGAACATTGTTTCTTGGTTGATCCAGAATGTTCCAGTCATTCATAGTTCAAGTTAAGGGTTGTTCTAGCTTTCTGAGAATTGAAGGAAGCTGACCAAAACATCACAGCAATCAGAACCAAGCTCTAGTTCACAAAACATTTTCCAACTGCAAGGTAAGCTTCTGTTGACTCTCATCATATTACTTAGGCATTGTTAGGCTTGCATTTTCAAAAAATACAATGTAGACATCCTGACTCTGATTCTGTATATATTCATAGATTTCATGTATTTTTGCCTAAGTAGAGAGAATTTCAGTTCAGAACTTTTTGAGGAAATTAGGATTAGCAAAATTCATGCTTGCTTCTGATTTACAGTTTTGATACTTTATATTTCTGAAACCATGATGAAACCTGCCATAACTACTATGTTCGCATTTTCTGTTTTGTTAAGAAATGGCTAAGCTGCAGATGCTCTGACTAGCATGGAGAAGGAGATGAAATTCATCATCAGAGCTTGCTTTGTAATATATGTTTATGTTTTTGCTTCTAATACCTTATGTATAGCCACCCTAGTGGTAGAAAGCGCACACATAAGACACTAGTGTTAAGGGTCCTGAGTTCTAGCCCCAGAAACACATTTTTTATGTTTATTTCCTGACATTTTTACCCCATTAGTTGGGCCAGAGCTTCTAGATCAACCCCTTTATTTGTTTGTCAAAACAGTGATCCTAGATCAGAACTTCTAGACATTCCCATCCAACAGCATTGACACCTCACATACCCATTATCATAACTTCTAGCTTGCCAGTGACACTAGAACTTCTAGGTTTCCAGCTACATCAGAACTTCCAGACTCTCAACAACCAGAATTTCTGACCTTCTAGTAACATTAGAACTTCTAGGCTTCCAGTTGCATTAGAACTTCTAGGATTTCCCTTGTTCCCAGCTGTTGTACCCCAAACTTTTGCCTCTCATTTCATCAACATTTTTCATCACAAGACTCTTGGAACTCAAGATCAAGCTAGGGTTTGCTCTGCTCAAGACACCTTCTTGCACTGTTGACCTAAATTAGGGTTTGAGTTTGCACAGTGATGTTTTAACCTACAATGCCCAAAGTTACTTTCATACTTCATATTGTACTCACAAGTTTGTCCATACCAAGTTTCAAGCCTTGATCCAAATTTTTGCCCAGTCAATTGGACAGTTGACCTAAAAATCAGCTGTATTGGGGAAAAACTCAATTGTGGCCAATTGACAGTCAAACCTCATGAAATTTGATTCACATCAACATTATGAACTCATATGAACCATTTGATCAAGTTTGGATCACAATTCCACAAGAAATTTGATCAGATCATCAAAAGGGCAAAATGGTCATTTTTAGGGTTTTGACTGTACAACGGCAATTTTCGACTGTTTGACCTAGCCAATGGAAAATCAAGTTCAACCATGGACTCAAGGACTCAATTACATTGTCTTGACCCATTCAACAAGTTCAAAAGATCTCAAATGCATAGGATTGACAGATGAATTTTTCAGTCAACTGATCAAAATTTGACTGTATACTGAAAAGTCAAACTTTGACTTTTTGGTCAAAATCAAGTTCCAAGGGTCATTTTTCATCAAGACATGTCAAATTATGAAATTTTTTCATCAAGAAACCCAAAAATGCAAATTAGGGTTTAAAATGGAAAATTTTCATAACTTAGAATTTTTCTAAGTTATAAAATTTGCTTATTTTTTTCTAACTTTGTCCCATTTTTTCA
The DNA here is from genome assembly GCA_948472305.1 of Vicia faba. Taxonomy (NCBI): domain Eukaryota; kingdom Viridiplantae; phylum Streptophyta; class Magnoliopsida; order Fabales; family Fabaceae; genus Vicia; species Vicia faba. The sequence goes on along the minus strand of OX451739.1, from coordinate 1,128,492,427 downwards.
CAAAGATGCAAATGGATTCAAACAAAACTTGAAACATGAAAGTTGTAGTCCATCACAAAGTCTACAACTTTGATTCACAAAGTTTTCTAAAAAGAGGCTTATATCTCAAGTTATGAGTTTTGGAACAAGGGTACCTAAAACTTTTAACTTAGAGAAATTTTGCCCTAGTTTAGGCAGAATTTTGACCCATCTTCTTGGCCATTTTTCACATAGTTCCACTTGGAGTTTCAAGTTGCATTTCAAATATGGATTATAGTACATGTTTCAAGCTTTCCAAATTGTCTAAGAACTCCTCAAACACCTTTGTGGTTAGGGAGAATCGAATGCTTGAAGTTGGCAAAGCTCACTTTGATCCATGGCCAATACATGTTCATACAACTTGCATTTTCAAATCAGCATGCTTTGTACTAGCTTGCAGGCCTATAAACCATTTGACACTCCTTAATTTAATGCAAATCCACTGAGCTAATGCATTATCTTGGCCATTTGGACATTGCACACAAAACTAATCCCTATTTGGAAAAAGGTATATTGCCATTTTTGAAAAGTTACACTTTATGTCAAACAAAGATCCTTGAGGCATGGGGCAATATCTATGAGGCAAGATCAAATCCACAAATTGGAAGTATCAAGGGCAAGATATGCATCTTACAAGATATAGTGTACAGGCTTGCATTGACAAGTAACACACTCTTGCTTCAAGAAGAAGAAATTTGTCCAAAATCTTCCCAACTCAAAAACCATCCATAGTCAGCTTACAAAAAGATTGCAAACACATTTCACACAACCCTTGGAGTCACAAACACGAGCTCTTCACCACTCAAACCTCCTTGTACACAAAATCACCATTTTTCTGCAAAACAAGGCAAGCCCTGCAGAACCACCTCCATCTCCACTTTCCCTCGTGCGTTTTGCCTCAAACTTGTTCCAATACCTTCCACTCAACTCACCTGAACTATCCCAGACCTCCATTGCTAGCTATAACACCATTAACATACATTTCCATTTTTGTTTCAAAGCTTTGCAGGTTGAGTTCTGTAGCACGATTCAGGCTACTTCAAAACAAGCCAAGCATTGGGAAAGCTTCAGTGGACCTCAGGCAAGCTCAAAAGAATCTCAAGCACCCTTGGAAGTTATTGCATTGCCCAGCTCGAAGTCAACTGAAACAGGTATTTCATGAACTTCTATCTCTCTATTTAGGAATAGTTAGACTTAGGTTTGTGAATTAAAGATGTTGTATTCATAGCCCTGAAACCATACATGTGCTTAGTTTTCATTTATATTAATCGTGCTAGGAGAATTTTGTTCATGAACTTTCTGAAAAAACTAGGTTAAGAATTAGGGCCAGAGAAATTCTCTCTGGTCTTTGAGAGTTAGCTTAAGTTTTTTATATGGTTAGATTCGTTGTTTGATGCTCTACAAGTTTCATGTTATGAGTTTTGTCAAAAAAGCAAGGAATCAGGAGATAGCATTTGAAGTACAGAACGCGCGTTTTTGTTTGAAATGAGGAGGAAGATGAAGTTGCTTGGGCTGGGCCTGTTTGCTTTTGCTTTTCACACATGCATTTCAGTTCACACCCCCTAGCCCATTTCTTGTATATTTGTCATTTTTGCATTTTTATTTTTTATTCTGACTTTATTATTTTATGTCCAAATATAAAAAATGCCAAAAATTATTTTTATATTATTTTTACATTTATTTGATATTTATTTTTATTTTTACTAGTATAAAAATGTTTAAATACTTTATTTTCTTTTTATTAAAGCTTAAAAATAATGTAAAAAATTTGTTTATTTTCATTTATTATTTTATACACATTTGAAAACATTTTCTTGAAATATATATTTTTTGTAAATAAATAGGGTAGACAACTCTTAGTTACTTGATCAAAGCTTGCAAAAAACATCCTTGCTATCTTCAAAACACACTTCACCAACACAATTTCAAAACCCTACTTTCAAACATTAAAAACTTTTCAAAAGACAAAAACACCTTTGTATACATTCAAACAAGAATCATTACAAAGGTTGCCACAACAATGGCCTCTTTTCAAAACATCTTTCAAAACCACACACAAAGCACCATTTCAAATAATTGAAAGGCAAAGCAAGTGATCTAAGCAAGTAACTAAGAGCCCATGGATAACCATGGATAGAAATGTTGCTAATACCTTCCCTTTCTATAATCTACTCCCCGAACCCAAGAAAACATCTCAAAGGTCTTTCCTGTGCTTTTTGACCTTTCCTTAGGATAAAATAAAAGGTCGGTGGCGACTCTTGCTAAACCGAAACATTTGCGAACACAAACGCAAAATCCCAAGTCAGTTCTCCCACCGTATCACACCAGCAACCCCAAAACTTTAGTGTACCCAGACCCAGAACTTCTGACCTTCCCATTTTCTGCTAAAATTTTCTTTCTGACTTGCAGTGCACCGAAGTCAGAACTTCGGTTCTCTCTTATTTCAGCAACGCGCTGATTCTGACCCCTTTTCCTCTTATTATTTTTATCATCATTTTATTTTCAATATTAATAAACACCAAAAATAATTTTATACTCACATACTTTATTTTATTTCTTTTAAAACCAAAAGATTAAAAATATTTTCTTAAGTAAACTTATTTCTTCTCTTAACAAAAACAAAACAAGTCAATTTAAATTCTTGTACATTATTTCAATATGGTTGTAATAGATAATTAGGACTTTAATTTCTTGCAATCCCCATTTGTAAATTTGTACACCTCCATTCCTCCAAATGATTGTGTGATTCGGTAGGAGAACTGACTAGATGTTTTGCGTTTTGATCGCATTTGTGCGGATAGCAAGAGTCACCACCGAGTTTTCTTTTATCCAAAAGGAAAGGTAAAAAAGCACAGGAAAGACCTTTCGAGATTATTTTGATTTCGGGGGGGTAGATTATGAAAAGGGAAGGTATTAACACCCTTTTCATCCATGGTTTTCCATGGGCTCTTAGTTACTCGCTAGATCAATTTGCTTTCATTTGAATGTGTTTTGTGGTGTGGGCTTTGAAAGTGTTTTGAAAATATCTTTGTAATGGTTCTCGTCTCTATAAGAACGCGTACAAAGTTTTGTTTCGAAAGATAGTTCAAAGAAGTGTTTGTGGGTTGTGTTTGTGGAAAGTGGTTTTTGAAAAGATTTTTTGCAATGGTTCTCGTCTCTATAAGAACGTATACAAAAATGTTTCGTCTTTTTGAAAATGCTTTGAAATGATAGTGTTGGTGTATAAAGTGTTTTTTTGCAAGCAAGCGAGTAACTAGGAGCAAATTTACCCTCTCGAAAGGTTTTCAATTGTTCTTTTCTTCCTCCTTTAGATGTTGCTATCTTACCATTAATTTGGTAAGAAGCCCCATCGTTGGATGTGAAGGGACGGGCGCGGGTCTATTTTACAGTCATCGAAAGAAACTTATGAGACGCTTTAGCAATTTTTTGCAAGGGACTAGATCGTTTTACCGAAGACAACATCGAGGGTCATCGAGGGACTACGATCTTTTTATCGAAGGGTCTTTGCTAAAGCGTACCATATTCGAGGGACATGACTGAGTTTCTGAGGCAACGAGCGAGGTTACCCTAGAGATGCGCGTGTGAAAAAGTGTTTTTGATTCAAGTTAATTTTGTCTTTGAAATTAGGTTATCTAACGATTGATTTTAAAATCTTGCCATACACGCCTAATTATTATACAGTATAAGGAAAACAGTAAATTGCGGGAATTGAAATTCTACGCTATTACAAAGTTTTCGGGAATGGGGGTACAAATTTACAAACGGGAATGGATCAATGCGATTAAAAGTCCAAATAGGCAATCAATACAACCAAATCGAATCGAACAATTAATTAAAACTACAACAATCTATAAAATAAAAATTAATTAACAAAGTATGGAAATAAAATTTGATATCTTTTGTTGAAAAAAAAATTTTGAAAGAAAAATAAAATTCTATTTTATTAAAAAATAAAATAATTGATTAAAAGAAATTAAATCATTTATATATGTTTTGTCTTTTGGCATTTTATTATGAAGAATTTAAACAAAACAATTTAAAACCAAATGAAAGGTTAATTAACAAAATTATTCAGAAATAAAATCCATAACTAAACTAATTAAGATAATTTAACTAATTTTAAAGAAAATTAACTTAGAAAAATTAATAAAAGATATAAAAATTAAATTTGACATTAAAATAAGGGGTGTAAGGCAGTTTAGGGTGTGTGCTTTTTTATTTTTTTGAATGGCCTGTAGAGCCCAAGAATTTTTGTTACTAAAAATAAAATAATAAAATGGGGGGTGTCATAAGTGAAACTGATTGGGTTGTGTGGGTTAGGCCCAAACGAAAATGCTAGAGAGGGAGACAAAAAAAAAAACCTAGGAACTAAACAGCCGCCACCTGCTCCTTGTTTCAATCAAATACTAATTCCCAATTAATCTTTCCTCTCTCCCAATTAAATCATATTAAGGAAAATAAGAATAAAAAAGGAACAGAAACCCTCTCGCCTCTCTCTTTGATCTCTCACGCTATCTCTCGCCTTCTGTCTCTCTCCATCTGTTCAATCAACAAACCTCTGGTTCATCTCCCTTCTTCCTAATCACCACCGTCTCATCCGTCTCCTCTCTTCGTAATTTCTAATGATTCAAAATAACAACAAAACAATCGCAAGAGTGAGTGAAGGATGCTTACCCAACGAATTTTGTCCGACACGTCTTCAACGACAAAATCAGGCAACGAGAAAACCAGAGGAAAAGCTTAGGTATGCGTTTCTGAATATTTTCCTATTTTTCTCTGTATTTTGCGTTGTTGTGGTTTGTTGTTGTTGATTGATGAATGAAGGGATCGCAGAGGCGCTGTAGTTACTGTATTTTTGTCATTGCAGGTGAATGAAGGGTTTGTAAAAAAGGGAGGCTCATGGAGGTCTATTATTAATACAGGGTGTAAGGGTCTATGTGTTTGTAGGGTTTATGCAGAACGATTTGGAGTGGAGTTTTGGACAGATTTTTTTTTTGGCTTTGTTGTGTTCCTGGTTTGTTATAACAGTGTGAGGTTTTTTTGAGTTGTTGGCTATTTTTTTTTGCTGGTTTCGTTGGTTCTTTTTCTAGTATGCTATTGGTAGGTATTGTTGTACCCCAAAATTTACCCTCTCATATTATCAAGATTTTCCTCACAAGACTCCTAGACTAAAGATAGGATTAGGGTTTGCTCAGCTCAAGACATCTCCTTGCACTGATGACCTGAAATTAGGGTTTGAGTTTGCACAAGGATTTTTGGACCATCAATACTTCATGTGACATTCATACACCATCTCGGACCCCTAAGATTGCCCATGTCAAGTTTCAAGCTTTGAATCACATTTTTGACCAATCAATTGGACAGTTGACCTAAAAATCAGTTGTATTGGGGAAAAAGTCAACCATGGCCAATTTATAGTCAAACTTCATAATTTTTTATCCACAACAACATTACAGGCTCATATGTACCATTTGATCAAGTTTGGACCACAACTCCTCAAGAAATTTGATCAGATCATCAAAAGGGTAAAATGGTCAAAATTAGGGTTTTGACTGAGAAGGGGCAATTTCTGATTTTTGACCTAGCCAATGACCAATTTGGTTCAAGCATGATTTCAAGGGCTCAATGCCATCATCTTGACCTAATCACATAGTTCAAAAGATCTCAAAAGCATTGGATTGACAGATGAATTTTCCAGTCAACTGATCAAAAATCAACTGTATACTGAAAAGTCAAACTTTGACTTTTTGGTCAAAATCAAGTGCCAAGGGTCATAATTCATCAATATATGTTAAAATTTGAAACTTGTTGACCAAGAAACCTAATTTTACAAATTAGGGTTTTAATTTGAAATTTTTCATAACTTAGAATTTTTCAAAGTTATGGAAAATTTCTTATTTTTTCCCAACTTTCCACAACTTTTTCACCATGATGCAATTGGATTAAAATAAAACTTCCAACATGAAAGTTGTATTACTCATGAAATATACAACTTTGATTCACAAAGTTTTCCCAAAATATGCTTAGATCTCAAGTTATAATTTTGTGAATAGGGGTCCATAAACTTTTTAACTTAGTGAAATTTTGTCCTAGTTTAGGTAGATTTTTTACCTAACTTCATAGCAACTTTTCACATAGTTCCAAGAGGAATCTAAAAATGCATTTCAAATATGGATTATATATCATGTCACAAGCTTTCCAAAATGTCCAATAACTCTCCAAGATCATTTATGGTTAGGGAGAATCGAAGAAATGAAAATGGAAATTTATCACTTTTGTGCAAGGCATTTTCACAATGTTACAAGTTGCAAATCAGTTTCAAACATGCTTGTACTTGGTTTTACAGGTCCTAATACCTTCTACACTCCATAATTAAATGCAAACACATTGGATAATGGTCTTGTTCTGACTTTTGAAGCATTGCACAATGAATTAATCCATTTATGGCATAAAGTTCTCAATACCATTTTCATAAAGCTTGCTTTTTCCAACTTTACATATCTTGAGCCATGGACCTGATCTTTTGTTGCAAACAAGATCCACAGTTATCAGGCAACTTGTACCAACTCTATGCAGTCCATAAGCTAGTAAGTACAAGCTTTTGCATTGTCACTTCCAATTTTTCTTCAAAAGCAAGAAACTTGCAAAAGTCAATACAACTCATCCATCTGATAAAAGCAAGCCTTTGTATCATTTCACACAACCTCAGAACCTTGTCTCAAGCAGAAACACGAATTGCTAACATATTAAACACCCTCAAACACAAAAAACACCATTTTCTGCCCAAACTGGGCAGCTTCTGCAAATCTCAAGCCAAATCGATATTGGCTCGTGCGTTTCTTGATTCAACCCTTGAAACACCTTCCATACATCACACCTAAACTGTCCAGGCCCTTGTTTGTAGGTTGACTCGTGCAGCAAGATTCAAGCATCTACAAGGCAAGCTGAGCATTGAAGAAGCTTGAGAGAACTTCAAGGAAGCTCACAAGAACTTCAGGCCTCACTCAAAGTTCCCACATTGCCATATCCAAACTCAACTGAACAAGGTATTTTTCAAGTTTCTATCTCTCTATTTAGGCATCCTTAGGTCACGATTTGTGAAGCAAACATGTAGTCCCTAACATGCTTGAGTTGTACATATGCATAGTTTCCATTTATATTAACTGAGCTAAGAGTATTTGATTGTTGAAGTTCATGAAAAAATTAGGTCAGGAATTAGGGCCACTGAAATTCTCTCTGGTTTCTTAGAGTTAGGTCACAAAATGGATATGGTTGGAATCGTGATTAAAAATGCTATAAGTTTCATGTTGTAAGTTTTTGATTTCATGCAAGCATGAGCAAGAACAGAATCAAGCTCAGAAACACGCGCAGGGACAGAGGACAGGGATGAAGATGCTGTCTTGGGATTTTTTTTGTTTCTGGCCTTTTTTGTTTCTTCTTTTTACACCCCCCCCCCCATTTTACTTCTGCACCCCCTTTGCATATTTTTATATTTTTTGTATTTTCTTGCAAATTTTATATTTCTGACTTTATTATTTTTTTCTGAACATTAAAAAATCCCAAAAATATTTTCTTAATATTTTGCATTTTATTTTATTATTTTTATTATTTTTTGGCATAAAAAATAGTTTATTAGTAATAATATACTTTATTTTCTTAAATAAACTTGTAAATAATAAAAAATACTTAAATATTTTATTTTATTATATTATACACATCAAATATTTATCTTTCATACATATTTAATTTTTAATATTGTATATAATTTTATTTTATTTTTCTTGAATAAAAATGAATAAATGAATAATATAAAACATATTTTCTTTTAAAACAAAATTAGGGTTTCCCCTTTCAAAAATAATAATATTATTTTTTCTTATTTTTAGAACTTAAATAATTTATTTTTTACATACATAAAACAATTACAAAAAACATTTTTGCATAATTACATTTTTATTGCATATTTTAATATTGTTTATTTATTTATTGTACAATAAATTCAATTGGGTTATAATAGTGAATTAGGATTTTATTTTGAGCAATATCCCTCGTTCAAAACTTGTATCCCCCCTCCCATAATATTGTTGTAATAGTTTAGATTTACTTTACGCAATTTATCGCATTATATACATGTTTAGTAAATTAGGGTTTGTATGATAAGACAAAAATCAAACAAATAGCATGACCTAATACAAGACAAAAGTGCATGAAAAATGACAACACATTGCACACAAGCACCTCTAGGGTTTCACCCACTTGGTTGCCTTAAAACATGGCCATGGTATGCATGCTAGGTATCTTGGCAAAACAAAACAAAACAAAACAAAAGATCATAGTCCCTCGATGACGCTAGACAAGGTTGCCTAAAACAAATGATCTTGGTCCCTCAAACAAGCTAAGATACTTGGCACTATTGCTATCATGGTCATACAATGACCCACGCCCGTCCCATTTAACATCCAAAGATATGGTTGTCTACTAAAACAATAGTAGGTCAACAACATCAAAGGAATAACAATGTATAGGAAAGACTTTTGAGTAGGTAGATGCTTCTAGTTACTTGATCAATTTGCAAAACAATCCTTGCTATTTTCAAACAAACACATACACATTTCAAAAACAATTTCCAAACAACTTTCAATAACATTGAAACATTTTTCAAAAGACAAACATCTTTGTATACATTCTTACAAACAAGAATCATTACAAAGATTGCCTAAACAAAGGCCTCTTTTCAAAATACTTTCAAAACCACACAAAGCACCATTTCAAACAATTGAAAAAAAGAAAAGCAAGTGATCTAAACAAGTAACTAAGAGCCCATGGAAAACCATGGATGAAAAGGGTGCTAGAACCTTCCCTTTTCATAATCTACCCCCCGAACCCAAAAACAATCTCAAAGGTCTTTCCTGTGCTTTTTTACCTTTCCTTTTGGATAAAAGAAAAGTCGGTGGCGACTCTTGCTAATCGCAACATTTGCGAACACAATCGCAAAACCTCAAGTCAGTTCTCCCACCGCATCACAGAACTGGCGACTCTGCTAGGGAGATTTATAAAAGTGGGGTTACCTTAGGGTTTTAGATCACCTTTACATGCTTATCTTGCTTGACTTTCTTGCTTTACACTTTGGTTCTATTGTTTGGGTTTGAATCCTCTACCCGGATTTGGGAAACATTCATAGGTAAATAGCAATACGTTGCAGAAACTGTGCGGGGTATACCGACATGGTCTAAGCAATGGCTATATTAGTGCGAAATATTTGTGGGTACCGGTAGCCTTTGAGTCAATCAAAGAGAATACGGGGCCGCTGAGTGATGTCATGAAGCACTAATGGACTTTTAGAACCTTTACTTGACCAACTTGGCCTTTTAGGATGTAGTGAGATGACCGGCTTTGGTGCAGTCCGAAGTTGGTAGATACTCGATACTACACTCATTGAGGGTTGGTTCCTTGGAATATTTTGATCGCCAGTAAAGAGGCTGAATTGAAACAATGAACAAGGAAACAATCCAGTGATATTGAGCTCCTTAGAACCCAGTTACTATTTCTAGGACAGGTTGAGCCAACTAAACTTCAAGAGGGTACTTACCTATGAAACCCCATGCAAGCCTAAACTAGGAACTTGTGTGATTTTCTTGTACATATATACTTGTGCATAAAATCATGGACATCCTGAAGCATCATATGCATTCACTAACCATTTCAAGGATTTTGGATTTTCATCTTTGTTCCTGTTTTGTAGGTTATGGATTCACTTTGCAGGAAAACTATCCAGATCAACCTTGTAAGAATTCCTCCACAACTCAAGGAGCTAGCTTCAAGGATTCCTGAGAATTCTCCATTCACTGAGAGGCATGGTCGTCTACTCAACTTGGTCACTACCAACACTGAGGAGGATATGCTGAAAGTTCTCTTCCAGTTCTTTGACCCTTTGCATCATTGCTTCACATTCCCCGACTATCAACTTGTGCCTACTTTGGAGGAATTTTCTCAACTCTTGAGGATTCCTATTCTTAATCAACTACCCTTCAATGGTACAGAAAGAGATCCAAAGCCAGAAGAGATTGCTCAAGCCTTGCACTTGCACTCATCTGATGTCATAACACATTGGGAAACTAGAAGTGGTGTCAAAGGCTTCTTGTCAAAGTTTCTGTTTGAGAAGGCCCAAAGCTGTTGGAATTCTTTGGACCTACAAGCTTTTGAGGAGATTGTAGCTCTTCTCATCTATGGGATGGTCTTGTTCCCTAATTTTGAAGAATGAACAAGGTTTGAGGTGGTCACAACGATTGATGACACTTACCCATTCAGATATCCATTGGTGTTCTCGATCTAGAGAGAATGTCATTATCATTGACCGTTATGGGGAATTTCCTAATGTCCCTCTACTTGGCATTCGGGGAGGCATCACCTACAACCCTTGCTTGGCTCTGAGATAGTTTGGGTATGCCCGAAGGGATGGCCCACATGACATGCTGATTCAAGGTTTGGTTTTTGACTTCGACAACGACAACCAAGGACTCCGACAAAGATTCATCCTAGCTTGGAGAATGCCCAACAAGGTGGACAGTAAGACCTTGGGACACAAAAACTCCATCCCTCTTGAGCCTTACCTCAAGTGGGTACGAACCTGCGCCCAAAGTCTTATGATGACTTACCCCTCCATTCTCCCTGTGATTATAGAGCCTGTTATGGAAGGAGAGGTTCCATACACCCTCCTACATCCTGACATGCCAACATCACTAAAAGATCTACAAAGGAGTTGGATACAACTCAAAGGAGAGCACGATACTTTCGAAGCCCAATTCTACGCAAGTGAGAAGAAGGTTTTGGAACTCACTCGTCTACTTCATAAAGAGCCGACTCTCAACACCTACCTTGCACCAAAGAGGATGCGCAACGTCTTTTTACCTTAGAATTTTGTATTATTTTGCCCATGGGGCATTGATGTACTAACAAATTCTATCTTATTAATATGACGTGTGTTTCTTTTTTGTTTAAAACAAATTTGAATTTCTGAATCCTTGAAAGCATTACATGAATACATATCATTCATCATATGCATAAACAGGTCTTCACACCAAGTTTCCTCATCTCTCTGTTGTTTATTTCAGCAAGATGGATATTGAACAAACGGTCAAAGATTTACAAGCTCAGAATTCACAATTTCAACAGCTACTCTTGACTTTGGCCAAGGGGCAGGAGGAGCTCAAGACTCTGCTAGAGAAGGAAAAAGAGAAAAAGAAGAAGAAGTAGGCTGGTGTGGTTCTCATGGGTAGAAGGTTTGATGGACAAGCCAGACGGACTTTGGAATTCCCCTCAACATCTGATGAAGGGGTAAGAAAGGGAAAAGAAACAGCAGTACCATCTGATTCTGAGGAAGAAGAAGAAGAAGATGAGGACTATTCTGAACAGCAACACCCTTCAGCCGATGACAAATACAAAAACTTGGAAGAACGTCTAGTTGCTATGGAGATACAGAGAGTACGTGGGCTGGATTTCGAGGAGTTAGGGCTGGTGTCTGGAATTGTAATCCCTCCTAAGTTTAAAGTGCCACTGTTTGCTAAGTACGATGGGGTGTCTTATCCCAAGATGCACCTACTTTCTTATGTCAGGAAAATTCAACCACATTCTTCTGACAAAGACCTGTGGCTCCACTTTTCCAGGACAGTTTATCAGGGACGCAGCTGGATTGGTTCTACCAGTTGGAGAGGTCTGACGTGCATAATTGGGAGGATTTGGAAGCCGCATTCTATAAATAGTATCAATACAACGTCGGCTTGGCGCCAACCCGTACTCAGCTACAGAGTATGACTATGGCTACCAATGAGGGTTTCAAAGACTACACCCAAAAATGGAGGGATTTGGCCAGAAGGGTGCAACCACCTTTATCTGAAAGAGAGCTTGTGGACATGTTCTTGGGGACTCTGTCAGGTCCTTTCTTTAATCACCTGATTGGAAGCTCCTCTGCAGGTTTCACTGAGTTGATTCTAACTGGCGAGAGGGTGGAAGCCGGTATTAGAAGCGGGAAAATTCAGAAAGATGCATCTACCTCTGCTGTTGCAAAAAAGCCCTTCACTGGAAAGAAGGAAGTGTCTGCTGTCTATGCCTAGAGAAATCAGGCAAGAATTGAAAGACGACCAACTGTGAGGGCCGTGATGATTCAGAAGTCTGCATCAGAGCAACCGAGAAATAACCAGCCGAGAAATGATCAGCCGAGAAATAACCAACAAAGGGTGGAAAGGCCTAGAAGGCAATTCACCAAGATAAACATGACTCCTGCTCAAGTCTTACCCCATATCTTGAAGTTGAACTTGGCTATGCTAAAAGAGGCCCCTAAAAATCCTAATACTTCCTCTCCACATTACCATCCCAACGCCAGATGTGCGTACCACTCGGAAAGTCCAGGGCACGACACCAACAATTGTTGGGCCCTGAAGAATAAGATTCAAGATCTAATTGATGCAAAGGAAGTTGAATTTGAAGCTCCTGAAAAGCCGAATGTTATCTCCGCCCCAATGCTGAGGCATGGGCACAATGCCAATGTTGTGGAAGAAGATCTGTTTGTTTCTACTGTGGATGAACTGTTAAATCCTCTCCTAACCATCAAGATGAATTTGTTAAAGGCTGGGGTATTCCAAGGTTGTGACCAGACTGCCATGCTTGCCTGTCCTCCCCATTTGACTGTCCTTTATTGAAGAAAGGAATCCAACAACTGATTGATAACAAGGAAATTTCGTTTGAGAAAGCTCATGTCTCACCCATTCCAGTTCCAGAAGTTTCTATAATAACCATATACGCCAATCCTTCTAGGGTTCCTAAAAAAACCGTTAGGATTACATCTGCTCCTATGACTACTCCTTTGAAGATAACAATGCCCGGACCAACCACACACAAATCCGATAAAATGGTACCATAGAACTATGGTGGAGAAATCTACTACCATGGTGTCAAACAGATTGAACAAAACATTGAAGAAGAAAGCTCTGAGGAAGATAATCCCGACATCAGTAACATTGTCGGAACAAGCAAAGTTACCTGTAGTGGAAGAATCTTTTCTCTAGAGATTACTCCTCCAATAGCAGTCTTTGGACCCGCGACCATTCTGAAGATTACCCCAGTAACTGTACCAGCAAGTGTAACCGACAATAATGACAATACAATTCCCATCCCTATTTCCGGTGCTGAGAAAAAAGGAAAGAATGTTCAAGAGGAGCCTGTCATAACGAAGGCTCAGTCATTAGTCATTCCTGAGACATCCAAGAAGGAGTTAGAAGAAATCCTGAGGATCATTAAGAAAAGTGATTATGATGTTGTTGAGCAACTGGGGCAGACCCCCTCAAAAATCTCTATGTTAGCCTTACTGTTGTGCTCTGAGGCACATGCTAAAGCTTTGGTCAAAATTTTGAAGACAACCCACGTGCCACAAGAAACCTCCGCTGATCAATTCCAGGAATGTGTGGCTAGTTTAACAGCTGACAATGGTCTAGGATTCTCCGATGCAGATTTAACTTCGAAAGGGAGAAAACATAATGATGCTTTGCATGTCTCGGTGGAATGCAGAGGGACAACCCTAGCACACGTACTGGTAGACACTAGTTCGTCTTTAAATGTCTTGCTGAAGAAAGCCTTGGATAGATTGGATTGTGAAGGCTTAACCCTGAAACCCAGCAATATAATTGTCAGATCCTTCGATGGTTCTAAGAGGATGGTCCATGGAGAGGTGGACATCCCGATCAAGGTGGGTACCCAGATGTTCAATTCGACATTCTACGTGATGGACATTCGTCCTTCCTATTCTTGCCTGTTGGGAAGACCTTGGATCCACCATGCTGGAGATGTCACTTCTACTCTGCATCAAATGCTCAAGTACCCTGTCCAGGGGGAAATTATAATTGTTCATGGCGAAGAGGAATACATGATCAGTCATCTTAATTCCTTCCGTTATGTGGAGTTAGATGGCGAATTCATAGAGACCCCTTTCCAACACTTCGAAGAAGTCTCTGGAGAAATAGCGGCGACCAAAGCGGTGTCCTCAACTCCTGTGATTACAAGACCTACGCCTCGGATGTCATCTCTCAAGGATGCTAGGGCAGTGGTGGAAGAAGGCGGATCCACAATCTGGGGGCAACTTCCAGACTTTCCTTTCAAATCATACAAATTCGGTTTGGGATTTACTTCGACTGGTCAGAAGGCTGTGCGCCGCTCCCGTGCCGGAGGGCCACCTGTGAAGATCAGCCACCAAGGGGTTAATGCGCTAGAGGACAGTGAAGAAGAGGGCAACTTGGAAGACTGGATTTTCCCTACTGTTGACGGAGGACTGTGCAACTGGGAAGCAAAAGACTTTGTTTCGATTACTTTCATACCGCAGTAATTTATCTTTTCCATTTCCTGTTGGATCTGTAATAATTCACAAACAATTCATACTTTTTCAACCTTGTGTCTTACCCGAGGCACATAGGTCCATTTGTAAGGGTCTTTATCTTCATTTCATATGTCATTTTAATGAATCATGGACGCTTTTCATATTTAAACACTTTTTGCTCATTGTCTTTCTTTTACATTTTGTTGTTTTAAGATGGCTATGCCCTTACACACACCCACACTCACAAATGCAGGTACCCTTCCATTCCGGAATCCATGGGTAACGATACTGCTATAGCCTTCAGTGACTCTGAAGATCTAATCAACCAAGCCGAATACGAAGGTGAGGAAGATTGTGAGGTGCCAGGGGAATTGGCCAGATTACTACAGCAAGAGGAAAGAGCAATTCAGCCTCATGAAGAGCAGTTGGATACAATCAAATTGGGAACTGAGGATGACAAAAAGGAAATCAAGATAGGTGCCAATCTAGAGCCAAGTGTCAAGGAGCGCCTAATTCAGCTACTGCATGATTATGTTGAAATCCTTGTCTGGTCATACGAAGACATGTCGGGACTTGATACAGACATTGTTGTACACCGTCTACCCACAAGAGAAGACTGTCCACCAGTGAAACAAAAGGTCTGTCGCATGAGACCTGACATTTCAGAGAAGATCAAGGCAGAAGTTATGGAACAGTTCAACGCTGGATTTTTGGCTGTTACTTCCTATCCTCAATGGGTTGCTAACATTGTGCTCGTGCCTAAAAAGGCTGGCAAAGTGAGAATGTGCGTGGATTACAGAGACTTAAACAGGGTCAGCCCTAATGATGATTTTCCACTTCCGCACATCGACATCCTGGTTGACAACACAGCTCAACACAAAGTATTTTCTTTCATGGACGGATTCTCAGGCTATAACGAGATCAAAATGGCTCCTGAGGACATGGAGAAAACTACTTTTGTTACTCAGTTGGGTACGTTCTACTACAAAGTGATGCCATTCGGACTGAAGAATGTCGGGGCAACCTATCAACGCGCCATGGTAGCTTTGTTTCATGACATGATACATCATGAGATAGAGGTCTACGTAGATGACATGATAGCCCGATCAAAAAACTGAAGAAGAACACCTTGATCACTTGCAAAAGCTGTTTGTCAGGTTGAAGGAGTACAAGCTCAGATTGAACCCAAACAAGTGTACATTCGGAGTCCAGTCCGGTAAACTTCTAGGTTTCATTGTCAGCAACAAAGGCATCGAGGTTGATCCTGCCAAAGTCAAAGCTATACAAGAAATGCCTGCTCCTCGCACTGAGAAGGAGGTCAGAGGTTTCTTGGGACGCCTAAACTACATCGCAAGGTTCATTTCTCACCTAACATCTACTTGTGAACCAATCTTCAAGCTGTTGAAGAAAGATCAGGTAGTTCGATGGAATGATGATTGTCAAATTGCTTTCAACAAAATTAAGGAGTATTTTATAAAACATCCTATCTTGATGCCACCCGTCGAAGGAAGACCGCTAATCATGTATCTGACCGTCCTAGAGAATTCAATGGGGTGCGTACTGGGCCAACATGACGAGTCTGGCCGAAAAGAGCATGCCATTTATTAGCTTAGCAAAAAGTTTACCAACTGTGAGATTCGATACTCATTGCTCGAGAAAACTTGCTGCGCTTTGGTATGGGATGCTCGCCGACTAAGGCAGTATATGTTGACTCATACCACTTTGTTGATACCTAAGATGGATTCGATCAAATACATCTTTGAGAAGCCTGCTTTGTCTGGAAGAATAACTAGATGGCAGATGATCCTAACGGAATACGACATATAATACACGACCCAAAAAGCTATAAAGGGGAGTGTGCTAGCTGACCATCTGGCTCATCAAGCTGTCGAAGATTACCAATCCATGAGGTTCGACTTCCCTGACGAAGACATCATGACATTGGACAACATTGAAGGTTTCAGACCATATGACGGACCTGAACAAGGATCCCGATAGACCCTGTACTTTGATGGGGCCTTCAATGCACTTGGAAACAGTATCAGCACGGTACTCATTTCCCCGGAAGGTTGCCATACTCCTTTCACAACCAGACTTTGCTTCAACTGTACGAACAACATGGTAGAGTATGAAGCTTGCATCTTTAGACTCAAGGCTGCCATAGACTTGGGAATCAAATCTTTGATTGTGTTTGGGGACTCAGCTTTGGTCATCAGTCAGATCAAAGGAGAGTGGGATACTAAACATCCAAACCTCATCCCTTACAAAGGACATGTCTTGACATTGTTACCACATTTCGAGCAGATTACCTTCGAGCACTTCCCGCGAGAAGAAAATCAGCTAGCAGATGCTCTAGCTACAATGTCATCCATGTTTAAACTTAACTGAGATAAGGAGGCTCCCCAAATTACCATTGAAAGGATGGACGAATCGGCACATTGTCACGAGATTAATACCGAAGAAGTATTGGACCAGCCAGGTTTCATGAAGTCAAAAGGTATCTCGAGGCTCAGGAATACCCTGAAGGAGCTTCAGTCAACAACAAAAAGTTCTTAAGGAGGTTCTCGGCAAAGTCTTTCCTAATTAATGGCATCCTATACAAGCGCAATCATGATCCTGTTCTGCTCCGTTGTGTAGACAAAGCTGAAGCTGAAAAGATCATGGTTGAATTGCATGAAGGTACCTTCGGCACTCACTCTAGCGGGCATATGATGGCTAAGAAGATTCTACGGGCATGATATTACTGGTCTACCATGGAAGCTGACTGCTATCAACATTCCCACACTTGTCACAAATGTCAAATCTATGCAGACAAGGTGCACGTGCCTCCAGTTCCTCTAAATGTCTTAACAGATCCTTGGACATTCGCTATGTGGGGAATCGACATGATTGGAAAGATCAAGACTACAACATCCAATGGACACCGCTTCATCCTGGTGGCCATTGACTATTTCACCAAGTGGGTCGAAGCAGCTTCCTTCGCATCCGTTACAAAGAGTGTGGTTGCCCGCTTCATCAAGCAGCACCTTATTTGCCGGTACGGTATCCCCGAAAGGATCATCACTGACAATGGTACAAACCTTAACAATACTATGATCACCGCTTTGTGCGAGCAGTTCAAGATTCAACATCACAATTCATCTCCCTACCGGCCAAAGATGAACGGTGTTGTCGAAGCTGCCAACAAAAATATCAAGAAGATCATACAAAAGATGACAGTCACCTACAAGGACTGGCATGAGATGTTACCGTTTACTCTCCACGGGTACCGTACCACGGCTCGCACATCAACTGGGGCAACACCCTATTCTTTGGTTTATGGAATGGAGGTTGATTTGCCTATCGAGGTTCAGATTCCCTCCTTGAGAATCATGAAGGATGCTGGTTTGAGTGAACACGATTGGATTCAAACCCGACTTAATTAGTGGAACTTAATTAACGAAAAAATACTTACTGTTGTTTGCCACGGTCAGACATATCAAAAACGGATGATCAAGGCTTTCAACAAGAAAGTCAAACGCCAGGTATATCAAGTCGGGGATCTGGTAATCAAGCGCATCATCTTTCCGCAAAGTGATCCCAGGGGAAAATGGACTCCTACCTACGAAGGACAATTTGTAATCAAGAACATCTTTTCTGGTGGGGCAATGATTTTAACCACCATGGACGGTGACGATCTAC
Organism: Vicia faba; assembly: GCA_948472305.1. Classification (NCBI taxonomy): domain Eukaryota; kingdom Viridiplantae; phylum Streptophyta; class Magnoliopsida; order Fabales; family Fabaceae; genus Vicia; species Vicia faba. The sequence goes on along the minus strand of OX451739.1, from coordinate 1,128,474,366 downwards.
CACACCCTGCGAACGCAGACATAGTCAAAAGATACTACGCATAATAGACCCGCTAGGTTGATACACCCAGGCAAAAAAGGGCATCCCGGTGAATCGAAAACCCGAAAGGGAGGTTCAGGAAAAAATTAGGGATAAAACAAAAAAATTTGTACACCCGGCAAGTTGAAAACCCGAAAGGGCGACTTGGGCAAAAAAGGGTTTCCCGGTGGACTGAAAACCCGAAAGGGCGACCCAGGAAAAAGTTAGGGAATTAAAGCGTATGACTATGTCTCGTCGGATCACTTTAAGGACAATATCTTCACTGACAAACTCTGAGCTTCTGATCAATCCAATCATCTTCGGACGAAGCAGCGGATGGATAAGATATTCAGAGTTACGAAGGCTATAGCGGAATGGAAACCCCATGGGATTTTTACACACATAGCTATCTTTCTTTGTATAAAATTTTCTTACTTTTATGACACCATCCTCTTACTAGGATGTTTGTCTCCTTTGTACAAAACACTTATTCAAAGTAAATATAAAGATATCTCTTTCAAAGTACAGAAAACTATTTGCCTTTTTCTTTTACACTTGTGTTTTTATTTGCAAAAACGTCCAATGATTCATTGATGAACATATGCATTTGAACATAATTACTGTTTACAAATAAACAGGATGAAAAAGAACAATTACTGACAGGCTGAAAGGATAGGAAAACGTCTTTGGGCTATTCCAGGGGCAATCCCTACAATACATCATCTAGATCCCCAGCGGAGCTAAAACCTTAAAATACATATCCCCAGCGGAGCTAAATTTCAAACCCTCAATTTCCATCAGAGTTAAGTCTTCAAACTCCCAATCCCCAACAGAGCAAAAACTTTGAGTTACAGATCCCCATCAGAGCTGAAACCTTCATCCCCAGTCAAGTCAAACTATCTATCCTCAGCGGAAACCATCTAATTTCCCCAGCAAGTTATCTTGAAGCCTAGAAGTCAACCAAATAACAGTTAACTTTTGTCTCTCCCCAACCTAGGATAACTCCCCAGTAGAGTGGAAGACGACCGAGACTCCTGAACCTACTCCCAGCAGTAAACTCTTCCCCACAGAGACTTCATTACTCCCTAGCATGAATTTGTCAGAGTTTTTACTCCCCTGCAGATTAAAGATTCTCATTCTTAATTCCCCAGTGAAGTCACCAAAGTTTTCATTACTCCTCAACAGAATGAAGATTCTCATTCTTAGTTCCCCGTAGAAATCATCATAGTTTTCCCTATTCCCAGCCGAATAAGGATACCCATTAAGTAACCCCCAGTAGAAGTTATCAAAGTTCTCTGGACTCCCCAAGCAGATTTCTCAAGCAGTTTGGCATTACTCTCACAACAGAATTTTTGTCAATACTCCAACTTCAAGACATGAAGGATTCTCATCCCCACAGAAGTTGTTAAGGATTTTCTAATCTCCAACTGTCACCAAGGATTTCTTACTCTCAGCAGTCAAGGATTTATTTTCCCCGATGGCAGTCGAGGGATTTCTATTATCCCCAGCCGTCAAGGATTTATTTTCCTCAACAAGACAGCTAATCAGCTTACATGCGCGTACATTACATTCATATATCATAAACATTGATAAAGCACATATATTGCATCATACATTTCATGCAACATAACTTTGTGTTTCAGCTAACATTTTACCCTTTTCAGGATAAGACTAACAAGTTATCATTAACAATGTTCAAAGATTTCAGATACAGTTCAGATGCGGTCCAGACACGGATGCCATTCTGGTACTTATTCAGATTTCAACTATCAAATACAGATTAGATACGCTCCAGACACGGAAGTCATTCTATTTCTCATTCAAATTCAACTATCAATTTCAAGTTTAGATACACTCCAGACACAGAAGTCATTATGTCACTTACTCAGATTCTAGTTCGGATACGCTCCAGACGCGGATGCTATTCTATTACTTATTCAGATTCAACATTTAGATACAGCTTGGATACGCTCCAAACACGGATGCTATTCTTTTGCTCATTCAGATTCCAACTACCAGATACAGTACAGATACGCTCTAGACACGATTGCCATTCTGTCACTTATTCTGATTTTCCCCAGCTCAGAGACGCTCCAGACACGAATTCTATTCTATTGCTTATTCAGATTCAACATTCAGATACATCTTGGATATGCTCCAGACACGGATACTATTCTTTTGCTTATTCAGATTTCAGTCTCCAGATACAGTACAGATACATTCCAAACACGGACACCATTCTGAATACTCATTCTTCTTACAACTTACAACTCAACAAACATTCTTGGATGGCATCTTTAAGCCCATCTCCAACGAGATTCTATCACATCTCCAAATGGCATATTTAAGCCCATTTCCTCAACTACACATTGACGAGTGCAAATTTACGGGCACTCTAGTGTCCAATCATTTTTTACCTTCGAGTCACGAACGACAAAACTCGCCAATCTAACTCTTCAGGTTCAAGAAGATTAAACAGGGGCAGTTGTTGTACCCCAAAATTTTCCCTCTCATATTATCAAGATTTTCCTCACAAGACTCCTAGACTCAAGACAGGATTAGGGATTGCTCAGCTCAAGACATCTCCTTGCACTGATGACCTGAAATTAGGGTTTGAGTTTGCACAAGTATTTTTGGACCATCAATTGTTCATGTGACATTCATACACCATCTTGGACCCCTAAGATTGCCCATGTCAAGTTTCAAGCTTTGAATCACATTTTTGACCAGTCAATTGGACAGTTGACCTAAAAATCAGCTATATTGGGGGAAAAGTCAACCATGGCCAATTTACAGTCAAACTTCATAACTTTTGATCCACAACAACATTATAGGATCATATGTACCATTTGATCAAGTTTGGACCACAACTCCTCAAGAAATTTGATCAGATCATCAAAAGGGCAAAATGGTCAAAATTAGGGTTTTGACTGAGAATGGGCAATTTCTGATTTTTGACCTAGCCAATGACCAATTGGGTTCAAGCATGATTTCAAGGACTCAATGCCATCATCTTGACCTAATCACATAGTTCAAAAGATCTCAAAAGCATTGGATTGACAGATGAATTTTCCAGTCAACTGATCAAAAATCAACTGTATACTGAAAAGTCAAACTTTGACTTTTTGGTCAAAATCAAGTGCCAAGGGTCATAATTCATCAATATATGTTAAAATGTGAAACTTGTTGACCAAGAAACCTAATTTTACAAATTAGGGTTTTAATTTGAAATTTTTCATAACTTAGAATTTTTCAAAGTTATGGAAAATTTCTTATTTTTTCCCAACTTTCCACAACTTTTTCACCATGATGCAATTGGATTAAAAGAAAACTTCCAACATGAAAGTTGTATTACTCCATGAAATATACAACTTTGATTCACAAAGTTTTCCAAAAAAATGCTTAGATCTCAAGTTATGATTTTGTGAATAGGGGTCCATAAACTTTTTAACTTTGTGAAATTTTGTCCTAGTTTAGGTAGATTTTTTACCTAACTTCATAGCAACTTTTCACCTAGTTCCAAGAGGAATCTAAAAATGCATTTCAAATATGGATTTTATAGCATGTCACAAGCTTTCCAAAATGTCCAAGAACTCTCCAAGATCATTTATGGTTAGGGAGAATCGAAGAAATGAAAATGGAAATTTATCACTTTTGTGCAAGGCATTTTCACAATGTTACAAGTTGCAAATCAGTTTCAAACATGCTTGTACTTGGTTTTACAGGTCCTAATACCTTCTACACTCCATAATTAAATGCAAACACATTGGATAATGGTCTTGTTCTGACTTTTGAAGAATTTCACAATGAATTAATCCATTTATGGCATAAAGTTCTCAATACCATTTTCATAAAGCTTGCTTTTTCCAACTTTACATTTCTTGAGCCATGGACCTGATCTTTTGTTGCAAACAAGATCCACAGTTATCAGGAAACTTGTACCAACTCTATGCAGTCCATAAGCTAGCAAGTACAAGCTTTTGCATTGTCACTTCCAACTTTTCTTCAAAAGCAAGAAACTTGCAAAAGTCAATACAACTCATCCATCTGATAAAAGCAAGCCTTTGTATCATTTCACACAACCTCAGAACCTTGTCTCAAGCAGAAACACGAATTGCTAACATCTCAAACACCCTCAAACACAAAAACACCATTTTCTGCCCAAACAGGGCAGCTTCTGCAAATCTCAAGCCAAATCGATATTGGCTCGTGCGTTTCTTGATTCAACCCTTGAAACACCTTCCATACATCACACCTAAACTGTCCAGGCCACTGTCTTGCCACTGTGTGCCCTGTTTCAAGCTTCACCGTTTTCATTTTTGAAGGTTTGCAGGTTGACTCGTGCAGCAAGATTCAAGCATCTACAAGGCAAGCTGAGCACTGGAGAAGCTTGAGAGAAGTTCAAGGAAGCTCACAAGAACTTCAGGCCTCACTCAAATTTCCCATATTGCCATATCTAAACTCAATTGAACAAGATATTTTTCAAGTTTCTATCTCTCTATTTAGGCATCCTTAGGTCACGATTTGGGAAGCAAAAATATAGTCCCTAACATGCTTGAGCTATATATATGCATAGTTTCCATTTATATTAACTGAGCTAAGAGTATTTGATTGTTGAAGTTCATGAAAAAATTAGGTCAGGAATTAGGGCCACTGAAATTCTCCCTGGTTTCTTAGAGTTAGGTCACAAAATGGATATGGTTGGAATCGTGATTAAAAATGCTATAAGTTTCATGTTGTAAGTTTTTGATTTCATGCAAGCATGAGCAAGAACATAATCAAGCTCAGAAACGCGCGTAGGGACAGACGACAGGGATGAAGATGTTGTCTTGGGCTTTTTTTGTTTCTTCTTTTCACCCCCCCCCCCCCCATTTTACTTTTGCACCCCCTTTGCATATTTTTATATTTTTTGTATTTTCTTGCATATTTTATATTTCAGACTTTATTATTTTATTTTCTGAACATTAAAAAATTCCAAAAATATTTTCTTAATTTTTTCCATTTTATTTTATTATTTTTTGGCATAAAAATTAGTTTATTAGTAATAATATACTTTATTTTCTTAAATAAACTTGTAAATAATAAAAAATACTTAAATATTTTATTTTATCATATTATACACATCAAATATTTATCTTTCATACATATTTAATTTTTAATATTGTATATAATTTTATTTTATTTTTCTTGAATAAAAATGAATAAATGAATAATATAAAACGTATTTTCTTTTAAAACAAAATTAGGGTTTCCCCTTTCAAAAATAATAATATTATTTTTTCTTATTTTTAGAACTTAAATAATTTATTTTTTACATACATAAAACAATTACAAAAAACAATTTTGCATAATTACATTTTTATTGCATATTTTAATGTTGTTTATTTATTTATTGTATAATAAATTCAATTGGGTTGTAATAGTGAATTAGGGTTTTATTTTGAGCAATATCCCCCATTCAAAACTTGTATCCCCCCTCCCATAATATTATTGTAATAGTTTAGATTTACTTTACGCAATTTATTACATTATATACATGTTTAGTAAATTAGGGTTTGTATGATAAGACAAAAATCAAACAAATAGCATGACCTAATACAAGACAAAAGTGCATGAAAAATGAAAACACATTGCACACAAGCACCTCTAGGGTTTCACCCACTTGGTTGCCTTAAAACATGGCCATGGTATGCATGCTAGGTATCTTGGTAAAACAAAACAAAACAAAACAAAAGATCATAGTCCCTCGATGACGCTAGACAAGGTTGCCTAAAAAAATGATCTTGGTCCCTCAAACAAGCTAATATACTTGGCACTATTTCTATCATGGTCATACAGTGACCCACGCCCGTCCCGTTTAACATTCAAAGATAGGGTTGTCTACAAAAACAATAGTAGGTCAACAACATCAAAGGAATAAAAATGTATAGGAAAGACTTTTCAGTAGGTAGATGCTTCTAGTTACTTGATCAATTTGCAAAACAATCCTTGCTATTTTCAAACAAACACATACACATTTCAAAAACAATTTCCAAACAACTTTCAAAAACATTGAAACATTTTTCAAAAGACAAACATCTTTGTATACATTCTTACAAACAAGAATCATTACAAAGATTGCCTAAACAAAGGCCTCTTTTCAAAATACTTTCAAAACCACATAAAGCACCATTTGAAACAATTGAAAAAAAGCAAAGCAAGTGATCTAAAAAAGTAACTAAGAGCCCATGGAAAACCATGGATGAAAAGGGTGCTAGCACCTCCCCTTTTCATAATCTACCCCCCGAATCCAAAAACAATCTCAAAGGTCTTTCCTGTGTTTTTTTACCTTTCCTTTTGGATAAAAGAAAAGTCGGTAGCGACTCTTGCTAATCGCAACATTTGCGAACACAAGCACAAAACCTCAAGTCAGTTCTCTCACTGTATCACAGGTATGTTTGCTCTGATATCTTTTATCTCTTGGTATGCTGGCTCTGGTTTCTTGGCTTTTGGTTTTTTGCTAATTTTGCTATTCTTTGGCTTTTTTGTGATCTCCTTTATCCTCCCAGCTTGCTTTTGTTTATATTCATCAGATGGTGAGCAAATGGGGGGAAATGTATAGCTTTTGAATGGCATTATGGTATACTACTTTGGCTTTTGAGTGCAAGTTGACATCTTTGCCATTTTAATGTAAGTTTGGGCAGGTTTTGACTTGCTTTATGTAGAGTTGCAGTGGGTTTTTGGACTGTATAGTGGCTGTAACAGACTAGGTGATCTCTTTCCTCTTTTCATTTTTCTGTGAAATAAAGCATTTTTGCTCTTTTGCTATTTTTCTGAAGGGTTTTCCTGGCTTTAGGAAAATGATGACGTGAGCAAGCTAGTTTTCTATTGCTATGCTTATAATATACTTGTTCTGCTCTGTGCAGCCTTGGGCTGCTGTTCTTGCTGCATTTGTTGCTTGTTGCGGATTTGTTTTGTTGTGGCTTTGTTTGGGGCTGTCGCATTTGTGTGCAGCAGCTGTTTGCCTGCTTTTCTGCTATTGCTTTATTGCTTTGTTGCAGACTTGTTGTTTTGTGTTAATGTTGCTGCTTGTAAATTTTCCTCTTTTTTTTCTTTCTTTTGTGAACCAAGAAGGACAATCTTCTTGTGATTTGCACTTGGGGAAAATGGTGTGATGAAACAAACTATTCTGATTCTGAGCCGTAAACCCTCTTGATGAGAAAAATTTGTCCTAAACAAAAGTCTTCTTGAATTTTCATATGCTCACTAATTTTTTTGTTTTGTTGCATGTACGAGCAATTTTGACAATGGAGGAAATTGACGAGGAGTGTCCTGTCGTGCTTGATGAAGACTTGAAGATGACAAAAAATCAATTCTTTAGGAATTTTGTATTGTTGCAACTTTTGTAACATTGCGATTTTTATTTGTAATTTGAATTTTAAGACTTGGAGAATTGTGAAATAAATTCAAATAAAAATGACGCCTTGTTGTAAATCTTAAATTCTTGAATAAACTTGAATAGTCTTGAATTCTTAAATAAACTTGAATAGTCTTGAATTCCAAAGCGGCTTAAAAAAAGTCTTGCATTTGAATAATGACACGCTTTAAGAAATTAGGTTTAATAATTTGATTTGATTCATGAGAATTGTGACTTAGATAAACCATGAATCACAACATAGCTTTAATCATGTTTGCATCCCAATGTTCGAATGAATTTGAGAAAACTTTAGCGAACTCGTTCTCTAATACCTTGAATTCAAAACCAACCACGCGAATCAATTGTAAAAGATTTGGACGAAAGCTTGTGATATCGTGTAATTATTTTCTAATCAAGACAATATTCAAATGAATCCTCAAGTAATCTTCACCAATATCATAAATAAATTTTCAACATGGCAACTTGTATTATAATCAACATCTTCTTCGAACTCAATATGAATCTCTGAATTCAACATCTCGTTCTATGGACAGTCTCAACATAAGAATCACGGCCTTTGAGAAAACAATTAGAAGTTGAAAACACTCTCAATCAAGAAAATGACTTATGACAAATTGATAATCTCCAAGGACTTTTAAATACAATTTCCTTCGATTCTTAAAAAGGACTTGTTGATGACATCACTCATGACAATGTACAAAAATAGTCGTCTCGAGATCTTAAAAATTGAGGACATTACGACTCTTGAAAGGCAGACCACAATTATCTGAAATTAGGTCAGAAACAGAAAGTGACCTCTAAAATATTCGAATTTCCGATGATCTTTCGCACATAATCAGCTCTTGACTTGTGAAGATAAATTGGAGATGACGTCAAGGAGAGTCATATGAAAACATAACCGCTCAAGAATATCGATTAATGAAGAAGTTACAATTGTTTGAACTTGATACTGAAAAGGCCGACTTTTGCAATTGATTTTTAGTCACCTGGACCATTGAATGAGCAAACTCACGATGTGAGGCTTGAAACTTGGAACAAACATCCTTGATAACACATGAAGGACCATAAAGACCATTTGTAACTTTTAAAACTCATTTTCTTTTGAGAAATGCAAAACCCTAATTGCTTATTTACTGCCTCGGAAGAGAATTTGTCTGATCGATTTCTGAGCCAACTTGAATATCCGAGAAACCCTAGGATTGTATCTTGTATGAAAAATGGGAGGGTAAATTTTGGGGTACAACAACTGCCCCTGGTTAATCTTCTTAAACTTGAAAAGCGAGATCGACGTGTTTGTCGTTCGTGGCTTGAAAGTAGAAGGTGATTGAACACTAGAGTGCCCAGAAATTTTCACTTGATGACGCGCTGGTTGATTGTGTAAGGAAATGGGCTTAAAGATGCCATTTGGAGAAGCGACAGAGAATCGTCGGAGATGGGCTTATAGATGCCATCCAAAGATGATTGTTGACTGAAAGTTTGAACTCGATCTTTTTTTAACAGAAAATGAATCAGAATAAATCGTTGAGAGATTTATCTGAAACAGTAAAAATCTGGAAACAAATCAGAATAAACTGTTGAAAGATTTATCTAAAATAGTGAAATAATCTGGAGATGAATCATAATAAACCGTTGAGAGATTTATTTGAGACAATAAAAATCTGGAGACGAATCAGAATAAACCATTGAGAGATTTATCTGAACCAGTGAAATAATCTGGAGATGAATCAGAATAAACCATTGAGATATTTATCTGAACCAGTGAAATAATCTGGAGATGAATCAGAATAAACTGTTGAGAGATTTATCTGAACCAGTGAAATAATCTGAAGATGAATCATAATAAACCGTTGAGACATTTATCTGAACCAGTGAAATAATCTGGAGATGAATCAGAATAAACTGTTGAGAGATTTATCTGAACCAGTGAAATAATCTGGAGATAAATCAGAATAAACCGTTGAGAGATTTATCTGAACCAGTGAAATAATCTGGAGATGAATTAGAATAAACTGTTGAGAGATTTATCTGAACCAGTGAAATAATCTGGAGATGAATCAGAATAAACCGTTGAGAGATTTATCTGAACCAGTGAGATAATCTGGAGATGAATCAGAATAAACCGTTGAGAGATTTATCTGAACCAGTGAAATAATCTGGAGATGAATCAGAATAAATCGTTGAGAGATTTATCTGAACCAGTGAAATAATCTGGAGATGAATCAGAATAAACCATTGAGAGATTTATCTGAACCGGTGAGAATCTGGAATAAATATTTTGTTATGTAGATGGTCGACCAGTCTTTTCTTGTTGAAAATCTTGGTCTGTTGGAAATTTGTTGATGATGATTTCCTGTCAAATGACTCTTTCCTGCAAAAGGTGAAGAATTAATTGTATGCAATGCTATGACGTATGTGATGCATGGGGTGATGTTTGCCTCTCAAAAATGAATGAGATTGCACGGTATATACTTGAGTTGCCAATGTTATGACGTATGGATGCAAATGTATGGAATTAAAGGTTGTTTGTGTTGTAGCATTGCTGGAAGTGGGGAAAATAAATCCCAGCCAGACATTGCTTGTAGACTTCGTGAAATTCTGCTGGGGGAATCTGAGAAGCTGGGAAACTTATTGGGGAACCTCTGGAGCGGTAGTTGGAAGTTCTGCTTTGTCAGGAATATGAGAACGCTTGATACTGACAGGCTGCATACTGGGGATATGTTAACGATTCTGTAATAGGATGTATTTGCTTTCGCTCCTGCTGGAAAAGGTGCCCGCGGGGATCTTATGGAATGGCTTATAGATATTATCCTATTTCTTAGAGTCATTAGTAATTGTCTTTCCGTTTTTTTTATTTGTAACAGTAATCACGTTCAAATGCATATGCTCAAAAAATAAATCATTGGACATTTTTGTAAACAAGACACGGAAACAAAGAAAAACAGATGGTTTTGCACTTTCAAAAGGGATATATTTGTATTAACTTGAATAAGTATTTTTTGTACAATGAGACGAGCATTCTAGCGAGAGAATGTCGTCGTAAAAAAATGAAAATTGATACAAAGAAAAGATAGTTATGTGAAATAATCCCATGGGGTTCCCATTCTGCTATAGTCTTCATGTCTCTGAATGTCTTGTCCACTTGTCGCCTCGGCGAAGTCGATTGGATTGATTCAGAGCCATTTGAGTTGATTGGCCGATGCTAAAGATTGTCTTTCAGATGATCCAACGGGACATAGTCATACGCTTTAATCCCTAATTTTTTCCTGGACCGCCCTCTCGGGTTTTCAGTCCACCAGGATACCCTTTTTTGCCCAAGCCGCCCTTTCGGGTTTTCGACTTGCCGGGTGTACAAATTTTTTTTAATTTTCATCCCTTATTTTTGCCCGAACCCTTTTGGTTCGCCGGGAAGCCCTTATTTTTGCCTAGGACAGTCAACCTAGCGGGTCTTTTATCATGCGTAGTATTTTTTAACTATGTTCGTATTTACAGGGTGCGGGAGGTCGTCGCCATCCATAGTGGTCAAGATCATTTCTCCACCAGAGAAGATGCTTTTGATTAAAAATGGCCCTTCGTATGTAGGGGTCCATTTTCCCCTGGGATCACCTTGTGGCAAAATGATACGCTTGATTACTAAGTCACCGACCCGATATACCTGATGTTTGACCTTTTTATTAAAAGCTTTAATCATGCGTTTTTGGTACACCTGACCATGACATATAGCTGTAAGCCTCTTCTCATCAATCAAGTTTAGTTGGTCAAACCGAGTCTGGATCCAATCTTTTTCATTCAAACCAACATCCTTCATGATTCTTAGAGAGGGGATCTGGACCTCAATAGGCAAGACAACTTCCATGCCGTATATGAGAGAATAAGGTGTTGCCCTAGTTGATGTGCGAGTTGTAGTACGATACCCATGGAGAGCGAACGGTATCATCTCATGCCAGTCTTTGTATGTGACTGTCATTTTCTGTATGATCTTTTTAATGTTTTTGTTAGCGGCTTCTACAACACCATTCATCTTTGGCCAGTAAGGGGAAGAATTATGATATTGAATCTTGAATTGCTCGCACAAGGCGGTGATCATAGTGTTGTTTAGATTCGTACCATTATCAGTGAGGATTCTCTCTGAGATACCGTACCGATAGATGAGATTATGTTTGATGGACCGAGCGACCACATTCTTAGTAACGGAAGCAAAGGAAGCTGCCTCAACCCACTTTGTAAAATAGTCGATGGCCACCAAGATGAAACGGTGTCCATTGGAGGCCGTTGGATTGATTTCCCCAATCATATCGATTCCCCACATAGAAAAGGGCCAAGGAGTCGTCAAGATGTTCAGAGGAACCGGAGGTACGTGCATTTTATCCGCATAAATTTGACACTTATGACATGTTAGAGAGTGTTGATAGCAATCTGCTTCCATGGTAGACCAATAATAGCCTGCCCGTAGGATTTTCTTAACCATCGTATGCCCACTGGGGTGAGTGCCAAAGTACCTTCATGTAATTCGACCATGATCCTTTCAGCCTCAGCCTTGTCTACGCACCGAAGCAATACAGAGTCATGACTGCGTTTGTACAAAATGACGTTACTAAGGAAGAATTTAGCTGAGAACCTTCTTGGGAACTTCTTGTCATTCACCGAAGCTCCTTCGGGGTATTCCTGAGACTCGAGATACCTTTTAACTTCATGGAACCAAGGTCGATCCACTACTTCTTCAATACCGATCTCGTGATAGTAAGCTGGTTCATCCATCCGCTCAATGGTGATCTGAGGAGCCTCGTTATCCCAATTAAGTTTAAACATAGATGACATTGTAGCTAATGCGTCTGCTAGCTGATTTTCTTCTCGCGGGAAATCCTCGAAGGTAATCTTCTCAAAATGTGGCAACAATGTCAATGCATGTTCTTTATAAGGGATGAGGTTGGGGTGTTTGGTGTCCCATTCAACTTTGACCTGACTAATGACCAAAGTTGAATCTCCAAATACATCAAAGTATTTGATCCCCAAGTCTATAGCAGCTTTGAGACCGAAGATGCATGCTTCGTATTCTGCCATGTTTTTGTACAGTTGAAGCAAAGTCTGGCAGTGAAGGGAGTATGACATCCTTCTAGAGATATGAGTACGGCACCGATACCATTACCAAGTGCGTTGGATGCCCCCATCAAAGAACAGGGTCCATCGGGATCCTTGTTCAGGTTCGTCATATGGCCTGATTTCCTCATACTTGTCTAATGTCATGATGTCTTCATTCGGGAACTCGAACTTCATGGCCTGATAGTCTTCCATGGCTTGGTGAGCAAGGTGGTCAGCTAATACACTACCCTTTATAGCTTTTTGGGTAGTATATTGTATGTCATATTCCGTCAGGATCATCTGCCATCTCATTATTCTCCCAGAAAGAGCGGGCTTCTCGAAGATGTGCTTTATTGGATCCATTTTAGATATCAACAGAGTAGTATGGGTCAGCATATACTGTCTCAACCGGCGAGCAGCCCATGCTAGAGCGCAGCAAGTTTTCTCGAGCAGTGAATATCTTGTTTCACAGTCGGTAAACTTTTTGCTCAGGTAATAAATAGCATGCTCTTTTCGGCCAGACTCATCATGCTGCCCCATCACACACCCCATTGAGTTTTCTAAAATAGTTAGATATAAGATCAATGGCCTTCCCTCGACAGGTGGCAACAACATAGGAGTCTCTTGCAGGTATTCTTTGATTTTGTCAAAAGCAACTTGGCATTCATTATTCCATTTGACTATTTGATCTTTCTTCAAGAGCTTGAAGATTGGCTCATAAGTAGCTGTCAGGTGAGAAATGAACCTGGCTATGTAAATCAGACGTCCCAAGAATCCTCTGACTTCTTTCTCAGTATGAGGAGAAGGCATCTCTTGTATTTCTTTAACCTTGGTGGGATCAACCTCGATACCCTTGTTGCTGACAATAAAACCTAAGAGCTTACCAGACCGGACTCCGAACATGCACTTGTTTGGATTCAATCTCAACTTGTACTTCTTTAGCCTCTCAAACAGCTTCTGTAAGTGATCAAGGTGCTCTTATTCTGTCTGCGATCTGGCTATCATATCATCTACGTAGACCTTTATCTCATGATGTATCATGTTATGAAATAAAGCTACCATGGTGCGTTGATAAGTTGCCCCAACATTCTTCAGTCCAAATGGTATGACCTTATAGCAGAATGTGCCCCACTGTATAACAAAGGTTGTTTTCTCCATATCCTCAGGTGCCATTTTAATTTGGTTGTAGCCTGAGTAACCGTCCATGAAGGAAAACACTTTGTGTTGCACCGTATTGTCAACTAGGATGTCGATGTGGGGGAGTGGAAAATCATCTTTGGGACTTGCCCTATTTAAATCTCTGTAGTCCATACACATTCGCACTTTACCGTCTTTCTTAGGCACAAGAACAACATTGGCTACCCATTGGGGATAAGAGGTGACAGCCAAAAATCCGGCATTGAATTACTTCATGACTTTTGCTTTGATCTTTTCCGACATATCAGGCCTCATGCGACGAACCTTTTGCTTTATCGGGGAACAATCTTCCTTTGTAGGCAGGCGATGTACTACAATGTCTGCATCCAGTCCCGACATGTCTTCGTATGACCAGGCAAAGGTCTCAACATAATCGTGCAATAACTGAATCAGACGCTCCTTGACATTAGGTTCCAATTTAGCACCCACCTTGACCTCCTTCTTGTCTCCCTCAGTTCCCAAGTTAACTGTTTCGAACGACTCTTCGTGTGGCCGAATGGTCCTTTCTTCCTGTTGCAACAACCTGGTCAACTCCCCTGGCACTTCATAATCTTCCTCACCTTCTTCGTCGGCTTGGTAGATCGGATTTTCAAAGTCACAATTGGCCATAGAAGAACTGTTACCCATGGGATCCTGAGTGGATGTAGATCTGCATTTTTAATATGTGAGTGTGTGTAAGAGCATAGCTACCTTTGAAAGAAGTAAAATGTAAGAAAGAAAAGACAAAAAAAAACAAAATTTGATGCAAAAACGTCCATGATTCATTAATGACATATGAGAATGAAGTGACAACCCTTACAAATGGACCATTGTGCCTCGGGTAAGACACAAGGTTTTAAAAAGTCTGAATTGTTTAAATATTACAAGCCTGAAAATATTAAAAGACAATTACTCTTGAATAAAAGTAATAGGAATGAAATCTTTGGCCTCCCAATTGTTGAGCCCTCCGTCGATGGTTGGAAAAATCCATTCGTCCATATCACAGCTGCCATCACTGTCTTCTACTGCATTGACTCCTTGATTGCTGATACGCAGAGGTGGTCCCCCAGTGCGAGAACGTCGAACATCCTTTTGAGCCTCTGAAGTGAACCCCAACCCAAATTTGTCGGACTTGTAGGGAATATCCGGAAGCTGGCCTCAGATAGTACATCCTCCCTCTTCAACTACTGCTCGAGCGTCTTTCAACGAGGCCATCTTTAGTGGAGGTATGGTAATCTTCGGGACTTTTGGAGTAGAGTTGGTTGTCGTGACCGTTGTTGGAACCTCCTCAAAGTTCTGATAGGGGGTCTCTACGAATTCACCATTCATTTCAACATACCTGAAAGAGTTCAGATGGCTAACCATGTACTCTTCCTCTCCGTGAACTGTGACAATCTTCCCTTTGATCGGGTATTTTAGCATTTGGTGTAGGGTGGAAGTGACGGCACCAGCACCATGGATCCAGGGTCGACCCAATAGACAAGAGTATGAAGGGTGGATGTCCATCACATAGAAAATTGAGTCAAAATTCTGAGTCCCAATTTTTATGGGGATACTAACTTCTCCGTGCACTGTCCTCTTGGAGCCATCAAAGGCCCTCACTATGATGTTTCTAGGTTTCAAGATGAGCCCCTCGTAATCCAGTCGGTCGAGAGCATTTTTGGGCAAGACATTCAATGATGAGCCAGTATCCACTAGAACGTGGGCAAGTGTGGTGCCCCTGCATTCAATGGAAATATGTAAGGCATCGTTGTGCTTCCTTCCCTTAGAGGTTAAATCAGCATCAGAAAAGCCCAGTCCGTTATCAGTAGTTAGACTGGCCACACAGTTTTCAAATTGGTCGATGGAGGTCTCTTGGGGCACGTGAGAGGTCTTAAGAAACTTTACCAAGGCTTTGGCGTGAGTTTCAGGACAAAAAAGTAAGGACAACAATGATATCTTCGAGGGGGTCTGCCCCAATTGTTCTACAATGTTGTAGTCACTTTTCTTGATTATCTTCAGGATTTCTTTTATCTCTTTTCTATAAGCTTCAAGGATGACCTCGGGATGTTCTCTTACTTGGGCAGGCTTAACCAAAGCCTCTTTGCCCCTTGTATCGGCAGCAGGGATAACAGTAGGAGTATCATTGGGAGTGTCAGTAGGAGTGGCAGTAGTAATGATTACAGGAGTAGAAACGGTCTTTGGAGAAATCTCAGGTGAGAAGACTCTTCCACTTCTTGTTATTTTGCTGGTCCCAATGATGTTACCGACATCAGGATCAATATGTCTCGTAACTTCATCTTTGACAGCCAACTGATCTTGCTTGACGTCGTAGTAATAAACGTCAGCCTCATAACTCCAGGGAACTGCTTTATCCGAGGAGTATGATATTGGTCTTGGCATAGTGATGATTAAGGGTGCAGATCTGGGAACGGATGTAATCCTGACAGGTCTTTTGGTGGAGACCCTGGGAGGATTGTCAGAAATGGTGATTATCGAAACATCTTGATAAGAGCTTTTGATAAGAGGTAGCTTTTCAAATAGGATTTCTTTGCTAGTCATCAGGCGCTGGACGCCTATCTTTAGTAACAAACAGTCGTTCGATAGAGATTTGCATAGGTGACAATCTTCATCGTAGCCTGGGAACAGGCCGGCTTTCAGTAGATTTTGTTTAATGGTCAACAAAGGAGTAACTAAGTCATTCACAGAGGAAACAAATCGATCATCGTCAATGGCGTTGAAACCTTGGCCATGTCTGGGCATTGGAGCCGTTATTACATTATCATTTCTGGGGGATCAAATTCAATCTATTTCGCATCGATAAGGTCTTGCACCTTATTCTTTAAGGCCCAATAGTCATTTGTATCGTGCCCCGGGCTTTCAGAATGATAGGAACATCGGGCGTTCGGGTTGTAGCAAGGAGAAGCAGTATTGGGATTCTTGGGAGCTTCCTTTAAAGTTTCCATATTGGTCTTTAGAAGGTGTGGCAAAACTTGAGACATGGTCAAGTTAATCCGGGTAAATCGTCTCATGGGTGCTTCTGGTTTGCGCTGATAATTTCGCTGCTGATTTGGCGCAGGGTTAGAAATCATGACAGCCCCTACTGCCGGACGACAGTCGGTTTTGTTTTGACCTCTATAATCATATGCAGCACTGACCTCCTTCTTTCCAACAAAGGGCTTCTTCACCATACTCGAGGATGCATCTCTTTGAACTTTGCCTCTTTTTATACCGGCCTCAAACCGCTCACCAGTCATAATTAATTCAGTAAACCCAGCTGAGGAACTCCCAATCAGGTAATTGAAAAACAGTCCCGACAAGGTGCCTAGGAACATATCCACTAATTCTCTATCAAATAGAGGGGGCTGGACCCTACCTGTGAGATCTCTCCATTTCTGAGCATAGGTTTTGAAACCTTCACCCGTTCCCATAGACATGATTTGTAATTGCGTCCTAGTTGGAGCCAAATCAGCATTATACTGATATTGTTTGTAGAAAGCGGCGGCCAACTCTTCCCAATTGCGAACATTGGTCCCTTCTAATTGGTAGAACCAATCCAACTGAGTCCCAGATAAACTCTCCTGGAAGAAATGTACCCAGAGATTCTTGTCAGCCGTGTGGGGTTGAATCTTTCTGACATATGACCTTAGATGTAGCTTCGGGCAAGAGACACCATCGTACTTGGAGAATGTTGGGACCTTAAATTTTTGTGGGATGACAACCCACGAGATGAGTCCTAATTCTTCAAAGTCCAAACTGGGTACCCTCTGAATCTCCATGGCATTCAAACAATCCTCTAGCTGTTTGTATTTATCATCAGCAGGAGGATATTGTTCCTCAGAGTAATTAGGCTCTTCCTCTCCTTCGGATGCTGGGTCGTTGTTCACTTCTTGGGTTTGATTATCTCCTTTGCCTAACGATGTTGTAAAATCTAAAGTTCTCCTGGTTTGTCCTTTAAACCTTCTTCCCATGATTACAACACTGGTTGGTTTCTTCATTTTCTTCTTCTTCTCTTTGGCCAGCAGAGTCTTCAACTCCTCTTGTCCTTTTGTCAGAGCCATGAGCATTTGTTGAAATTGGGCATTCTGCGTCTGAAGATCTTTCACAGTCTGTTCAACATCCATGTCACTGAAATAAATAGTAGAAGGATAAGGCGACCTGTTATGAGAAACCTGTATGATGTTATGATGAATGAAGATGCAATATGCAAATGATGTCAAGGAAATTTAGAGATTTAAACTTGTTCAAACCAAAAAAAGAACACACGTCACATTAAATAAAACCAAGTTTGAATACATCATGCCTCCTTGGGCTTTATAAAGAAAGAAACAAAATATAGCAAAAACTCCTAAGACAAAAAGACCGAACGCATCCTCTTTGGAGAAATGTAGGTATTCAGATTTTTCTCTTCATGAAGCAGTTTGGTGAGCTCTAGATCCTTCTTCTCACTGGCGTAGTACTGGGTTTCAAAGGTGTCTCGTTCTTCCTTCAACTGAACTCAAGCTTTCTGCAGGTCTTCGAGAGAGGCAGGCATGTCAGGATGAAGAACGGTGTATGGGACGTCTCCTTCAATAACAGGCTCAATGATGACAAGAAGGATGGAAGGGTAAGGCATTAAGAGACTCTGGGCACAAGCCCGTACTCACTTAAGGTAAGGCTCGAGAGGGAGAAAGTTTTTATGCCCCGAAGTCCTACTGTCCACCTTGTTCACCATTCCCCAAGCACGTGTAAACCTCTGGCGGTAACCTTGGTCTTCTTTGTCGTAGTCGAACACCAGACCTCGGATGAGTATCTCATGAGGGTCGTCCCTTCGGGCATACCCAAACTACCGAAGAGCCAAGCATGGGTTGTAGGTGATACCTCCCCTAATACCAAGCAGAGGTACATTAGGGAACTCCCACAACAGTCAATGATAGAGATATCTTCCAAGGATCTCGAGCACCAACGGATGTTAGAGTGGGTGAGAGACATCATCCTTTGAGACCAAGTCAATCTTTGCTTGTTCTTCAATGCTGACTGAGGCAGGTGTGAAGTGAACCACTTAGCGAGTAGGGGGATACAACACAAAAGGGTACCTCTTTTCTTCATGGTGTGGGTATGAAGGCAATGCAAGATGTCTCCTAGTAAGGTAGGTATAGGATTGCGAGAGAGAAAGACTTTGTGGCATTAACGTCTATGAATTGGTCCGAATTAGGAAACAGAACCAAACCATAAATGAGGAGAGCTAGCACGTCTTCGAATGCTTGGAAATCCATGTCATCCCACAATGAACGAGCTTTTTCCAATAGAAACTTAGCTAGAAAACCTTTAACCCCACTTCTTGTCTCCCAATTGGCTATGACGTTGGCCCTCTTCACATGTAAAGCTTCGGCGATGACTTCAGGTTTTGGAATCCCTTCTAAGCCGGTGAACGGTATCTGATTAAGCACGGGCACCTCTAAGAGTATAGAGAACTCTTCCAGTGTAGGTACCAACTGATAGTCCGGGAAAGTGAAACAATGATGTACGGGATCAAAGAATTGGAATAGTACACACATCATTTCTTCTTGGAAGTTGGATGTAGCAAAACTGAGGAGTCGACCATATTTCTTGGTAAAAGGAGAATCCCCAAGCACTCTTGAGGCTAGCTCTTGAAGTTGAGTATGTGCTTTTACAAAGCTGATTCGGATGGTGTTTCTTCGGAGAGAATTCATGTCCTACAAAACAAAAACAAAGATAAATTTCTAAATCCTTGAAATGGTTAGTGAGCATGCATATGATGTTGATGATGTTTATGACGTTTATGTACAAGCAAATATATACACACACAACAAACAAAACCCTATGTTTTAGGCTTGCATGAGTTTTGTAGGTAAGTACCCTCTTGAAGTCTAGTTGGCTCAACCTGCCCTAGAAATAATGATCGGGTTCTAAAGGATCTCAATATCACCGACCTTTCTTTTAGGCATTGTCTTAGCACAACAATCTTTTCTTGCCGCCGAGATATCCCAAAAGTCTAGCCTCAATGAGTGTAGTATCGAGTATCAACCAATTTTCAGCTTTACACCAAAACCGACTACCTCACTACGTCCTAATGGCCAAGTTTGTTTAATTAGGGTTCTAAGGTCAATTAGTGCTTTATGACGCCACTCAGCGGCCCCGTATTCTCCTCGATTCACCACGAGGGATACCGGTACCCACAAATGTGTCACACTAACATAGCCATTGTTTCAACCATATCGCTCTACGCCGTACAGTCTCCATAATCTATTGCTATTTACCTAAAAAGGTGTCCCAAATCCGGGTAGAGGATCAAAGAGAGCCCAATAGGAAGAACTAAATATAAAGCACACAAATCAAATAATGAAAGCGAGTAAAGGTGATCTAACCCTAAGGTAACCCCACTTTTTTTTTATTTTTTCCTCAGCAAAGTCGCCAGTTCTGTGATACGGTGGGAGAACTGACTAGATGTTTTATGTTTTGATCGCATTTGTGCGGATAGCAAGAGTCACCGCCGACTTTTCTTTTATCCAAAAGGAAAGGTAAAAAAGCACAGGAAAGACCTTTCGAGATTATTTTGAGTTCGGGGGGTAGATTATGAAAAGGGGAGGTATTAGCACCCTTTTCATCCATGGGCTCTTAGTTACTCTCTAGATCAATTTGCTTTCATTTGAATGTGTTTTGTGGTGTGGTCTTTGAAAGTGTTTTGAAAATGTCTTTGTAATGGTTCTCGTCTCTATAAGAACGCGTACAAAGTTTTGTTTCGAAAGATAGTTCAAAGAAGTGTTTGTGGGTTGTGTTTGTGGAAAGTGGTTTTTGAAAAGATGCTTTGCAATGGTCCTCGTCTCTATAAGAACGTATACAAAAATGTTTCGTCTTTTTGAAAATGCTTTGAAATGAGAGTGTTGGTGTATAAAGTGTTTTTGTTGCGAGCAAGCGAGTAACTAGGAGCGAATGTACCCTCTCGAAAGTTTTTCAATTGTTCTTTTCTTCCTCCTTTAGATGTTGTTATCTTACCATTAATTTGGTAAGAAGCCCCATTGTTGGATGTAAAGGGACAGGCGTGGGTCAATTTTACAGTCATCGAAAGCAACTTATGAGACGCTTTAGCAATTTTTCACAAGGGACTAGATCGTTTTACCGAAGGCAACATCGAGGGTCATCGAGGGACTACGATCTTTTTATCGAAGGGTCTTTGCTAAAATGTACCATATTCGAGGGACATGACTGAGTTTTCGAGGCAACGAGCGAGGTTACCCTAGAGATGCGCGTGTGAAAAAGTGTTTTTGATTTAAGTTAATTTTGTCTTTGAAATTAGGTTATCTAGCGATTGATTTTAAAATCTTGCCATACACGCCTAATTATTATACAGTATAAGGAAAACAGTAAATTGCGGGAATTGAAATTCTACGCTATTACAAAGTTTTCGGGAATGGGGGTACAAATTTACAAACTGGAATGGATCAATGCGATTAAAAGTCCAAATAGGCAATCAATACACCCAAATCGAATCGAACAATTAATTAAAACTACAACAATCTATAAAATAAAAATTAATTAACAAAGTATGGAAATAAAATTTGGTAACTTTTGTTGGAAAAAAAATTGGAAAGAAAAATAAAATTCTATTCTATTAAAAAATAAAATAATTGATTAAAAGAAATTAAATCATTTATATATGTTTTGTCTTTTGGCATTTTATTATGAAGAATTTAAACAAAACAATTTAAAACCAAATGAAAGGTTAATTAACAAAATTATTCACAAATAAAATCCCTAACTAAACTAATTAAGACAATTTAACTAATTTTAAAGAAAGTTAACTTAGAAAAATTAATAAAAGATATAAAAATTAAATTTGACATTAAAATAATGGGTGTAAGGCAGTTTAGGGTGCATGCTGTTTTATTTTTTTTTGAATGGGTTGTAGAGCCCAAGAATTTTTGTTACTAAAAATAAAATAATAAAATGGGGGATGTCATAAGTGAAACGGATTGGGTTGTGTGGGTTAGGCCCAAATGAAAATGCTAGAGAGGGAGACAAAAAAAACCTAGGAACTAAACAGTCGCCACCTGCTCCTTGTTTCAATCAAATACTAATTCCCAATTAATCTTTTCCTCTCTCCCAATTAAATCATATTAAGGAAAATAAGAATAAAAAAGGAACAGAAACCCTCTCGCCCCTCTCTTTGATCTCTCACGCTATCTCTCGCCTTCTGCCTCTCTCCATATGTTCAATCAACAAACCTCTGGTTCATCTCCCTTCTTCCTAATCGCCACTGTCTCATTCGTCTCTTTTCATTGCAATTTCTAATTATTCAAAATAACAACAAAACAATCGCAAGAGTGAGTGAAGGATGCTTACCCAACGGATTTTGTTCGGCACGTCTTCAACGACAAAATCAGGCAATGAGAAAACCAGAGGAAAAGCTTAGGTATGTGTTTCTGAATATTTTCCTATTTTCTCTGTATTTTGCATTGTTGTGGTTTGTTGTTGTTGATTGATGAATGAAGGGATCGCAAAGGCGCTGTAGTTACTGTATTTTTGTCATTGCAGGTGAATGAAGGGTTTGTAAAAATGGGAGGCTCATGGAGGTCTATTATTAATACAGGGTGTAAGGGTCTATCTGTTTGTAAGGTTTATGCAGAATGATTTGGAGTGGAGTTTTGGACAGATTTTTTTGTTGCTTTATTGTGTTCCTGGTTTGTTATAACAGTGTGAGGTTTTTTTAGTTGTTGGCTTTTTTTTTGCTGGTTTTGTTGGTTCTTTTTCTGGTATGCTGTTGGTCGGTATGTTTGCTCTGATATCTTTTATCTCTTGGTATGCTGGCTCTGGTTTCTTGGCTTTTGGTTTTTTGATGATTTTGCTATTCTTTGGCTTTTTTGTGATCTCCTTTATCCTTCCAGTTTGCTTCTGTTTATATTCATCAGATGGTGAGCAAATGGGGGAAAATTTATAGCTTTTGAATGGCATTATGGTATATTGCTTTGGCTTTTGAGTGCAAGTTGACATCTTTGCCATTTTAATGTAAGTTTGGGCAGGTTTTGACTTGCTTTATGCAGAGTTGCAGTAGGTTTTTGGACTGTATAGTGGTTGTAACAAACTAGATGATCTCTTTCGTCTTTTCATTTTTCTGTGAAATAAAGCAGTTTTGCTCTTTTGCTATTTTTCTGAAGGGTTTGCCTGGCTTTAGGAAAATGATGACGTGAGCAAGCTAGTTTTCTATTGCTATGCTTATAATATACTTGTTCTGCTTTGTGCAACCTTGGGCTGCTGTTCTTGCTGCATTTATTGCTTGCTGTGGATTTGTTTTGTTGTGGCTTTGTTTGGGGCTGTTGCATTTGTGTGCAGCAGCTGTTTGCCTGCTTTTCTGCTATTGCATTATTGCTTTGTTGCAGACTTGTTGTTTTGTGTTAATGTTGCTGCTTGTAAATTTTCCTCTTTTTTTTTTCTTTCTTTTGTGAACCAAGAAGGACAATCTTCTTGTGATTTGCACTTGGGGAAAATGGTGTGATGAAACAAACTATTCTGATTCTGAGCCGTAAACCCTCTTGATGAGAAAAAATTGTCCTAAACAAAAGTCTTCTTGAATTTTCATATGCTCACTAATTTTTTTGTTTTGTTGCATGTACGAGCAATTTGGACAATGGAGGAAATTAATGAGGAGCAGCCTTCCGTGCTTGATGAAGAATTGAAGATGACGAAAAATAAATTCTTTAGGAATTTTGTATTGTTGCAACTTTTGTAACATTGCGATTTTTATTTGTAATTTGAATTTTAAGACTTGGAGAATTGTGAAATATATTCAAATAAAAATGACACCTTGTTGTAAATCTTAAATTCTTGAATAAACTTGAATAGTCTTGAATTCTTGAATAAACTTAAATAGTCTTGAATTCCAAAGCGGCTTAAAAAAAAGTCTTGCATTTGAATAATGACGCGCTTGAAGAAATTAGGTTTAAAAATTTGATTTGATTCATGAGAATTGTGACTTAGATAAACCATGAATCACAACATAGCTTTAATCATGTTTGCATCGCAAAGTTCGAATGAATTTGAGAAAACTTTAGTGAACTCGTTCTCTGATACCTTAAATTCAAAACCAACCACGCGAATCAATTGTAAAAGATTTGGACGAAAGCTTGTGATATCGTGTAATTCTTTGCTAATCAAGACAATATTCAAATGAATCCTCAAGTAATCTTCACCAAGATCATAAATCAATTTTCAACATGGCAACTTGTATTATAAGCAACATCTTTTTCGAACTCAATATGAATCTCCGAATTCAATATCTCGTTCTATGGACAGTCTCAACATAAGAATCGCGGCCTTTTAGAAAACAATTAGAAGTTGAAAACAATCTCAATCAAGAAAATGACTTATGACAAATTGATAATCTCCAAGGTCTTTTAAATACAATTTCCTTTGATTCTTAAAAAGGACTTGTTGATGACATCGCTCATGACAATGTACAAAAATAGTCGTCTCGAGATCTTAAAAATTGAGGACATTACGACTCTTGAAAGGCAGACCACAATTATCTGAAATTAGGTCAGAAACAGAAAGTGACATCTAAAATATTCCAATTTCCGATGATCTTTCGCACATAATCAGCTCTTGACTTGTGAAGATAAATTGGAGATGACGTCAAGGAGAGTCATATGCAAACAGAACCGCTCAAGAATATCGATTAATGAAGAAGTTACAATTGTTTGAACTTGACACTGAAAAGGCCGACTTTTGCAATTGATTTTTAGTCACCTGAACCATTGAATGAGAAAACTCATGATGTGAGGCTTGAAACTTGGCACAAACATCCTTGATAACACATGAAGGACCATAAAGACCATTTGAAACTTTGAAAACTCATTTTCTTTTGAGAAATGCAAAACCCTAATTGCTGATTTACTGCCTTGGAAGAGAATCTGTCTGCTCGATTTCTGAGCCAACTTGAATATCCGAGAAACCCTAGGATTGTATCTTGTATGAAAAATGGGAGGGAAAATTTTGGGGTACAACTGATTGTAATAGCGTAGAATATTTATTTTCCGCAATTTATCGCTTTCATATAAATGCTAGTAATTAGGATTTGTATGGCAAGAGAAAAACAACAAGTAGACAACCCTTAATCAAAGACTAAATGCATGCAAATCAAACACACTACTCACACATGCACCCCTAGGGTAATTCCACTTGTTTCCTTATAAAACATGGCCATGTTATGCATGTGAGATGTCTTAGAAAAAACAATCAAAATACAAGATCATAGTCCCTCGATGACGCTACGAATATTACCTTACAAATTATCTTAGTCCCTCAAGAGAAACGCTAAAACATCTCACAACGTTGCTATCATGACTATATGATGACTCACGCCCTTCCCTTTTACATCCAAAGATAAGGCTTCTTATCAATCAATGGTAAGATAGCAACATCTAAAGAAGTGGGAGAAGAACAAAAGACGTTTGAGTAGGTAGAACCGTTCTTAGTTGCTTGCTCATTTTCAAAAAAACAAATATCTTTCCAAACACACACTAAACACTTTCAAAACATGAAATATTTTCAAAACTCCAACACTTTTTATACATTCTAGTAAAGACAAGAATTATTACAAAGTTTGCCTAAATAAAGGCGCTTTTCACAAATACTTTCAAAAAAACCACCACAAAGCACATTTTCAAATAAAAGTAATGATCTAGCAAGCAACTAAGAGCCCATATATAACTCTGGATGAAAAGGGTGCTAACACCTTCTCTTTTCATAATCTACCCCCCGAAATCAAGAAAATAATCTCAAAGGTCTTTCCTGTTCTTTTTAGCCTTTCCGTATTGGATAAAAGAAAAGTCGGTGGTGACTCTTGCTATCCGCAACAATTGCGAACAAACGCAAAACATCCCAAGTCATTTCTCCCACCGTATTACGAAACTAGAGACTCTGCTGGGGAGATTCCTAAAAAAGTGGGGTTACCTTAGGGCTAGATCACCTTTACTTGCTTTTCTTTGTTTGACTTGTTTTCTTTATATTTTAGTTCCTTGTTTGGGCTTTGTGATGCAGTGGGAGAACTGACTTGAGGTTTTTCGTTTGTGTTTGCAAATATTGCGGTTTAGCAAGAGTCGCCACCGACTTTTATTTTATCCAAAAGGAAAGGTAAAAAAGCACAGGAAAGACCTTTGAGATTGTTTTTGGGTTTTGGGGGTATATTATGAAAAGGGAAGGTGCTGGCACCCTTTTCATCCATGGTTTTCCATGGGCTCTTAGTTACTTGTTTTAGATCACTTGCTTTTCTTTTTCAATTGTTTGAAATGGTGCTTTGTGTGGTTTTGAAAGTATTTTGAAAAGAGGCCTTTGTAATGATTATTGTTTGTAAGAATGTATACAAAGATATTTTGTCTTTTGAAAAATGTTTCAATATTTTGAAAGTTGTTTGGAAAATGTTTTAAAAATGTGTGTGTGTTTGTTTGAAAATAGCAAGGATTGTTTGCAAATTTGACCAAGTAACTAGAAGTTATCTACCCTACTCAAAAGTCTTTCCTATACATTTTTATTCCTTTGACATTGTTGACCTACTATTGTTTTAGTAGATAACCTTATCTTTGGATGTTAAACGGGACAGGCGTGGGTCATCGTATGACCATGATAACAATATTGCCAAGTATCTTAGCAAGTTTTGAGGGACTTAAGATCATTTGTTTTAGGCAACTTGTTTAGCGTCATCGAGGGACTATGATCTTTTGTTTTGTTTTGTTTTGTTGAGATACCTAGCATGCATACCATGGCCATGTTTTTTAAGGCAACCAAGTGGATGAAACCTTAGAGGTGCTTGTGTGAGATGTGTTGTCATTTTTCATGCATCTTTGTCTTGGATTAGGTCATGCTATTTGTTTGATTTTGTCTTATCATACAAACCCTAGTTTTTACTAAGTATGCATATAATGCGATAAATTGCGTAATGTAAATCTAAACTATTACAACAATATTATGGGAAGGGGATACAAGTTTTGAATGGGGGATATTTGTACAAAATAAAACCCTAATTTACTATTACAACCCAATTGAATTCATTGTACAAATAAATAAATAAGCAATATTTAAATATGCAATAAAATGTAAATATGCAAAAAATGTTTTTTTGTATTAATTTTATGTATGTAAAAATGAAATTATTTAAGTCTTAAAATAAGAGAAAAAAATATTGTGATTATTTTTGAAAGGGTGAAAATCCCTAATTTTTGTTTAAAAGAAAATATATTCTATATTATTCATTTTATTCATTTTTGTTCAAGAAAAATAATAAAAATATGTACAAAATGTTAAAAAATTAAAATATACATGAAAATAATATTTTAAGTGTATGAATAATAAAAATAAAAATATATGATATTTTTAAATTATTTACAAGTTATTTTAATAAAATTATTTCCATTAACTAAAATAAAACTATTTTTATATGCAAAAATAAGATAAAAAATAAAATAAAATGCAAAAAATTAAGAAAATATTTTTGGGATTTTTTTTAATGTTCAGGAAAAAAAATAATAAAGTCAAAAATATAAAAAGAAATGCAAAATATGCAAAATATAGAAAATGGGCCAAGGGGGTGTAAAAAGAAAACAGTGGGGTGCAAAAAGTAACAGGCCCAAGGCGCCCAGGCCCAAGACAGCTTCATCCCTGTCCTTACTCCTTCGTCCCAAACGCGCGCTTCTGTATTCAAAACCTGTTCTTGCTATTCTTTGCATAAAATCAAAAACTTGTAACATGAAAAATGTAGCTCATGATCACACGATTCTAATGATATAAATAACATGACCTAACTCTCAAAGATCAGAGAGAATTTTAATGACCCTAATTTCTGACCTAGTTTTTTCAGCATGTTCAACAACCAAATACTCTTAGCTCAGTTAATATAAATGGAATCTATGCATATGTACAGCTCAAGCATGTTAAGGACTACATTTTTGCTTCACAAACCTAAGCTTAAGGATGCCTAAATAGAGAGATAGAAACTTGAAAAATACCTTGTTCAGTTGAGTTTGGATATGGCAATGTGGGAACTTTGAGTGAGGCCTGAAGTTCTTGTGAGCTTCCTTGAAGTCCTCTCAAGCTTCTCCAATGCTCAGCTTGCCTTGAAGTTGTCTGAATCTCCTTGTGGAAGTCAACCTGTAAACCTTAAAAGTGAAAATGGTGATCCTTGAAACAGGAGTTACAGTTGCAAAACAAAGGCCTAGATATTTTAGGTAGGAGATATGGAATGTGTTTGAAGTGATTCAAAGCAAAACGGACGAGGCAATATGGAAATGGCTTGTGATTTGCAGAGATTGCCCTATTTTGGGAAGAAATGGTGTTTTTTGTGTTTTGGAGTGTTTGAGAGGATGGAAATTCGTGTTTCTTGCTTGTTACAATGTTCTGACCTTTGTTCAAATGAGTCCAAGGCTTGCCTTTATCAGATGGATGAGATCCCTTGACTTTTGCAAGTTTCTTGTTTTTGAAGAAAAGTGGGAAGTGACAATGCCAAAGTCTGTACAAGATTGCTTGCTAGCTGCACATAGTTGGTAAACTTTGCCTGATAACTGTGGATCTTGTTTGCAAAAAGAGATTATGTCCATGGCTCAAGAAATGCAAAGTTGTAAAAGCAAGCTTTATGAAAATGGTATTGTGATCTTTATGCCATAAATGAAATAATTCAATGTGCAAAGCTTCAAAGATCATAATAAAGCCAAAATCCAATGTGCTTGCATTTAATTAATGAGTGTAGAAGGGATTAGGACCTGTAAAACCAAGTACAAGCATTCTAGGACAGATTTGCAACTTGAACCATTGTGAAAAATTCCTTGGACAAAAGTGATAAATTGCCATTTTCATTTCTTCGATTCTACCTAACCATAAATGATCTTAGAGAGTTCTTGAACATTTTGGAAATCTTGTAACATGTTCTACAATCCATATTTTAAATGCAACTTGATATTCATCTTGGAAATAGGTGAAAAGTTGCCATGAAGTTAGGTCAAAAATCTGCCTAAACTAGGGCAAAATTCCACTAAGTTAAAAAGTTTATGGACCCCTATTCACAAAATCATAACTTGAGATCCAAGTATATTTTGGGAAAACTTTGTGAATCAA
Source organism: Vicia faba (assembly GCA_948472305.1). Lineage (NCBI taxonomy): Eukaryota > Viridiplantae > Streptophyta > Magnoliopsida > Fabales > Fabaceae > Vicia > Vicia faba. The sequence goes on along the minus strand of OX451739.1, from coordinate 1,128,445,601 downwards.
AGTTTTAGATTTCATGGAGGACTACAAATTTCATGTTGGAAGTTTTGTTTGAATCCAATTTCATCATGGTGAAAAAGTTGTGGAAAGTTGGGAAAAAATAAGAAATTTTCATAACTTAGAAATTTTCTAAGTTATGAAAAAATTTCAAATTAAACCCTAATTTGCAATTTTAGGTTTCTTGGTCAACAAGTTTCACATTTTGACATATCTTGATGAATTAGGACCCTTGGCACTTAATTTTGACCAAAAAGTCAAAGTTTGACTTTTCAGTGTACAGTTGATTTTTGATCAGTTGACTGGAAAATTCATTTGTCTATCCAATGCACTTGAGATCTTTTGAACTATGTGATTAGGTAAAGATGATGCCATTGAGTTCTTTAAGTCATGTTTGAACCCAATTGGTCATTGGCTAGGTCAAAAATCAGAAATTTCCCTTTCTCAGTCAAAAACCCTAATTTTGACCATTTTGCCCTTTTGATGATTTGATCAAATTTCTTGAGGAGTTGTGGTCCAAACTTGATCAAATGGTACATAGGATCCTATAATGTTGTTGTGGATAAAAAATTATGAAGTTTGACTGTAAATTGGCCATGGTTGACTTTTTCCCCAATACAGCTGATTTTTAGGTCAATTATCCAATTGACTGGGCAAAAATGTGATTCAAGGCTTGAAACTTAACATGAGCAATCTTAGGGGTCTAAGATGATGTATGAAAGTCACATGAAGCATTGGTGATCCAAAAATCCTTGTGCAAACTCAAACCCTAATTTTGGGTTATCAGTGCAAGATGAGATGTCTTGAGCTGACCAAACCCTAATCTTGTCTTGAGTCCAAGAAGTCTTGTGAGAAAAGTCTTGATAAATGAGAGGGAAAATTTTGGGGTACAACAACTGCCCCTGTTCAATCTTCTTGAGCCTGAAGAGTTAGATTGGCGAGTTTGTCGTTCGTGACTCGAAGGTAAAAGATGATTGGACACTAGAGTGCCCGTAAATTTGCACTCGTCAAAGTGTAGTTGAGGAAATGGGCTTAAAGATGCCATTTAGAGATGTGATAGAATCTTGTTGGAGATGGGCTTAAAGATGCCATCCAAGAATGTTTGTTGAGTTGTATGTTGTGAGTCAGAAGAATAAGTATCAGAATGGTATCCGTGTCTGGAACGTATTTGTACTGTATCTGGAGACTGAATCTGAATGAGCAACGGAATGGCATCCGTGTTTGGAGCGTATCCAAGTTGTATCTGAACTTTTTAATAGAATAGCATCTGTGTCTGGAGCGTCTCTGAGATGGGGAAAATCAGAATAGGTGACAGAATGGAAACTGTGTCTGGAGCGTATTTGGACTGTATCTGAAGTTTGAATCTGAATGAGCAACAGAATAACTTCCGTGTCTGGAGTGTATCCGAGTTGTATCTGAACTTTGTAATAGAATAGCATCCATGTCTGGAGCGTCTCTGAGATGGGGAAAATCAGAATAGGTGACAGAATGGCAACCGTGTCTGGAGCGTATCTGGACTGTATCTGAAGTTTGAATTTGAATGAGCAACAGAATGCCTTCGGTGTCTGGAGCGTATCCAAGTTGTATCTGAACTTTGTAATAGAATAGCATCCGTGTCAGGAGCGTATCTGAACTAGAATCTGAATAAGTGATCCGAATAAGTGACAGAATGACTTCGGTGTCTGGAGCGTATCTGAATTGTATCTGAAGTTGAAAACTGAATGAGTGACAGAATGGCTTCCGTGTCTGGAGCGTATCAGAACTATATCTGAAACCTGAATCTGAATAAGCAACAGAATGACTTCCGCGTATGGAGTGTATATGTATTGTATCATGATTGTATACTATTAATGGTAGCTTATTAATCATATCCTGAAAAGGGTAAAATGTTAGCTGAAACACAAAGTTATGTTGCATGAAATGTATGATGCAATAAATGTGTTTTATCAATGTTTACGATATATGGATGTAATGTATGTGCATGTAAGCTTATTTTCTGTCTTGCTGAGGAAAATAAATCCTTGATAGCTAGGGATAATAAATCCTTGACTGCTGCCGGGGGAAATAAATCCTTGACCGCTGCTGGAGATTCAAAATCTTTGACAACTTTCGTGGGGATGTGAGGATCCTTCATGTCTTGAAGTTGGAGTATTGACAAAAAATTATGTTGCGAGAGTAATGCCAAACTGCTTGAGAAATCTGCTTGGGGAATCCAGAGAACTTGTTGACTTCTACTGGGGGTTACACCATGGGAATCCTTACTCGACTGGGGAATAGGGAGAACTCTGATGATTTCCGCGGGGAACTAAGAATGAGAATCTTCATTCTGTTGAGGAGTAATGAAAACTTCGGCGACTTTACTGGGGAAATGAGAATGAGAATCTTCAATCTGCAAGGGAGTAAAGATTCTGACAAATTCATGCTGGGGAATAATGAAAATTCTGGCAACTTTACTGGGGAATCAAGAATGAGGATCTTCATTATGTTGGGGAGTTAAAACTCTGTGGGGAAGAAGGCTTACTACTGGAGAGTAAGTTCAAGAGTTTTCGGTCGTCTGTCACTCTACTGGGGAATTGTCCTAGATTGGGGAGAGACAAAAGTTAACTATTATCTGGTTGATTTCCAGGGTTTAAGATAAACTTGCTGGGAAATTGGATGGTTTCCGCTGGGGATTAGAAGTCTTGACTTGACTGGGTATGAAGGTTTCAGCTCTGCTGGGGGATCTGTAACTCAAAGTTTTGGCTCCGCTCTGGATTGGGAGTTTGAAGTTTTAACTCTGATGGGAATTAAGGGTTTGAAATTTAGCTCCGCTGGGGATATGTATTTCAAGGTTTTAACTCCGTTGGGGATCTAGATGATTTACTGCAGGGGATTTCTCTTGGAATAGTCTAAAGACGTTTTCTTATCCTTTCAATCTGTCAGTAATTGTTCTTTTCCATCCTGTTTATTTGTAAACAGTAATTATGTTCAAATGCATATGTTCATCAATGAATCATTGGACGCTTTTGCAAATAAAAACACAAGTGTAAAAGAAAAAGACAAATAGTTTTCTGTACTTTGAAAGAGATATCTTTGTATTTACTTTGAGTAAGTGTTTTGTACAAAGGAGACAGACATCCTAGTAAGAGGATCATGTCATAAAAGTAAGAAAATTTTATACAAAGAAAGACAGCTATGTGTGTAAAAATCCCATGGGGTTCCCAATCTGCTATAGCCTTCGTAACTCCGAATATCTTGTCCATCCGTTGCTTTGTCTGAAGATGATTGAATTGATCAGAAGCTCAGAGTTTGTCAGTGAAGAGGTTGTCCTTAAAGTGATCCGACGAGACATAGTCATACGCTTTAATTCCCTAACTTTTGCTTGAACCGCCCTTTCGGGTTTCTGGTCCACCGGGAAACCCTTTTTTTCCCAAGTCGCCCCTTCGGGTTTTCAACTTGCCGGGTGTACAGATTTTTTTGTTTATTCCTAATTTTTGCCTTAACCGCCCTTTCGGGTTTTTGATTCACCAGGATGCCGTTTTTTTGCCTAGGTGTGTCAACCTAGCGGGTCGTTTAATCGTAGTATCTTTTGACTATGTCTGCATTCGCAGGGTGCGGAAAGTTGTCACCGTCCATGGTGGTTAAGATCATTTCCCCACCAGAAAAGATGTTTTTGATCACAAATGGTCCTTCGTAGGTAGGAGTCCATTTGCCCCTGGGATCACTTTGCGGCAAGATGATGCGCTTGATTACAAGATCCCCGACTTGATATGTCTGGCGTCTGACTTTCTTGTTAAAAGCCTTGATCATCCGTTTTTGATACGTCTGACCGTGGCAAACAGCAGTAAGTCTCTTTTCACCAATTAAGTTAAGCTGATCAAGCCGGGTCTGAATCTAATTGTCTTCACTCAAACCAGCATCCTTCATGATTCTCAAGGAGGGAATCTGAACCCCGATAGGTAAAACAGCCTCCATGCCATATACCAAAGAATAGAGTGTTGCCCCAGTTGATGTGCGTGCCGTGGTATGGTACCCGTGAAGAGAAAACGGTAACATTTCATGCCAGTCCTTGTAGGTAACTGTCATCTTTTGTATGATATTCTTGATATTTTTGTTCGCAGCTTCGACAGCACCGTTCATCTTTGGCCGATAGGGAGATGAATTATGATGTTGAATCTTGAACTGTTCGCACAGAGAGGTGATCATAGTATTGTTAAGGTTTGTACCGTTATCAGTGATGGTCCTTTCGGGGATACCGTACCGGCAAATGAGGTTCTGCTTGATGAAGCGGGCAACAACATTCTTTGTAATGGATGCGAAGGAAGCTGCTTCGACCCACTTGGTGAAGTAATCAATGGCCACCAGGATGAAGCGGTGTCCATTGGATGTTGTAGGCTTAATCTCTCCAATCATGTTGATTTCCCACATAGCGAATGGCCAAGGAGCTATTAGGACATTTAGAGGAACTGGAGGCACGTGTACCTTGTCGGCATAGATTTGACATTTGTGACAAGTGCGGGAATGTTGATAGCAGTCAGCTTCCATGGTAGACCAGTAGTAGTCTGCACGTAGAATCTTCTTAGCCATCGTATGCCCGCTAGATTGAGTGCCGAAGGTACCTTCATGCAAATCAGCCATAATTCTTTCAGCTTCAGCTTTGTCCATACAACGGAGCAGAACAGAATCATGATTGCGCTTCTATAGGATGCCATTACTCAAGAAGAACTTTGCCGAGAACCTCCTTAAGAACTTTTTTTCGTTGACTGAAGCTCCTTCAGGGTATTCCTGAGCCTCGAGATACCTTTTGACTTCATGAAACCATGGTTGGTCCACTACTTCTTCGGTATTAATCTCGTGACAATGTGCCGATTCGTCCATCCGTTCGATGGTAATTTGGGGAGCCTCATTATCCCAGTTAAGTTTAAACATGGATGACATTGTAGCTAGAGCATCTGCTAGCTGATTTTCTTCTCACGGGAAGTGCTCGAAGGTAATCTGCTTGAAATGAGGTAACAATGTCAGGACATGTTCTTTGTAAGGGATGAGGTTTGGATTTTTAGTATCCCACTCTCCTTTGATCTGACTAAAGACCAAAGCTGAGTCCCCAAACACAATCAAAGATTTGATTCCCAAGTCTATGGCAGCCTTGAGTCCAAAGATGCATGCTTCATACTCTGCCATGTTGTTCGTACAGTTGAAGCAGAGTCTGACTGTGAAAGGAGTATGGCAACCTTATGGAGAGATGAGTACCGTGCCGATACCGTTGCCAAGCGCATTGGAGGCCCCATCAAAGTACAGGGTCCATCGGGATCCTTGTTCAGGTACGTCATATGGTCTGAAACCTTCAACGTTGTCCAATGTCATGATGTCTTCGTCGGGGAAGTCGAACCTCATGGATTGGTAATCTTCGACAACTTGATGGGCTAGATGATCATCTAGCGCACTTCCCTTTATAGCTTTTTGGTTCGTGTACTTATGTCGTATTCCGTTAGGATCATCTGCCATCTAGCTATTCTTTCAGATAAAGCAGGCTTCTCAAAGATGTACTTGATCGAATCTATCTTAGATATCAGCAGAGTGGTATGGGTCAACATATACTACCTTAGCCGGCGAGCAGCCCATACCAAAGCGCAGCAAGTTTTCTCGAGCAGTGAGTATCGGGTCTCACAGTTGGTAAACTTTTTGCTAAGGTAATAAATAGCATGCTCTTTTCAGCCAGACTCGTCATGCTGGCCTAGTACGCACCCCATTGAATTTTCTAGGACGTTCAGATACATGATCAGCGGTCTTCCTTCGACGGGTGGCATCAAGATAGGAGGTTCTAGCAAATAATCTTTGATTTTATCGAAAGCAATTTGACAGTCATCATTCCATTTAACTACCTGATCTTTCTTCAACAGCTTGAAGATTGGTTCACAGGTAGATGTTAGGTGAGAAATGAACCTTGCAATGTAGTTTAGGTGCTTCAAGAAACCTCTGACCTCCTTCTCAGTGCGAGGAGCAGGCATTTCTTGTATAGCTTTGACTTTGGCAGGATCAACCTCGATGCCTTTGTTGCTGACAATGAAACCTAGAAGTTTACCGGACCAGACTCCGAAAGTGCACTTGTTTGGATTCAGTCTAAGCTTGTACTCCTTCAACATGACAAACAGCTTTTTCAAGTGATCAAGGTGTTCTTCTTCAGTTTGTGATCAGGCTATCATGTCATCTACGTATACCTCTATCTCATGATGTATCATATCATGAAACAAAGCTACCATGGCGCGTTGATAGGTTACCCCGGAATTCTTCAGTTCGAATGGCATCACTTTGTAGCAGAACGTACCCCACTGTGTAACAAAAGTAGTTTTCTCCATGTCCTCAGGGGCCATTTTGATCTGGTTATAGCATTAGAATCCGTCCATGAAAGAAAATACCTTGTGCTGAGCTGTGTTGTCGACCAAGATGTCAATGTGCGGAAGTGGAAAGTCATCTTTAGGGCTGGACCTATTTAAGTCTCTGTAATCCATGCACATTATGACTTTGCCATCTTTCTTAGGTACGGGCAAAATGTTAGCAACCCATTATGGATAGGAAGTAACAGCCAGAAATCCAGCATTGAACTGCTTCATAACTTATGCTTTAATCTTTTCGGACATGTCAGGTCTCATGTGGCGGACCTTTTGCTTAACTGGTGGACAGTCTTCTCTTGTGGGGAGACGGTGTACCACAATTTCTGTATCGAGTCCCGGCATGTCTTCGTATGACCAGGCGAAGATCTCCACATAATCATTCAATAGCTGAATTAGGCGCTCCTTGACACTCGGCTCTAGATTGGCACCTATCTTGATTTCCTTTTTGTCATCCTCAGTTCCCAAGTTAATTGTATTCAACTGCTCTTCATGAGGCTGAATTCCTCTTTCCTCTTGATGTAGTAGTCTGGCCAATTCCCCTGGCACCTCACAATCTTCCTCACCTTCGTATTCGGCTTAGATGATCAGATCTTCAGAGTCACTGAAGGCTATAGCAGTATCATTACCCATGGGTTCCGGAATGGAAGGGTACCTGCATTTGTGAGTGTAGGTGTGTGTAAGGGCATAGCCATCTTAAAATAACAAAATGTAAAAGAAAGACAATGAGCAAAAGGTTTAAATATGAAAAGCATCCATGATCCATTAAAATGACATATGAAATGAAAATAAGAACCCTTACAAATGGACCGATGTGCCTCGGGTAAGACACATGGTTGAAAAAGTATGAATTGTTTGTGAATTATTATAGTCCAACAGAAATGGAAAAGATAAATTACTGATTTATGAAAGTAATCGGAACAAAATCTTTTGCTTCCCAGTTGCACAGTCCTCCGTCAACAGTAGGGAAAATCCAGTCTTCCAAGTTGCCCTCTTCTTCATTGTCCTCTAGTGGATTAACCCCTCGGTGGCTGATCTTCACAGGTGGCCCTCCGGCACGGGAGCGGCGCACGGCCTTCTGACCAGTCGAAGTAAATCCCAAGCCGAATTTGTCTGCTTTGAAAGGAAAGTCGGGAAGTTGCCCCCAGATTATGGATCCGCCTTCTTCCACTACTGCTCTAGCATCCTTGAGAGACGACATCCAAGGCAGAGGTCTGGTAACTGTGGGTACAGAGGACACTGTCTTGGTCGCTGCTATCTCCTCAGAGAACTCTTCGAAGTGTTGGAAAGGGGTCTCTATGAATTCGCCATCCAATTCTACATAACAGAAAGAATTAAGATGACTGATCATGTATTCCTCTTCGCCATGAACAGTTATAATTTTCCCCTGGACAGGCTACTTGAGCTTTTGATAAATAGTGGAAGTGACAGCTCCAGCATGGTGAATCTAAGGTCTTCCCAACAGGCAAGAGTAGGAAGGACGGATGTCCATCACGTAGAATGTCGAATTGAACGTCTGGGTACCCACCATGATCGGGATGTCTACCTCTCCATGGAACATCCTCTTAGAACCATCAAAGGCTCTGACAATTATATTGCTGGGTTTCAGGGTTAAGCCTTCACAATCCAGTCTATCCAAGGCTTTCTTCGGTAAGACATTTATAGACGACCCAATATCAACCAAAACATGAGCTAGGGTGGTTCCCCTACACTCCACCGAGACATGTAGCGCGTCATTATGTTTTCTCCCTTTGGAGGTCAAGTCTGCATCGGAGAATCCTAGGCCATTGTCAGCTGTTAAACTGGCCACACATTCCTGGAATTGATCAGCGGAGGTTTCTTGTGGTACGTGGGTCGTCTTCAAAAACTTGACCAAAGCTTTAGCATGTGCCTCAGAGCACAGCAACAGGGCTGTTGTACCCCAAAATTTGCCCTCCCATATTCCTCAAGATTTGTCAAGAATCATCTTCAAATGGTTCAAATTGGCTCAAGAGGTAGACAGTCAAACCATCTCCTAAGACAGCCAAAATTAGGGTTTTGGTTCTCTCAAGGAATTTGAGGTTTTCAATGGTTCAATCAAGTCTCATAGGCCCATATACATCCTCAAGCACCTACATGCCAAGTTTCAAGACTCACAGTGCCAAGTTGCATAGTCAAAAGCTCCATTTGATCCACAGTTAACTGCAGGGGCAAAATGGTCATTTTACAGTCAAAAGTCATAATTTTTGGTCAACATCTTATTTTGAGTCCACAATCATCATTTTATCAAGTCTATGGCTCAAAAATCATCAAGATGCAAAAAGTTACTATTTTTGGACAGTAGAAAAGTCAATTGTATCTTGACCAGGGCATAACTTTTTCATGGTTCATCAGAAAAATCCCATCCAATGCTCATTTTGAATAGGATGACATATCATACAATCCATATTCACACTCCAAGTCCAAGAAATGCTCTCACAAAAAGTTATAAATTTCTACATCATAGGTCAAATTCAAAAGTCAACAAAAATGCACTTTAAGTCAAAGACCATAACTTGATATTGATAACTCCAAATGACATGGGACCAAAGGCATTGGTTAGAGGACTTCAAGACCTTTTCAAAATGTCCAAGAACATGTTCATATGATCAAAATTGAGCAAGATATGCATTGGAGAAGTTGGGAAAATTTTAGGAATTTGCAAAAGTCAACTTTGCTCAAAACACCTTATTTTTGCTAATGGGCCTCAAATCTCTTCTTGAAACTTTATCCTTGGCCTATGCACGACCCATCAAGCTTAATTGATTTTATTTTCTTATTTTTATTAATTAATTGGATTTTTAATCAATATTAATTCATTTAATTAATTTTAATTGTAGGAAAATGCAAAGATTTGGGTTTTCAATCTTTTTGTGAAGCAAATGTGGTCAAGATATGCTGGCAATCTCGTGTACAAATCAAATATGCAGAAATCTCCAAATTTGGCAACTTTCTTCAATCATGAAAATGCAAAAAGATTTGATTTTCAATCAAATATTCAATCATCAATTCCATGGATTTTTGCTCAAGATTGTGACCTAATTTCATTCCTCTAAATATGTACAAGCTAACCCTAATGCCATACACGTGAGAGAAGCTGCAGAAAGGCCATAGCATATTGCAAAATTCAAAGAAAAGTCAAAACTGATTCTTGTGTTCCAAGCCAATTGAAGGCATTATATTGATTCAAACATGTTGTTGGAAGTGTCAGGAGTGATTTACAATTGAAATCACACGCTAAAGCTCAAAGAATCACTAAGAACAGAACCACGGTTTGCACATTTTATCCATAATCGTAACTCTTAATTCATGAGCATTTAACATGATTTTTTGATTGTTTTGAATTGCTAGTAATCATATTAAGCTAATGGCATAAGTTAATTGAATTATAGTGTACAGAATCACAAGTTACCATGGACGATTTCTAGGGTTCCTGAGCTTTGGATTTGGGGCTTTGCAATCCAGGAAAAATTAGAACCCTTAAGACCCATGGTTGGAATCGTTGAGCCCAGACGAACACGATGCAACCTTCGCGAAATATTTATGTGGGTTGTAGCTCTATTCGCTATTTTTCGCCACTGTAGTTTGTGGGGGTTAAAAACCCCCGCTATCTAATGTTTATTTTACAAGTTCAAGCGAAGAAGACGAGGACGTGGTGATACATGGTTGGCTGATTTGAAAACACGCGCGCTTATTTTTGTTTTATTGCACATTATTTGATTTATCAATATATTAATCGTTGGCTATTATAGAATCAATTGAAACGCGTTGGTTGGAGTGGTTAAGGCAAGCATCCAATGAGCTTTGGGACCTGGGTTCAAATCCCAGGTCCCCCAAAACCTTTATTTCATTTTCTTTCACATAATCATATGTAGGTGTCAGAGCGTGTTCCACCATGTACTTTATCTCTCCAAGTGCCAGATGTCCCTAGACTCAAATCTAGTGGTCATCAGTGGAGGACTACCATACTCCCAGTCAACACGCACCCTGGACAACCACCAAAGTCAAAGCAGGCTTGCAGCTTAATGGGCCACAATTTCCAAACGTACCTCCTTTTGGGCCCAACACCCCCTGGGTTTTATTTCTTTCTTTTGCTTTTCTTTTATATTTTCCATTTAACTATTTTACTAATTATTATTATTATTATTATTTAATTAACCAAATTAATTATTTTCATAATAAAATCAGAAAACTATAATATTATTATTATTTTTTATTATTATTATTTATTAATTCCACCTTTAATTCATTATTTTTGTCAATAAATACTAACAAATTAATTTAGTTGTTTTAATTAGGGTTAACTTTAACCTTTTTTTTACAATAAATAAAATGAACATAGAATTAGGGTTTTCTTGACAATTTTAATTTCTTTTATTTTATTTCATTAAAACATTAAAAAACCAAAAATATTTCTTTTCATTAATTAGTTTTAGGTTTCATTTAATTTAATTCCTAAAAAACTTCTTTCTTTCTCAAAAAGGGTCAAAACCCTAAGAACTTCTCCGATTCAATTTTCTCTCGCTCGTATGCTTGTTTATTAATTTTGGATCCATATTTATGTAATTTCTCCGAGGATGTAATAGCGTTAACTATGACCTTTTTATCGCTTTCATTTATTTTCCGCAATTTACTTTTCAAGGGTTTGCTTTTGGCGATGTAAATACCTGACGCCTTGTAATAGCATAGATTTATTTTCCGCAACATATAAACTGCTAGATGTATGTTAACTAGGCTATGCATGACAAGACTTATCTGAAAATAAAATCAACCCGTAGCTCACCATAACATGTGAAAAGATAACTTAACTGAATCCTAACACACTCGCACATGCCACTCCTAGGGTACGCCTCACTTGGTTGCCTCGACGTGGTCACTGAGTATAGGGTGTTTTAGAGGTCGCCCTCTTGTCTAAAAGATCCAAGTTGCCTCGAAACGGTTGCCTCGATAAAAAACGATCTAAGACATTAGGGTTACCGCTAAGGCGTCCTACCATTGCTTTAGTGACCACATGTCCCTATAATCGAATTGACCCGAAAACTCCAACGAAGGTGCTACCTACTTCTCAATAGTGGGATAGTACTATCTAAAGGACATTTACAGAGCTTAATTTCTTTTGAGTAGGTAGAGGTTCTCAGGTACTTGCTCTTTCAAAACAAAAATACTTTTCGCACCTACACTTTTTCTGACAAAAGTTTTCAAACAAACACTTCATACACTCTTGAGGACTGATACAAGAGTTAAAACGAAGTTTTCAAACAAACTTTTTTCAAAACTCACAAACACAAGAAAAGCAAAACATTTTGAAAACATAGTGAGCAAGTACCTAAGAGCCCGTGGATAACCACGGATAGAAAGGGTGCTAACACCTTCCCTTTCTATAATCTACCTCTCGAACCGAGAAACATCTCGAAAAGGAATTTTGCTGTGCTTTTGTCCTTTCCATGTTGGAGAAAATAAAAGACGGTGGCGACTTTTGCTTACCGCGACATTTCGCGAACCAGCATTCCAAAACAGTCAGTTCTATTTCCACCGATCACAGAACTGGCGACTCTGCTGGGGATATATTTAATAAGTGAGGTGTACCTTAGGATTAGATCACTATGTTTTCAATTGTATGCCTTGAATGCTTTAATATTGTGGGCTTGTATCGGAGTTTTATAGATCCTAACCCGGATCTGGGGATACCCTTTTAGAAGTAGCAATAAACTGTGAGGGAACTATGCGGGGTATACCGACATGGTTGAAGCAGTTTCTACATTAATGTGGCACTTTGGTGAGTACCGATAACCCTTGAGTCAAGTCAAGGAGAGTACGGGGCCGCCGCGTGGTGTCGTGAAGCATCAACTGACCTTAGAACCTTACTTGACCATCCTGGTCTCTTTAGGGGTAGTGAGATGACCGACTTTGGTACAGTCCGAAGTTGGTAGATACTCGATACTACACTCATTGAGGGTTGTTTTCTTGGAATATTTTGGTCGCCAGTTAAGTGGCTAAATCAAAACAATGAACATAGAAAACAATCCAATGATATTGAGCTCCTTAGGACCCGGTTACTATTCATAGGACAGGTTTTGAGCCAACTAACTTCAAGAGGGTAGTACCTAAACTTCATGCTGGCCTAAACTCTAAGGGCTGTCTGGTGTGACTGGTGTGCCTTTACCATGTTTGCCTTTTGTGAATACTTGTGGTGTACCTTTATCATAACATCGTAACATCATAACATTGCATACATCCTGCATAAGGACTAACCCATTTCAAGGATCTCAAGGGTTTGTGATGCAGGTCATGATGAACCAAACGTCTAGCAAGGGGCAAAGGGGATTTATTTTCCTCTAGCCAAGGTTGCTTGGAGATCAAAACATGATAACTTGAGTCAGGGGCTATGACCCACTCGATATGGTGAGCCTAACTCTGGAAGAAGGACTCTCAGCAACCTGATGTTCCTTAAACCGAGCTACCAAATTCAAATTCTAACAAGTTTCTTTGTTTGCCCCACGAGATCCTTGAAAACATTGCAAACATGAATCATGCGCATTTCATTTCATCATATGCATAACAGGTACCCCTTTTACAGGTCACTTATCTTCTTCGCTGTTTATTTCAGCAATCATCATGTCTGCCGAGCCTTCCACTGAACAAGCTATCAAGGCCCTCTAGGCCCAGAATGCCCAGTTCCAAGAGTTGGTTATGAGCCTAGCCCAGGGACAACAGGATTTGAAGACTCTGATTCTAAAAGAGAGTAAGAAGAAGAAGAAGAGGACTGTTTTGTTCAACACTAGACACAAATCTGGGAATGGATTACAGAATGAGGTTGAGCTGACTACCTCATCTGTGGGCAAAGACAACTCCCAAGAGAGAAGGGTTCCTAGTCCCGTAGTCTCCGACAATGAGACAGATTATGATGAAGAACAGTATCCTCCTGCTGAGGATAAGTACAAACAGCTGGAAGACCGGTTAAGCGCTATGGAGATACAGAAGGTGCCCGGTCTGGACTTCGAAGATCTAGGTTTGTCCTCTGGGGTGGTGATTCCCCATAAATTCAAGGCACCTGCCTTTGCCAAATATGACGAAGCTTCTTGTCCTAAGTTGCACCTCCGTTCATACGTAAGGAAGATCCAGCCCTACACGGCTGACAAGAATTTGTGGATTCACTTCTTTCAGGATAGTCTGTCAAGGACTTAACTCGAGTGGTTCTATCAGTTGGAAGGAGCCAACATCCGCAACTGGGAGGACCTTGATGCTGCCTTTTACAAGCAATACCAGTATAATACCGACCTTTCTCCCACGCGCACTCAGCTTCAGGGGATGTCTATGGGTACAGGCGAAGGCTTTAAGGACTATGCTCAAAAGTGGAGAGACCTTGCCGGAAGGGTGCAGCCACCTTTAACTGATCGCAAACTCGTGGATATGTTTTTGGGGACCCTGTCTGGTCCGTTCTTCAACCATCTGATTGGGAATTCTTCTGTCGGGTTTACAGACCTTATCTTGACTGGTGAGAGAATTGAAGTTGGCATCAAAAGCGGGAAGATTCAGGAAGCTACACCTTCCGATGCTCAGAAAAAGTCTTACAATGGGAAGAAAGAGTCCAATGCTGTGTATGGTAAAAAGAGTCGTCATGATCAACATGTAGGAGCAACCCAGATCTCCGATCCTACGCCTGCTCAACAAAGACCGGGGCATCAACGAAAGGAGGTCGCACCTAAAAGACAATTCACTAAGATCAACATGTCACTGACTCAAGCGCTACAGCAAATGTTGAAGGCAGGGCTGATTACATTAAGGGCTCCTCTCCGGAATCCCAACACTTCCGCTCCTACCTATCATCCCAATGAAAGGTGTGCATACCACTCTGACAGTCCGGGACATGACACAAACAACTGTTGGGCCCTGAAGAACAAGGTCCAAGACATGATTGATGCCAAAGAAATCCAGTTCGACCCTCTAGAGACTCCAAACATAATCACTGCTCCTATGCCAAATCATTGAAGGCTTTTTGTTTTATTTGAATTTTCAAGTTGTACTTTTCTTCGCTTATTCAAACAATTATTGTCATAGCAAACTTTATTACTTTCATTAATGCATCGCATATGTATGTTTTGAATTAATCCAATTGTTTTCACTATATTCAAATTGCTTTCATTTCTTGTGATGTTCAACTCTCGATTAAAAATTCTAAGCCTTTTGAGGGAGGATGACGAAAACGATACCACGATCTTTACATTATGCTTTTGAACAGGCCCCGTTGATGAAGTACAGGCATTATTTCAAATCTTAAACAGTGGAGTTATAAGGAAGATAATCCCTGGTCAACCCCTTTGAGCCAAAGAAGTTGGAGTTTTTTATTTTCACAAAAAATTAAAACCCTTAATTATAACCTGGGGCAGGGTAGTTTTCTCAGTTGATCCAGGTGCCCAACAAACGGCATCAAAGGAGTCCTTCCGAAACAAAAATCAGTGATGGTTCCCTATAATCGTCAGGACAGACAGTCATTATCTCTCAAAATAAAAGCCCAATAAGTCAAAACCTATGAAGAAGACTTACAAAACTGGGGCATCCCGCTGACTGTAATCACAAAAGAAACAGTTCAGGCAAAAGACGGGGATAATAAAATCGAAAAGAAAGAGGTCCTACAAACCCTCAACAAAAAGAAATGACTGCATGTTCGAAATAAATTGTCAATATCTGAACCATCACCAGAATATCAGAGCAAAGATTCAAACAGGATCTAAATACACGATTAGCTGAGGTTAGGATTAAAGAACATCACGAAGAATGGGTGGGTACAAATAAAATTTGAGCCTTTATCCTTTGTTTCTTAAACCATGAACCAGACCACGATATAACCCTTAAAAGTCCTAGCTGAAGCATGGGTTAGTTCGAAAGCATACTGTTACAAAAGGTATCCTGACTCCTGTAGGGCTTGCTGTAAAATCTTAAGTTGACATCACATTTTACAAAAAATTCACTTGTTTTATCGAAAACTGCATTTTCAAAAACTTCAAAACAGACATAATCTTTGCATTCTTAAAATAACATTGTTTGCATATGATTATTTGTTCAAACAGCAGAGAAATTCGCACGAAGAATATCTAGTGAACAAAAACACTTCCAATCAAGGGGGAGACATGATCATTGTCCATCATCTGGGGCAGTCAAGTCAAGATTCAAGGAATCTCTCAAGATGCTAAATAGTCAGGGGCAGATCTCCGCCTGAATCACTTGGGGCATCGAACCTGGATTCCCGCAACAAATCTTGCATGATCAAACAAAGATCTTCCGGTAGTATGGTAACACAACACTACCGACAGTGACAACTCCCTACATTCTGAGAGCGTGGACATAGTCTAAAAAATACTACGCATAATCAAAGACCCGCTAGGTCGACTGGCCTAGGCAAAAATAAGGGCTTCCAGGCGAACCAAAAGGGTTCGGGCAAAAATAAGGGATGAAAAAAAATTTGTACACCCGGCAAGTCGAAAACCTGAAAAGGCGGCTTGGGCAAAAAAAGGGGTATCCCGATGGACTAAAAACCCGAAAGGGCGGTCTAGGCAAAAATTAGTGATCAAAGCGTACGACTATGTCCCGTCATCTCATCACTCGCCTACCAGAAGAATATTTGTCAATCGGCGGTTATCAAGCACCTCACAGGCCTTCTTCTCCCGCAGAAATTGGGGCAATAAGAATTGTCTGAACTGTGCGAGCTGCTCTGTCCTCCAGGTACAAGGTAGGTTCAGCTGAAGAATATGACCAAAATACCTCCATTCCCTGCAGAGTAAGACGAGATTCAGCAATACTCTCCCCAAGCAGAGTTGGCCTCCCATCAGTCCTAAAAAGGCACAGTATCCCCAGCAAGTCAGCAATACTCTCCCCCCAAGCAGAGTCAGTCTACTGTCAGTCCTGAAAAGTTGGGTATCCCCAGAAGATCTTAATATTCTCCAGCAGAGTATACATATATCCCTCAGCAAGCATCCTCGGCAGTCTTAATATTCCTCGACAGAGTATAAGATTGTTCCCCGGTGGAATACAAGATACCCCCAGTGGAGTCATTTCCTCAAAAGTTTCCCCAGGAGAGTTGAATCATCCTCCCCAGTAGATTCTGGAAGCTTATCCCCTGCAGAAGGCAAATGCGTCTCCCCAGCCTTATTCATAAAGTTATTCCCCACCAGAGTCTAACTGGGTTATCCTCAGCAAATTGCAACGGAAGGACCGTCCTCAGCGAAGTTCTTCCTATCCCCAGCAGAGTTCATCAAATTCCCCAACAGAGCTTACCAACGGAATCCCCAGCGGAGTTATGTTAAAATCTCAGCGAAGCATCTCTTCCCCACAGAGTAATTCCCCGCAGAGTAATCTCTTCACCAAGTTTATTCCCCAACGGAGTCATCTTCTCCTACAAGTTGATTCACACAATCATCTTCGTTCATCATCCCCCAGCGGAAACGACGAACTCAACATCATTCTCCAGCAGCTATCCGGGATTTATTTTCCACAGCTAAAACATCACATCTTCATACATCATGATACATGCATATACGTATCATATCACACAGTCTCAATTATTTTTTAGAACATCATGACATCATGCATTTCATACATCATGACATTGCATACAACTAACTCTTTACCTTTTCAGGAAAGATCAATCAACAGACAAAGATCATCATCCCTTCTAGAGATAGTTCAGATGTGACCCAGATTTGGCGACATTCCGATACTTATTCCAGATTCCCTTCTAGAGACAGTTCAGATGTGACCCAGATTTGGCGATATTCCGATACTTATTCCAGATTCCCTTCTAGAGATAGTTCAGATGTGACCCAGATTTGGCGACATTCCGATACTTATTCCAGATTCCCTTCTAGAGATAGTTCAGATGTGACCCAGATTTGGCGACATTCCGATACTTATTCCAGATTCCCTTCTAGAGATAGTTCAGATGTGACCCAGATTTGGCGACATTCCGATACTTATTCCAGATTTCCTTCTAGAGATAGTTCAGATGTGACCCAGATTTGGCGACATTCCGATACTTATTCCAGATTTCCTTCTAGAGATGGTTCAGATGTGACCCAGGCATGGCGACATTCCGATACTTATTCCAGATTTCCTTCTAGAGATAGTTCAGATGTGACCCAGGCATGGCGACATTCCGATACTTATTCCAAATTTCCTTCTAGAGATAGTTCAGATGTGACCCAGGCATGGCGATATTCCGATACTTATTCCATATTTCCTTTTAGAGATAGTTCAGATGTGACCCAGGCATGGCGACATTCCGATACTTATTCCAGATTTCCTTCTAGAGATAGTTCAGATGTGACCCAGGCATGGCGACATTTCGATACTTATTCCAGATTTCCTTCTAGAGATAGTTCAGATGTGACCCAGGCATGGCGACATTCCGATACTTATTCCAAATTTCCTTCTAGAGATAGTTCAGATGTGACCCAGGCATGGCGACATTCCGATACTTATTCCAGATGTCCTTCTAGAGATAGTTCAGATGTGACCCAGGCATGGTGACATTCCGATACTTATTCCAGATTTCCTTCTAGAGATAGTTCAGATGTGACCCAGGCATGGCGACATTCCGATACTTATTCTAGATTTCCTTTTAGAGATAGTTCAGATGTGACCCAGATTTGGCGAAATTCCGATACTTATTCCAGATTTCCTTCTAGAGATAGTTCAGATGTGACCCAGATTTGGCGACATTCCGATACTTATTCCAGATTTCCTGCTAGAGATAGTTCCGATGTGACCCAGATATGGCGACATTCCGATACTTATTCCAGATTTCCTTTCAGAGACAACTTAGAGATGCTCCAGACCCGGATGCTATTTTATTGCTTATTCAGATTTCTTTTCAGAGACAGCTTAGAGATGTTCCAGACCCATATGCTATTCTATTGCTTATTCAGATTTCCTTTCAGAGACAGCTTAGAGATGCTCCAGACCCGGATGCTATTCTATTGCTTATTCAGATTTCTATTCAGAGATAGTTTAGAGATGTTCCAGACCCGGATGCTATTCTATTGCTTATTCAGATTCCCTTTCAGAGACAACTTAGAGATGTTCCAGACCCGGATGCTATTCTATTGCTTATTCCAGATTCCTTCCAGAGACAGTTCAGATGCGACCCAGACATGGCGACATTTTGATACTTATTCCAGATTCGTTCAAGAGATAGTCCAGATACGATCCAGATTCAGATGTCATTCTGTCACTCATTCAGATATAGTATGGATATACCCCAGACACGGCAGTCATTCTACTACTCATTCAGACATCAGCAATTAGATACAAACTAGATACGCTCCAGACGCGGAAGCCGTTCTATTTCTCATTCAGACTCAACTATCAACTTCAAGTGCAGGTACACTCCAGACCCGGAAGTCATTATGTCACTTATCCAGATCCCAGTTACGGCACAGATACGTTCCAGACACGGAAGTCATTCTGCTACTCATACAGATCTCAATGTCAAATACAGTTCAGATACGATCCAGATTCGGATGTCATTCTGTCAAATAAAGTCTAGATACGATCTAGATTCGAATGTCATTCTGTCACTCATGTTTCAGAGGCGCTCCAGACATGGACGCCATGCTGACAATCATCCAGTTCCAGCTTATAGACACAGTCTAGCATTCACCCCTGGATGGCATATTTAAGCCCATCTCCACAACTATCCATTACATCTCCAGATGGCATCTATAAGCCTATCCTTCTACCTACAATCTCCAGATGGCATCTATAAGCCCATCCTCCTATCCATCATCTCTCCAAATGGCGTCTGTAAGCCCATTCCCGACATCACATTGCTGATACTACACCATGCGAGTGCAAATTTCTGGGCACTTTAGTGTTCAATCATCTTCCACCTTCGGATCACGAAAGGCACGCAAGCCAATCTACATCCTCAGGTTTAAGAAGATTGAACAGGGGAAACTGTTGTACCCCAAAATTTGCCCTCCCATATTCCTCAAGATTTATCAAGAATCATCTTCAAATGGTTCAAATTGGCTCAAGAGGTAGACAGTCAAACCATCTCCTAAGACAGCCAAAATTAGGGTTTTGGTTCTCTCAAGGAATTTGAGGTTTTCAATGGTTCAATCAAGTCTCATAGGCCCATATACATCCCCAAGCACCTACATGCCAAGTTTCAAGACTCACAGTGCCAAGTTGCCCAGTCAAAAGCTCCATTTGATCCATAATCAACTGTAGGGGTAAAATGGTCATTTTACAGTCAAAAGTCAGAATTTTTGGTCAACATCTTATTTTGAGTCCACAATCATCATTTGATCAAGTCTTGATCATGATTCCACAAGAATGGCTCAAAAATCATCAAGATGCAAAAAGTTACTATTTTTGGATAGCAGAAAAGTCAACTGTATCTTGACCAGGGCATAACTTTTTCATGGTTCATCAGAAAAATCCCATCCAATTCTCATTTTGAAGAGGATGACATTTCCAACAATCCATCTTAACACTCCAAGTCCAAGAAATGCTCTCACAAAAAGTTATAAATTTCTACATTATAGGTCAAATTCAAAAGTCAACAAAAATGCATTTTAAGTCAAAGACCATAACTTGAGATTTATAAATCCAAATGACATGGGACCAAAGGCATTGGTTAGAGGACTTCAAGACCTTTCCAAAATGTCCAAGAACATGTTCATATGATCAAAATTGAGCAAGATATGCATTGGAGAAGTTGGGAAATTTTTAAGAATTTGCAAAAGTCAACTTTGCTCAAAACACCTTATTTTTGCTAATGGGCCTCAAATCTCTTCTTGGAACTTTATCCTTGGCCTATGCACGACCCATCAAGCTTAATTGAGTTTATTTTCTTATTTTTATTAATTAATTGGATTTTTAATCAATATTAATTCATTTAATTAATTTTAATTGTAGGAAAATGCAAAGATTTGGGTTTTCAATCTTTTTGTGAAGCAAATGTGGTCAAGATATGCTGGCAATCTCGTGTACAAATCAAATATGCATAAATCTCCAAATTTGGTAACTTTCTTCAATCATGAAAATGCAAAAAGATTTGATTTTCAATCAAATATTCAATCATCAATTCCATGGATTTTTGCTCAAGATTGTGACCTAATTTCATTCCTCTATATATGTACAAGCTAACCCTAATGCCATACACGTGAGAGAAGCTGCAGAAAGGCCATAGCATATTGCAAAATTCAAAGAAAAGTCAAAACTGATTCTTGTGTTCCAAGCCAATTCAAGGCATTATATTGATTCAAACATGTTGCTGGAAGTGTCAGGAGTGATTTACAATTGAAATCACACGCTAAAGCTCAAAGAATCACTAAGAACAGAACCACGGTTTGCACATTTTATCCATAATCGTAACTCTTAATTCATGAGCATTTAACATGATTTTTTGATTGTTTTGAATTGCTAGTAATCATATTAAGCTAATGGCATAAGTTAATTGAATTATAGTGTACAGAATCACAAGTTACCATGGACGATTTCTAGGGTTCCTGAGCTTTGGATTTGGGGCTTTGCAATCCAGGAAAAATTAGAACCCTTAAGACCCATGGTTGGAATCGTTGAGCCCAGACGAACACGATGCAACCTTCGCGAAATATTTATGTGGGTTGTAGCTCTATTCGCTATTTTTCGCCACTGTAGTTTGTGGGGGTTAAAAACCCCCGCTATCTAATGTTTATTTTACAAGTTCAAGCGAAGAAGACGAGGACGTGGTGATACATGGTTGGCTGATTTGAAAACACGCGCGCTTATTTTTGTTTTATTGCACATTATTTGATTTATCAATATATTAATTGTTGGCTATTATAGAATCAATTGAAACGCATTGGTTGGAGTGGTTAAGGCAAGCATCCAATGAGCTTTGGGACCTGGGTTCAAATCCCAGGTCCCCCAAAACCTTTATTTCATTTTCTTTCACATAATCATATGTAGGTGTCAGAGCGTGTTCCACCATGTACTTTATCTCTCCAAGTGCCAGATGTCCCTAGACTCAAATCTAGTGGTCATCAGTGGAGGACTACCATACTCCCAGTCAACACGCACCCTGGACAACCACCAAAGTCAAAGCAGGCTTGCAGCTTAATGGGCCACAATTTCCAAACGTACCTCCTTTTGGGCCCAACACCCCCTGGGTTTTATTTCTTTCTTTTGCTTTTCTTTTATATTTTCCATTTAACTATTTTACTAATTATTATTATTATTATTATTTAATTAACCAAATTAATTATTTTCATAATAAAATCAGAAAACTATAATATTATTATTATTTTTTATTATTATTATTTATTAATTCCACCTTTAATTCATTATTTTTGTCAATAAATACTAACAAATTAATTTAGTTGTTTTAATTAGGGTTAACTTTAACCTTTTTTTTACAATAAATAAAATGAACATAGAATTAGGGTTTTCTTGACAATTTTAATTTCTTTTATTTTATTTCATTAAAACATTAAAAAACCAAAAATATTTCTTTTCATTAATTAGTTTTAGGTTTCATTTAATTTAATTCCTAAAAAACTTCTTTCTTTCTCAAAAAGGGTCAAAACCCTAAGAACTTCTCCGATTCAATTTTCTCTCGCTCGTATGCTTGTTTATTAATTTTGGATCCATATTTATGTAATTTCTCCGAGGATGTAATAGCGTTAACTAGGACCTTTTTATCGCTTTCATTTATTTTCCGCAATTTACTTTTCAAGGGTTTGCTTTTGGCGATGTAAATACCTGACGCCTTGTAATAGCATAGATTTATTTTCCGCAACATATAAACTGCTAGATGTATGTTAACTAGGCTATGCATGACAAGACTTATCTGAAAATAAAATCAACCCGTAGCTCACCATAACATGTGAAAAGATAACTTAACTGAATCCTAACACACTCGCACATGCCACTCCTAGGGTACGCCTCACTTGGTTGCCTCGACGTGGTCACTGAGTATAGGGTGTTTTAGAGGTCGCCCTCTTGTCTAAAAGATCCAAGTTGCCTCGAAACGGTTGCCTCGATAAAAAACGATCTAAGACATTAGGGTTACCGCTAAGGCGTCCTACCATTGCTTTAGTGACCACATGTCCCTATAATCGAATTGACCCGAAAACTCCAACGAAGGTGCTACCTACTTTTCAATAGTGGGATAGTACTATCTAAAGGACATTTACACAGCTTAATTTCTTTTGAGTAGGTAGAGGTTCTCAGGTACTTGCTCTTTCAAAACAAAAATACTTTTCGCACCTACACTTTTTCTGACAAAAGTTTTCAAACAAACACTTCATACACTCTTGAGGACTGATACAAGAGTTAAAACGAAGTTTTCAAACAAACTTTTTTCAAAACTCACAAACACAAGAAAAGCAAAACATTTTGAAAATATAGTGAGCAAGTACCTAAGAGCCCGTGGATAACCACAGATAGAAAGGGTGCTAACACCTTCCCTTTCTATAATCTACCTCCCAAACCGAGAAACATCTCGAAAAGGAATTTTGCTGTGCTTTTTTCCTTTCCATGTTGGAGAAAATAAAAGACGGTGGCGACTCTTGCTTACCGCGACATTTTGCGAACCAGCATTCCAAAACAGTCAGTTCTATTTCCACCGATCACAAGGGCTAACATGGATATTTTGGAAGGGGTTTGTCCTAGTTGTTCAACAACATTGTAATCACTTTTCTTAATAATCCTCAGAATCTCTTCCATCTCTTTCTGGGATGTTTCAGGAATGACTAATGACTGAGCCTTCGTCAAGACAGGCTCCTCTTGAACATTCTTTCCTTTTTTCTCAGCATCAGAAACAGGGATGGGAATTGTATTGTCATTGTTGGCGGGTACACTTGCAGGTACAGTTACAGGGGTAATCTTCGGGGAGGAGCAATCTCTGGAGAAAAGATTCTTCCACTACGGGTAACTTTGCTTGTTTCGGCAATGTTACCGATGTCGGGATTGTCTTCCTCAGAGCTTTCTTCTTCAATGGTATGTTCAATCTGTTTGACACCATGATAGTAGATTTCTCCACCATAGTTCCATGGTACCATTTTATCGAATTTGTATGTGGTTGGTCCGGGAATTGTTATCTTCAACGGAGTAGTCACTGAAGCAGATGTAATCCTAACGGGTTTTTTAGGAACCCTGGAAGAATTGGCGTATATGGTTATTATTGAAACTTCGGGAACTAGAATGGGTGAGACGGGAGCTTTCTCAAACAAAATTTCCTTGTTATCAATCAATTGTTGGATTCTTTTCTTCAAAAGGGGACAGTCAAATGGAGAGAACAGGCAAGCACGGAAATCTTGGTCACAACCTGGGAACACCCCAGCCTTCAACAAATTCAACTTGATGGTTAGGAGAGGAGTTGACAATTCATCCATAGCAAAAATGAACAGATCTTCTTCTACAGCATTGGCATTGTGCCCATGCCTAGGCATCGGTGCGGAGATAACATTCGACTTTTCAAGAGCTTCAAATTCAACTTCCTTTGCGTCAATCAGATCTTGTATCTTATTCTTCAAGGTCCAACAATTGTTGGTGTCGTGCCCTGGACTTTCTGAATGATACACGCATCTGGCGTTGGGATGGTAGTATGGATATGAAGTGTTAGGATTTTTAGGGGCCTCCTTTAGCATGGACAGGTTCAACTTCAAGAGATGGGGTAAGACTTGAGTAGGAGTCATGTTTATCTTGGTGAATTTCCTTACAGGCCTTTCCACCCTTTGTTGGTTATTCCTCGGCTGATCATTTCTCGGCTGATTGTTTCTCGGTTGGTCTGACGCAGACTTTTGAATCATAATGGCCCCCACAGTTGGTCTTCTTTCAACTCTTCCCTGATTTCTCTGGGCATAGACAACAGACACTTATTTCTTTCCTGTGAAGGGCTTTTTTGCAGCAGCAGAGGTAGATGCATCTTTCTGAATTTTCCCGCTTCTAATACCGGCTTCCACCCTCTCGCCAGTTAGAATCAACTAAGTGAAACCTGCAGAGGAGCTTCCAATCAGGTGATTAAAGAAAGGGCCTGACAGAGTCCCCAAGAACATGTCCACAAGCTCCCTTTCAGATAAAGGTGGTTGCACCCTTCCGGTCAAATCCCTCCATTTTTGGGTGTAGTCTTTAAAACCCTCGTTGGTAGCCATAGCCATACTCTGTAGCTGAGTATGGGTTGGCGCCAAGTCGGTGTTATATTGATACTGTTTATGGAATACGGCTGCCAAATCCTCCCAATTATGGACATCAGACCTCTCCAACTGGTAGAACCAATCCAGCTGCGTTCCCGAAAGACTGTCCTGGAAAATGTGAACCCAAAGGTCTTTGTTAGAAGAATGTGGTTGAATTTTCCTGACATAAGATCATAGGTGCATCTTGGGGAAAGACACCCCATCATACTTAGAAAACAGCGGCACCTTAAATTTAGGAGGGATTACAATTCCAGATACCAGCCCTAACTCCTCAAAGTCCAGCCCCGGTACTCTCTGTATCTCCATAGCAGCTAGACGTTCTTCCAAGGTTTTGTATTTGTCATCGGTCGGAGGGTACTGCTGTTCAGAATAGTCCTCATCTTCTTCTTCTTCTTCTTCCTCAGAATCAGATGGTACTGCCGCTCCCTTTCCTTTTCCTACCCCTTCATCAGATGTTGAGGGGAATTCCAAAGTCCGTCCGGCTTGTCCTTCAAATCTTCTTCCCATGAGAACCACACCAGCTCTCTTCTTCTTCTTTTTCTCTTTTTCCTTCTCTAGTAGAGTCTTGAGCTCCTCCTGCCCCTTGGCCAAGGTCAAGAGTAGTTGTTGAAATTGTGAATTCTGAGCTTGTAAGTCTTTGACCGTTTGTTCAATATCCATCTTGCTGAAATAAACAGCAGAGAGATGAGGAAACTTGGTGTGAAGACCTGCTTATACGTATGATGAATGATATGTATTCATGTAATGCATTCAAGGATTCAGAAATTCAGATTTGTTTTAAACAAAAAAGAAACACACGTCATATTAATAAGATAGAATTTGTTAGTACATCAATGCCCCATGGGCAAAATAATACAAAATTCTAAGGTAGAAAGACGTTGCGCATCCTCTTTGGTGCAATGTAGGTGTTGAGAGTCTGCTCTTCGTGATGTTGACGAGTGAGTTCCAAAACCTTCTTCTCACTTGCATAGAATTAGGCTTCGAAAGTATCGCGCTTTCCCTTGAGCTGTATCCAACTCCTTTGTAAGTCTTCGAGTGATGTTGGCATGTCAGGATGTAGGAGGGTGTATGGAACCTCTCCTTCCAAAACAGGCTCTATAATCACAGGGAGAATGTAGGGGTAAGGCATCATAAGACTTTGGGCGCGGGTTCATACCCACTTGAGGTAAGGCTCAGGAGGGATGGAATTCTTGTGTCCCAAGGTCTTACTGTCCATCTTGTTGGGCATCCTCCAAGCTCGGATGAACCTTTGTCGGAGTCCTTGATTGTCGTTGTCAAAGTCGAAAACCAAACCTCGAATCAGCATATCATGTGGGCTATCCCTTCGCGCATAACCAAACTATCTCAGAGCCAAGCAAGGGTTTTAGGTGATGCCCCCCCTAATGCCAAGTAGAGGGACATTAGGGAATTCCCCACAACGGTCAATGATGATAACATTCTCTTTTGATCGAGAACACCAATGAATATTTGAATGTGTAAGAGTCATTAATCGTTGTGACCACCTCAGACCTTGCTCATTCTTTAAAGCTGATTGGGGAAGATAAGAAATAAACCATCTTGCCAGGAGAGGAGTGCAACACATCAGAACACCTCTTTTCCTTATTGTACGAGTGTGAAAAGAGTGGAGGATATCCCCAAGCAATGTAGGCACCAGGTTGCGAGTCATTAAGATTTTGATAGCACTCACATTTATAAGTTGGTCAGGATTGGGGAACAAGACCATCCCATATATGAGAAGAGCTACAATCTCCTCAAAAGCTTGTAAGTCCAAAGAATTCCAGCAACTCTGGGCCTTCTCAAATAGAAACTTTGACAAGAAGCCTTTGACACCACTTCTAGTTTCCCAATGGGTTGTGACATCATATGAGTGCAAGTGTAAGGCTTGAGCAATCTCTTCTAGCTTTGGATCTCTTTTTGTACCATTGAAGGGTAGTTTATTGAGAATAGGTATCCTCAAGAGTTGAGAAAATTCCTCCAAAGTAGGCACAAGTTGGTAGTCAGGAAAGGTGAAGCAGTGATGCAAAGGGTCAAAGAACTGGAAGAGAACTTTCAGCATATCCTCCTCAGTGTTGGCAGTGACTAAGTTGAGTAGACAACCATGTCTTTCGGTAAATGGAGAATTCTCAGGAATCCTTGAAGCTAGCTCCTTTAGTTGTGGAGGAATTCTTACAAGGTTGACTTGGATAGTTTTCCTGTGAAGTGAATCCATAACCTACAAAACAGGAACAAAGATGAAAATCCAAAATCCTTGAAATGGTTAGTGGATGCATATGATGTTCATGATGTCCATGATGTTATGCACTAGTATATATGTACAAGCAAGTCACACAAGTTCCTAGTTCATGCTTGCATGGGGTTTCATAGGTAAGTACCCTCTTGAAGTTTAGTTGGCTCAACCTGTCCTAGAAATAGTAACCGGGTTCTAAGGAGCTCAATATCACTGGATTGTTTCCTTGTTCATTGTTTCAATTCATCCTCTTTACTGGCGACCGAAATATTCCAAGGAACCAAACCTCAATGAGTGTAGTATCGAGTATCTACCAACTTTGGACTGCACCAAAGTCGGTCACCTCACTACATCCTAAAAAGGCCAAGTTGGTCAAGTAAAGGTTTTAAAAGTCCATTAGTGCTTCATGACATCACTCAGCGGCCCTGTATTCTCTTTGATTGACTCAAAGGCTACCGGTACCCACAAATATGTCACACTAATATAGCTATTTCTTAGACCATGTCGGTATACCCTGCACAGTTTCCACAACGTATTGCTATTTACCTATGAATGTTTCCAAAATCCGGGTAGAGGATTTAAACCCAAACAATAGAACCAAAGTGTAAAGCATACAAGTCAAGCAAGATAAGCATGTAAAGGTGATCTAAAACCCTAAGGTAACCCCACTTTTATCTAATCCCCAACAGAGTCGCCAGTTCTGTGATGCGGTGGGAGAACTGACTTGAGGTTTTGCGTTTGTGTTCGCAAATGTTGCGGTTTAGCAAGAGTCGCCACCGACTTTTATTTTATCCAAAAGGAAAGGTAAAAAAGCATAGGAAATACCTTTGAGAGTTTTTTTGGGTTCGGGGGGTAGATTATGAAAAGGGAAGGTGCTAGCACCCTTTTCATCCATGGTTTTCCATGAGCTCTTAGTTACTTGTTTTAGATCACTTGCTTTGCTTTTTCAATTGTTTGAAATGGTGCTTTGTGTGGTTTTGAAAGTATTTTGAAAAGAGGCCTTTGTAATGATTCTTGTTTGTAAGAATGTATACAAAGATGTTTTGTCTTTTGAAAAATGTTTAAATGTTTTGAAAGTTGTTTGGAAAATGTTTTGAAAATATGTGTGTGTTTGTTTGAAAATAGCAAGGATTGTTTGCAAATTTGACCAAGTAACTAGAAGCTATCTACCCTACTCAAAAGTCTTTCCTATACATTTTTATTCCTTTGACATTGTTGACCTACTATTGTTTTAGTAGATAACCCTATCTTTGGATGTTAAACGGAACGGGCGTGGGTCATCGTATGACCATGATAACAATATTGCCAAGTATCTTAGCAAGTTTTGAGGGACTTAAGATCATTTGTTTTAGGCAACTTGTTTAGCTTCATCGAGGAACTATGATCTTTTGTTTTGTTTTGTTTTGTTTTGCCAAGATACCTAGAATGCATACCATGACCATGTTTTTAAGGCAACCAAGTGGATGAAACCCTAGAGGTGCTTGTGTGAGATGTGTTGTCATTTTTCATGCATCTTTGTCTTGGATTAGGTCATGCTATTTGTTTGATTTTGTCTTATCATACAAACCCTAGTTTTTACTAAACATGCATATAATGCGATAAATTGTGTAATGTAAATCTAAACTATTACAACAATATTATGGGAAGGGGGATACAAGTTTTGAATGGGGGATATTTGCACAAAATAAAACCCTAATTTACTATTACAACCCAATTGAATTCATTGTACAAATAAATAAATAAGCAATATTTAAATAAGCAATAAAATGTAAATATGCAAAAAATGTTTTTTGTATTAATTTTATGTATGTAAAAATGAAATTATTTAAGTCTTAAAATAAGAAAAAAAATATTGTGATTATTTTTGAAAGGGTGAAAAACCCTAATTTTTGTTTAAAAGAAAATATATTCTATATTATTCATTTTATTAATTTTTGTTCAAGAAAAATAATAAAAATATGTACAAAATGTTAAAAAATTAAAATATACATGAAAATAATATTTTAAGTGTATGAATAATAAAAATAAAAATATATGATATTTTTAAATTATTTACAAGTTATTTTAATAAAATGATTTCCATTAACTAAATAAAACTATTTTTATATGCAAAAATAAGATAAAAAATAAAATAAAATGCAAAAAATTAAGAAAATATTTTTGGGATTTTTTTTAATGTTCAGAAGAAAAAAATAAAGTCAAAAATATAAAAAGAAATGCAAAATATGCAAAATATAGAAAATGGGCCAAGGGGGTGTAAAAAGAAAACAGTGAGGTGCAAAAAGTAACAGGCCCAAGGTGCCCACACCTAAGACAGCTTCATCCCTGTCCTTGCTCCTTCGTCCCAAACGCGCGCTTCTGTATTCAAAACCTGTTCTTGCTATTCTTTGCATAAAATCAAAAACTTGTAACATGAAAAATGTAGCTCATGATCACACGATTCTAATGATATAAAGAACATGACCTAACTCTCAAAGATCATAGAGAATTTTAATGGCCCTAATTTCTAACCTAGTTTTTTCAGCATGTTCAATAACCAAATACTCTTAGCTCAGTTAATATAAATGGAATCTATGCATATGTACAGCTCAAGCATGTTAAGGACTACATTTTTGCTTCACAAACCTAAGCATAAGGATGCCTAAATAGAGAGATAGAAACTTGACAAATACCTTGTTAAGTTGAGTTTGGATATGGCAACATGGGAACTTTGAGTGAGGCCTGAAATTCTTGTGAGCTTCCTTGAAGTCCTCTCAAGCTTCTCCAATGCTCAGCTTGCCTTGAAGTTGCCTGAATCTCCCTGTGGAAGTCAACCTGCAAACCTTCAAAGTGAAAATGGTGATCCTTGAAACAGGAGTTACAGTTGCAAAACAAAGGCCTGGATAGTTTAGGTAGGAGATATGGAATGTGTTTGAAGTGATTCAAAGCAAAACGCACGAGGCAATATGGAAATGGCTTGTGATTTGCAGAGATTGCCCTGTTTTTGGCAGAAATAGTGTTTTTTGTGTTTTGGAGTGTTTGAGAGGTTGGCAATTCGTGTTTCTTGCTTGTTACAATGTTCTGACCTTTGTTCAAATGAGACCAAGGCTTGCCTTTATCAGATGGATGAGATCCCTTGACTTTTGCAAGTTTCTTATTTTTGAAAAAAAGTGTGAAGTGACAATGCCAAAGCCTGTACAGGCTTTCTTGCTAGCTGCACATAGTTGGTAAACTTTGCCTGATAATTGTGGATCTTGTTTGCAAAAAGAGATTAGGTCCATGGCTCAAGAAATGCAAAGTTGTAAAAGCAAGCTTTATGAAAATGGTATTGTGATCTTTATGCCATAAATGGAATAATTTAATGTGAAAAGCTTCAAAGATCATAATAAAGCCAAAATCCAATGTGTTTGCATTTAATTAATGAGTGTAGAAGGGATTAGGACCTGTAAAACCAAGTACAAGCATGTTAGGACAGATTTGCAACTTGAACCATTGTGAAAAATGCCTTGGACAAAAGTGATAAATTTCCATTTTCATTTCTTCGATTCTACCTAACCATAAATGATCTTGGAGAGTTCTTGAACATTTTGGAAAGCTTGTAACATGTTCTACAATCCATCTTTTAAATGCAACTTGATATTCCTCTTGGAAATAGGTGAAAAGTTGCCATGAAGTTAGGTCAAAAATCTGCCTAAACTAGGGCAAAATTCCACTAAGTTAAAAAGTTTATGGACCCCTATTCACAAAATCATAACTTGAGATCCAAACATATTTTGGGAAAACCTTGTGAATCAAATTTTTAGATTTCATGGAGGACTACAAATTTCATGTTGGAAGTTTTGTTTGAATCCAATTTAATCATGGTGAAAAAGTTGTGGAAAGTTGGGGAAAAATAAGAAATTTTCATAACTTAGAAATTTTCTAAGTTATGAAAAAATTTCAAATTAAATCCTAATTTGCAATTTTAGGTTTCTTGGTCAACAAGTTTCACATTTTGACATATCTTGATGAATTATGACCCTTGGCACTTAATTTTGACCAAAAAGTCAAAGTTTGACTTTTCAGTGTACAGTTGATTTTTGATCAGTTGACTGGAAAATTCATCTGTCTATCCAATGCACTTGAGATCTTTTGAACTATGTGATTAGGTCAAGATGATGCCATTGAGTTCTTGAAGCATGTTTGAACCCAATTGGTCATTGGCTAGGTCAAAAATCAGAAATTTCCCTTTCTCAGTCAAAAACCCTAATTTTGACCATTTTGCCTTTTTGATGATTTGATCAAATTTCTTGAGGAGTTGTGGTCCAAACTTGATCAAATGGTACATAGGATCCTAGAATGTTGTTGTGGATAAAAAATTATGAAGTTTGACTTTAAATTGGCCATGGTTGACTTTTTCCCCAGTACAGCTGATTTTTAGGTCAATTATCCAATTGACTGGGCAAAAATGTGATTCAAGGCTTGAAACTTAACATGAGCAATCTTAGGGGTCCAAGATGATGTATGAAAGTCACATGAAGCATTGGTGATCCAAAAATCCTTGTGCAAACTCAAACCCTAATTTTGGGTTATCAGTGCAAGATGAGATGTCTTGAGCTGACCAAACCCTAATCTTGTCTTGAGTCCAAGAAGTCTTGTGAGAAAAGTCTTGATAAATGAGAGGGAAAATTTGGGGGTACAATAGGCTTGTTTTGATCCTCTACCCGGATCTGGGACACCTTTTTAGGTAAGTAGCAATAGATTGTGGAGATTATACAAAATAGACCGATATGGTTGAAACAATGGCTACGTTAGTGTGACGAATTTGTTGGTACCGGTATCTCTTGTGTTAAATCGAGGAGAATACGGGGACACTGAGCAACGTCATGAAGCACTAACTGACCTCAGAACCTTAATTGAAAAAATTGGCCATTAGGAAGTAGTGAGATAGTCGGTTTCGGTGGAAAGTTGAAAATTGGTTGATACTCGATACTACACTCATTGAGATTGGACTTTTTGGATATCTCGGCCGCAAGAAAATATTGATGGTGCTAAGACAATGCCTAAAAGAAAGTTCAGTGATATTGAGATCCTTTAGAACCCGGTTACTTTATAGAACAGGTTGAGCCAACTAAACTTCAAGAGGGTACTTACCTACGAATCCCATGCAAGCCTAAACCTGAGGACTTGTCTGCTTTGTGTGTATATGATTATTTGTACATAACAACTTGCTTACTTTGTATACTTCTACATAATATCATAACATCATACCATAGCATTTTCAATAACCATTTCAAGGATCTCAAGGGTCTATGATGCAGGGCCATGTTGAACCAGACGCCTATCAAGGGGAAAAGGATTCATTCTCTAATCAAACACCGTCGAAGGTCAAAGTATAACTTGAGTCAAGGGATATGACCCACTTGACATGGTGAGCTTGATTCTCGTGGAAGGACATCCACTGATATGAATTTCCCCAATCAAAGTTATTGATCAACGTTGAAATCTAACATCTTATTGTGTTTACCCCACAAGATCCTTGAAAACATTGCATCCACATATCATGCATATCATCATAACATGTTTTCCCATACAGGCTTTCTCATTTGCTTACTATTTATTTCAGTAAGAAATGGCTCTAGAGAAAACAGTTAAAGATCTCTAAGCTAAAAACACTCAGTTCCAACAAGCACTCATGAACTTAGCCCAGGGGCAGGAAGATCTGAAAACACTCTTCACCAAAGAGAGCAAGAAGAAGAAAAATGATGTTATCCTCAAAGTGAGAAGAAGGTCCAAGGGGTATGTCCTACTAGCTCAAAAAGAAGATGCTTCTTCTAAAGACAGTCAAGAAGAGGAAGCTGGAAGCATTAGAGCTAACATAGCTACTGATGACGAAGACTCTTTTGAGGAGTGGTATCCACCAGCGGATGAAAAATACAAATAGCTTGAAGACAGACTAAAAGCTGTGGAGATCCAAGTTGTGCCTGATTTGGACTTAGGAGACATAGGTTTAGTCCCTGGAGTGGTCATCCCACCAAAGTTAAAAATCCATACCTTTGTCGCGTACGATGGAGTCTCTTGCCCTAAGATGCACTTAAAGACTTATGTCTGCAAGATTCAACCATACACAACTGATCAGCAGCTTTAGATCCACTTCTTCCAAGAGAGCTTAGCTGGGATGCAACTTGAGTGGTTCTATCAATTGGCGAGTTCCCACTTTCATACTTGGGAAGATCTAGTTGTTGCTTTTTACAAGCAGTACCAATACAACGTTGATCTTACACCAACTCGTGTGCAATTGCAGAATATAACCATGCGTTCCAATGAGGGGCTTCAAAGAATACGCCTAAAAATGGAGAGACCTGGATGGTAGGGTGAAACCCTCATTAACTGACTGGGAGCTGATTGACATCTTCATTGGGAAGTTTGACAGGACCTTTCCTAAATCACCTAATCGGAAGCTCCTCGGCTAGGTTCACCGAGATAATACTGACTGGAAAAAGGGTCGAAGCTGGCATCAAAAGTGGAAAGATCTAAGGAGCTATATCCTCCGATACTCAGAAAAAGCCATACAATGGGAAGAAAGAGTCAAATGTTGTCTATGGCCAAAAGGGTCACAACAAGAGCAATCACGACCAACATGTAGGGAAGTCTTGATCTTCGGTCCTGCATCAGGGCAACAACTTCAACAGGGGCATCAACGTAAGGAGGTCGCGCCTAAATGACAATTCACTAAGATCAACATGCCACCGGCTCAAGCGCTACAACACATGTTGAAAAGCAGAGTTAATTACGTTGAAGGCTCCTCTTCGGAACCCCAACACTTCTGCTCCTACCTATCATCCCAATGAAAGGTGCACATACCACTCTGATAGTCCTGGACACAACACGAACAGCTGTTGGGCTCTGAAGAATAAGATCCAAGACATGATTGATGCCAAGGAGATTGAGTTCGACCCTCCAGGGGCTCCTAACGTGATCACTGCTCCTATGCCAAATCATTGAAAGCGTCCTGCTCATTTTGAATTTTCAATTATAATTTCTTTTGCTTGTTCAAACACTTATCTATTAATGTCAAACTATATTTCATTAATACATTGAATATGTTTGTCTTGAATTGATCCATTCATTTTCATTACATTTAAACTATGTTGTCTACTCCCTTTATGATATTAAAATCTTGTTTTAAAAAAAAGTTGCAAGCCTTTAGAGGGAGGATGATGAAAACCATGCCTTAATCGCATACAATATGCATTTGAATAGACCTTGCTGACGATGTACAGAAGTTCTTTCAAATCCTAAACACTAGAGTTATAAGGAAGATAATCCCTAGTCAACCCCCCTTGAGCCTAAGAAGTAGGAGTTTCCTTTTTACACAAATTGAAACCTTTAATCAAAACCTGGGGCAGGATAGTCTCTCAGTTAATTCAAATGCACATTCAGTCGTAAACTTTCACTTCGTAATATAACAAATGTTATCAAAAACATTCCTCTAGAATCAAAAGACGGTGATGGTTCCCTATCACATAGGCAGTCATTATCTCTCAAAAAGAAAAATCCCACTGGGTCAAAACCTACGAAGGAGACTTAAGAAAAATTGGGGCATCCCGCGGACTGTAATCTCAAAAACAAGAACAGTCAGGCAAAATTAGGGATAATAAACCAAAAAAGAGGTCACTACAGATCCTCGACCAACATGAAAAATGTTGCAAAAATTACTGCCTTCTGATAAACTAAACTTGTCTGAACCATCACCAAAATGTCATTGGAGTTTGAATGTACAATTAACTGAGTTTAGGACTGAAGAACATCACGAAGAATGGGTGGGTACACATAAAATTTGAGCCTTTATCCTTTATTTCTTAAACCATGAACCAAGCCACGCTACAACCCTTCAAAAGTCCTAATTGAAGCATAGGTTAGTTCTAAAGC
This sequence comes from Vicia faba, assembly GCA_948472305.1. Lineage (NCBI taxonomy): Eukaryota > Viridiplantae > Streptophyta > Magnoliopsida > Fabales > Fabaceae > Vicia > Vicia faba. The sequence continues at coordinate 1,128,410,925 of OX451739.1, read as the reverse complement.
ATACTGTTACAAAAGGTATCCTGACTCCTGTAAGGCTTTACTCTAAATCCTGAGTTGAATTTTCTTACAAAAATTCTTTTATCAGCTAAAACGCATTCTCAAAACTTCAAAGATAAGCATAAACTTTGCATTATTTGAATATCGTTGTTTGCATATAGTTATTTGTTTGACAGCGGAGAAATTCGCATGACGAATATCCAGTGAACAAAACCCTCTCAATGAACAAAACCACTTCAAGTGGGAAGACGCTTCCAATAACAGATCTTCTATAAGCAAGGGGGCATGACGTGTCACTATCTAACACACCTAGGGCAGTCCAATCAAGATTCCAAGAAATCTCTCAAGAAATGTTGAATATACCAGGGGCAGGTTTCCATCTGAATCACTTGGGGCATTGAACACGAACCCCAACAAAGGGTTACATACATTCAAACATTTCCTGGAAGTGCCACAAACACCTGCTACTATGGTAAGTGACAAATCTCCCCCAAAATCATGTTCATAGGATGACCCACAACCAGGGTTTCAATCTCTGAAAACTCCTCCCCCAACCGAGTTAATCTCAAGAATCCTCGAGGATTTCTGCCAAGAGAAGACTCATCCCTAACGGACTGGCGACAAGGTTTATTTCCCCAACAAACTACAGATTCCCCAACTTGAGGTTGCCTCTCTGATTGCTACAAATCAACAGACCACAACTCCACTCCCCGGTAGACTGCTCTACAATCCCCAGTAAGTTACTGCGAAGCCTGGAAACCGACCAGATACCAGTTAACTTCAGTAAGTTACTGCGAATCCTAGAAACAGACCAGATAACAGTTTAACTCACTCTGCCAATAAATTTTCTATGAAGCCTGGAATACGACCAGATAACAGTTAATTTAATCTTCCCCAAGATAACTCCCCAGTAGAGCAACAGAGACTCCTGAACTCTTTTCCCCAAACAGAGATCAACACTCTCCATAGAGCCTTCTCAAGAAAAGCCAGTATTCCCCAACGGAGTTTCTCCTCAATCAACAAAACAGGAATCCCCAGTGGAAACATCCTAAAACAAGGTCTGAAGATAAGCATACTCTTCATCTACAGCAGCGGTCTGGGATTTCATTTCCCAAGGCTCCCCAGCATTTGTCAAGGATTTATTTTCCTAGGCAAAGTTACATTTCAACAATGCTTCACATTCATACATCATATAACATACATGATATATGCATACAACATAGCTTCATTTTGAGAACATCATTACATAATGCATTTCATTCATCATGACATTGCATACTTCTAACATTTTACCTTTTCAGGAAAAGGTCAATCAACTGATAGCTATCATCAACAATTTTCAATAGTTCCGGATTAATACCTAAAACAAGCCAGGAAAACTATCTAAGAACAACTGATTGTAGATTAATACCTGTAACAAGCCAGGAAAGCTATCTACATGAGTAGATTAAACATTAATACTTGTAACAAGCCAAGGAAACTATCTTTCTTTCTGAGATCAAAGATTAATACCTGAAACAAGACAAGGAAATTATTTATATGACCAGTTGAAGCAATCCTACACTGGCTCTTTCTCAGATTCTCTTCTAGAAACAGTTCAGATGCGATCCAGATACGGATAATATTCTGATACTTACTCCAGATTCTCTTCTAGAAATAGTTCAGATGCGATCCAGATATGGCTGACATTCTGATACTTACTCCAGATTCCTTCTAGAAACAGTTCAGATGTAATCCAGATACGACTGACATTCTGATACTTACTCCAGATTACTTCTGAAACAGTTCAGATACGACCCAGAGACGAATATTATTTTGATTCTTATTCCATATTTTTCTACTAAATACAGTACAAATAAGATCCAGATACGGATGTCATTCTTCCACTCATTCAACATACCTTTCAAATACAGACCATATACGAATGTCATTCTGATGCTCATTCAGTACTTCTTTCAGATACGAGTCAGATATAATCCATTTATAGATATTATTCTGATACTCACCCCACTATCTCTGCTAGTTCAGTTTAAATCTCTCAATGGTTTATCCTGATTCTTTCCGGTATACATTTTCTCTGGTTCAGATAAATCACTCCAAAGATTTATTCTGATTCTTTTCCAATTGAAGTCAACTTTATACTTAGTCTAATTTCTGTCAACAATCACCCTTGGATGGCGTCTATAAGCCCATCTCTGACAACTCTCTGTCATCTCTCCAAATGGCATCTGTAAGCCCATTCCCTACACGATCAACCAACATATCATCGAGTGCAAATTTCTGGGCACATTAGTGTTCAATCATCTTCCACCTTCAAGTCACGAATGGCAGATTCTCCAATCTAACTCTTCAGATTTAAGAAGATTGAACAGAGGAAGTTGTTGTACCCCAAAATTTTTCCTCTCATTTCTCAAGGATTCTCTCACAAGATCTTCCATGACATCAAGTTTGTAGCACTGATACATCAATTTAGGTTAGGAATTGGCACAATGGGAAAATGGTCAATTGCATGCTGAAAAGTCAAACTTTGACTTTTGGATCAAAATTAAATTTTTAGAATCATACTTCATCAAGATATGTTAAAATATAAAGTTTTGTTTCATTAAGAAAGTCAAAAGTCAAAATTATGTTGAAAAAGTCAAAGTTTTAAACACTTAGAAATTTTTCTAAGTGTTAAGAAAATATGATAAGTTCGGAACTTCTGGCCAGATTTTCACCATGATTCAAGTTGATTCTAGAAGAACTTATGACATAAGAGTTGTAGATCTCAATGAGATTTAAAACATTGCAGAATAGAACTTCTCCTAGAAATGCTGGGATTTCAAGTTATAAATCCTTGAAGAGACGTCCATGAAACTGAAGCACTCAGTAAATTCTGGGCCTTTCCAAGACAGAATTTGGTTAGAACTTCTGGACCAGTTTTCACGAAGGTTCACTCAGATTTTGCAAGAGTAATTCAAAGAGGGTATGCAAAGCATGTTACAAGCTTTCTGAAAAGTCTGAGAACTCCTTCAGAACATGCTGGAGCAGGGAGATTCAAAGATCAGAAGTTGGATATTTGTTTTAAGTTACGCTGATGCTAAACTTCTGATCTAGATTAAGCTATGATACATAATCTCATATTTTAGGTTTTTTGTTTTGATAAATCTCATCATCATGTGGCATAGAAGTACCATTGATCTCCTTGAAAAGAAAACTATTGTACAAAGTTTATGCTGGGCCCATGCTTTACTTTTGATTCTGAGGGTAATTTTCCATAATTCATGCTTATAAATTCAGATTAAGCGCAGCTAAAGCTACTAACCACCCTACTTTGTGCCTTGAACCATACTTGTTTAAACTTGCTTCAAGAACAAGTCAACACCCTAGCATATGATGGTTGTACTTTTGGCTTCTCCAAGCTCCTAAATCCTTGCCTATAAATTGAACTTCATTTGCAACTGTTAAAGAGGTCGAGAATTTGAGATAAAAAACCTTGAAACTTTGCTGAAATTTCAAAGAATTTGAAACTGTAAACATAAACACAAAACCTGTTAATTTCTGGTTTTTGCATCCAAGCTCTAATTTTCCTTGTGCATTTCCCAACCAAATCACCAAACAGCTTCTGATATACATTTAGAAGTCGTCCCAACTTCTGTTTTCAGACTGTAACACGTTCTTCATCAATCTACATCTCAAAAATAATAACATTATTTCTTGGCTGATCCAAAACGTTCCAGCCATTCATAGTTCAAGTTAAGGGTTGTTCTAGCTTTCTGAGAATTGAAGGAAGCTGACCAAAACATCACAGCAATCAGAACCAGGCTCTAGTTCACAGAATATTTTCCAGCTGCAAGGTAAGCTTTTGCTGACTCTCATCACATTACTTAGGTATTATTAGGCTTGCATTTTCAAAAAATACAATGTAGACATCCTGACTTTGATTTTGTACATATTCATAGATTTCATGTATTTTGGCCTAAGTAGAGAGAATTTCAGTTCAGAACTTCTTGAGAAAATTAGGATTCAGAATTAGGATTAGAAAAATTCATGCTTGCTTCTGATTTACAGTTCTGATACTTTATATTTCTGAAACCATGATGAAACCTGCCATAACTACTATGTTTGCATTTTCTGTTTTGTTGAGAAATGGCTAAGCTGCAGATGCTATGACTGGCATGGAGAAGGAGATGAAATTCATCATCAGAGCTTGCTTTGTAATATATGTTTATGTTTTTGCTTCTAATACCGGATGTATAGCCATCCCAGTGGTAGAGAGCGCACGTATAAGACATTAGTGTTAAGGATCCTGGGTTCTAGCCCCAGAAACACCTTTTTTATGTTTATTTACTGACATTTTTACCCTATTAGTTGGGCCAGAGCTTCTAGATCAACCCTCTTTATTTGCTTGTCAAAACAGTGATCCTAGATCAGAACTTCTAGACATTCCCATCCAACAGCATTGACACCTCACATACCCATTATCAGAACTTCTAGCTTGTCAGTGACACTAGAACTTCTAGGCTTCCAGCTACATCAGAACTTCCAGACTCTCAACAACTAGAACTTCTGACCTTCCAGTAACATTAGAACTTCTAGGCTGCCATTTGCATCAGAACTTCTAGGATTTCCCTTGTTCCCAGCAACCCTAGAACTTTAGTGTACCCGGACCCAGAACTTCTGACCTTCCCCTTTTCTGCTAACATTTTCTTTCTGACTTGCAGTGCACTGGAGTCAGAACTTTTGTTCTCTCTTATTTGAGCAACGCGCTGATCTGACCCCTTTTCCTCTCATTATTTTTATCATCATTTTATTTTCAATAATCAAAAACACCAAAAATATTTTTATACTCACATACTTTATTTTATTTCTTTTAAAACCAAAAGATTAAAAATATTTTCTTAAGCAAACTTATTTCTTCTCTTAACAAAAACAAAACAAGTCCATTTTAATTCTTGTACATTATTTCAATATGGTTGTAATAGATAATTACGACTTTAATTTCTTGCAATCCCCATTTGTAAGTTTGTACACCCTCATTCCTCCAAATGATTGTAATAGTGTAGAATATTTACTTTCTTCAATTTATCGCTTAAATGCTAGTAATTAGGATTTGTATGGCAAGATAAGAACAACAAGTAAACAACCCTTGATCAAAGACTAAATGCATGCAAATCAAACACACTACTCACACATGCACCCCTAGGGTAATTCCACTTGTTTCCTTATAAAAAATGGTCATGTTATGCATGTGAGATGTCTTAGCAAAAACAATCAAAATACAAGATCATAGTCCCTCGATGACGCTACGAATGTTTCCTTAAAAATGATCTTAGTCCCTTAATAGAAATGCTAAGATATCTCCCAACAATGCTATCATGACTATACGATGACTCACGCCCGTCCCTTTTACATCCAAAGATAAGGCTTATTACCAATCAATGGTAAGATAGCAACATCTAAAGAAGGAGGAGAAGAACAAAATACTTTTAAGTAGGTAGAAACTTTCTTAGTTGCTTGCTCATTTTCAAAAAAACAAACATCTTTCCAAACACACACTAAACACTTTCAAAACATGAAATATTTTCAAAAGTCCAACACTTTGCATACATTCTATTAAAGACAAGAATCATTGCAAAGTTTGCCTAAACAAAGGCGCTTTTCACAAATACTTTCAAAAAAACCACCACAAAGCACATTTTCAAACAAAAGTAATGATCTAGCAAGCAACTAAGAGCCCATAGATAACTAGGGATGAAAAGGGTGCTAACACCTTTCCTTTTCATAATCTACCCCCCGAACTCAAGAAAATAATCTCAAAGGTCTTTCCTGTTCTTTTCATCCTTTCTTATTGGATAAAAGAAAAGTCGGTGGCAACTCTTTCTATCCGCAACAATTGTGAACAAATGCAAAACATCCCAAGTTAGTTCTCCCACTGTATTACAATTGTCCTTTCAGATTTTCAGTCCATCGGGATACCCTTTTTTTCCCAAGCCACCTTTTCAGGATTTCGACTTGTCGGGTGTATAGATTTTTCCTATGTATATCCCTAATTTTTGCCCAAACCCTTTTGGTTCGCCGGGATGCCCTTATTTTTTCCTAGGCTAATCAACCTAGCGGGTCTTTGTTCATGCATAGTATTTTCGACTATGTCCATGTTCACCGGGTACGGAGAGTTCTCATTGTCCATAGCCATAAGTGTTGCCACACTGCTAGAAGATGTTTGTTTGATCGTACAAGATTCCTTGCTGGAATTCATTTCCAATGCCCCAAGTGATTCAAATGGAGATTTGCCCCTGGCTGTTTGGCATTTTTGAGAGATTCCTTGAACCTTGACTTGACTGCCCCATATCAGCTGGACACCATGCTATGCCCCTTGATTATGAAAGGCCTATCACTTGAATGTCTTTCCATCCGAGGTGATTCTATCCACTGAGAGGATTTTTGTTCACTGAATATCCGTCGTGTGAATTTCTTTGTTGATGAACAAATAATCATATGCAAACAATGGTATTTTAAGAACGCAAAGCTTATGTCTGTCTTGAAGTTTGAAAATTCATTTTTTAGTAAAACAAACAAATTTTGTAAGAGTGTGATATCAACTCGGGATTTATAGCAAACCTTACAGGAGTCAGGATACCTTTTGTAACAATATGCTTTCGAACTAACCCATGCTTCAGTTAGGACTTTTAAGGGTTGTAACGTGGCATGATTCATAGTTTAAGAAACAAAGAATAAAGGCTCTAAATTTATTTGTACCCATCATGTTCTTCGTGATGTTCTTCAGTCCTATACTCAGTTGATTATGCGTTTAAATCCCAATTGAGTCTGGAATCTTTGCCTTGATATTCTAGTGATGGTTCGGACACTGAAAGTTTATTTTGTGGAAGACAATCATTTTTGTAACCTTTTCTTTTTTGTGTTGAGGATTTGCAGCAACCTCTTTTTTTTTATTACCCTACTTTTGCCTGAACTGTTTCTTTTGTGATTACAGTCAGTGGGATGCCCCATTTTTCTCTTAAGTCCCCTTCATAGGTTTTGATTTAACGGGCTTTTGTTTTGAGAGATAATGACTTCCTGTGTTAATGGTTATGTCGAACCATCACCATCTTTTGGAGAGCATCTTTTACACTATTTGTCGTGTATGAGGGCAGAGCTTGCAACTGAATGAATATTTGAATTAACTGAGAAAACTACCCTGCCCCAGGTTATGATTAAGGGTTTTAATTTATGTGAAAAGAAAACTCCTACTTTTTAGGTTCAAAGGGGTTGACTAGGGATTAACTTCCTTATAACTCCACTGTCTAGGATTTGAAACAACGCATGTACGTTGTTGGCGGGGTCTGCTCAAAAGCATATTGTAGAGATTTTGGTATCATTTTTGTCATCCTCCCTCTAAAGGCTTATAGCTTTTAATCGAGAGTTGAATATCACGAAAAGGAAGTAAAAATGCAGTTTGAATATAATGAATTCGAATGAATTGATTCAAGACAAACATATGCAATGTATTGATGAAATAACAAAGTTTTATATGAAACAAATGTTCGAATAATCAAAAGAAATTACAAATTGAAAATTCTAAATGAACAAAAAGCCTCTTTGTCTTGGACTTTTCACTTCAGATGGTGTGCCTTTGAGGAATGGCAGAAGAATTCCAGTTGACCATCTTATGTGAATTCCAATGCTCCTTCATCGATCAGGTCTTGAATTTTATATTTCAACGTCCAACAGTTATCAGTATCATGCCTCGGGCTGTCGGAGTGATATGCACACCTTTCATTGGGATGGTAAGTAGGAGCGAAAGTATTAGGATCCCGAGGAGGATCCTTCAATGTGACCAAATTCAACTTCAACATGTGTTGCAACACTTACAACATTGGTATGTTGAGTTTGGTATATTTCCTAGTGAATGCATCCCGCTTACGCTGATTACCCTATTGTTGTTGGTGAGGTGGCGGTTGGGTTTGTGACATAGAAGAAATTTGGAAAGGTCTACTCTTCACCCAGCTAACTTCATGTCTCATCAGAGGCTGATTAATGACTTGATCCCCAATCTCGACTGTTTGCTTCATACGGTTGCATCCATCTTGATGAAGCTTACTGATGAGAAACCTTAACTCTTCTTGTTCCCGAGCTAAACTTTGGATAAGAGTCATTTTATTACTCGTCTGGATTCTCATCCTTCCCATTTTAGCTTGCAGTTGTTCCAACTGGTCATCCTTATTGTTGTCAGGATGCTTCTTGGTCAAGTTCCCGTTAAGGAGTGCTTTCAACTCTTCTTTCCCCTTGGATAGGTTCAGGAACATTTCTTTGAACTGAGCATCCTGAGTTTGGAGATCTTTGTCATTCTGTTTGAGAGCCATTTTCCTTGCTGAAATAAACAGCGAGAAAATGAGAAACCTGTACTGGAAGACCTGTTGTGTAATGACATGCATGATGTGTAAATTTTTTCAAGGATCTCGCAGGGTAAACACAAGAAGATGTTTGGAGTTTACTGCAGCTTTAATTGAAGAACTCCGTATCATTGAATGTCCTTCTACGAGAATCAAGCTCACCATATCGAGTGGGTCATAGCCCCTGACTCAAGTTATCGTGTTTTGATATTTTGACGACATTGGCTAGAGGAAAATAAATCTCCTTGCCCCTTGATAGACGTCTAGTTCATCATAACCTGCATCACATGCCCTTGAGATCCTTGAAATGGTTAAGGAAATGCTATGGTATGGTGATATGATGTGTATGCTATGCATCAAGAAAAATGTAGGGTGATGAAGACAAGTATGTCTTACAGGAAATCCAAGTTATTGGATAATGACTACAAACAAGTCCTATAAGGAGTACCAATAAAGCACTGCAATGAGTTCAAGTTTGTTAGATAGTGAAAGCAAACAAGTCACACAAGTAGCCTTAGGTTTAGGCTTGCATAGATTCCATAGGTAAGTACCCTCTTGAAGTTTCAGTTGGCTCAATCTGTCCTATTAATAGTAATCGGGTTATAAGGAGTCTCATATCACTGACCTTTATTTTAGGCATTGTTCTAGCTCAAGCACCAAAGTATTGCGGTCAGAATATCTCAAAAGTCCAATCTCAATGAGTGTAGTATCGAGTATCAACCAATCTTCGGTCAGAACCAAAGCCGTCCATCTCACTACTTTCTAATGGCTTAGGATGAGTCAATTAAAGGTTCTAAAGGTCATTTAGCGCTTAATGACACTATAAGGAAGCCTAATGTTATCCTAGACTGACTCAAGGAACATTAGTACAAGCCAGAGTATCATGCTAACATAGCTATCACTTTGTCCATATCGGTCTATGCCGTACAGCCTCCATAATTTATTGCTACTTACCTAATAAGGTGCCCTAGATCCGGGTGTAGGATCTTTACAAATAAACCCAACAAACCCTCAAAAGTAAAGCATACAAGACACATAAGGAAAGCAGTTAAAATGATCTAAACTCTAAGGTAACCCCACTTTTTATATATCCCCAGCAGAGTCGCCAGTTCTGTGATATGGTGGGAGAACAGACTGTTATACTGGTTTTGCATTTGTGTTTGCAAAATTTTATAGCAAGCAAGAGTCGCCACCGACTTTTCTTTTATCCAAATTAAGGAAAGGGTGAAAAGAACAGAAAAGACCTTTTCGAGATTTTTCTGAGTAAGGGGGTAGATTATGGAAATGGAAGGTCTTAGCACCCTTTCCATCCGTAGTTTTCTACGGGCTCTTAGATGCTTAGCTCATTTTTGAAATACCTTGTGCTTTTTATGTGTTTTTGAAAATGCCTTAGTGCAGCGATTCACTTTATGATAACTCTTGTATCAGTCCTCAAGAGTGTTGACAAAGCAAATATTTTTGAAAGTGTTTTGAAATGTATTGTGTAAGTGCAAAAAGTTTGTTTTTGAGCAAGCATCTAACAGCTATCTACTTGTACTCGAAAAAATCGTTTTTTTTTCTCTTTTCCTTTAGACAATGCTATCCTACTATTAGTGAGTAGGTAGCCCTAGTAGTTTGGATGTATGAGGGACATTCGAAGAGACATTTTTTATAGTCACAAAGGCAACTTGGCAAGAAGTTTTAGTAACTACCCTAGGGTTCAAAGATCATATTTTTACTGAGGCAACGTTGAGCGGGTCATCGAGGGATTTATGATCTTTTTGAACCAGAGGGTAGCCACTAAAATCTCTCACGTTTCGAGAGTTGTGACTATTTCCTAAGGCAACCGAAGTGGGAGTACCCTAGAGGTGCGCATGTGCAATTGTGTTTATATTCAGTTATTTTTGTCTTTTTGTTAGGTTTGCTAGCATTTTGATTTTAATCTTGCCATACAATCCTATTAGTCTAGCAGTTAATATGTACAGTAATTTAAAGTGCAGGAATTTAAATCTATCCTATTACAATGCTTTAGGGAGGGGGATATTTACATGTCCAAAAATTTGGGTAAAGAAAATAAAGAAAGCAGTAAAGAGCTCTAGTTTTAGCAATTACATATTGTCAGCAAATACATTAGTATAAAAATGCGAAAATAAACCACGTGAGCAAATTAAAAATAATGTCTAAGAATCCTAAGGAAATGAAAATCTTTTTGTTTGTTTTTTATTTATATAAAAAAGTTTAAGTCTACTTATTTTAATTAAGAAAGGTTAAAATAATTTATTAATTAATTAACAAAATTAATTTGGTTAATAAAATACTAGCCTAATGTTTTCTTTTGTGATTTTGTTTATTTTTTAAATTAAAAAGAAATTAAGAAAGGAGTAAGTAATACAAAGAATAGAAATGCACGAAAACAAGTCTTTCGATCCAGGGGACAAGGAGCTTTCAATTCAGAGGAAGGTGGTTATCCTTTGATCCAATGAAGGAATTTGTCCTTTGATCTAGTGTAAGGTGTTACCCTTCGATCTAGTGAAGGGTATTACCTTTTGATTCAGTGAAAGATGTGGTTTTTTATCCAGAGGGCATTGTTGAAAATTCCTGATGGGTCACTTGTGAGGGCACTGAATCTGCTAAGATATGTTTGCCAAAATAAAAGCATGACCTGGGTGCAAAACCCAGGTCCTTCAATTCTATGTGCATTGGCCTTATTTAGGCTAGATCTACAACATAAGCGTTAGAGACAACATAAACAAATAAGGACCTGGGCATCACACCCAGGTCCTTCGGTCATGGATGAAAATCGAATGACTATGACGTGCAAAGAAAATAGAATTTGATTCCTTACCTTTTCCTTACAAATTGTGGTGTATGAATTTATGGTGTTGGAGATGCCTAGAGCTTGGGCACGCTCTCTGCAAACTTCAGGGAGTAAATGGAGTGTTGTTGCAGATCCTTTCGATTTGGATTACTTAGGAGATCTTGATAACATTTGGCGTGGCTTCTGAGGTAGCGTGTGCATGTGAGGTAGTGTATGTGTGGCAGGAGTGTTTCTTTCTTTTTTATTGTTTTTTCTCTGTCTTGTGAAATGTGCCTTAGGCATGTACTTATAGGAGTTTGAGGGGAGTGGAAATGGCAAGGGACAGCCATTAACCAGGCTTTGAAGGCCATGAGACAAGAATCCAACACATTGAAAGTTGGCCATATTTGGATAATTCTTTCTATTTTGAAATGTTGAATGAACCTGAACACTTTGCATTGGCGCCTTGTATAGATTTGAATTGTTCAAAGTTCTCCTCATCAGAGCTTCTTCGATTATGTCATCATTTGTTTCGATTTCCTGATCTGGAAGGATAAACCTAGTCGAATCAACTCTTGTCCCTTTTTGATGACTCTAAGTTCTGATTCGAAATGCACAAGGCCACATCATCATGGCTCGTTCGATCAGCCCTTAAGCATTGTTCTCTTCGATGGCTCTGAGTTGCCTCCTTCAAACGGCTCTGGTTTCATTCTTATAGCTCCTTTGATCGAGTCCAACTTAATCAATTTGAATTTCTAAGATCTTTGATGGCTCTGAATTCCAATTTGTCAGAGTTTTCCCTTGTCAGAGTTTTCTTCAATTAATTCACCATCAGCATCAATTAGAATTGCCCAGAATTCTCTTTGTCAGAGCATTGTTATTTTTTATGATTCTAAAATTCAATTCGAACCTGTTAAGAGTTTCCCTTATCAGGACTTCTTCGAAAGCCCCTCAGATCTTTACTTTTCAATTGACTCTGGATCTTGATTCGAATTGTACAAGGCCTCAACATCATGGCTTCTTGGATCATCCCATAAGTTCTCTCTCTCTTTGATTGTGTGATACGGTGGCAGAACCGACTGTTGTACTGGTTTTATGTTTTTGTTTGCAAATGTTGCCGTAAGCAAGAGTCACCACAAACTTTTCTTTAATCCAACAAAGGAAATGGTGAAAAGAACAGAAAAAGACCTTTTCGATAATTTTCTGAGTAAGGGGGTAGATTATGGAAAGGGAAGGTGTTAGCACCCTTTCCATCTGTAGTTATCTATGGGCTCTTAGATGCTAGCTCAATTGAAAATACCTTGTGCTTTTGTGTGTTTTTGAAAAGTATTTTGAAAATGCCTTAGTGCGGCAATTTGCTTCATGATAACTCTTGTATCAGTCCTCAAGAGTGTTGATAAAGCAAATGTTTTTTAAAGTGTTTTGAAATTTTTTGTGTAAGTGCAAAAAGTTTTTTTTTAAGCAAGCATCTAACATCTATCTACTTGTACTCGAAAAGGTTCGTTCTTTTCCTCCTATCCTTTAGAAAGTTTTATCCTACTATTAGTGAGTAGGTAGCCCTATTGTTGGATGTATGAGGGACATTCGAAGGGACGATTTATAGTCACAAAGGAAACTGGGCAAGAAGCTCTAGTAACTAACCTAAGGTTCTAAGATCATATTTTTACCGAGGCAACGTCGAGAGGGTCATCGAGGGACTTATGATCTTTTTGAACCAGAGGGTAGCAACTAAAATATCTCACATTTCGAGAGTTGTGACTATTTCCGAAGGCAACCGAAGTGGGGTACCCTAGAGGTGTATATGGCAATATGTGTTATATTCAGTTATTTTTATCTTTGCATTAGGTTTGCTAGCGTTTTATTTTTATGTTCTTGCCATACAATCATATTAGTCATGCATCTAAACAGTTTATAGTTTGCGGTAATTAAAAATGAGGAAATATAAATCTAACTATTACAAGGCTTCAGGGAGGGGGATTATTACATGTCCAAACTTTGGGGAAATAAAGAAAAACAGTAAATTAAAGGTCCTAATTATAGTCTATTACATCCAGTAGGCAGTTACAAAAATATGAAAATAAAGTAGAAATATCAAACGCACGCGAAATGAAAAAGACGTCTAAAACCTAAGTGAAAGGAAATCTTTTTTTTTAGTTTTGTTTATTTTAGGAAAATACAACCTAAGTCTATTTAATTGTAATTTCAAGAAAAGGTTAAAATGATTAATTAATTTGTTTACAAATTAATTTGATTAATAAAAACTAATCTAATGTTTTTTGGTGATTTTTTCTGATTTAAAGTTAATTTAAAAGTCAATAAAGAAATGAATAAAGCAAAATTAAAGATAGAAGAACCATCCTTCAATTCAAAGGGAAAACGTGGCATTTTGATTCAATGATGGGCTTTTAATTCAGAGGAAGGTGCCTTTCGATCTAGGGGAAAATAACTATCCTTTGATCCAACGGACAGATATTACCCTTCGATCCAGTGAAGGGATGTGCCTTTCGATCCAGAGGGTATTGTTGAAAGAGCTTGATGGATCACCTGTGAGGGCACTGAATATGCAAAGATACGTTAGCAAAATAAATATGCATGACATGGGTATCGAACCCAAGTCCTTCGATCCTGTGTGTGTTTGTTCTATTCAGGCTAGATCTGCAGCAAGTGTTAGAAACAAAGCAAAATGCAGACCTGGGTGTCAAACCCAGATCCTTAATCTTGAATACAAATCGAATGCATTACAAATGTTAATATATCATGCAAATGTAAAGTATGATCTCTTGCCCATTCTTACCAACAGTTGGAAGCTTCGATTTGGCACTTCTGGACGTGGAGATGCTTGCTTAGGGGCTCATGATTGGGAACACTTCCTGCAGAGTTTAGGGAGTGAATAGAGTGTTGTTGAAGACTCATTCGATTGGGACTAATTTTGAGGATTTTAATAGTTTTAGTATGGCTTATGAGGCAGCGTGTGCGTGTCTTTCTTTCTTGTGGGTTTGTCCTCTCGTTGGCTTGTGGAAGTGGCTTGTATTTATAGGAGATATGTATGAATGTAAATGGCAAGAGACAACCATTACCCGCATTTTGAAGGCCATGAGACCAAAATCATACACATTAAAGTATTTCGATTTTTGAAACATTCATGCCTCTTTGAGTCTTAGGATGAACCTGGACACATTTGGCTCCTTCGAATGCCCTTCAGCGTTGCTCTCCGATTATCCTAGAGTTTTAATTCGAAGTGTTCAAAAACTTCTTTATTAGAGCCTTTTTGACCAGTCAGCTTCTGCATTGATTGCTTGATTATCTAAAGACATCTTTCTCTAATATGCCAATCGAAGGACACTTTATTAACATGCCTTCGAAGTACACCTTATATTTTCTCTTCGGTTGGATATGACTTGCTCCTCATGGTTCCTTCGATTGGACCCATCTATTTGCCTTAGTTGCTTGATTCAAATAACCTCAAACGAAAACTTCATTCTGGCCAATCGAAGCCTCCTTTATCACCAACTTCGAATTCCATTGTACAAGAGGCTTGGGCCTGGCCACATGTAGAACCAAGACCCCTCATAAGACAAGCTTGTATTCAGTAATCATGTGTCCTTCGAATGGACCAATGAATGATTCTTTGAAAGGACCTCATGAATGCACCTTCGAAGGGACTAACATGTGTGTCGAAGTGTGGAAAACTGTTTCAAAGGGGACGATTACCCAGTCGAAGCTGGCACAAAGGCAGCTCATGCCTTGTGGATGCTAGCATGAGGCAGGTCAAAGTAAGCGTAAAAGAGGCCATTGCCTAGTGAATCGAAGGCATGTCTGGGTTAACCCTTTGTCTTGTGAATCGAATACCAGTGAAAGGGGCCTTTTGCCTTGTAGATCGAAGGCAAGATGATGGGTCTTTTCCTTGTGAAACCAAGGCAAGCATGTGAATTAAGCTTGATCGAATGAGATTCAGCGCCCAATCGAAGCTTATATGTAGGAGTTCATTGCTGGTGAATCGAAGCAAACTTGTAGGCGATTCTTGCTTGTGAAGTTTAGACCAAGGCTTGTTTGAAGGGGAACCAACGCACAATCGAAGTTGATCATCCAATGCTTGGTCGAAGGGTTTTAAGGGCCCATTTGAAGCTTATTGTTATGCCAATCGAAGGGCATTATTTAACTGCCAATCGAAAGGCACTTTGCTAACATTAAAAAATTTCATTTTCTTTAGGCAAGTGTTTGTAACCACCCATATAAGATAAAAACCTTGGGAAACATGAGAGGGCAAATTTTGGGGTACAACAGCTGCCCATGTTCAATCTTCTTAAACCCGAGTATTTAGATTGGCTTGTCTGCCTTTCGTGATCTGAAGGTGGAAGATGATTGAACACTAGAGTGCCAAGAAATTTGCACTCACCTGAAGTAATACTGTTGGTTGATGATGTCGAGAATGGGCTTACAGATTCCATTTAGAGAAAATGACAGAGAGTCATCGGAGATGGGCTTAAAGATGCCATCCAAAGTAGATGTCGATTTCACACATGGTCCCTTTGGGGGTTCATGTTCCTGCTGTCTGAGGAGGAGTATGCTAGGGAATATGGGTTTCTGTTGTTCTCCTGCTTGAGGAAAACTTTGTGGGGAATAGAGTCTAGGAACTTCATTTGTCCAAGGCTCTACTGAAGAGTTATGTCTGGAGAGATGAAAGTTTGTTATTTTCTGGTTGAAAGCCAGGCTTCGCGGTAACTTGTTGGGGATAATGGAGTTAACCGTTACCTGAAAATGTATTAGGAAGAGCCTGTGTAGGGTTGTTCCAGGATGAGCCCGTGTTAGACTGCATCGAGATGATGAGAAGGAACCTGTGTAAGATAACTTCCGGAAGAGTTCGTGTTAGACTACATCTGGATGATGAGAAGGAACCCGTGTAAGATTGCTTTGGGATGAGTACGTGTCAGACTGCATCTGGAGATATATGAGAAGGAACCCGTGTAAGATTGTTTCATCTGGTCATATAGATAATTTTCCTTTCTGGTTTCAGGTGTTAATCTACAAATCAGTTGTTCGCAGATAGTTGTCCTGTATGGTTTCATGTATTAATCTGGAACCTGAAAATTGTTGGTCGCTGAGATAGTTATCCTGGCTTGTTACAAGTATTAATCTCTGACCTGAAAAAGAAAGATAGTTTTCCTGGCTTCTTACAGGTATTAATCTTCAATCTCTACATGTAGATAGCTCTCCTGGATTATTACAGGTATTAATCTATAATCGGTCATCCACAGATAGTTCTCCTGGCTTGTTACAGGTGTTAATCTGGAACTTGTTTTGTTGGTGAGTATGAAGCTTGAATGTGACGTATAATGAGGGAATCTTGGACAATCTACTTCAACGGATAATGAAGGAATCTTTGATGATTACTACTTCAACAGATAATGAAGGAATCTTCGAAGATTGCTACCTCAACAGATGATGAAGGAATCTTGGATGATTACTACCTCAACAGATAATGAAGGAATATTTGACGATTACTACCTCAACAGATAATGAAGGAATCTTTGACGATTGCTACCTCAACATATGATGAAGGAATCTTTGATGATTGCTACCTTAACAGATAATGAAGGAATCTTTGATGATTGCTACCTTAACATATGATGAAGGAATCTTTAACGATTACTACCTCAACATGTAATGAAGGAATCTTTGACGATTGCCACTTCAACAAATAATGAAGGAATCTTGGATGATTACTACTTCAACAGATAATGAAGGAATCTTGGACGATTACTACTTCAACAGATAATGAAGGAATCTTGGACGATTTCTACTTCAACAGATAATGAAGGAATCTTTGACGATTGCTACTTCAATAGATAATAAAGGAATCTTGGACGATTACTACTTCAACATATAATGAAGGAATCTTGGACGATTACTACCTCAACAAATAATGAAGGAATCTTTAACGATTACTACCTCAACAGATAATGAGGGAATCTTTGACGATTGCTACTTCAACAGAGTACCAGAAATTTGTCTGGTCATGTAAATAGTTAATGATATTTGTCTGTTTATAGACTTTTACCTGAATAGATAAAGGGTTAGCTGTATGTAATGTCATGATGCATGAAGTGCCAATGATGCTCTCAAAATAAATTAGATTTATAATATATGCATTTGTGCTGCATATGCTATGACACCTGTAAAATGATGTATAAATGCAATGTATGAACGCGTCAGTCATTCCACTGCTGGATTGTAGAATTAGGGAGAATGAATCCCTGATTGTTGTTGGGATGAAGAATGTAGGTCTTCAAATTTTTTGAAGTTGAAACGCTGGGAGATGAACTTCCGTTGTTAGAGAAATAAACTTTGTTGGGGAAGGAAAACTCTGTGAACTGCTTGGGGATTTTGTTGAAATCCTGTTGGGGAATTCTGAGAAGCTTGGCAACTTCACTGGGGAATTTTTTTTGTTGGAGCAGTAATTTAGAGATTCTTGCTCCACCGGGGATATAAGAATACCTGGCACCATTAGGTTGTATGCCGAGAATATGGAAGTGACCTTGTAGTAGGATTCCCCTGCCTATGTACCTGCCAGAGAAAGTATCTACTAGGATTCTGTGGGTGGTTTGACTGTTATCCCAACTCTTTGGGTCCTTGGTGAATGCAGATCAGGGTAATAAACCTTCTGCTGATAAACAAGTGACGAGATGATGGGACGTAGTCGTACGCTTTAATCCCTAATTTTTGCTTAGACTGTCCTTTCAGATTTTCAGTCCATAGGGATACCCCTTTTTAACCAAGCCGCCTTTTGAGGTTTTCGACTTTCCTGGTGTAATTTTTTTTCATATGTATATCCTTAATTTTTTCCCGAACCCTTTTGGTTCGCTGGGATGCCCTTATTTTTTCCTAGGCCAGTCAACCTAGCTGGTCTTTGTTAATGCATAGTATTTTCCGACTATGTCAACATTCACCGAGTATGGAGAATTGTCACTATCCATAGTATTGCCACACTGCCAGAAGACGTTTGCTTGATCGTATATGATTCGTTGTTTGAGTTCATGTTCAATGCCTTAAGTGATTCAGATGGAGATCTGCCCCTGGCTATTTGGCATTTTTTGAGAGACTCCTTGAACCTTGACTTCACTGCCCCAGATCAACTGGACACCATTCCATGCCCCTTGATTATGAAAGGCCTGTTATTGGAATGTCTTTCAATCTGAGGTGATTCTGTCCACTGAGAGGATTTATGTTCATCGAATATCTGTTGTGCGAATTTCTCTGTTGTTGAACAGATAGTCATATGCAAACAATGGTATTTTAAGAATGCAAAGCTCGTGTCTGTCTTGAAGTTTGAAAATTCATTTTTTAGTAAAAAAAAACAAATTTTGTAAGAGTGTGATATCAACTCAGGGTTTATAGAAAACCCTACAGGAGTCAGGATACCTTTTGTAATAGTATTCTTTTGAACTAACCCATGCCTCGGCTAGGACTTTTGAGGGTTATAACGTAGCCTTATTCACAGTTTAAGAAACAAAGGATAAAGGCTCAAATTTTATTTGTAGCCAACCCGTTCTTCATGAAGTTTTTCAATCCTATGCTCAACTAATTATGCGTTTAGATCCCAATTGAGTTTGGGATCTTTGCTCTGATACTTGGTGATGGTTCAGAAATTGAACGTTTGTTTGAGAAGGCAGTCATTTTTGTAACCTTTTCTTCTTCTTTTTTTGTTAAGGATTTGTAGGACCTCTTTTTTTTATTTTGTTATCCCTACTTTTGCCTGAACTATTTCTTTTGCGATTACAGTCAATGGGATGCCCCAGTTTTTCTTAAGCCTCCTTCATAGGTTTTTGACTTAACGGAATTTTCTTTTGAATGAATGCCCGCCTTGACGATTATGTGGACCCATCACCATATTTTAGAGGGTATCTTCTACATTATTTGTCGTGATTGAAGGTAGAGCTTGCGACTGAATACACATCTAAATTAACTGAGAAAACTATCCTGCCCCAGGTTATGATTAAGGGTTTTAATTTGTATGAAAAGAAAAACTCCTTCTTCTTAGGCTCAAAGGGGTTGACTAGGGATTATCTTCCTTATAACTCCACTATTTAGGATTTGAAACAACGCATGTACATCATCAGCGGGGTCTGTTTAAAAGCGCATTGTATGAGATTATAGTATCGTTTTCGCCATCCTCCCTCTAAAGTCTTAGAGCTTTTAATCGAGAGTTGAATATCACAAAAAGGAAGTAAAAATATAGTTTGAATATAATGAATATGAATGAAATAATTCAATACAAAACATATGTGATGCATTAATATGAATAACCAAAGCCTGGCATAAAGACAAATGTTCTAAACAAAGAAATTACAAGTGATAATTCAAATGAAATAGACGCTCTCAATTTAGGCCATGATTTGGCATGAGAGTCGTGATCCCATTGGAAGCCTCGGGAGGGTCAAATACAATCTTCTTGTTGTCGATAAATTCTTGAATCTTGTTCTTCAAAGTCCAACACATGTCGGTGTCGTGCCCAGGACTATCAGAATGATAGGCACGTCTTACATTTGGATTGTACTTAGGAGAGGAGGTATCGGGGTTTTAAGGAGGATCCTTTAGTGTAATCAGCTCTGCTTTTAGCAAATGTTGTAACGCTTGATACAATGGCATATTAATCTTAGTGTACTGCCTTTCTTGGTACTTTATCCTACGCCTATTTCCCTGTCGTTGTTTGACAAGTGTGGGATTAGATGTTAGCACTGCTCCCACGGATTGATGGTGGTCTTTTTTATTATGGCCCTTTTGACCATAGACAGCATTAGTTTCTTTTTTACCACCAAATGGCCTTTTCTCGGCATTAGAGGATGAGGCCATCGGGATCTTCCCACTCTTGATATTGTTTTCAATCCTCTCCCCAGTCAGAACCATCTCTATAAAACCGGATGAAGAACTTCCAATCAACAAATTGAAGAACGGGCCTGTCAGAGTGCCCATGAACATGTCCACCATTTCCCAATCAGTTAGAGGAGGTTGCAGCCTGCCAGCCCAATCCCTCCATTTATGTGCATATTCCTTGAACTCTTCTCTTGAGCCCATGGACATATTCTGCAATTGAACTCTAGTTGGTGCCAGGTCAGCATTATATTGGTACTGCTTGTAGAAGGAAACAACTAAGTCTTCCCAGGTATGGATGCCAGTTCCTTCTAGCTGATAGAACCACTCCACTTGAGTGCCGACCAAACATTCTTGGAAGAAATGGACCCATAGCTTCCGGTTAGTAGTGTGAGGCTGGATCTTTATGACATATGATCTCAAGTGATGTTTAGGACAAGAGACACTGTCATATTTAGCAAATGTGGGAACCTTGAATTTTGGTGGGATGACCACTTCGGGAACCAGCCCTAATTCTTCAAAGTCTAATCCAGGTATCTGTTGAATCTCCATAGTATTGAGATGATCCTCCAGTTGTTTGTATTCATCATCAGGAAGAGGATATTATTCCTCAGAGTAATCAGCTTCATCTTCATCAGTACCTGGGTTGTTATCATCTTCATGATTATCCCCCTCATTTGATGGAGTTGAGAGATCTAGAGCTCTCTTGGCTGGTCCTCTTAGTCTTCTTCCCAAATTCAAGACACCAGTCGGTTTCTTTGCCTTCTTCTTCTTCTCTTTGATGACGAGAGCTTTCAGTTTTTCCTGCCCCTTAGCCAGAGCCAGGAACATTTGTTGGAACTGAGCGTTTTGAGTTTGAACGTCTTTTATTATCTGTTCAAGAGCCATTTCTTTTGCTGAAATAAATAGCGAAAAGATAAGAAACATGTCTTGAACTACCTGCTATGTAATGACATGTATGGTATGCTTATGCGATGTTTTCAAGGATCTCACGGGGTAAACACAAGAAGATGTTAGAATCCAATTGTAGCTTTGATTGAAGAACTTTTGTATCATTGAAGGTCCTTCTACGAGAATCAAGCTCACCATGTCGAGTGGGTTATAGCCTCTGACTTAAGTTGTTGTGTTTTGGTCTTTTGACAGTATTGGCTAGAGGAAGATAAATCCCCTTGCCCCTTACTAGACGTATAGTTCATCATAACCTGCATCACAGGCCCTTGAGATCCTTGAAATGGTTAAGGAAATGCTATGGTATGATGTTAGGATGTGTATGCTAAGCAAAATGTAGGGTGATAAAGACAAGTATGTCTTGCAGGAAATCTGAATTATTGGATAATGACTATAAACAAGTCCTGCGAGGAGTGCAAATAAAGCCCTATAATGAGTTCAAGTTGTTAGGCAATGAAAGAAAAAAAAGTCACACAAGTAGCCTTAAGTTTAAAGGCTTGCATGAGTTTTAAAGGTAAGTACCCTCTTCAAGTTTCAGTTGGCTCAACCTGTCCTATTAATAGTAATCAGGTCCTAAGGAGTCTCATATCACTGACCTTTCTTTTAGGAATTGTTCTAGCTCAAGCACCAAAGTATTGCGGCCAGAATATCCCAAAAGTCCAATCTCAATGAGTGTAGTACCGAGTATCAACCAATCTTCGGTCGAAACCAAAGCCGACCATCTCACTACTTTCTAATGGCTTAGAATGAGTCAATTAAAGGTTCTAAAGGTCAGTTAGCACTTAATGACACTATAAGGAAGCCTAATGTTATCCTTGATTGACTCGAGGAACATTAGTACAAGCCAGAGTATCACGCTAACGTAGCTATCACTTCGTCCATATCGGTCTATGTCGTACAGCTTCCATGATTTATTTCTACTTACCTAAAAAAGGTGCCCCAGATCTGGGTGTAGGATCTTTTAGTAACAACCCAAACGAGCCCTCAAAAGTAAAGCATACAAAACACACAATGTAAAGCAAATTTAAAATGATCAAACTCTAAGGTAACCCCACTTTATTATAAGTACAAAATTCCCAGCAGAGTCTCCAATTCTGTGATACGGTGGAAGAACCGACTGTTATACTAGTTTTGTGTTTGTGTTTGCAAAGGTTGCGGTAAGCAAGAGTCACCACCGAGTTTTATTTTATCCAATAAAGGAAAGGGTGAAAAGAACAGAAAAAAGACCTTTTCGAGAATTTTCTGATTAAGGGGGGTAGATTATGGAAAGGAAAGGTGTTAGCACCCTTTCTATCCGTAGTTATCTACGGGCTCTTAGATGCTAGCTCAATTGAAAATACCTTGTGATTTTGTGTGTTTTTGAAAAGTATTTTGAAAATGCCTTAGTGCGGAAATTTGCTTCATGATAACGCTTTTATCAGTCCTCAAGAGTGTTGATAAAGCAAATGTTTTTTAAAGTGTTTTGAAATGTTTTGTGTAAGTTCAAAAAGTTTGTTTTTGAGCAAGCATCTAACAGTTATCTACTTGTACTCGAAAAGGTTCGTTCTTTTCCTCTTATCCTTTAGGCAGTGATATCCTACTATTAGTGAGTAGGTAGCCCCATCGTTGGATGTATGAGGGACATTTGAAGGGACAATTTATAGTCACAAAGGCAACTGGGTAAGAAGCTTTAGTAACTACCCTAAGGTTCTAAGATCATATTTTTACTGAGGCAACGTCGAGAGGGTCATCGAGGGACTTATGATCTTTTTGAACCAGAGGGTAGCAACTAAAATATCTCACATTTCGAGAGTTGTGACTATTTCCGAAGGCAACCGAAGTGGGGTACCCTAGAGGTGTATATGTTTAATGTGTGTTATATTCAGTTATTTTTTATCTTTGCATTAGGTTTGCTAGTGTTTTGTTTTTATGTTCTTGTCATACAATCCTATTAGTCATGCATCTAAACAGTTTATAGTTTGCGGTAATTAAAAGTGCAGAAATGTAAATCTAACTATTTCAACGCTTCAGGGAGATGGATTATTACATGTCCAAACTTTGGGGGAAATAAAGAAAAACAGTAAAGTAAAGGTCCTAATTATAGTCTATTACATCCAGTATGCAGTTACAAAAATATTAAAATAAAGTAGAAATATCAAACGCGCACGAAATGGAAAAGACGTCTAAAACCTAAGTGAAAGGAAATCCTTTTTTTAGTTTTGTTTATTTTAGGAAAATACAACCTAAGTCTATTTAATTTTAATTTCAATAAAAGGTTAAAATGATTAATTAATTTGTTTACAAATTAATTTGATTAATAAAAACTAATCTAATGTTTTTTTGGTGATTTTTTCTGATTTAAAGTTAATTTTAAATCAATAAAGAAATGAATAAAGCAAAATTAAAGATAGAAGAAGTCTCCTTCGATTCAAAGGGAAAATGTGGCCTTTAGATTTAGGGAAGAATAATGGGCTTTCGATTCAGAGGAAGGTTCCTTTCGATCCAGGGGAAAATAGCTATCCTTCGATCCAATGAATGAATATTACCCTTCGATCCAGTGAAGGGATGTGGCTTTCGATCCAGAGGGTACTGTTGAAAGAGCCTAATGGATCACCTGTGATGGCACTGAATCTGCAAAGATACGTTAGAAAAATAAAGATGCAGGACCTGGGTATCAAACCCAGGTCCTTTGATCCTGTGTGCGTTTGGTCTATTCAGGCTAGATCTGCAGTAATTGCTAGAAACAAAGCAAAATGCAGACCTGTGTGTCAAACCCAGATCCTTAATCTTGAATACAAATCGAATGCATTACAAATGTTAATATATCATGCAAATGTAAAGTTTGATCTCTTGCCCGTTCTTACCAACGGTTGGAAGTTTCGATTTGGCGCTTCTGGACGTGGAGATGCTTGCTTAGGAGCTAGTGATTGGGAACACTTCTTGTAGAGTTTAGGGAGTGAATAGGGTGTTGTTGAAGACTCTTTCGATTGGGACTGCTTATGAGGATTTTGATAGTTTTAGTATGGCTTATGAGGAAGTGTGTGCGTGTCTTTCTTTCTTGTGGGTCTGTCCTCTCGTTGGCTTGTGGAAGTGGCTTGTATTTATGGGAGATGTGGATCCATGGAAATGGCAAGAGACAATCATTACCCACGCTTTGAAGGCCATGAGACCAAAATCAGACACATTAAAGTATTTCCATTTTTGAAACATTCATGCCTCTTTGAGTCTTAGGATGAACCTGGACACATTTGGCTCCTTCGAATGCCCTTCAGTGTTGCTCTTCGATTAGCCTAGAGTTTTGATTCGAAGTGTTCAGAAACTTCTTTATTAGAGCCTTTTCAACTAGTGAGCTTCTGAATTGATTGCTTGATTATCTAAAGACATCTTCCTCTGATATGTCAATCAAAGGACACTTTATTAACATGCCTTCGAAGTACACCTTATCTTTGTTCTTCAATTGGATATGACTTGCTCCTCAAGGTTCCTTCGATTGGAATCATCTATTTTCCTTAGCTGCTTAATTCAAATAACCTCAAACGAAAACTTCATTCTGGCCAATCGAAGCCTCCTTTATCACCAACTTTGAATGCCATTGTACAAGAAGCATGGGCCTGGCCATATGTAGGACCAAGACCCATCATAAGACAAGCTTGTATTCAGTAATCATGTATCCTTCTAATGGACCAATGAATGATTCTTTAAAGAGACCTCATGAATGTGCCTTCGAAGGGACTAACATGCATGTCAAAGTGTGGAAAACTTTTTCAAAGGGGACCATTGCCCAGTCGAAGCTGGCACAAAGGTAGCCCATGCCTTGTGGATGCTAGCATGTGGCAGATCAAAGCAAGCGTAAAAGAGGTCATTGCCTAGTGAATCGAAGGCATGTTTGAGGCAACCCTTTGTCTTGTGAATCGAAGACCAGTGAAAGTGGCTTTTTTCCTTGTATATTGAAGGCAAGTTGATGGGTATTTTCCTTGTGAAACCAAGGCAAGCATGTGAATTAAGCTTGATTGAAGGAGATTCAGTGCCCAATCGAAGCTTGTATGCAGGAGTTCACTACTGGTGAATCGAAGCAACTTTGTAAGGGATTCTTGCTTATGAAGTTTGGACCAAGGCTTGTTCGAAGGGGAAGCAACGCACAATCAAAGTTGATGGTCAATGCTTGGTCGAAGGGTTTTAGGGGCCCAGTCGGAGCTTATTGTTATGCCAACCGAATGACACTGTTTAACTGCCAATCGAAAGACACTTTGCTACATTCTGTAATACGATGGGAGAACTGACTTTGGTGTTTTGCGTTTGATTGCAATTGCTGCGGATAGCAAGAGTGGCCACCGAATTTTCTTTTATCCAATAAGGAAAGGGTGAAAATAACAGGAAAGACCTTTGAGATTATTTTCTTGAGTTCGGGGGGTAGGTTATAAAAATGGAAGGTGTTAGCACCCTTTTCATCCGTAGTTATCTACGGGATCTTAGTTGCTTGCTAGATCACTTGCTTTTGTTTGAAAATGTGCTTGTGGTGTGGGTTTTGAAAGTATTTTGAAAAGTTTCTTTGTATTGGTTCTCGTTTCTATAAGAACGCGTACAAAAAGCTTTGTCTTTTGAAAATGTTTCAAATGAAAGTGTTGGTGTATAAAGTGTTTTTGTTGTGAGCAAGCGAGCAACTAGGAACATCCTACCTACTCAAAAGGTCTATGTCTTTTTCCTCCTTCTTTAGATGTTACTATATTACCATTGATTTGGTAAGAATCCCCATCATTGGATGTGAAGGGACGGGCGTAGGACGTTTGTATAGTTATAGAAGGCAACCTATGGGACGTTTTAGCAATTTCCTTTTAGGGACTAGATCGTTTACCAAAGGCAACATTAAGGGTCATCGAGGGACTACGATCTTTTATCGAGGGTCTTTGCTAAAACGCCCATATTCGAGGGACATGACAATTTTTCCGAGGCAACAAGTGAGATTACCCTATGGGTTCATATGTGTGAATAGTGTGTTTGATTGCATGCATTTTGTCTTTGAATTTTAGGTTGTCTACTTGTTGGTATTATCTTGCCATACATCCTAATTACTAACATTTGTACAAAAGCAATAAAAGTGCAGAAAAATAAATCCTACACTATTACAACCATATTGAATAGCAAGAAAATATAAAGACAAAATAAAATAAATAAAGGAAAATGGGCTTTTTCGATTCAGGCAGCCACACTCTTTGATTTTGCACTTCTTGGCTTCGTTCAATTTGGGACTGGAGTCAGCAAGGTCATATCTTTTGATTTCACCCTTTTCCTGCTTCTTTTGATTGGGACATGGAAGTCAGAGTGACCATCCTTCTGGCTGCTTCTTTTGTTTGAGACCTGGCGGTCAGTGTGGACATCCTACTGGCTACTTATTTTGTTCGAGGCTTGGGGTCAACGTGAGGTTCACTCTTTGCCTCAAGCTCCTTGCTGCCTCCTTCGACTGCAGGAATGATAGGCCCTCAGGTTGGGATTCGAAAGGCTTGAGTACTTAGCCAATCGAAGGATACAGAGAACCTATTTTAAACTTTTAAAATGCAACATTCAAGTGTAACTTTCGAAAGCTACAGGCCAGGGGGTTAGCACAAAATTATTGGGTCTCAAGTTCCAAAGCCTAACTAGTCAGGGTTGGGATTTTCAACATATGGGCAGTCAGGATCGAAGGTTAAAACATTGTCAAGCTCCCTAGATGAAATATCTACATTTTCTCTTTATTGGTATGTACACATGATATTTAAATGAAATAGTTTCAATTTTAAAGATAATGTACCTCTTGAAGCTCTTAAATCGAAGGAAACTGCAAGTGTCTTCCTTGTTGGTGAATGGAAGTTCGTTGGGGCCTTCCTAAGACTAGTCCAATCACTACTTTGTTCAAGCAGTCACTGAATCGAATGAGGATATGTGAGTGAATCGAAGGTTACTCTATAACAGGTAAGGGAGTGAATCAAAAAGTTATTATATTGTAGTTGGGGAATGGGTCGAAGGTGAGTTATCTGGCCACTAGATGAGTGAATCGAAGGGTTCACTTAGTGTATGAAGGGGTCTCAATTTTTTAAGAGTGTTAGGAATATTTGAAAAAAAAAAACTTTGGATGGATGTTTGAGAGTTTTGAGAAATTTCTCACAACAAGAGTTTTCTTACAACTATCCAGGGGCCCCCTAAGCTGTATGGTGGAGGCTCATATTTATAGATGGCTTTGGCTGATGTTTTAGGAGGGAAAACAAAAAGTTTAAACAAAAAAGGCATGATGTTCTTGTAGCTTTCTAGGGGCAGTATTCATATGCCAAATTGTTGCAAGAACGAGGGCAGTGTTGCAGAACTACTGTGCAGCAGTTTTGGAGTGTTATGGCCAGTGTATCAGGCCTGATCTTGGTAGCATATGGGACTCTGATCAGCAAGTACCTTTGGACATCTCAACCTTTTGTTTTGACTCCCTATCCCTATCCTTCGACCAGACTCCTCAACAACATTTCTTTTCAAATCAAAGTGTCCTTTGAGTGGCTCATGTGGATATCCTTTGAAAGGGCCCAAATAGGTGTCTTTCGACTAGGCCTTTTGTATGTTCCTTCAAATGGACCAAATCCATGCCCCTAGAATATATCACCAAAATATTTCATTCGATTGGGACATCCAGGTATATTTGACAAGTCCTTTGAATGTGCCATCATTGTACTTCTTTCGCACGAGACAATGGCATAGTGTAGAATTTGTGTGTTAAAGCAAATTATTTCTAAGGGGGATATTTCCCAGTCGAAACTAGCGTGAAAGTAACCAAAACGTTTTGGGCTCCATTGCCTTGTGAATGTTATCCATGGGGAAGTTTTTGCCTTGTGCGTTCTGGCCTAAAGGGAGTCTTGATTCTTGTGAGTCGAAGGGATCATGCAAAGGGAAAATGGCCTATGAATCGAAGAAAAGCTTTAGGAGGCTATTGCTTTATGACTCTAAGCAAACATGCAAGGAGCCTTTGCTCAAACGAAAGCTTTCATGAAGAATCACTTCCCACTCAAACTTGCCTGCAAGGGGTCATATGGCCAAAACGAAAGGGTGTTTGTAGGAGGTCCCTGCTTTGTGACTTCAAGCAAACATGCAGGAGGTCTTTGCTCAAACGAAAGGTGTAACCAAAGCTTGTATTGAAGGATTCACACGCCCCAAACTAAGAATGTATGCAGAGGGTAAAGGGGACAATCGAAGCTTGCAACAAAGGAGGGCCACGTGCCCCAAACGAAAGAGGCATACAGGAGGCAAAACGTGTAATCGAAGGAGACCAGAAAAGAGGCCTTTGACTTCTAAATCGAAGGACATCGGCATGAGGCTTTTTGCCTTGTGAATTGAAGCTAGTTGAAGATAAGTGTTACTCTGACGAAGCTTGCAACAAGTTGTTTCAAAGGGTGACTTTGGCCTTGTGCATGCTAGCATGGTGGGAAATTATGCCTTGTGAATTTGGCAATCATGCAGGAAAGAGGCTATATGGCCAAACGAAAGATGTATACCAATCTTGCACAAAGAGACTAAGATGTTCAAACGAAACAAGAATTGAACTTGTCCAAAAGAAGTCTAGTGCCCAAACGAAGCAGGGAATGAACTTGCCCAAAAGGAGTCCAGTGCCCAAACGAAGGGTGTAACCAAAGCTTGCATCGAAGGAGACAAAGTGCCCAATCAAAAGATGTAAAATCGAATAAAACTTGTTTTTTTCTTCAATTTTTTCAAAAAGAATATATTCATCTACTTTGCCCTTTTTAGCAATTTTCTCTTTTAACTTGATGCTGAAAAATCCAATTGTATTTGTGTAAGCTTGAATTTTTTAGAATCCTTGTGAGAAATGCCTTAAGAAATGAGAGGGCAAATTTTTTGGTACAACAGCTGCCCCTGTTCAATCTTCTTAAACCTGAAGAGTTAGATTGGCAAATCTGCCATTCGTGACTTGAAGGTGGAAGATGATTGAACACTAGAGTGCCCAGAAATTTACACTTGGTGATATGGTGGTTGATTGTGAAGGGAATGGGCTTAAAGATGCCAATTGGAGAAATCATGGATAGTTGTCGGAGATGGGCTTATAAATTCCATCCAAAGGTGATCGTTGACAGAAATTAGACTAAGTCTAAGCTTGACTTTAACGGGAAAAGAATCAGAATAAATCTTTGGAGTGATTTGTCTGAACCAGAGAAAGTATCTATCGGAAAGGAATCAGGATAAACCATTGATCGATTTAAACTGAACCAGTAGAGGTCTTGAATTTTCTTTAACTGGGAAGAATCAGGATAAATATTTAGAGCGATTTATCTGAACCAGAGAAAGTGTCTACTGGAAAGGAATCAGGATAAACCATTGATCGATTTAAACTGAACCAGCAGAAGTCTCGAATAATCTTTAACTGGAAAGAATCAGGATAAATATTTTGAGTGATTTATCTGAACCAGAGAAAGTGTCTACCGGAAAGGAATTAGGATGTACCATTGATCGATTTAAACTAAACCAGCAGAAGTCTTGAATAATCTTTAACTGGAAAGAATCGGGATAGATCTTTGGAGCGATTTATCTGAACCAGAGAAAGTGTCTACCGGAAAGGAATTAGGATAAACCATTGATTGATTTAAACTGAACCATCAGAAGTCTTGAATAATCTTTAACTGGAAAGAATCAGGATAAATCTTTGGAGAGATTTATCTGAACCAGAGAAAGTGTCTACCAGAAAGGAATCAGGATAAACCATTGATCAATTTAAACTAAGCCAGCAGAGGTCTGGAAAAGAAACAGAATAAATCTTTGGAGCGATTTATCTGAACCAGAGAAAGTGTCTACCGGAAAGGAATCAGGATAAACTATTTATTGATTTAAACTGAACCAGTTGAGGTCTGGAAAAGAATCAGAATAAATCTTTGGAGCGATTTATCTGAACCAGAGAAAGTGTCTACCGAAAAGGAATCAGGATAACCCATTGATCGATTTAAACAGGACCAACATAAGTCTGAAGAAAGTACTCGTCATGTAGATAGTCACCCAGTCCTGTTTCGGGAATTAATCTACAATTGATTTGTTCACAGATAATTGTCCTGTCTTATCGAAAAAAATTTGATGATAATTTTCTGTTGATTGATCTTTCCTAAAAAGGTAAAGAGTTAGTTGAATGCAATGCCATGATGTATGAAATGCATGGCGTAATGATGTTTCTCAAAATAAATGAGATCGCGATATATATGCATTTGTGTTGTCGATGCTATGCTGTGTGAATGCAATGTATGAACATATTAGTTGTTCTGCTGCAGTGTTGCTGGACTGGGGAAAATAAATCCCTGACTGCTGTTGGGAATGAGGGGTGTAAGTCTTCATATTTTGTTGAAGTTTAAGTGTTGATAGATGGGTCTCCATTATTAGAGAAATAAATTCTATTGGGGAAGGGAAACATCGTGCATTTCTTGTGGACTTTGTGAAATCCTGCTGGGGAATCTTGAGAAGCTGGGCAACTTTCACTGGGGAATATTTGGAGCCGTAATTGGAAATTTTGCTCCGTTGGGGATATGAGAGCACCTGATACCATTAGGTTGTATATCGGGGATATGACAGTGATCCTGTAGCAGGATGTCTCTGCCTTTGCTCCTGCTGGAGAAAGTACTTGTGGGGATTTTATGGAATGGCCTATATATATTATCTTATTTCTTAAAGCCATTAGTAGTTGTCTTTCTATTTTCTTTTCCTTTTTTATGCGTTCATTTATAAACAGTAATTACGTTCAAATGCATATGTTCAAAAATAATCACTGGACGTTTTTGCAAACAAAATGGGAAAGTAAAAGAAAAACAGATAGTTTTGCACTTTTAAAGGAATAGCTTTGTATTAACTTGAATAAGCATTGTTGCACAAAGAGACGAACATCCTAGTAAGAGAATTTCGTCGTAAGAATGAAAACTAATACAAAGAAAGACAACTATGTGAAATAATCCCATGGGGTTCCCATTCTGCTATAGCCTTTATGTCTTTGAGCGTCTCATCCACTTGCTGCTTTATCCGAAGCGGATTAGATTGATTAGTACCGTTTGAGTTTGACAACTTATACTGGAGGCTGGCTGTAAGGTGATCCAATGGGACATAGTCATACGCTTTAAATTCCTAACTTTTTCCTGGACCGCCCTTTCGGGTTTTCAGTCCATCGTGATACCTTTTTTTGCCCAAGCCGCCTTTTCAGGTTTTCGACTTGCCGGGTGTACGGGTTTTTTTTTGTATATTCCTAATTTTTTCCTAGGCCATTCGACCTAGCGGGTCTTTTTCATGCGTAATATATTTTAACTATGTGCGTGTTTACAGGGTGCGGAAGGTCGTTGCCATCCATAGTGGTTAAGATCATGGCCTCACCAGAAAATATGTTTTTGATCACAAATGGTCCTTCTTATGTAGGAGTCCATTTTCCCCTAGGATCACCTTGTGGCAGTATGATACGTTTGATTACCAAGTCACCAACCTGATATACCTGACGTCTGACCTTCTTGTTAAAAGCTTTAATCATATGTTTTTGGTACATCTGGCCATGGTAGACAGTCGTAAGCTTCTTCTCATCAATCAAGTTCAACTAGTCCAGTCGAGTTTGAATTCATTCATCTTTATTCAACCCTACATCCCTCATGATTATCAAAGAAGGTATTTGGACTTTGATTGGTAGGACAACTTCCATGTCATATACCAAAGAGAAAGGAGTTTCCCCTGTTGATGTGCGCGTCGTGGTACGATAACTGTGGAGAGCAAATGGTAACATCTCATGCTAGTCCTTATAGGTCACTGTCATATTTTGTATGATCTTCTTGAAGTTTTTTATTAGCGGCTTCTATAGCGCCATTCATCTTCGGCCGATAAAGAGAAGAGTTATGATGCTGGATCTTGAATTGTATGCATAGTTCGGTGATCATAGTATTGTTGAGATTGGTACCATTATCTGTAATGATTCTCTCCAGAATACCATACCGACATATAATATTTTGTCTGATGAATCGGGCCACAACGTTCTTGGTAACAGAAGCAAATGAAGTTGCCTCGACCCACTTCGTGAAGTAATAAATGGCAACTAGGATGAGGTGGTGTCCATTAGAAGCTATAGGTCTGATCTCTCCAATCATGTCAATGCCCCACATTGCAATGGCCAAGGAGCAGTCAGGATGTTTAGGGGAACTTAAGGCACATGTATTTTATCAGCATAGATCTGACACTTGTGACAAGTTTGTGAATGCTGATAACAGTCTGCTTCTATGGTGGACCAATAGTATCCTTCCCATAGAATCTTTTTAGCCATCGTGTGCCCACTAGAATGGGTGCCAAAGGTACCTTTATGTAAATCAGCCATGATCTTTTCTGCCTCACTCTTGTTTATGCACCAAAGCAAAGTAGAGTCGTGGTTGCGCTTATAGAGGATTCCATTACTGAGGAATAATTTAGTAGAGAACCTTCTTAGGAACTTCTTATCATTTACTTAAGCTCTATCAGGATACTCTTATGCCTCGAGATATCTTTTAATTTCATGGAACCAAGGTTTGTCAACTACTTCTTTAGTATCAATCTCATGACAGTATGTTGGTTCGTCCATCCTCTCAATAGTGATATCAGGAGCCTCATTATCCCACCTGATTTTGAACATGGACGACATAGTGGATAGCGCGTCTGCTAGTTGATTTTCCTCTCGTGGAAAATTCTCAAAGGTAATTTCCTCAAAATGTGGGATCAGTGTCAACACATGTTCTTTGTAAGGGATGAGATTAGGATGCTTCGTGTCCCATTCTCCTTTGATCTGACTGATTACTAAGGCTGAGTCTCCAAATACACTTAAGGATTTGATCCCCAAATCTATGGCAGCTTTGAGACCCATAATGCACGCTTCATATTCAGCCATATTATTGGTACAGTTGAAACACAGTCTGGCAGTGAAGGGAGTGTGGCAGCCTTCGGGAGATATGATCACAGTGCCGATGCCATTACCGAGTGTGTTTGAAGCTCCGTCAAAAACCATGGTCCATCGAGATCCTTGTTCAGGTCCGTCATACGGTCCGAGTTCTTCACGATCATTCACCAACATGATGTCTTCGTCCGGGAATTTGAAATTCATGGATTGATAGTCATCCATGGTCTGATGAGCCAAATGGTCAGCTAGTACACTTCCCTTTATTGCTTTTTGGGTAGTGTACTAAATGTCGTATTTGGTCAGGACCATCTGCCATCTTGCTATTCTTCCAGAGAGGGCGGGCTTCTCGAATATGTATTTAATAAGATCCATCTTGGATATCAATAAGGTAGTGTGAGTCAGCATATACTGTCTTAGCCGGAGAGCAGCCCATTCCAGAGCGTGGTAAGTTTTCTCGAGCAGTGAATATCTGGTTTCACAGTCGGTAAACATTTTGCTCAGGTAGTATATTGCATGCTCTTTTCGGCCAGACTCATCATGGTGCCCGAGCACACACCCCATTGAATTTTCCAAAACTGTTAGGTACATGATCAGAGGTCTTCCCTCAACTGGAGGTATCAAAATGGGAGGCTCTTGAATGTACTCCTTGATCCCGTCAAAGGCAGCCTAACAGTCATTATTCCATTCCACTACTTGATCTTTCTTCAGTAATTTGAAGATTGGTTTGCAAGTAGGAGTCAGATGGGAAATGAATCTGGAGATGTATTTTAACCGTCCTAGGAATCCCCTAACTTCCTTCTCAGTGCGAGGAGTGGGCATTTCTTGTATTTCTTTTACCTTTGCAGGGTCCACTTCAATACCTTTGCTGCTGACAACGGAGCCTAAGAGCTTACCGGATCTTACTCCAAACGTGCATTTATTTGGGTTCAACCTTAGTTTGTATTTCTTAAGTCTTTCAAATAGCTTCTGTAGGTGGTCCAGGTGTTCCTCTTTAGTTTGAGATCTGGCTATCATACCATCCACGTAGACCTCTATCTCGTGATGGATCATATCGTGAAACAAAGTTACCACGACACGCTGATAGGTTGCCCCGATGTTCTTTAGTCCAAATGGCATAACTTTGTACCAGAAAGTGTCCCATTGTGTGACGAAGGTCGTTTTCTCCATGTCCTCAGGTGCCATTTTGATCTTATTGTATCCGGAGAAACCATCCATGAAGGAGAATACTTTATGATGTACGGTGTTTTCAACCAGAATATCAGTGTGGGGAAGCGGGAAGCCATCCTTGGGGCTTGCCCTATTCAGGTCTCTGTAATCCACACACATACGTACCTTATTGTCCTTCTTAGGCACCGGAACAACATTGGCAACCCATTATGGATAAGAGGTGACGGCTAATAATTCAGTGTTGAACTACTTTATGACTTCAGTCTTGATTTTTCCTGACATTTCTGGCCGCATACGACGAACCTTCTGTTCCACTAGAGGGCAGTCTTCTTTTGTCGGCAGAAGATGGACCATGATATCAGTATCGAGTCCTGGCATGTCTTTGCATGACCAGGCAAAGACCTCAACCTAGTCATGTAGTATCTGAGTTAAACACTTCTTGACACTATGCTCCATATTGGCACATATCTTGACTTCTTTCTTGTCCTCTTCAGTACCTAAGTTAACTGTTTGAACCGGCTCTTCATGGGGTTGTATGATCCTTTCTTCCTATTGTAATAATCTAGCAAGTTCCCCTGGCACCTCACCTTCGTCCTCGTCTTGGTAGATCGGATTTTCAAAGTCATGATAGGCCATAGCAGTATCGTTACCAATGGGATCCCGAGTGGATGTGGATCTGCATTTTGATATGTGAGTGTGTGTAAGAGCATAACTATCTTTGATAAAATAAAAGGTAGAAGAAGAAAACAAAGAGCATAAAATTTTCATGCAAAAATGTCCCATGATTTATTAATGACATATGAAGATGAAGTAACAACCCTCACCGATGGACCATTGTGCCTCGGGTAAGACACAAGGTTTTAAAGTCTAAATTGTTTAAATATTACAAGTCCGAAAAATTTAAAATACAATTACTCTTGAATAAAAGTAATAGGAACAAAATCTTTGGCCTCCCAATTGTTGAGTCCACCGCCGATGGTTGGAAAAATCCACTCGTCAATGTCACAACTGCTATCACTGTCTTCCAATGCGTTGACTCCATGATTGCTGATGCGTAATGGTGGTCCCCCAGCACGGGTACGTTGAATAGATCTTTGGGCCTCCTAAGTAAAACCCAACCCAAATTTGTTAGATTTATAGGGAATATCCAGAAGTTGGCCCCAAATGGTACATCCACCTTCCTCAACTACTGCTCTAGCATCCATCGGGGAAGCCATTTTTAATGGAGGTCTGGTAATCTTCAGAGCCTTGGTAGCAGCCTTGGTTGCAGCAACCGTCTGTGGAACCTCCTCAAAATTATGACAGGGGGTCTCGATGAACTCGTCGTCCATTTCAACATACCTGAAAGAGTTCAGGTGGCTAACCATGTATTCCTCCTCCCCATGGACTGTGATGATCTTTCCCTTGACTGGGTACTTCAACATCTGATGTAGGGTAGAAGTGACGGCACCAGCCCCATGGATCCAGGATCGACCCAATAGACAGGAATAGAATGGGCGAACATCCATCACATGGAAGGTTGAATCAAAAGTATGAGTTCCAACTTTGATAGGGATGCCCACCTCCCCGTGTACCGTTCTTTTAGAACCATCGAAGGCCCTCACCACAATGTTGTTGGGCTTCAATGTGAGTCCTTCACAATCTAACCGGTCAAGAGCATTCTTGGGTAAGACATTCAGCGACGAACCTGTGTCCACCAGAACTTGGGCTAGTATAGTGCTCCTGCACTCAATGGAGACATGCAAGGCGTCATTGTGTTTCCTTCCCTTGGGAGTTAAATCAGCTTCAGAAAAACCCAGTCCATTATCAGCAGTTAGACTGGCCACACAATTCTCGAATTGATCAATGGAGGTCTCTTGGGGCACGTGGGCGGTCTTCATAAAATTTACTAAGGTCTTAGCGTGGGCCTCGGAGCACAAAAGTAAGGTTAGCATTGATATTTTTGAGGGGGTATGCCCCAACTACTCCACGATGTTGTAATCACTTTTCTTGATTATCTTTAATATCTCTTCCATCTCCTTCCTAGAAGCCTCGAGAATGACTTCTGGATGCACCTTCGTCTGGACTGGCTCAAACAATACCTCTTTGCCCCGTGTCTCGGTAGCAGGGATAACAGTAGGACTAACAATGGGACTAACACTAGGAATACTGATAGGAGCAGTAGCGAGAATAATTACAGGAGTGGAAATGGTATTTGGAGAGATCTCAGGGGAGAAACCCTTCCACTTCTTGTTATCTTACTGGTCCCAACGATATTGTCGATGTCAGGATCAGTACCTTCAGCAACTTTGTCTTTGATAGCCAATAGATCTTGCTTGACGCCATGGTAATAGACGTCAGCCCCATAGTTCCAAGGAACAGCTTTATCCGAGGAATATGGTATTGGCCCGGCATGGTGATGATTAGGGAGCAAACTTTGGAACAGATGTAATCCTGACAGGTCTTTTGGTGGAGACTCTGGGAGGATTGTCGGAAATGGTGATTATTGAAACATCTTCACATGAATTTTTGGCAAGAGGAACTTTCTCAAACAGGATTTCTTTGTTAAGCATCAGGCGTTGGACGCCCATCTTCAGTAATAAACAGCCATCTAGTATAGACATACATAAGTGAAAACTTTCATCACAGCTTGGAAATAAACTGGCTTGCAATAGATTTTGTTTAACAGTCAAAAGGGGAGTAGTTAATTCATCCACGGAGGAAACAAAACGGTTATCATCAATAACATTGACACCTTGGCCATGTTTGGGAATTGGCACTTTTATTACATTAGGTTTTTTTGGAGGGTCAAACTCAATCTCTTTCGCCTCGATAAGGTCTTGTACTTTATTTTTCAAAGCCCAACAATCGTCTGTATCATGCCCCGGACTTTCATAATGATAGGCACATTGAGCATTCGGATTGTAATGGGGAGAAGCAGTATTGGGGTTCTTGGGAGCTTCCTTTAGAGTCACCAGATTGGACTTCAAAAGATGTGGCAAAACTTGGGACAAGGTCATGTTGATCTGGGTGAATCGTCTTATGGGCGCCTCCGATCTATGTAGATGGTTTCACTGTTGATTTGATATAGGATTGGAGATTATAATAGCCCATACTGTCGGACGATGTTCAGTTTTGTTTTGATT
This sequence comes from Vicia faba, assembly GCA_948472305.1. Taxonomy (NCBI): domain Eukaryota; kingdom Viridiplantae; phylum Streptophyta; class Magnoliopsida; order Fabales; family Fabaceae; genus Vicia; species Vicia faba. Next base: position 1,128,373,800 of record OX451739.1, on the reverse strand, counting down.
CATGTGGCCATAAGCAACACTGACCTCCTTCTTTCCAGTGAAGGGTTTCTTCATCGTGCTTAAGGATGCATCCCTTTGAATTTTTCCTCTCTTAATACCGGCTTCTACCCGCTCACCAGCCATGATTAGTTCAGTAAATCCAGCCGAAGAGCTTTCGATTAGATGGTTGAAGAATGGACCAGACAACGTACCCAAGAACATATCCACCAACTCTCTATCGGGTAAAAGGGGTTGGACTCTTCCTGCGAGATCCCTCAATTTTTGGGCATAATTTTTAAAACCCTCACCAGCACCCATAGACATACCTTGCAGTTGTGTTCGAGTTGGAGCTAGGTCAGCATTATACTGGTATTGCTTGTAAAAAGTAGCAGCCAAATCTTCCCAATTGCAAATATTGGTTCATTCCGACTGATAGAACCAATCCAACTGCGTCCATGATAAAATTTCTTGGAAGAAATGTACCCATAGGTTCCTATCAGCATTATGGGGTTGAATCTTCTTGACGTATGACCTTAAATGCAGCTTAGGACAAGAGACACCATCATATTTAGAAAATGTGGGGACCTTGAATTTATGCGGGATGACCACCTCTGAGACCAATCCTAGCTCTTCAAAATCCAACCCGGGTACCCTCTGGATCTCCATAACATTGAGGTGGTCCTCCAGTTGTTTGTATTTATCATCAGCAGGAGGATACTGTTCTTCAGGGTAGTCAACTTCATCTTCCTCAGATTCTGGGTTGTCATTTCCTTCCTTGTTCTTTCCTTCTTGATTATCTTCTTCACCCGACGAGGTTATGAAATCTAGAGTTTGCTTGGCTGGTCCTCTGAACCTTCTTCCCAGATTCAAAATGCCGACTGGTTTCTTCACCTTCTTCTTCTTATCTTTGATCATAAGAGCCTTCAAGTCCTCTTTCCCTTTAGTCAGATACAAGAACATCTGTTGGAGTTGAGCATTCTATGCTTGAAGATCTTTTATTGTTTGTTCAATATCCATCTCACTGAAATAAACAGTAGAAAGATAAGGAGACCTGTTGTAAAAAAACCCGTTTGTGTTATGATGAATGAGAATGCATATGCAAATGATTTCAAGGAAACTAGGAGATTTAAATTTGCTTAGACAAAAGGAAACATACATTGTATTAATAAATTGAAGTTTGAGTACATCATGCCTCTTTGGTCTTACAACGAAAGAAATAAAAACACAAAAACAAAAACTCCTAAGACAAAAAGGTTGAACGCATCCTCTTCGGTGCAATATAGGCGTTCAAACTTTGCTCTTCATGAAGTTGCTTTGTGAGTTCCAGAACCTTCTTCTCACTGGCGTGGAATTGGGCTTCGAAGGTGTCACACTCTTATTTTAGATGAATCCAATCCTTTTGTAATTCTACAAGCGAGGTAGGCATGTTGGGATAAAGGACAATATACAGAATATCTCTTTCAACAACAGGCTCCATGATAACAGGTAGGATGGAGGGGTAAGGCATTACGAGACTCTGAGCATGAGCTCGTACCCACCTAAGGTAAGGTTCAAGGGGAATAGAATTTTGTGTCCTAATGTCTTACTGTCCACTTTGCTTACCATCCTCCAAGCTCGTATAAATCTTTAACGGTAGCCTTGGTCATTGCTCCTGTAGTCGAACAACACACCTTGGATGAGTGCATCATGAGGACCATCTCTTCGTGCATACCCAAACGGTCACAAAGCTAAGCAAGGGTTGTAAGTGATTCCTCCCCTAATGCTAAGTAGAAGGACATTAGGGAATTCCCCACAATGGTCAATGATAGTAATGTCCTCCAAGGATCGAGAACACCAGTGAATATCCGAATGTATGAGTGACATCAACCTATTGGACCATCTCAAACCCTGCTCATTCTTCACAATGGACCGGGGTAGGTGCGAAACAAACCACCTAGCCAACAGAGGAGTGCAACACATGAGGGCTCCTCTTCTTTTCATGGTGCAAGAGTGGAGACGATGCAAGGTATCTCCCAACAAAGTAGGCACCGGGTTGCGAGATATAAAAATTTTGACAACATTTACATCTATAAGTTGGTCAGGATTTGGAAATAGTACCATCCCATAGATGAGAAGAGCCAATATTTCTTCAAAAGCTTATAAATCCAGAGTGTTCCAACAGTCTTGAGCTTTTTCCAACAGGAACTTGGCTAGGAACCCTTTGACACCACTTCTTGTTTCCTAGTTAACCATGATGTCAGATTGTTGCAAGTGTAAGGCTCGGGCAATCTCTTCAGGGCTCGGGTCTCTTTCAATACCGTTGAAAGGCAATTGATTAAGAATAGGAATTCCCAAGAGTTGAGAGAATTCTTCCATAGTAGGTACAAGTTGGTAATCAGGGAAGGTAAAGCAATGGTGTAAAGGGTCGAATAACTAGAAGATCACCTTTATCATGTCTTCAACAAAGCTTGAGGTAACCAGGTTGAGAAGTCGTCCATGTCTTTTTGTGAATAGAGAATTCTCAGGGACCCTTGATGATAATTCTTTGAGCTGAAAAGGTACTCGTACAAGATTAACTTGGATTGTGTTCCTCCGAGTGGGAGTCATGTCCTACAAAACAGGACAAAGATGAATCTCAAGATCCTTGAAATGGTTAGTCTAAAAATGCTATGGTATGATGCCATGATGTTATGTACAAGCATATGCACGAGAAAATCAAACAAGTCCTTATGTTTAGGCTTGCATGAGGTTCATAGGTAAGTACTCTCTTGAAGTTTAGTTAGTTCAACATGTCCTAGAAAGTAAACGGGTTCTAGGGAATCTCAATATCATTGATCTTTCTTCATCGGGCATTATTTCAACATAAGCCTTTTTATTAGCGACCTAAATATCCTGAAAGTCTGATCTCAATGAGCGTAATATCGAGTATCAACCAACTTTGGACTGCACCAAATTCGGCTACCTCACTACTTCATAATGGCCAAGTTGTTCAAGTAAAGGTTCTAAAGTCAGTTAGTGCTTCATGACACCACACAACAGCCCCGTATTCTCCTTGACTACTCAAGGGCTACCGGTACCAACAAATGTGTCACACTAACATAGCTATTTCTTTGACCATGTCGGTATACCCTGTATAATTTTCACAACTTATTTCTACTTACCTAAAAAGGTGCCCCAGATCTGGGTAGAGGATCTTTAACAATAACCCAAACAAGAACCTAAAATGTAAAGCAAGCAAGTCAAACAAGGAAAGAAAGTAAATGAGATATAGCCCTAAGGTAACCCCACTTTTAAGTACTCTCCAGCAGAGTCGCCAGTTCTGTAATACGGTGGAAGAACTGACTTGGGTGTTTTGCATTTGATCGCAGTTGTTGCGGATAGTAAGAGTCGCCACCGACTTTTCTTTTATCCAATAAGGAAATGGTGAAAAGAACAGGAAAGACCTTTGAGATTATCTTCTTGAGTTTGAAGGGTAGGTTATTAAAAGGGAAGGTTTTAGCACCTTTTTCATCTGTCGTTATCTACGGGCTCTTAGTTGCTTGCTAGATCACTTGCTTTTGTTTGAAAATGTGCTTGCGGTGTGGGTTTTGAAAGTATTTTGAAAAGTGTCTTTGTAGTGGTTCTCGTTTCTATAAGAACGCGTACAAAAAGCTTTGTCTTTTGAAAATGTTTCAAATGAAAGTGTTAGTGTATAAAGTGTTTTTGTTGTGAGCAAGCGAGCAACTAGGAGCATCCTAACTACTCAAAAGGTGTATGTCCTTTTCCTCCTCCTTTAGATGTTACTATCTTACCATTGATTTGGTAAGAAGCCCCATCATTGGAGGTGAAGGGACGGGTGTGGGACGTTTGTATAGTCATAGAAGGCAACCTATGGGATGTTTTAGCAATTTTCTTTTAGGGACTAGATCGTTTACCGAAGGCAACATTAAGGGTCATCGAGGGACTGCGATCTTTTATTGAGGGTCTTTTCTAAAACGCCCATATTCGAGAGACATGACTATTTTTACGAGGCAACAAGTGAGATTACCCTAGGGGTGCATGTGTGTGAATAGTGTGTTTGATTGCATGCATTTTGCCTTTGAATTTTAGGTTGTCTATTTGTTGGTTTTATCTTTCCATACATCCTAATTACTAACATTTCTACAAAAGCAATAAAAGTGCAGAAAAATAAATCCTACACTATTACAACCATATTGAATAGCAAGAAAATATAAAGACAAAATAAAATGAAGAAATAAAAATGGGCTTTCTCGATTCAGGCAGCCACACTCTTCGATTTTGCACTTCTTGGCTTCCTTCCATTTGGGCCTGGAGTCAGCAAGGTCATGTCTTTCGATTTCACCCTTTTCTTGCTTCTTTCGATTGGGACTTGGAAGTCAGCGTGACCATCCTTCTGGCTGCTTCTTTCGTTTGAGACCTGGCAGTCAGTATGGACATCCTACTGGCTACTTCTTTCGTTTGAGGCCAGAGGTCAACGTGAGGTGCACTCTTTGCCTCAGGCTCCTTGCTTCCTCCTTCGACTGCAGGGATGCTAGGCCCTAAGGTTGGGATTCAAAAGGCTTGAGTACTTAGCCAGTCGAAGGATACAGAGAACCTGTTTTAAACTTTTAAAATGTAACATTAAGGTGTAACTTTCAAAATCTACAGACCAGGGGGTTAGCACAAAATTATTGGGTCTCAAGGTCCAAACCCTAACTAGTCAGGGTTGAGATTTTTAACATATTGGCAGTCAGGATCGAAGGTTAAAACATGGTCAAGCTGCATAGATGAAATATCTACATTTTCTCTTTATTGGTATGTACACATGGAATTTAAATGAAATAATTCCAAGTTTAAAGAGAACTTACCTCTTGAAGTGCTTAAATCGAAGGAAACTGCAAGTGTCTTCCTTGGTGGTGAATGGAAGTTCGTTGGGGCCTTCCTGAGACTAGTCCAGTCACTACTTTGTTCAAGCAGTCACTGAATCAAAGGACGATATGCGAGTGAATCGAAGGTTACTCTATAACAGGTAAGGGAGTGAATCAAAAAGCTATTATATTGTAGTTGGGGAATGGGTCGAAGGTGAGTTATCTGGCCACTAGAGGAGTGAATCGAAGGGTTCACTTAGTGTATGAAGGGGTCTCAAATTTTTAAGAGTGTTAGGAATATTTGAAAAAAATGTTGGATGGATGTTTGAGAGTTTTGAGAAATTTCTCACAACAAGAGTTTTCTTGCAACTATCCAGGGGCCCCTAAGATGTGTGATGGAGGCTCATATTTATATATGGCTTTGGATGATGTTTTAGAAGGGAAAACAAAAATTTTAAACAAAAAAGGCATGATGTGATTGTAGCTTTCGATGGGCAGTATTCATATGCCAAATTGGTGCAAGAACGAGGGCAGTGTTGTAGAACTGTTGTGCAGCAGTTTTGGAGTGTTATGGCTAGTGTAACAGGCCTGATCTTGGCAGCATATGGGACTCTGGTCAGCAAGTACCTTTAGACATCTCAACCTTTTTTTTACTCCCTAGCCTTATCCTTCGACCAGACTCCTCAATAACATTTCTTTTCAAATCAAAGTGTCCTTCGAATGGCTCATATAGATATCCTTTGAAAGGGCCCAAATAGGTGTCTTTCAACTAGGCCTTTTGTATGTTCCTTCAAATGGACCAAATTCATGCCCCTGGAATGGATCACTAAATCATGTCATTTGATTGGGTCATCCAGGTATATCTGGCAAGTCCTTCGAATGTGTCATCATGGTACTTCTTTCGTACGAGACAATGGCATAGTGTAGAATTTGTATGTTGAAGCAAACTATTTCCAAGGGGGATACTTCCCAGTCGAAACTAGCGTGAAAGTAACCAAAACTTTGTGGGCGCCATTGCCTTGTGAATGCTAACCATGGGGAAGTTTTTGCCTTGTGCATTCTGGCCTAAAGGGAGTCTTGATTTTTGTGAGTCGAAGGGATCATGCAAAGGGCAAATGGCCTCTGAATCGAAGAAAAGCTTTAGGAGGCTATTGTGTTATGACTCTAATCAAACATGTAAGGAGACTTTGCTCAAACGAAAGCTTGCATGAAGAAACATTGCCCACTCAAACTTGCCTGCAAGGGGTTATATGGCCAAACGAAAGGGTGCATATAGGAGGTCCCTGCTTTGTGACTTCAAGCAAACATACAGGAGGTCTTTGCTCAAACGAAAGGTGTAACTAAAACTTGTATTGAAGGATTCACACGCCTCAAATGAAGAATGCATGCAGAGGATAAAAGGAACAATTGAAGCTTGCAACAAAGGAGGGCCACATGCCCCAAACGAAAGAGGCATGCAGGAGGCAAAACGTGTAATCTAAGGAGACCAGAAAAGACGCCTTTTCTTCCTGAATTGAAGGACATCAGCAAGAGGCTTTTTGCCTTGTGAATTGAAGCTAGTTGAAGATAAGTGTTGCCCTGTCGAAGCTTGCAACAATTTTTTTCAAAGGGTAACTTTGGCCTTGTGCATGCTAGCATGGTGGGAAATTATGCCTTGTGAATTTGGCAATCATGCAGGAAAGAGGCTATATGGCCAAACGAAAGATGTATACCAATCTTGCACAAAGAGACTAAGATGTTCAAACGAAACAAGAATTGAACTTGTCCAAAAGAAGTCTAGTGCCCAAACGAAGCAGGAAATGAACTTGCCCAAAAGGATTCCAGTGCCCAAACGAAGGGTGTAACCAAAGCTTGAATCGAAGGAGCCAAAGTGCCCAATTGAAAGATGCAAAATCGAATAAAACTTGTTTTTTCTTTCAATTTTGTCAAAAAGAATATTTTCATCTGCTTTGCCCTTTTTAGAAATTTGCTCTTTTAACTTGATGCTGAAAAATCCAATTGTATTTGTCTAAGCTTGAATTTGTTAGAATCCTTGTGAGAAATGCCTTGAGAAATGAGAGGATAAAATTTGGGGTACAACATATTCAAAAATTTCATTTTCTTTAGGCAAGTGTTTGTAACCACCCATATATGATAAAAACCTTGGGAAACATGAGAGGACAGATTTTGGGGTACAACAGATTGCTCTGACACTACTCTACTAGCCCAATCAAAAGACTTCATTTTGGCCAGTCGAAGCTTCCTTTGGCAGGAATTTGCTTGTGCAGGGGGTTTGGGCTTGGCAGCATGCAGGATTTTGGCCAGCAAGCATCTTGGACCAAGACTCATCACAAAGCAAACTTGTTTTCAATAATCATGTGTCCTTCGAATGGACCAACGAATGCTTCTTCGAAGGGACCATCATGCGTGTCGAAGTGTGGAAAACTGTTTCAAAGGGGACCATTTCTCAGTCAAAGCTGGCATAAAGGCAGCCAATGCCTCGTGGACGCTAGCATGAGGGAGGCCAAAGCAAGCGAAAAAGAGGCCATTGCCTAGTGAATCGAATCAGTCATGAAGGAGGTATTTGCCTTGTGGGTCGAAGGAAGATTTTTTCCTAGTGGATTGAAGGAAAGTCTGAAGAAGTCTTGGCCTTGTATGTTGAAGGCACGCACAGGGGAAGTCATTTCTTTATTAATCGAATTAGGCATGAAACAGCCCATGCTCAGTCGAAGTCTTGTGAACCAAGCTTGTGTCGAAGAATTTTGGACATCCGATCAAAGCTCTTTGTCTAGATGCTAGTCGAAGGACATCCTGCTCATATGCCAATCGAAGACACCTTGTCCCAAGGCCAATCAAAGATACCTTGTTTATCTTCAAAATTATTATTTTCTTTAAGCAAGTGTTTGTAATCACCCATATAAGGGAAAACCTTGGGGGAACATGAGAGGGCAAATTTTGGGGTACAACATTGAAGAATTGAAAAACACAAGAAGGGGGTTGAATTGGAATCTTAAAAATCAATGGAAATAACACGATGATTTTTATCCTGGTTCGTTTGAACTCAAACTACTCCAGTCCACCCGCAAAGGTGATTTAGCCTCTCTCCAACGGGGTCTTAACTCACTAGTTAAACTTGATTACACAACTACTTTGACTACTGCCAAAGTCTTCTTGAGTATAACCACAACCCGATTTATCTCAAGGAATTGCACTAAACAAAGTATGAATAAAGCAGTGTACAATATATTTTCTTTACAAAAACAGTATCACGGACTTGTGATGTATTACACAGTTTAAAGAATAGTATGAATGAGGAGTAGCAGCTTTGAAGTATTGTAAATTGTAGTGTGTAAATCGTAAACGATTTAACCTTATCCCTTGTTTAAATAGGCGCAACAATCTTGAGTATTTGGAAACTTGATAAATGTCAGTTAATGTGCTTTCCTCAAATAAAAGATCCTTGTCTGTTTGTAGCCGTTGCATTTGATATTGCTTTGATGAATTGTAACGCTTCAGAACATTAAGGAATATGTTTGTTGCTTGCTTCAGAACTTTGGAAGGTCAGAATCATAAGGTCATGTTTGCAGCGTTAGACTTTCTTTCAGAGTTAAAATGTCTTTCTCTTAGCACAACTTCTGATCTTCATTCATCAGAGCTTTCTGAGAATAGTCTATATTCACAGTAGGAACATCCTTGTAGCTTAACTTCTGATCTACTTCCATCAGAACTTCTCTACAAAACAAAATATAATTTTAGAGTGCATATTGTTCTTTGTGTTTGTCATCATCAAAATCTTACGAGGGTTGTAGAATCAAACTATGTTCTAACAATCTCCCCCTTTTTGATGATGATAATAACTAGGATATTTCAATTAAAATAGACAGAACATAAAGCATTAGAGAGTCTCCCTCTGAGTTGAGTACTCAGATAGAAATGAATTACTTCCCTGAAGTTCATTCTGATCAGAGCTTTTGATGCATCTCCTTCTGTCTTCATCAGAGTTTTGTTCCTGTTTTGCTTTCAGGAAAAAAAATGAGAAGTTATGATATTCAAAATGTTTGAGACTTTGTCTCGACATATTGTTATTGAAAATATCTTACGTTCTCCCCCTTTTGTCAGGAATCAAAAAGCAATATAAACACTAAGATTCCGAGTCAAAAAGATGAGTTGTATTAAAACATGGTTTCAATAACACTTTCAGAGCCAAATAAAACAAGATAAATGAATGCAGAAATCAAGTTATAAAAAAAACTAAGATTGAGGAGGGGAAGTCGTGTGAACAACGCTTCCAACAAGCTCTTAATCTGAGTGCTTGATTACTCTTGTTTTCCCATCATTTCCTTGATTTCTTTTCTCGTGTCTTCTTGCTTGTCCAATATTTCGTTGATCACTGCATTCTCTTTCTTTAACTCTTCCAGAGTTTGCATAACCAAAGATGAAGTTGGTGTATCCACAGAAGATGCAAGTTTCTCAGAACACTCTATAGCAGTTTCTGATTCAGTGGCTTCTTCAGTTGCTTTACCTTTGTCTTTAATAATATCCAGAGGAAGATTTTTAGAGCATGGTTCAATAACTTCTAAAGGTTGGTGCTCATTCCAGGGAGCATTGTCCAGTAGAAGAATCAATTTCTTTCCCAGTGACTCCAAACTTGATCCTTGAAAACTTTCAGTTGATCACAAAAGCTCTGTTGGGCCAGTTCATAGCTTAATTCCTTGAGTTTCTGGGATTCTGAGTTGAACCATCTTCTGACCCGGTTCCAGTGAGAATCAAAAGCAGCAGGGTTTGGATTTTCTAAGCTTGATTGCTTCAAAGAGTTAACCCATTCCATTATTTCTGTTTCAAAAATCAATAAATTTCTACTAACATCTGCTTTTCTGATAGTTGGTTTTGGTTTGGGAATGGAAATTTTGTGAGAGGTTGAGGCTAGGTGATCCAGCGCTTCTAAGTCTATGACTGTTATAAGGTGATCTTCTGGAGGATTAATAGGAGAGGGAGTAGGAGAATCAGAAATGATGATTGGTGATGGAGGTGTGTTTGGTGGAATGGAATGGTAAGGTGATGGAATTTCTGGAATGTCTTGGATGGAGATAGGTTGTCATACCATGAGAGGTTATGTTATTCCAGGAATTGGTGTGGTGGTATCAGAGTCTGTGTATGAGTTTTCTGGTTGGGAAGCGGTAGCGTTTGGATTTTCTGGGTGAATGGTTTGGAAGTTTGGATTTTATGTTTGAGGAGTTTGAAATTTTGGATTTTCAGGGTGAGGAGTTTGAAAATATGGATCAAATTGATCAATATCAGAAAGAACTCTAGCAAGTTCTGGTTGATTTTGTTCAAGATGTGGATTGGGAGAGTGAGGTTCGTTTAGTATGTTTTCTAGAGTTACTGAGGGGTCAAAATCTATATCAAAATCTTCAAATGTTTGAGGTGAGACATCTTCTATTGGTTTTGGAGATGAGGGTGTTTCAGATGTTGGAAAAACTATTGATTCTACAACAGAAATAAAAGAAGAGTTACCTTTCTTTTTAGCAGCTTTTGGAGTCTTATGAGAAGATTTTTCTCCTGCAGCTTTTCTTTTTCTGGACTTCTTTAGGACAACATATGGAGCTTGTTGATGCATATCACGAATGTTTAGCTCTGGAGCAGTTCCATCCTTCTTGCATGCTTCTAAATATCTGACAACTATTTCTGGTGAAGCATCAATTTCAGAAAATAGAGGAAAATCTTTCAGAGGGATTCTCCTTGATGTGATAAATTCCTTTGTAGCAATGGTTGGATCCTTCTTAATGTTCTAAATAATCTTCATCTTTTTCAGGTTCTTGGCATTAAGGGGTTTTCCAGCACAAGCCTACAGCGTACTTATCTACTGAGCTTCAGTCAGATGCTCTATTAACCTATTCTCAGTCAGAATATCTGAAATTAACCTGCCCAGAGGTATCCAATCCCCCTTGGTTCTTTCATCTTCTCTTGTTTCCTTCACGCTTGTTCTCAGATGATTGAAAAGTAAGTGAGGGGGGTTTATTTTTGTCTTCTTCGCAATGAAGTATAGCAGAAACTGTTGATAAATATTTATGTAATCAGGAGAGCTTGTTGGCTTCATGTGGTTGATACAGCCCAGAATGATCTTTACCCAGATTTTGAAGTAGTCCTTTGGATCTTTAATCTTGTTGGATGGCTTCCCAGAAGTGAATATTACTCTTGATACGGCTGTTAGGTCAGAACATTTCTCAGCCATGTCGCTGCAACGGATTCCTCCACCATTATAACCAGTCAGCTTTGTAATCAAATTTTCAGTGATTGCAATTTTCTTCCCCATTACATAAGATGTTACTTGGTGATTAGAGGAGGTTGCCTGAATCCAGAATTCCTTTACCAAAATTGGGAACATTGGACCTAGAAGACGATTGAAATACCTGTTCCAACCTTGAATAGCTATATCTGCAGTAAGATCAAACCCATTCTCCTTCATGCTTTCAAAAATCAATGATAAGCTCGCAGAGAACCTTAAGAGAATCAATTGGAGTAAGTAAGGTTCTTGACGGTTCTTGTATTGTTTTGCTATTAATGAAGATGAACCAGGAGCACATTGAATATTTTTAGCGCTTGAAGATGAAGCCATTGTTCACACTGACTGTTTGAGATTTCTGAGAAAAAATGGTTTTTGCAAACGAAAACTAGAGAGCAAATAGAAGTGAGAAGAAGTGAGAGTGATAGTGAATGTGTATTTATAATCAATTTGAAAACTTAATCAATAATAAATAGAAAAATATTAATGATTACACAACAATTATGAATCCTGAAAATAGGGGATGGCATAGAGATATGAAACAGTTACCAATGACATGCGTCTCAATGCACCCAATCAAAGCTTTAGGACCTTCAGAACTTGAACGCATGTTCAGCCTTAGGAGGACGCTTGTGAGAGGATGACAGATGTTGATAATGTGAACTGCACACCTCTATCTTTAAAATGAACCGTTCAGATCTTCTTAGATAGATTCTAATGCAACTGTCGTTCTAACTTCTGAAGAATTATTGATCAGATGTTCACAAAGAAAACATAAAATTTTGAGGGTTAATGAATATATAAATAAAACTCTTATTCTGGACATAATTTCATGTTGAGATGTTTCAGAATGAAATTAAACCTATCTTCAGAAAGTGGTTTAGTAAAGACATCAGCCCACTGATGGTTTGTGTCAATAAATTTTAAGGAAAGGATTCCTTTCTGAATATATTCCCTAATAAAGTGATGTTTTATTTCTATATGCTTAGCCCTAGAATGCAAAATAGGATTCCTAGATAGACATATTGCAGAAGTATTATCACAGAATATAGGAATGTTACTCTCAAATATGTTGAAGTCTTCAAGCTGACTCTTCATCCAGAGCATCTGTGTGCTGCATCCAGCAACTGATATGTATTCAGCTTCAGATGTTGACAAAGCAATTGTGGATTGTCTCTTGCTGGTCCATGAGTTCAAATTTTCTCCCAAAAACTGACAGCTTCTAGAAGTGATTTTTCTTTCTACTTTGTCTCCAGCAAAGTCAGCATCACAGTACCCTACTAAATTGTATTCATTGGTTTTTCTATAAAACAAACCAAGATTAGTAGTACCTTTCAGATGCTTGAAAATTTGCTTAACAGCTGTTAAGTGAGATTCTCTAGGATCTGATTGGAATCTGGCACATAAGCATACATTATATAGAATGTCAGGTCTTAAAGTTGTAAGATATAAGAGAGAACTAATCATACCTCTGTAGATCTTCTGTTCTACCTTTTTACTTACCTCTTCCTTTTCCAGAATGCATGTGGGATGCATTGGAGTCTTAGATGACTTACACTCTGATAAGTCAAATTTCTTCAGAAGTTCTTTGACTTATTTTCTCTGGTGTATGTAGGTTCCTTCTAGAGTTTGATTGATCTGAATACCCAGAAAGAATTTGAGTTCTCCCATCCAGCTCATTTCAAACTCTGCCTGCATAGACTTAGCAAATTATCTTCCCAAAGAAGCTTTAGTAGATCCAAATATTATATCATCTACATTAATTTGACAAACTAAAATGTCATTCTTAAATGACTTACAGAATAAGGTTGTGTCCACTTTCCCTCTGGTGAATTCCTTTTCTAACAGAAAGCTACTTAGTCTTTCATACCAAGCTCTGGAAGCTTGTTTCAGACCATATAGTGATTTCTTTAGTTTGAAAACATATTATGGATGTTTAGAATTTTCAAACCCAGGGGGTTGGTGCACATAAACTTCTTCATCAATGTATCCATTTTAGAATGCACTTTTGACATCCATCTGATAGAGAGTGATGCCATTATTTATAGCGAAATAAATTAAGAGTCTGATAGATTATAACCTGGCGACTGGAGCAAAGGTTTCTGTATAGTCTATCCCCTCTTGCTGACTATAACCTTGTGCAACCAGTCATGCCTTATTTTTGATGACTTCTCCTAGTTCATTCAATTTGTTTCTGAATACCCATTTTGTTCCAATGACGTTGAACCCTTTTGGTTTGGGAACCAGATCCCATGCGTCATTTCTGGTGAATTTATTTAATGCCTCTTGCATAGCCAGTATTCGGTCATTGTCCAGAAGAGCTTCATCAATGGTGGTTGGCTCAATCAGAGATACTAATCCCATGAGATATTCTTCAGAATTTCTGAATGTGGATCTTGTTATGATTGGATCTTCCTTCTTTCCCAAAATTATGTATTCAGGATGAGCTAGGCTGCTTCTGGATAGTCTTTTCTGGAGAGTTTCTTCAGATGTTGTTGTAGTGCTTGTGACATTTCCTTATGATGTTGTTTGTGAGTCTTTGTTGGGAACTTATTATGTATTTCCTTCAGTACCTATGAAATGAACTTTTATATCTGCAAGAGATTCATTTTGCTTTGACTTTTGAGAGCCAAGCTTGTCATCAAATCTAACACTGATTAACTCTTCTACAATTTGTGTTTCTGTGTTGTATACTTTGTAGCCTCTTGAGCGTTCAGAGTATCCTAACATGATACACTTCTGTGCTTTAGAGTCAAACTTGCTCAGATGTTCTTTGGTGTTAAGCATAAAACAAATACATCCAAATGGATGGAAATACAAAATGTTGGGGTTTCTGTTCTTCCATAGTTCATATGGAGTCTTATCCAAAACAGGTCTTATGGAGATTCTATTCTGAATTTAACACGCTGTGTTAATTGCTTCTGCCAAGAAGTTCTTAGCAATTTTAGTCTCGTTGGTCATGGTTCTGGCTATTTCTTGTAAAGTTTTGTTCTTTTGTTCTACAACTCCATTTTGTTGGGGAGTTCTAGGACAAGAGAAATCATGAGAGATGCCATTCTCATTAAAAAATATTTCAATTTTTTTGTTTTCAAATTCTCCACCATGGTCACTTCTGACTTTAACAATTCTAAGATCTTTCTCATTTTGGACTTGGTTACAGAAAGCAACAAACACGGAGTGTGACTCGTCCTTGTGTCTTAAGAACTTTACCCATGTCCATCTGCTATAGTCATCTACGATCACTAACCCATACTTCTTGTTACTAATGGATGCAGTTTTCAGTGGTCCAAATAGATCTGTGTAGAAGTTCTAATGGTCTAGAGGTAGAAACAACATTTTTGCTTTAAAAGGAGGTTTTGCAAACTTGCCTTTCTGACATGCTTCACACAGAGCATCTGAGTTGAACCTCAGATTAGGAAGTCCTCTGACTAGATTGAGCTTGTTAATCTGAGATATTCTTCTCATACTAACATTCCCTAATCTTCTATGCCAGACCCATTGCTCATTGTTAACAGACAGTAGGCATTTTACATTCTGACTTTTTAGTTCAGAAAGTTTTATTTTGTAAATGTTGTTCTTTCTCTTTCCATTAAAAAGGATAGATCTATCTTTCTGACTGACAGCTTTACAAGAATTTTGATTAAATATTATATCATAACTGTTATCACTTAATTGACTTATGGATAACAAGCTATGCATTAATCCATCTACTAACAGAACATTATTAATAGAAGGGAGGTTATCGTTACCGACAGTTCCATAGCCAATGATCTTCCCTTTCTGATTTCCTCCAAAACCTACTTGGCCTCCAGATTTAAGTTCCAAGCTTTGGTACATATGCTTTCTTCCCGTCATGTGTCGAGAGCATCCAGAGTCCAGGTACCATAATTGGTGTTTTAGTCTTGTTGTCAAAGATATCTTCTACATATATAATTTTATCCTTGGGTACCCATATCTTTTTGGGTCCTTGTTTGTTAGTGTTACCAAAATTCTGTTTGAATTTTGGTTTAGCAAAAAAATCATTACTTGTATATTTTAAGTCATGTGTGTGCCCATAGGTAAAGTGAGATTTTAAAGGAGTGCGTTTAATAACTAAGTCCTTAACTTTCTTAGGTTGGGATACTTTACCTTTGTATCCTATATCTTTTCTACCATTTCTGCTAACTCCATAGATCATTAAAGCCATCTTGCTTCTATCTATGTTTTTAGCAAGGAACTTCTGAAAGCTATGATCATATTCCTTTATGATCTTATCAGTGTTACTGGGAACCTCTGAGATAGTTTCCTTCTGAGTGTTTTGTAAATTATTTTCAAGTTTTGAAATTTTTTCTTTTAGCTCAGAATTTTCCAATCTTAGATTCTCAGTTTCTTCAGAGTCAAACTAGATCCTTTTTCAGGTTCTTGAATTTGACTCGAAGCTGCTTATATCTTTCAAGAATTTCACTCAGACTTTCTCCTAATTCAGCTTTAGTAAAGTTTATAGTAAAGTCAGAAAATACCTCTTCAGTGTCTGATTCTGACACTGATGATTCAGTATCTTCTGTCACGTTGTCCATAAGAGCAATGTTGGCTCTTTCATCTTCTGATTCTATGTATGCGTCAGAAGTATCTGAATCATCCCATGTTGCCATGAGACTTTTCTTCTTCTCTTTAAAGAACTTCTTTTTGGGCTTCTCCTTCTGAAGCATTAGACAATCTCTTTTGTAGTGCCCTTATTCATTTCACTCGTAGCAGACAATGTCCATGTTGCTTGACTTTCTATGTCTAGAAGATGATTCAGACTTTGTGTGTCCAGAAGATGATTCTGACTTTCTGTATCCAGAAGGTGATTAATTCTGATTCCTTGTTCTTCTGGAATTTATGAACTTCCTTTGCCTCTGCTTCCACAGCTGATTGACTCTTATGGAGAGAAGAGACAATTCGTCTTCTTCTGATGAGGATCCACCAGAGGTTTCTTCCATAGCCTGCAAAACTTTATAATCATATTTTTTGTTATATTTAAGAGCTAACAGCTTACCTTGCTTCTGGGACTCATCATCTTCTAACCCAATCTCATGCCTTCTGAGTGAGCTGACAAGTTCTTCTAGAGATATCTTGTTAAGATCTTTTTCCAATTTGAGAGCAGTGACCATGGGCCTCCATTGCTTTGGTAAACTTCTGATGATCTTCTTTACATGATCAGTAGTTGAATACCCTTTGTCTAGAACTTTCAACCCATCAACCAGAATTTGGAATCTTGAGAACATTGCTTCAATGGTTTCACTTTCTTCCATCTTGAAGGCTTCATACTTCTGAATGAGCGCAAGGGCTTTGGTTTCTTTTACTTGCATGTTGCCTTCATGTGTCATTCTCATAGAATCAAACATGTTTGTAGCTGTCTCTCTGTTTGTGATCTTCTCATACTCTGAATATGAGATGACACTCAAGAGAATAGTTATGGCCTTGTGATGATTTCTGAAGTCACGTTTTTGATGATCAGACATTCTTTTTCTATCAATCTTCTGACCACTTTCATCCACGGGATGCATGTACCCATCAATTACCATATCCCAGAGATCAGCATCATGATCCAGAAAGAAGCTTTCAATTTTATCTTTCCATTAATCAAAGTTCTCTTCATCAAAGATTAGAGGTCTGCCGCTGATTCTGTCTTTCTCATCATGGTAGTCATTGTTGATGTTCTGACTTGGTCCCACCATAGTGTTTTTCTTAGCTTGGAATCTTTTACTGACACGATTAAGTGCTTGAACTCAGAACCAAACGCTTTGTTACCAATTGAAGAATTGAAAAACACAAGAAGGGGGGGTTGAATTGGAATCTTAAAAATCAATGGAAATAATACGATGATTTTTATCCTGGTTTGTTTGAACTCAAACTACTCCAGCCCACCGACCAAGGTGATTTCGCCTCTCTCCAGCGAGGTCTTAATTCACTAATCAAACTTGATTACGCAACTACTTTGACTACTGCCAAAGTCTTCTTGATTATAACCGCAACCCGGTTTATCTCAAAGAATTGTACTAAACAAAGTATGAATAAAGAAGTGTACAATATGTTTTTCTTTACAAAAATAGTGTCACGGACTTGTGATGTATTACACAGTTTAAAGAATAGTATGAATGAGGAGTAGCAACGTTGAAGTATTGTAAATTGTAGTGTGTAAATTGTAAACGATTTAACCTTATCCCTTGTTTAAATAGGCACAATAATCTTGAGTATTTGTAAACTTGATAAATGTCTATTAATGCGCTTTCCTTAAATAAAATATCCTTGTCTGTTTCTAGTCGTTGCATTTGATATTGCTTTGATGAATTGTAATGCTTCAGAACATTAAGGAATCTATTTGCTGCTTGGTTCAGAACTTTGGAAGGTCGAAATCATAAGGTCCTGTTTGCAACATTAGACTTTCTTTCAGAGTTAAAACGTCTTTCTCTTAGTGCAACTTATGATCTTCATTCATCAGAGCTTTCTGAGAACAGTCTATGTTCACAGCAGGAACATCCTTGTAGTTTAACTTCTGATCTACTTCCATCAGAAGTTCTCTACAAAATAGAATATAATTTTAGAGTGCATAATTGTTCTTTGTGTTTGTTATCATCAAAACTCTTACGAGGGTTGTAGAATCAAACTATGTTCTAACAAACACTACCCCCTAAACTCAAGAAAATATTTCAAAGGTCTTTCCTGTTCTTTTCACCCTTTCCTTTATTTGGATAAAAGAAAAGTCGGTGGCAACTCTTGCTATCCGCAACAATTGCGATCAAACGCAAAACAACCAAGTCAGTTCTCCCACCGTATTATAGAATTGGCGACTCTTCTGGGGAATATTTAAAAAGTGGGGTTACCTTAGAGCTAGATCATATTTACTTGATTTCCTTGTTTGACTTGCTTGCTTTACATTTTTGGGTCCTTGTTTGGGTTATTGTTAAAGATCCTACACCCGGATCTGGGGCACCTTTTTAGGTAAGTAGCGATAAATCATGGAGGTTGTACGATGTAGGCCGATATGTACAAAGTGATAGCTATGTTAGCGTGATACTTTGGCTTGTACTAATGTTCCTTAAGTCAATCAAGGATAACATTAGGCTTCCTTATAGTATCATTAAGCGCTAACTGGCCTTAGAACCTTTAATTGAACAACTTGGCCATTAGGAAGTAGTGAGATAGCCGGCTTTGGTTCCGACCGAAGATTGATTGATACTCGATGCTACGCTCATTGAGATCGGACTTTTGGGATATCTCGGCCGCAAGAAAAGATTAATTATGCTGAGACAATGCCCAATGAAGAAAGATTAGTGATATTGAGATCCCCTAGAACCCAATTACTTTCTAGGACAGAATGAGCCAACTAAACTTCAAGAGGGTACTTACCTATAAAACTCCATGCAAGCCTAAACCTAAGGACTTGCCTGCTTTGTGTGTATATGATTATTTGTACATAAAAACTTGTTTGCTTTGATCACTTGTACATAACATCATACCATAGCATTTTCAATAACCATTTCAAAGATCTCAAGGGTCTGTGATGTAGGGACACGTTGAACCAAACGTCTATCGAGGGGCAAGAGGATTTATTTCCTCTAACCAAATGTCATCAAAGACCAAAGCACGGTAACTTGAGTCAAGGTCTATGACCCACTCGACATGGTAAGCTTGATTCTCATGGAAGGACATCCACCGATACGAAGTTCTCCAATCAAAGTTGTGATCAAAGTTCAACTTCTAACATCTTCTTGTGTTTGCCTCGCGAGATCCTTGAAAACATTGCATCCACATATCATGCATGTCATGACAGGTTTTCCCCATACAGGTTTTCTCATTTGCTTACTATTTATTTCAGTAGAGATGGCTCTAGAGTAAACAGTGAAGGATATTCAAGCACAAAATGCTCAATTCCAACAGATGTTCATGGCTTTAGCTAAAGAGCAAGAGGACTTGAAGACTCTTCTTCTCAAAGACAAGAAGAAAAAAACAAAGAAAATAGTTGGTGTCCTGAACATGGGAAAGAGACTTAGAGGACCAGTAAAGCGAGCTCTAGAATTCGCAACTCCGTCAACTGAGGGGGACAATCAGGAGGAGAAGACAAAAGAAGGGGACCACAGTCTGGGGTCTGATGAAGAAGAGGTTGATTACGCTGAAGAACAGTATCCTCCTGCGAACGACAAATACAAACAGCTAGAGGATCGTCTCAGCGCCATGGAAATTCAGAAGGTACATGGTCTGGATTTTAAAGAATTGGGTTTGGTTTCTGGAGTGGTCATCCCATCTAAGTTCAAGATCCCTGATTTTTCCAAGTATGATGGGGTCTCTTGTCCTAAGATGCATCTGAGATCTTATGTCCGCAAGATTCAACCACACACCACTGATCAGAATCTCTAGGTCCATTTCTTCTAAGAGAGTCTAGCTGGGACTTACAATGCTGATCTTGCACCAACTCGTATGCAGTTGCAGAATATGACCATGGGTTCCAACGAGGGCTTCAAAGAATATGCCAAAAATGGAGAGTCCTAGCTGGCCGAGTGCAGCCACCCTTAACTGACAGGGAGCAGATTAATATCTTTATGGGAACTTTGACAGGCCCCTTTTTAAACCATCTGATCGGAAGCTCTTCAGCTGGGTTCACTGAGCTGATATTGGCTGGAGAAAGAGTAGAAGCTGGCATCAAGAGCGATAAGATCCAAAGGGGTGCATCTTCAAGTGTAGGGAAGCAACCTTTCAATAGGAATAAAGAGTTTGATGTTGTGTACGGCCAAAAGGGTCGTAACCAAAGTAACCACCACCAACACGTGGGGGCAGTCCTGATCTCTAATCCTGCATCAGTGCAACAACGTCAACAAGGGAATCAGTGTAAGGAGGTCGCTCATAAAAGATAATTCACCAAGATCAACATGTCACTAGCTCAAGCATTACAACACATGTTTAAGGCAGAGCCGATTATGTTAAAGGCTCCTCTCCGGAATCCCAATACTTCTGCTCCTAGTTATCATCCCAATGAAAGGTATGCATACCATTTCAATAGTCCTGGGCATGATATGAATAGTTATTGGCCTCTAAAGAACAAAATTCAAGACATGATTGATGCCAAGGAGATTGAATTCAACCCTCCTGAAACTATCAACATGGCCACTGATCCTATGCCAAATCATTGAGTGTCCAGTTCATTTTGAATTTTCATTTGTAAGTTATTTGTTTGTTTAAACACTTATATGTATGTCACACTTTGGTTACTTTCATTAATGCATTGCATATGTTTGTCTTGAATTAATCCATTTGTCTTCACTATTTAAACTGTGTTTTTATTCCTTGTTTTTCATGATATTCAACTCTCGTCAAAAGTTGTAAGCCTTTAGAGGGAGGATAACAAAAACAATGTCATAATCTCATACAATATGCTTTTGGATAGATCTTGCTGACGATGTACATGCGTTTCTTTCAATCCCTAAACACTGGAGTTATAAGGAAGATAATCCATGGTCAAACCCTTTGAGCCAAAGAAGTAGGAGTTTTCTTTTTCACACAAATTGAAACCTTTTATCAAAACCTGGGACAGGGTAGTTTCTCAGTTTAATACAAATGCACGTTCAGTCGCAAGCTTTCACTTCATAAATAACGAATGACATCAAGAACGTCCTTCTTAATCAAAAGACTGTGATGGTTCCCTATCAAATAGGAAGTCATCATCTCCCAAAAGAAAATCCCACTAAGTCAAAACCTACGAAGGAGACTTAAGAAAAATTGAGGCATCCCGCTGGCTGTAATCTCAAAACAAGAGCAATCAGGCAAAAATTAGGGACGATAAATCAAAAAAATAGGTCGTTACAAATCCTCGGCAACATGAAAAAATGTTGCAAACATGACTACCTTCACAAATCAACTTCCAAGCATCTGAACCATCATTCCAGACTCAATTGGAATTCAAACGCATAATTAACTGAGTTCAAGACAAACATAAACTTTTCTTTGTTTGAATACTGCTGTTTGCATATGGTTTTTTGTTTGACATGCAAAGAAATTCGCACGACGAATATCCAATGAATGGAAGTTCTCTCAAGAAACAAAATCACTTCAAATTGGAAAAACACTTTCAAAGACAAATCTCCTATAAGCAAGGGGGCATGACATGTTATTGTCCAAACTCGTATGGAGCAGTCAAGTCGAGATTCCAAGAAATCTCTCAAGAACTGCTGAATAATATGGCCAGGTCTCTGTCTGAATCACTTCGGGCATTAAACATGAATCCTAACAAAGGGTCACGTATGACCAAGCACACATTTTCTGGTATTACTACAACACTTACTACTAGGGGCAGTGACAAATCTCCATAAATTCCCCTTCATAAGGTGATCCCCAGTCAAGTCCCCACAGAGTCATCTCTATAAGGTTATCCCCACAGAATAATCTTTACGGATAAGGGCATAAACCCCTCCAGTCCAAATTCATGGATATCCCCATAAAGTTGGATCCATGCAATCTCCATCCAGAGTTTCAATCTCTGGAAGGTCCTCTCCCCAGCTGAGTTGGCCTCAAGAAGAATCCGCAAGGAGTTCTTCCAAAAGAAAACACCTCTTCAGCAGTTCGTCAAATATTCTCTTCAACGGGGTTTATTTCCCCAACAAACTACAGATTCCCCAACTTGGGTTCACCTCTCAAATTAAGGGACCACAACCCCTAATCCCCAGTGAAGTCATCAACAAAGCTCCTCTTCTCCAGTAGAGTTTACCATTATCACCAGTGAGTTGCTCCAAAGCCTGGAAGCCGACCAGATAACAGTTAACTTCTTTATCCCTAACAAGTTGTTAACTTCCATTCTCTCCAATCAAGAGTATAACTCCCCAGTAGAGCAATGGATAACTAAAACTCCTTAACTCTTTTCCCCAAGCAGAAATCAACAATCTCCACAGAGTTTCCATCAAGCAAAGTCAATCTTCCCCGACGGGGTTCTCCTCAAACAACAGAATAGGAATCCCCAGTGGAAACATCCTAAAACAAGGTCTGAAGAGGAGCATACTCTTCATCCCCAATAGCATTCCAGGATTTCATTTTCCAAGGCTCACCAGCATTTGTAAAGGATTTATTTTCCCAGACAAAGATACACTTCAACAACATTTCACGTTCATACATCATATTACATACATGATAAGTGCATACAACATTATCTATTTTATTTTGAGAACATCATCAAGCCAAGCATACATATGCATAAAACTAACCCTCTTCCTTGCAAGGAAAAGTCAATCAATAAAAGTCCTCTTTGGAAAATACCACAATCATTTCTCAAAGGTCAGAGATTAATTCCCGAAACAAGCCAAGGCAACTATCTCCACGACCAACAAAAAGCGGGTTCCTTCTCATACATTCTTCAAAAACAGTTCAGATACGATCCAGACATGGATGACATTCTGTTACTTATCCCATAAATAGTTCAGATACGATCCAGATATGGATGCCATTCTAACACTTATTTCAGATTATCCCCTAGAAACGATTCAGATATGATCCAGAGACGGATGTCATTTTGATACTTACTCCAGACTTTCTCTAGAAACGGTTCAGATATGATCCAGAGACAGATATTACTCTGATACTTATTCCAGATTTTTCTCTAGAAACGGTTCAGATACGATCCAAAGACGGATATTATTCTGATACTTATTCCAGATTTTTCTCCTAGAAACTGTTCAGATACGATCCAGACATGTATGAAATTCTGTTACTTATCTCAAAAACAGTTCAGATATGATCCAGATACTGATGTCATTTTGACACTTATTCTAGATTATCCCCTAGAAACAATCCAGCTACGGATGTCATTCTGATACTTACTCCATACTTCCTCTAGAAACGGTTCAGATACGATCCAGAGACGAATATTATTTTGATACTTATTCCAGAATTCCTCTAGAAACGGTTCAGATATGATCCAGATGCGTATGTCATTCTGATACTTATTCCATATTTCTCCTAGAAATGGTTCAGGTACGATCCAGATATGGATGTCATTCTAATACTTACTTCAGAATTTCTCTAGAAACGGTTCAGATACGATCCAGAAACGGATATTATTCTGATACTTATTCTATATTTTCTCCTAGAAATGGTTCAGATACGATCCAGAGACGGATGACATTCTGACAATCATTCAATACATCTTTCAAAAGCGGTTCAGATACATCCAAATACGGATGTCATTCGGACTCTCATTCAGTACATCTTTCAGATGCAAGTCAGATACTATCCATTTATGAATATTATTTTGATACTCATCCCACTACATCTGTTGTTTTAGTATAAATTGACTAGGGATTTATTCTTATATTTCTTCCAATTTCTACCAACAGTCACTCTGGATGGCATCTGTAAGCCCATCCCTGACAACTTTTCATCACCTATCTAAATGGCATCTTTAATCCCATTCCCCACACAATCAACTAACACATCATCGAGTGCAAATTTCTCAGCATTCTAGTGTTCAATCATCTTCTACCTTCAAGTCACGAATGGCGGATTCGCCAATCTAACTCTTCAGGTTCAAGAAGATTGAACAGGGGCAGCTATTGTACCCCAAAATTTTCCCTCTCATTTCTCAAGAATTTTCTCACAAGATTTCTAATAGGTCAAGACTACACAAGGTTTGATCAGTTCAAGATACTTCCTCAACACTGATGGCTCAAATTAAGGTTTGAATTTGCACAGATATAATTGGACTTTTAATGCCCCGTGTAGTTTCCATGGATCATATTGGGCTCTCAAGCATCAAATCAAAGAAGAGCAAGTTTGCTTTGATTCATAAGCTTCGATTGGGCATTTGGCCTCCTTCGAGCAAGCTTGGTTCAGAGGCTTTGATTAGGTATTTGGTCCCCTTAGATCAAGCATCGGTCCACAAGCTTCGATTGGGCATTTGGCCTCCTTCGAGTAAGTTTTGGTCCACAAGCTTCGATTGGGCATTTGATCCCCTTTGAGCAAGCTTTGATCCACAAGTTTCATTTGCGCATATGGCCTCCTACAGGTTTGCTTTGATTCAGAAGGCAGTAGCCTCCTACATGCTTGCTTTGATTCACAAAGAAGTTGCCTCTTGCATGCTTGTTTTGATTCACAAAGCAATGTCTATCTTCATACAAGCTTCGTTTGGATAATGGCTATCTTCATACAAGCTTTGATTGGCCAATGTTTTCCTTCGAAGCAACCTGTTTCGATTCACAGGGCAAGGGCTCCCATCATGCTAGCATGCACAAGGCAAGGGTTTTCCTCATGCTAGAATGCACAAGGAAATGACTTCCTTCATACTAGCACCCACAAGGCAATGACTCCCCTCATGCTTCAATTCCACCTTTAAACCCTTCAACACACATAGTTTCTACACTATGAGACACAACTGACGCATTCGAAGAACATGCAAAAGGCCCATTCAAAGAACATGAAGTTGGTGGATTCGAAAAACACATGTTTGGTGGTCCATCCAAAGAACATGAATTTGTTTGATTCGAAGAACATATTTGGTCCATTCGAAGAACACACAATTGATGTTTTGTCTCTTGATGAGTCTGGTCGAAGGCTGTTGGACAAAGTCATATGTGCTGCCAAGTCCAAGTCTGTTGCACTGCTATAAAACAGTCTTGCACCAAGCTACCACAACACTCTAAAACTGCTGCAAAGCAGTCCTACTATGCTGCTCCCATATTCGCACCAAATTGGCATACAAAGAGCTGCACCTCGAAGGCTATGAAGACAGCATACCCAATTTGTTCAAATCTCATTTTCCCCCTCAAATCTCAGCCAAACTCTTATATAAATAAGATGTTCCATAACATATCTAAGGGTGGATTTTTAGTAGCTGGAGAGACTTTTGTTGGGTGGAAAAATCATGAAACGATCTCAAACTCTCTAAAACTCTCAAACTCTCAAACTCTCAAAAATCTCAAACCCCTTCATACATTAGTGAGCCTTTCGATTCACTCCCTAACTGCCATATAATAGCCTTTCGATTCACTCTTTAACTGCCATATATCAGCCTTTCGATTCACTCTCCAACTTTTATATATCAGCCTTCTGATTCACTCCCAGCATACCACATACTAGCCTTTTGATTCAGGAAAATAAGTGGTCCCATTAGCTCAAGGAAGGTCCCAACAAAGCTTAATCCACCATCAAGTCATATAGAGGTCTTTCGATTGCCACTTCAAGAGGTGATTTTTCTTAAAACTTGGAACTTTTCATTCCAGTAACATTTGAATATACATTTAGAAGAAAAAAATGTAGATATCATGTCTAGGAAACTGACCATACTCTTAGTTTTGATTTTTATTGCTTGTGTCTTGAGAATCTCAAATCTGGCTAGTTAGTTTTTTTTCCAATTTTGGTACCAAATAAATTTGTACTAACCTATGTTATGTAGCTTTCGAAAGCTACATAGTTAGATTTGTATTCAAATGTTAGGCAAGTTTTTACATCCTTCGATGGCTGAGGGTGAAGCCTTTCGAATCTTAACAAATAAGCTAGACATCCCTACGCTCAAAGGAAAATGATGAAGCCATGAGTTCATTTTATCTTTAGTGCACACTGTATAACTAACGGATGAAACAGACCATCCCAGTGGTACAAACAGCGCGCGCGAAAGGCATTTCTGTGTAGGGTCCTGGGTTCAAGCCCCAGCGAGACCTTTTGTCATATGTTCATATTTTTTTCACTTTGCCTTGTTTGCAGAAAGCACTCATGGGCCTCCATTGGCTGGGCCTTGGCATTTCCAGTTTCTGAACCCCCCTGTTTACTAACAAATAGACCTTGGGCCCAAGCATAAAACTGTTTTCTACACAAAAGTCATTTTACACACAAAAACTGTTTTCTACGCGAAAACACCAAAAATAAATTTAAATTATTTAGTATATTTTATTTAATCTCTTACAATGAAAAAGACCAAAAAAAACATTTCTCTATTTATTTTCTTTTCTTTAACTTAATTAAATTTCTTTAACAAAAACAAAACAAATCTATTCGTTTTTCCATTTTGTCTTGTACATTATATTCCTTATACATTATTCAAGTTTCAATATGGTTGTAATCGATAATTAGGATTTAATTTCTTGCAATCTCCATTTGTAAAATTATATCCCCCATCCCCCAAGTGATGTAATAGCGTAGTAAATTTACTTTCCACAATTTATCGCCTTAATATAAATTGTTCGTAATTAGGGCGTGTATGGCAAGATTTAAAATCAACAAGTAGACAATCCTAATCAAAGACAAAAAGTGCATGCAATCAAACATACTATTCACATACATGCACCTCTAGGATAATCTCACTTGTTGCCTCGGAAAATAGTCATGTCCCTCGAATATGGGCGTTTTAGCAAAGACCCTCAATGAAAAGATTGTAGACCCTCGATGTCCCTCGATGTTGTATTTGGTAAACGATCTAGTCCCTAATGAAAATTGCTAAAACGTCTCATAGGTTTACTTCTATGACTATACAATTGAACCACGCCCGTCCCTTCACATCCAACGATGGGGCTTCTTATCAATCAATGGTAAGAAAGCAACATCTAAAGGAGGAGGAAAAGAACATAGACCTTTTGAGTAGGTAGGACGCTCGTAGTTGCTTGCTCTTGAACTAAAACCATTTTTCACACTTACACTTTCAAAAAAATCTTCAAAAACAAACATCTCTTTGAATAATTTTCAAAACCAACACTTTGTATGCATTCTTATAGAGACGAGAATCATTACAAAGTTTGCCGCAACAGAGGCATTTTGAAAAATACTTTCAAAAACCACCACAAAGCACATTTTCAAACAAGGCATTTTCAAGTGATTTAGCAAGCAACTAAGATCCCATAGATAACTATGTATGAAAAGGGTGATAACACCTTCCCTTTTCATAACCTACCCCCCGGACTCAAGAAAACATCTCAAAGGTCTTTCCTGTTCTTTTCACCCTTTCCTTTATTTGGATAAAAGAAAAGTCGGTGGCGACTCTTGCTATCCGCAACAATTGCGATCAAATGCAAAACAACCAAGTCAGTTCTCCCACCGTATTACACATGGTAACGACGATGCACGGGATCACGTAGAGAGTTATATTCAGTTTCTTTTCATTTCTTCATTCATTTTCATCCTAACCTCCCTCTTTTCTCTCTCGTTTTCTCGTTCTTCTTCTTCCCACAGCAATAATAAAACCTAACCCTCACAATCCCTTGGTGGCGGTAATCTGGAGCGGCAACAATCTTCAACCTAAACCCAACCTTCTAACCCTGATTTCCCCAAACAACACCGCAACAATGTCAATCACAACAACAATATAAGCTAAGCATAAAATTAACCTTCTCGGCCATGATTCTCTGTATTTTGTTTCAATTCTCCTCATGATCTCTTATTCTCCTTCTATTTGCAGGTGGAGACGGACAAAGATGATAATGATAGCGACAACGGCGACACCACAGATCTAAGGTTTCACAAATTGAAACACATATCTCTTTTCTCCTTCTTCTATTCTTCCCTTCGCAAATTCCTTCCTTCCCCCTTTCTCTCTAGAATCTTAGTGTTTATATAGTGTAGATTAGAGAATAGATTAGGAAAATTATATATGATTGTCGTTATGTTTTAGGTTGATTTAGAAATTAGGCTCTAGATTGAATGTAAATTGATTTGATTTATGTAAATTTTAGGGATTGTAATTGATTCTGGAAGATTATGTATATTATTTGATTCAATAAGATTTGATTATATTTGTGTAATTAGATTTAGTTTAGATTTATTTTGATTCACGCGTTTCGCATTTTATCTGGCTTCTGGTCTTTAGCAACGAAGAACAAGATATGGGCTTTGCATTGCTTAGGGATGAAGAAGAAACAGACGCTGCGATGCATTAGGGTTTCCAACCCCTTGGGTTGACTTTGGTCAACGATTCAGAACAAAAATAAAAATATTTGACAATAAAAATAACAATAATAATGATAATAATGATAATAATAATAATAATGATAATAAATAAATGATAATAATTTAATCAAAATTGACCTTAGTCATCAAAGTTTAAAATAGGCCAACATTTTTATTTATTGTGCCATCCTAATTTCTAAACACACCCCCTCTGTATAGAACACACCTTCATTCTATTATGAAATCAAATAACAAGGATTTTAGCAATTTAATGGGCCCCAAAGCCCTATTGGCCCAGTCTGCAAAATGAAATAAAAATACACCCCTATTTCTTAAAAATAGATCTCAAAATCCTAACAGGCCATCAAATTTTAATGGTCGGTTTAGAGTAATGCACCTCCTTTTTATCATTTTAACTAGGCCTCTAAAAGCTCTAATGAGCCCATACCCCTATATAACAAAAAGATACACTCCTCTTGTATTTAAAACGGGCTTCTAAAATACTCTTATGGGCCATCAGATTTTGATGGTCCATACACCCCCTTATCTTCATTTAAACCCCAAATTTATAAATGGAATCAAGAGCTTAATGGGCCATCAGATTTTGATGGTCCATAGTACACCCCTCTTATGATTTTAAGCCCTCGTTAGAACAAGACTTAAAAACAAGCAAATTTACACAATATAATTTATAGTTTTAGAAACATAGTAATAATATGATAAGTGAATTTGATAGGGAAAATCTGGGGTATGACAGCTGCCCCTATTTAATTACTCTTCGGTTGAGGATGCGAAAATACATAGGTCTTGCACATTCAAATTGGAGGGTTATTAAATAATGGAAGACCCCCAAAATTTGACCCAAGGTTGGATAGGTAAAGATATACTGTAAAGCATGCCCCAGAAAATGAAGAAAGATAGGAAATGATGATGTATCATCTTACCCGAGTTTGAACAAAGATTTTTTATTGATCTAGATATGACAACACGGATAACTCGCTAATACCTAGAAAAGTGATCATAGATTTTTGCGTATTTACCATGAACTATGAGGTAAATAACACAAGTTTGAAAATTAACTTACTAATGCTTCAAGACTAACATAGTAAGCTATAACGCATATTTTGTATACTCATCACAACCTAGGGGATGAATAAAACAGTTTTGATAATCCATTGTCGCATGGTGACTAACACAATAAGTCGTGTCGCAGATTTTGTACATCTATTACAACCTAGGCAATGGATAATACAAGGATAGGATTGTGTATTTACCACGACCTAGATGATAAATAGCATAAACCTGATAATTCATTATCGCTTGAAGACTGACACAACAAACTATAGATCTTCGCATACCTACCACAACCTAGAGGATAAATAATACGAGTATAGGCTTATGTATTTATCATGATCTGGAGGATAAATAACATAAACTTGATAATTCACTATCGCTTAGAGACTGACACAATGAACTATATATTTTCGCATACCTACCACAACCTAGAGAACATATAATATGAGGACAGGCTTGTGCATTTATCACGACCTAGAGGATAAATAACACAAACCTGATAATTCATTATCGCTTAGATACTGACACAATAAACTATAGATTTTTGCATACCTACCACAACTTAGAGGATAGGCATTTGAAAAGTGTTTTGATAATCGAATCTTAGATAACTAAACCAAAGATAAATCGAAGTTTACCGGTTGTGTCTGTTCTCAACCAAGGTGTTTGTTTGTTTTGTGTAGATAAGCTAATTCAACAATAGGCCCCAAGAAAATTTGTAGTATTCTTACCCAAAGTAGATTTGAAAATGTCATGCACAATGTATATGCATGATGCCCTAAATCAATATGAAACCCAAAATGTATATGCACTGAATATTTTGTATATGCATCAAATGTTTGTATAAGCACCAATTTTTTTTTGTAAATGTTTTGATATTTTTCTCCTTTTAAACCATTGGTTCTTTTTCTTTTGTGTCATCGACTCCCCAACATTGTATGTTGCTTTTTTGTGGTATCTTCAAGTTGATTTGAACAAGATGAATAACATCAGCAAGATTTTGGTAATTGTATCACAAGCGTAGGCGTGAAAGTAGACATGGACGCAGACATGGATGTAGCCATAGACGTAGGTGTGGACCTAGGCGCAAATTTTCTTTCGATGTTTTTCTAACCAAAATGCTCTTTGATTTTTTATCAAAGGCTTTTATCTGTTTTGTCAAATCCCTAAAATAATTTTGTCGCAGTATTTACAAAAAATAATCGTAGTACTTTGCAAACAAGTCTGAAAAAGAAAAACAAAAATTGAAAAGATTGAAAAGTGAATTGTTGTATTGATAAAATGCCTTTGAATAGGAGAGAGTATAAGATGTAATTCCTTGAAAGAGGTAATTACAAAAAGTTTTAACAAAATTTTGAAAATGGAAATGAAAATGATAATTGCCACTACTGTCTCTCCAATATCCTTTTGATAACCCCAATTTTATTCGCTTCTGAGCTAAATGATTTGGATTAATACTTCTCCTTCATGGTCATGGTCATGGTTCTTAGATCACAGTCTATTTGTTCTTTATTTTGAATAAGATCCCTACCTTTTTCCTGGACCACCCTTTCGGGTTTTCAATCAACCGGGATAATTTTTTGTTTATGTCCCTAATTTTTGCCTGGATTTCCCTTTCGGGTTTGCAATCCACCGGGATGCCCCCTTTTTTCCTAAGTCTCCCGTTTAGGGTTCGAACTTAGTGGGCTTTTTATATGGTATCTTTTGATTGTGTCAGAGTTTGTCGAATGTGGTATTTCTTCCCCATCCATTGTTATAAGGATAATACCACCACCCAAAAATATTATTTTAACCATATACATACATTTGTAGTTGGGTGTCCATTTGCCACGTGAATCAAGGCAAGGTAGTAGAATCTTCTTGAGCACCAAATCTCCTTATTTTAACACTCGAGGATGAAATTTCTTATCAAACGCCTTCTTCATCCTCTTTTGGTATAACTGACCATGGCACAGAGTTATTAAGCGTTTTTCTTCAATAAGGTTGAGCTGATTAAGTCGTGCCTGAACCCACTTTGATTCTTCAAGTTTAGTTTCCATTAGAACTCATAGTGATGGAGTCTCTACTTCAATAGGGAGTACTGCCTTCATGCCATATACAAGAGAGAAATGAGTTGCCCCTATGTTCTTTAGACTGAATGCCCTTACCTTGTAACAGAAAGTTCCCTAAGGAGTCATGAAAGTAGTATTTTACATATCCTTAGGTACCATTTTGATTTGATTATAACCTGAGAAAACATCCATGAATGAGAATATTGAAGCTTGAGTTATATTATCCACCAAAACATCTATGTGAGGTAACGGGAAATCGTATTTGGGACTTGCTTTTAGATCCCGATAATCTACATGCATGCGTACTTTGTCGTTCTTCTTGGGCACTGGCACGATGTTAGATATCCAAGGTGGATAATCTACCACCGCTAAGAACCCTGCATCGAATTATTTAAGTACTCCTTCTCGAATCTTGTATGGACGAGTTCTTCATAGCTTTTGCCTAACTTGAGAACAACCTTCCTTAATCGGTAGTCTATGCACCACAATATATGTATCCAATTCTGGCATACCTCTGTAAGACCAGGTGAATATATCCACATATTCATGTAAAAGTTTGACCAGTCTTTCTTTGACACTTTCCTCCAAGGTTGCCCCTAGCTTGATTTCTTTAGGATCTTTCTCTGTGCCAAGGTTGATGGTTGTATACTGTCAGCCTTTTGCTCTAATTCCATTTCCAATTCTTTGGAGAGTTCAAGATCTTCATCGTCTTTCTATTCCGCTTGGTTGATGGGTGCATAAAAATTATATCGGATAGCAGCAGTAAGATTATCGGTGGTTTTAGGCATGGATCTACACAGTTATCATGTTTTGGTGCAACTTTAGTATGTGAATAAAATGCATATGAATAAAAGTATTGTCATTTTAAAACATAAGAGATAAATGAAAGAGAAAGATAATGATATTAATTGAATACAAAATGTAACTCTCTGTAGCGGTAGAAATGTTTAAGACTGAGCCATTGGATTGACTAGACTTATACAGATCAAAATAAAAATCACCACCGTGCTTTATTGTTTCTAAAGGAATGGGAAAAGAGCGAGTAACCAAAAAAAGAGGGGGAAAGATTCAAGGTAAGGGGGTTGGTTATGAAAAGGGAAGTTATTAGCACCCTAAACATCTACGGTACTCCGTAGGAACCTCTTTGTAAAATTTGTATATTTTTGCTATAAAATGTTGTATGTAAAATAGATGGTGGAAGTGAGAAAAGAAATATTTTTTTATGATTTTTGCACCCGCCGCGGTTGCGAACCTTTAGTGCCTACGTACAACCTTTCGTGCAATAGGGGATCGGGGTACTCGTAGTTCACCTTTTAAAAATTTTAAAATCAAAGTGGAGGATATGGCTTGGATTTTAAAATCAACAATGCCTACTAAACACCCAAGTAGAAAATATCTCACTTCACTACAAATTATAAAAGTATAGTTGTTTGCATCACTACAAGGATTGACAAGAGTCCAATCTTTTGAAAAAAGTTTTAAAGTAGAAGCCAAAGTGGCAAAAATGGTTTGAAATGAGATTGATTGACTTTTAGTCTTCTCACAAAAAAATTTCAAGGTATTATTAAGTTGATTGAAGTTTATTTATGAAAATGTTTTGAAAATGCATGGACATAAGTCCAAGTTTATTATGAAAGTGGCTCAAGTTTTAAAAAAAACAAGAAGAGGTTTCAAAAGGAGGGAGAAGATTTTTGAAATTAAAGAAGATGGGAGGAGGAGAAGAGATTATCCTGAAGCATAAGGTAAAAGCTGGGGAGAAGAACCATCTAACCAACAAGAAGCCAATACTTAACATTATGAGTCAAGATAGAATTCTCATTATTTGGATTGAATCCAAGCAAGCAGAGATACTAGACCTCTTGAGAGAACTAAACTTCAAGTGTATTAAGTCTTCACAAAAATTGGGCAAAGTAACGGCTTTATACGGGTGAATTACATATTAAAAACAAAGTATGTAATCACAATAACCTGTACACAAAACAAACAAACAACCCAATTTCTTGAGGTAAATTTCAAGAACTCCAGACAAAATATCAATTAAGGTCACAAGGTCTCCAACATAGGCCAAGGTTTCTATTCCTAAGTCCAAGAAGTCCAATACTCCATAATGCCAAGGATAGTAACCAAATAGTCCAAGTATCATTAAAGTTTTTTATGATTTATGTTGATTATTAAGTATCTTCAAAAAGAAAAGAAAAAGCTCAAGTGAGCAAAGATGAAAATAGCATGAAATGTAAATGCTAAAGTAAATAGTATAAAAAGCATAAAAATAAAAAACATAAAGTAAAGTCAATTGTTAATAATTAGTGGTTAGTTGGATGACCATCTTGAAACTTGCATTTGGAATTCATTAGAGGATTGGTAGAACCAAAGCCTCCACATAAGAAGTTGCAGTTGCTTTTTGTCAAGTATATCATCCATTTAGGAATTCTCAAGGCAACATTTAATGATCAATGATATTTAAGTGATCCGGGTTGACCAAAGTTGATGAAGATCCATTAGAGGATTGGTAGAACCAAAGCCTCCACAGAATGAATCAAGGTTATTGGATCAAATAGATCAAATTAACATACTTGGGATTACAAACATAGGTTTGGGCCACGAATGATCATTTATTCGAATTAGGACAAAGTTTAGCGCTATGTTAAGCAATCGTACATGGACTTACGTAGAAGTCGCACCTATTTTGAGGCCGGTCAATAGAAATCTATGCATTTCATGTTTGGATAAATGATATAGAGATCATTATCCCATAACATGTAATACAATAAGAAATGGGAATAAGATAAAGAGGGAACGGATTTGAGTTCAAATATCATCAACATTATTCGTCCATTTTAATAGATTTGGTTTATCAACCTATCAACACCCAAGATCCAATGATGTTGAAGAATTTTCCTCAAGATATGCTCCAACTCAGTACCACATGCTATTTTAAGAATCAAACAAAAATTATGTACAAAAGTTTTCAATTTACAAACATTATTCAAAGGTAAAACCCTGAATGCACACCTAAGGCAAGAATAGTTTTAAAATATGAAAATGACTTGAAAAATTATGAAATTAAAACGCTAACTTCCTAAGGTCCTATAAAAGTAAGAAATAAAATTTGGAGTCCCTGGATTGAGGTGGAAATTTTCTTTAGAAATGCAAACTTGAAAACTAGCAAGTTTAAGCCTTAAACTAGATGGTTTTGGAAAATAATTTGTGAAAAATATGAAATCACATTGTAAAATTCCATAAAAATGATTTTTATGGCCTCAACATGTTCAATCACTCCAAACAACTTCATCTGTGATTTTATAGGTATAGTAAGTTAGAAATTTAAATCCATTAATGTGCATGATCAAGCAAAAACCCTAAAAAAGGAAAATAAGTTTAAAAATTAATAAATTAGATCCAAAGGTCAAATAAATTTGATGTAAAATAACCTAAATATTAAGAAAACTCTGAGGATCATAAAGCATATTTTTATTGAATTTTATCTCAAAAGGAAAAAAGAAATAGAAATTATTTAAACAAATCATTAAAAAAAACAAGGAAAAGATGAACATGTTCAATTAAATGATTTAATTTTTAATCCAAAGATTTTATAAAATAGGACAAAAAATATTTTCATGTAATAAGCTCAGTGAAGAGTCCAAAAATATTTTTTATGGATTTTTTTACTTAATAGATATAAGAAAATAAAATTCAAGATTTAAAAGAAATATTAAAACCCTAATTATTCACATGATTTTATTTAATCAAGTAAAATGATAAAAAAAATGAAATAAAAATCAAAATATGAAAATATACTGAAAAAGGAGTTTAAAATATTCTTTTTATAATTTTTGAAGTGAAAGAAATATTAAAATAAAATTTGAGAAAACAAAAGAAAAATTAATATATAAAGCCTTTTACACCCTTTTTGCAAAAATGCGTTGTAAAAGATAAAATGCATCCATGTTCAATCAGGCAGGGACGCGTCATCATCCCTACCAACATGACAAAACCAAAATGCGTGGAAAAATCAGTTCAACAAGGCATTTTTAGGCTTCGATTTCTCTCTTATTACTCAACCATTTGAGATGATTCCAAAAGCAAACATGATCTCCAAACTTCTAAGAACATCACACATCTTTTAGATTTTAAAAACAAGGCGGGATCAAAGAGAAATCGGAGCTCAAAGTCACTGAAAAATAACTTGAGCATGATTTGCAGAAAACTTCAAAACATCAATGGAGCTCGAATCAAACCAATTAGATACATCAGACCTATTGTCTGGCCAGCTAATAACATGTATACAAGATTTCAAGCATTGATTTAAGTTATCAAACAAGGAATCTGGAACTGAATTTTACCTCTTCAAGTGAAAAATAAATTCACTATTGTCTGGATCTAATAATGAGAAACCCAGAGACACTTGCTTATTTTGCTCCAACTATGAGGAAATGAAAGAGATGTGAGAGCTGTAAAAGGAATAGAGGCAGTTTCGAA
Source organism: Vicia faba (assembly GCA_948472305.1). Lineage (NCBI taxonomy): Eukaryota > Viridiplantae > Streptophyta > Magnoliopsida > Fabales > Fabaceae > Vicia > Vicia faba. The sequence goes on along the minus strand of OX451739.1, from coordinate 1,128,338,257 downwards.
GAGAAGAAAATTTCAACAGTGGAGTTCAAGCTTGTTTTGAGAGAGAGAAAGAGAAGTGTGTTACTGACTTTGTGAGGAAGAGATAAAGAGAGTGAGAGCTTGCCACTGACTTCTCCCCTTCCAATTGTTGAATCACATTGCCTTTTTATAGAGGAAAGAATGAGAGAGTGAGGAAAATAAGAGAAATGAGAAGTGAGAGTGAGGTGTGAGGTGTTGTGCGTTTTATGTTGGCTCGAGGGTGCAAAGCATGCGTTTTGAATAAGTGAGAAAGGTTGGGATGTGAGCTGGAAGGCTGGAGCTTTGGCTGACATTAAAAAAAATCCATGCATTCTGTTGTACCCCAAAATTTGCCCTCCTCTTTTTCACAAGAAATCACAGCTTCAGACTTTTCCTGATTTTTCAGATTGGCTTAAGAATCGGTCAAACAGACTTTTCTTAACAGTCAAATGAAATTAGGGTTTCCAATGACTTTTGAATCAGTCAGACAGATTATTAGGGTTTCTATTGATTTGTTTGAGTTTGGCTCAGGGTTTGATCAAGCAGACGCTTCTTTGACAGTAAATCCCAAATTAGGGTTTGCACGCGCATTCTCTGAAGGAATTGAATCCACAACATTTCATTTGACTGTCACATGGTTTTGACGCTTGTTCAAGATTCCTGTTTGTTTCTCAAAGTCTAAACATTTGGGATAGAAGCTAAGGCTTCTGATTGAGAGTTTGAAGTGTTGGTTTAATCAATGAAGTGAAAGACGTGGACGTTTGTTTGTTTAACTGTGCAATGCTTTTGGTTATTTGGAACGCCAGACGTTTGTTGATTATTTATAATTTCTAAGTTAAAATTATTGGGATAACTTCCAATTATTATAATTCAAGAAATTTAAGTAATTAAATAAACAAGTGCAGAAGAATTAAAAGAATTAACTGACAAAGGATTTTTTATTCATTTTCAATTGTTGTTACAAATGTTTATTTGATACAGTAAATTTATTTACAGTGTTACAATGACATTTATTACAATGATTAAAAATAAATTAAATCTATATCCTAAGTTTCTTGAAGTTTTCATCTTCTACTGTTGCTTCCCTTGCCCCAATTAATATTCACCTGCAAAGCCAGTAAAAGAGAAGTCAAACACAGATGAATTTGGAAAAGGATTTTTCAGACAGTTAATCAAAAACTCATCATTAAAGGTGTTGGCCAGAATCAGTTTATTTTGGGTTTTCATCATATTTTACTCGTCCTCTTTGCAAATCACAAGAAGACCTCTCTTCTTGGTTCACAAAGAGGAAAGTAAAATTATCTTGCAAGCTAAATCAATTTAAAAAAAGGGTACAAGGCTGCATAAAAAATTCAAACAAACTGCACATGGACAAACTGAATATGCCAAACAAATTACAAAGTTCAAACTGAACAAACAAGTTCCACAAGTTCAAAATGCCAAAACCAAGTCACAAGTGTAAACAATGGCAAACTAAGTTACAAGAAACTGTCAAACTGTCAAAAGCTGTCAAAGAAGCTATCAAACTGTCAATGCAGAAGAAAGTACACAAAAGGCAGAAAATATGGAAGTAAGAAGATATGCAGAGAAAAGCCAAATTGCAAGCAAGCTTGTAAAAGCACATTATCATCATTTTCCAGCCAACACCTTTTCAGAAAGGTACTTCTAAAGCATTAAAATATGCTTTTCTGAAGAGAGAGAAAGAGAGAAGTAGAGGCTTGCAGTTTTTCAGGCAGGCTTAGAGATAAATAAATATAACAAATCAGAATAGTTCAAGGGGGGGGCAGAGAACACATAGAAAAAGATACCACAAAAGCTGTAAACACATAACACAAGCCCTCAAGCCTTGCATCCTGCCTAAAACACATAACAGAAGCAAGCCTTCAAGCATAAAACACTGTAACTTGCATCAACTTCAAAAAACGAAAGCTTGCCTCAAGCCTGTTTCAAACTACCAGAAGCATGCCTTCAAGCTTGTCTACATAAACCAGAAGCCTATAAAAGCTTGCCTCAAGCCTGTTTCAAACTACCAGAAGCCTGCCTTCAAGCTTGTCTGCATAAACCAGAAGCCTACAACAGCCTGCTTCAAGCCAGAAAAGCTTGTAACCAAAATAAGCCTTTCAAGCCTGCCTCGAACTTAGAAACTTGTTTCAATACCAAACCAACAAAACTACCTTCAATCCAAACCAAATCCAAACTACCCAAAACACCTCAGAAATTCATCATAGGCAATCCAAAACTCAGCATCAAAACATCATCAAATACATATAAAAAAACCTCAGAATCAAATTCATCATTGAAAACAAATCCAAGCATCCTCAAAACGAGAAGTTCATCACAGGATCAAACTAACCAAGCCAAAGAGAGGAATAAAGTCAGAAGTTAACACGTAAGCATCTCAGAAGCAAGCAACCTCAAAATAATCATCATTGAGAATCAAAGTCCAAAGAGAGGAAAAGTAAGCATCTCAGAATCAAATAACAAGCATTCAAATACTCAGAGGCAAGTATTCAGATAAGCAAAAGAGAGAAGTCAGAAGTAAAAACAACAACTGAAGGTTTTCAGAGCAGGTTCATCATAAAACCATTCAAAGAAGAAAGATACGAGGTTACCAGAAGGCCAGCAAGCACATCACCAGTCCCACGCCTTGGCCGCCTAAGAAGCCTCATGTCCAAACTCTCCTTCTCCTTTCCAAAAAGCAGAACCAAGGTATAAATTCCTCTTCCCTTTTTTTCTACACCTCACACAAACACCAAATAACACATAAAGGTCAGAACATGTAAAAATTTAATCATGCAAAGAACAAAAACCTAAAACGCATTTGAAGAGAAAATCGTTACCCTTTTTGAATCATCGCCTTGAGCAACCATGAGGAGGGGAGAGATTGGAGGTGGCGCCTAGCGGCTGAGGTGAGTGGAGGACATCAGAAGCTCTGTTGAGAGCGAGGAAGAGAACGATGAAGAAGAAAGGGAACGGCACCGCTCATCAAACATTGTAACCCTAAATTCTGAAACAAAACATGTGAAACCCTAACAAAAACTTCTCAAACGCGTTTGGGCTTCTGCCCCATCAAAACCACAAAGCCCAATGATTTCTGGCATACACCCCCCCCCCCCTCTTGTCCTCTTTCAGCACACATTATTGGGCCAAGCGTGTCTTTCAAAAGCCCACTCCTTTTTTATATATACAAACTGATACCGTTCTTTTTTTTTTGTTATCACATTATTCCATTTCTTTTTATATAATTTATTTTGTTAAGAAAAACAATATATCATTTTTTGTACAAAACTTTTCTTAATGTTTATTACCTTTTACAAAAATATGTAAATATTAGATTTATTAGGTTAATAGATTTTTGTCTTAAAACTTTTTTTTTGTTTAATAAATCTTTGTATATATAAAAACATTAACTAAAATACATAAACAATAGTTTTCTTTAAACTTAGAATATTTTTCTTTTCTTTTCTTTAAAACTCTTGTCTATATAATTAACAAAAACACAAAAAATAATAATAAAATACTTAATACATTAGGTTAACATTTTTACTCATGTGTAAATAATCATATGCATGTCACAATACTTTTGTTTCTCTTTTATTCTTATACCTTGCTATATTTTACATTGAGAATGTGATAATTCGATTTGGTTGTAAATAATATTTGGACACTACTATTCTGATGAGACTCATCCCCATTTATAAACATTTGTACCCCCATCCCCGGATACTTATTTGTAATAGCTTAGACTTTAAATTCCCGCAATTTATCGCTTTCCATATACTGTATAGTAATTAGGGTTTGTATGTGAAGATTTAAAATCAACCGCTAGATAACCTAACACAAGATAAATGCATGAAAATCAATACACCATTCACACTTGCACCTCTAGGGTAATCCCGCTTGTTGCCTTCAAAAATGGGCCATGTTTGCATGTCAAGTACGTTGGCAAAACAAAACAAAACGAAAACAAGTAAAATGATCATAGTCCCTAGATGACACTATCAAGTTGCCTAAATAAAAATGATCATAGTCCCTCAAGAAAATTGCCAAAATACTTGACACTATTGCATTCATGGTCTAAACGATGACCCGCGCCCGTCCCGTTAACATCCTAACGCAAGGTTGTTCACCAAATACAATGGTGAAACAACACTGTTAAAAGGGTTAAAACATAAGAAAGATCTTTGAGTAAATTAGGATAGATAGCTCTTAGTTACTTGATCAAACTTGCAAAACACACTTGCCATTTTCAAACACACATCTCCACACAATTTAAAAACAAACTTTCAAAAAAACATTGAAACATCTTTTCAAAAAGACAAACACCCTTGTAAAACATTCGAGTAAAGAATTGTTACAATGGTTGCCTAGACAAGGCATCTTTTTCAAAACATTTTCGAAAAAACCACACACACAAAGCACCATTTCAAACAATTGAAAAGCAAAGGCAAGTGATCTAAAACAAGTAACTAAGAGCCCATGGATAACCATGGATGAAAAGGGTTCTAGTACCTTCCCTTTTCATAATCTACCCCCCGAACCCACGAAAACATCTCAAAGGTCTTTCCTGTGCTTTTTGACCTTTCCTTAGGATAAAATAAAAAGTCGGTGGCAACTCTTGCTAAACCGAACAAGTGCGAAAACAAACGCAAAACCTCAAGTCAGTTCTCTCACCGTATCACAGAACTGCCGACTCTACTGGGGATAAAATTAAAAGTGGGGTTACCTTAGGGTTTTAGATCACCTTTACACACTTGCTTTGATTGCTTTGATTGCTTTACTTTTTTGGGTTCCTTGTTTGGGTTTGCTATAAATCCTACACCCGGATTTGGGGGCACCTTTTTAGGTAAATAGCAATAAAATGTGAGGGAACTGTGCGGGGTATATCGACATGGTTGAAGCAGTAGCTATGTTAGTGTGACATATTTGTGAGTACCTGTAGCCCTTGAGTAGTCAAGGATAATACGGGGCCGCTGAGTGATGTCATGAAGCACTAACGAACTCTTAGAACCTTACTTAACCATCTTGGCCTTTTTAGGGGTAGTGAGATGACCGACTTTGGTGCAGTCCGAAGTTGGTAGATACTCGATACTACACTCATTGAGGATTGTTTTCTTGGGATATTTTGATCTCTAGTTAAGTGGCTAAACCAAAACTATGAACATAGAAAATAATCCAATGATATTGAGCTCCTTAGAACCCGGTTTCTATTCTAGGACAGGTTGAGCCAACTAACTTCAAGAGGGTACTTACCTACAAACCCCATGCAAGCCTAAACCTGAGGACTTGTTTGATTTTTGTGAATATGACTATCTGTATATACACTTGTTTACTTTTGCATACATGTACATAACATCATAACATCATACCATAGCATTTTCAATAACCATTTCAAGGATCTCGAGGGTCTTTTGATGCAGGGTCACGTTGAACCAGACTTCTACCAAGGGGCAAGAGGTTTCTCCTCTAAACAAACGCCATCAAAGATCAAGAGCAACAACTTGAATCAGGGGCTGTGACCCACTTGACATGGTGAGCTTTATTCTCGTGGAAAGACATCCACCATTACAAAGTTCTCCAATCAAAGATGTTGATCAAAATTCAACCTCTAACATTTTCTTGTGTTTACCCCAAGAAATCCTTGAAAACATTGCATACATATATCATACATATCATTGCATAACAAGTTTCTCCCATACAGGTCTCCTTATCTTCCTACTGTTTATTTCAGTAAGATGGATATGGAACAAACGGTGAAAGATCTCCAAGCTCAAAACGCTAAATTCCAACAAATGTTTCTGGCTATGGGTAAAGGGCAAGAGGATCTGAAAGCTCTCCTTCTCAAAGACAAGAAGAAAAAGTCCAAGAAGGCAGCGGGCATCCTGAACTTGAGAAGAAGACCTAAAACCCTAGACCTTTCAACTCCATCCAACATAGGGGATAGTCTTGAAGAAGACCACAATTTGGAGATCAATGACGTTGAAGCTGACTACTCCGAAGAACAATATCCTCCCGCTGATGACAAGTACAAACAGTTGGAGGATCGCCTCAATGCTATGGAGACTCAACAAATACCTGGCTTGGATTTAGGAGACATGGGTTTAGTTTCTGGATTGGTCATCCCACCAAAGTTCAAAGTCCCTACCTTTTCCCTGTACGATGGAGTTTCTTGCCCTAAGATGCACCTGAAGTCTTATGCCCACAAGATTCAACCATACACAACTGATCCAAAGCTTTGGATCCATTTCTTCCAAGAAAGCTTGGTAGGGGCTCAACTCGAGTGGTTTTATCAATTGGAGAGTTCTCGCATCCACACTTGGGAGGACTTAGCTGCTGCTTTTTACAAACAGTATCAGTACAATGCTGATCTTGCACCAACTCGTGTGCAGTTGCAGAACATGACCATGGGTTCTGACGAGAACTTCAAAGGATACGCTCAAAAGTGGAGAGATTTGGCTGGTAGGGTGCAACCCCCTTTAACTGACAGAGAGCTGATTGACATCTTCATGGGAACATTGACAGGGCCTCTATTCAATCACTTAATTGGAAGCTCCTCAGTCGGGTTCACCGAGCTAATATTGACCGACAAAAGGGTCGAAGTTGGCATCAAAAGTGTAAAGATCCAAGGAGTTACACCCTATGATGCACAGAAAATCCCCCACAATGGGAGAAAAGAGTCCAATGCTGTGAACAGTCAAAAAAGTCACCGACACGTAGGGGCAGTCCTGGTATCTGGTTCTACGTCACACTGACAACAGAAAAAGGGAAATCAACAAAGGCCATACGAGCCTAAAAGACAGTTCACCAACATCAACATGCCATTGTCTCAAGCACTGTAACACTTGTTGAAGATGAATCTGATTGCATTGATAGGGCCTCATCCAAACCCCAAGATTTCTTCTCCTAACTATAATCCTAAGGCCACATGTGCTTATCATTCTGACAGTCTCGAGCATGATACTAACGATTGTTTGGCATTGAAGTACAAGATTCAGAATTTGATTGATGCCAAGGAGATTGAGTTTGGTCCTCCAGAGACCCCAGCATGATCACTGCTCCTATGCCAAATCATTGAGAATGTCTTTGTTTCATTTGAATTTTCAAGTTGTAATCTCTTTGTTATTCAAACAATTATCTATTAATGTCAAACTTTGTTTCATTAATGCATTGCATATGTTTGTCTTGAATTCATCCACTCATTTTCATTACACTTGAACTATGCTTTCTACTTTCTTTATGACATTTAACTCTTGCTAAAAGTTACAAGCCTTTAGAGGGAGGATGACGAAATAATACCGTAATCTCATACAGTATGCTTTTGAACAGACCTTGCTGACGATGTACAGGCGTTTCTTTCAAATCCTAAACACTGGAGTTATAAGGAAGATAATCCCTAGTCAACCCCTTCGAGCCAAAGAAGTAGGAGTTTTCTGTTTTAAACAAATTAAAACCTTTGATTTAAACCTGGGGCAGGGTAGTCTCTCAGTTAATTCAAAAAAAGATGCGCATTGAAGTCGCAAACTCTCAGTTCGTAATACAAACGAATGACATCAAAAACATTCCTTTGGAATCAAAAGACAGTGATGGTCCCTTATCTCATAGGCAGTCAATCTCTACAAGAGAAAAGCCCACTGAACCAAAACCTACAAAGGAGGATTAAGAAAGCTAGGGCATCCCGCTGACTGTAATCTCGAAAACAAGAACAGTCAGGCAAAAGTTAGGGATAACAAATCAAAAGAACGAGGTCATTACAAATCCTCAACAAACATGAAAAATGTTGCGAAAAAAGGATATGATGATTGTCTTCCAAAATCCAACTTGTGTGAACCATCACCAAAAGTCGTTCCAAATTCGAATAGAGTTCGATGCACAATTAACTGAGTTTAGGATTGAAGAACATCACGAAGAGCGGGTGGGTACAAATATACTTTGAGCCTTTATCCTTGTTTCTTAAACCGTGAACCAAGCCACGTTACAACCCTTCAAAAGTCCTAACTGAAGCATGGGTTAGTTTGAAAGCATACTGTTCAAAAGGTATCCTGACTCCTGTAAGGCTTTGCCCTAAATCTTGTGTTCAATTTGTCTTATAAAAAGTTTTCTGCTAAAAAATGCATTTTTTTCAAAACTTCGAGACAAGCATAAACTTTGCATTATTTGAATATCGTTATTTGCACATGGTTTACTTGTTTGAACAGCAAAGAAATTCACACAATGAATATCCAGTGAACAAAAGCCCTCTCAGTGGGCAAAATCATTTCAAAAGGGATGACACTTCCATTGACAAATCTCCTATCAACAAGGGGGCATGACATGTCACTATCCAGCACACCTGGGGAAGTCCAATCAAGATTTCAACAGATCTTTCAAAGTTCAGTTAACCTGGGGCAGTCCAGTCAAGATTTTAAGAAATCACTCAATTGCAGGATAATAAGGGGCAAGTCTCCGTCTCCGACACTTGGGGCATTGAACGTCAATCCCGACAAAGGGTTACATACAATCAAACATTTCCAGGCAGTGCCACAAATACTCACCACTAGGGGCAGTGACAAATCTCCCCAAAACCCTTCTCATAGGATGATTCCCCAGCTTGAGTTTGCCTCTCCGACTACTACAAATCAAAGGACCGCAACTCCTCTTCTCCAGTAGACTACTCTACAATCCCCAGCAAGTCACTGCGAAATCTGGACCCGATCAGATATCAGTTCAACTTCGACTCCCCAGTAGAGCAATGGACGACTAAGACCCCTAAACTCTTTTCCCAAGCAGAATAAACATTCTCCCCACAGAGTTTTCAATATTCCCCGAGCAGAATGAAGACTCTCATTCTCAATCCATCACAGGGTATTCAGATATTCCCCAGTGAAGATCTCCTCAAAACAGGAATCCCTAGTAGATTGGCATACAACCCAAGCTCCTGATTCCCCAACAGCGGTCCCAGGACTTCTCATTTTCAACGATCAAAGGATTTTCAATCCCCAGCAGCAGTCAAGGATTTACTTTCCCTGACAGTAGTCAAAAATTGCATTATCCAGGATTCGTCTTCCTCAGCAAGACAGCTACTCAGCTTACATGCACATCCATTACATTCATATATCATAAACATTGACGAAACGCAATTCATTGCATCATACATTTCATGCAACATAACTTTGTGTTTCAACTAACAATTTACCTTTTTCAGCAAAAGGTCGACAACAGCTTTTTTAAATTTCAGATGCAGTTTTACACGGACTCATCATGAAGCAACCCTACACTGGTTCCTTCTCAAATTCAGATGCAGTTTTACACGGACTCATCATCAGGAAACCCTACACCGGTTCCTTCTCAAATTCAGATGCAGTTTTACACTGACTCATCATCAGGAAACCCTACACCGGTTCCTTCTCAAATTCAGATGTAGTTTTACACGGACTCGTCATCAGGCAACCCTACACCGGTTCCTTCTCAAATCCAGATGTAGTTTTACACAGACTCATCATGAAGCAACCCTACACCAGTTCCTTCTCAAATCCAGATGTAGTTTTACACGGACTCATCATGAAGCAACCCTACACTGGTTCCTTCTCAAATCCAGATGTAGTTTTACACGGACTCATCATGAAGCAACCCTACACCGGTTCCTTCTCAAATCCAGATGTAGTTTTACACAGACTCATCATGAAGCAACCCTACACCGGTTCCTTCGCAAATTCAGATGTAGTTTTACACGGACTCATCATGAAGCAACCCTACACCGGTTCCTTCTCAAATCTAGATGAAGTTTTACACGGACTCATCATGAAGCAACCCTACACCAGTTCCTTCTCAAATTTAGATGCAGTTTTACACAGACTCATCATGATGCAACCCTACACCAGTTCCTTCTTAAATTCCAGATGAAGTTTTACACGGACTCATCATGAAGCAACCCTACACTGGTTCTTTCTCTTTCCAAGATGAAGTTTTACACAGACTTATCATGAGGCAACCCTACACCGGTTCCTTCTTTTTCCCAGATGAAGTTTTACACGGACTCATCATGAAGCAGCCCTACACCGGTTCCTTCTCAAAATTCAGATGTAGTTTTACACTGACTCATCATGAAGCAGCCCTACACCGGTTCCTTCTAAAAATTCAGATGCAGTTTTACACGGGCTCATCATCAGTCAACCCTACACAAGTTCCTTCTTTCCAAGATGCAGTTTTACACGGACTCATCATCAAGAAACCATACACAGGTTCCTTCTTTCAATTTACAAATTACAATTCAACAGGAATTCTTGGATGGCATCTTTAAGCCCATCTCCAGTAACTATCCATCATATCTCCAAATGGCATCTGCAAGCCCATTCCCGACATCACAATACCTGAAACCAGCCAGGACATATATCTCGTCAACCAACCTTTTCAAGTTCCAGATTAATACCTGAAACCAGACAGGACAATTATCTACTTGACCATCTTGAAGCAACCCTACACCGGTTTCTTCTCGAATTCAGATGCAGTTTTACACGGACTCATCATTAGGCAACCCTACACTGGTTCCTTCTCAATTTCAATTCCAAGACCTCTGAAAACAGTTTACGGGTTCTCCAGATACGGATGTTAACCTATCGCTTGTTCAGATTCCAAGACCTCTGAAAACAGTTTACGGATTCTCCTAATACGGATGTTAATCTATCGCTTGTTCAGACTCAACTTTTGAAAACAGTTTACGGATACTTCCAAACACGAATGTCAATCTATTGTTTATTCAACTCCTCCACTACTGAAAACAGTTTACGGATGATTCCAGACATGGATGTCAATTCATTGCTTATTCAGATCCCCGGTTCAGAGATGTTCCAAACATGGATACCTTTCTGATACTCACCCACTCACCAACAACATACAGTTTAATAAACCTTCTTGAATGGCATCTACAAGCCCATCTCCAGCAAGATACAATCACCTTCAGATGGCATCTATAAGCCCATCCTCCTACCAACAATTTCCAGATGGCATCTCTAAGCCCATCCCCCGACAAGATTATGTCACATCTCCAGATGGCATCTTTAAGCCCATTCCCTAAACTATGCTTTGACGAGTGCAAATTTTTGGGCACTCTAGTGTCCAATCTCCTTTTACCCTCGAGTCGTGAAAGGCAAACCTGCCAATCTAACTCTTCAGGTACAAGAAGATTGAACAGGGGCAACTGTTGTACCCCAAAATTTGCCCTCCTCTTTTTCACAAGAAATCACAGCTTCGGGCTTTTCCTGATTTTTCATATTGGCTTAAGAATCGGTCAAACAGACTTTTCTTAACAGTCAAACAAAATTAGGGTTTCCAATGACTTTTGAATCAGTCAGACAGATTATTAGGGTTTCTATTGATTTGTTTGAGTTTGGCTCAAGGTTTGATCAAGCAGACGCTTCTTTGACAGTAAATCCCAAATTAGGGTTTGCACGCGCATTCTCTGAAGGAATTGAATCCACAACATTTCATTTGACTGTCACATGGTTTTGACGCTTGTTCAAGATTCCTGTTTGTTTCTCAAAGTCTAAACATTTGGGATAGAAGCTAAGGCTTCTGATTGAGAGTTTGAAGTGTTGGTTTAATCAATGAAGTGAAAGACGTGGACGTTTGTTTGTTTAACTGTGCAATGCTTTTGGTTATTTGGAACGCCAGACGTTTGTTGATTATTTATAATTTCTAAGTTAAAATTATTGGGATAACTTCCAATTATTATAATTCAAGAAATTTAAGTAATTAAATAAACAAGTGCAGAAGAATTAAAAGAATTAACTGACAAAGGATTTTTTATTCATTTTCAATTGTTGTTACAAATGTTTATTTGATACAGTAAATTTATTTACAGTGTTACAATGACATTTATTACAATGATTAAAAATAAATTAAATCTATATCCTAAGTTTCTTGAAGTTTTCATCTTCTACTGTTGCTTCCCTTGCCCCAATTAATATTCACCTGCAAAGCCAGAAAAAGAGAAGTCAAACACAGATGAATTTGGAAAAGTATTTTTCAGACAGTTAATCAAAAACTCATCATTAAAGGTGTTGGCCAGAATTAGTTTATTTTGGGTTTTCATCATATTTTACTCGTCCTCTTTGCAAATCACAAGAAGACCTCTCTTCTTGGTTCACAAAGAGGAAAGTAAAATTATCTTGCAAGCTAAATCAATTAAAAAAAGGGTACAAGGCTGCATAAAAAATTCAAACAAACTGCACATGGACAAACTGAATATGCCAAACAAATTACAAAGTTCAAACTGAACAAACAAGTTCCACAAGTTCAAAATGCCAAAACCAAGTCACAAGTGTAAACAATGGCAAACTAAGTTACAAGAAACTGTCAAACTGTCAAAAGCTGTCAAAGAAGCTATCAAACTGTCAATGCAGAAGAAAGTACACAAAAGGCAGAAAATATGGAAGTAAGAAGATATGCAGAGAAAAGCCAAATTGCAAGCAAGCTTGTAAAAGCACATTATCATCATTTTCCAGCCAACACCTTTTCAGAAAGGTACTTCTAAAGCATTAAAATATGCTTTTCTGAAGAGAGAGAAAGAGAGAAGTAGAGGCTTACAGTTTTTCAGGCAGGCTTAGAGATAAATAAATATAACAAATCAGAATAGTTCAAGGGGGGGCAGAGAACACATAGAAAAAGATACCACAAAAGCTGTAAACACATAACACAAGCCCTCAAGCCTTGTATCCTGCCTAAAACACATAACAAAAGCAAGCCTTCAAGCATAAAACATTGTAACCTGCATCAACTTCAAAAAACGAAAGCTTGCCTCAAGCCTGTTTCAAACTACCAGAAGCCTGCCTTCAAGCTTGTCTGCATAAACCAGAAGCCTACAAAAGCTTGCCTCAAGCCTGTTTCAAACTACCAGAAGCCTGCCTTCAAGCTTGTCTGCATAAACCAGAAGCCTACAACAGCCTGCTTCAAGCCAGAAAAGCCTGTAACCAAAATAAGCCTTTCAAGCCTGCCTCAAACTTAGAAACCTGTTTCAATACCAAACCAACAAAACTACCTTCAATCCAAACCAAATTCAAACTACCCAAAACACCTCAGAAATTCATCATAGGCAATCCAAAACTCAGCATCAAAACATCATCAAATACATATAAAAAAAACCTCATAATCAAATTCATCATTGAAAACAAATCCAAGCATCCTCAGAACGAGAAGTTCATCACAGGATCAAACTAACCAAGCCAAAGAGAGGAATAAAGTCATAAGTTAACACGTAAGCATCTCAGAAGCAAGCAACCTCAGAATAACCATCATTGAGAATCAAAGTCCAAAGAGAGGAAAAGTAAGCATCTCAGAATCAAAGAACAAGCATTCAAATACTCAGAGGCAAGTATTCAGATAAGCAAAAGAGAGAAGTCAGAAGTAAAAACAACAACTGAAGGTTTTCAGAGCAGGTTCATCACAAAACCGTTCAAAGAAGAAAGATACGAGGTTACCAGAAGGCCAGCAAGCACATCACCAGTCCCACGCCTTGGTCGCCTAAGAAGCCTCCTGTCCAAACTCTCCTTCTCCTTTCTAAAAAGCGGAACCAAGGTATAAATTCCTCTTCCCTTTTTTTCTACACCTCACACAAACACCAAATAACACATAAAGGTCAGAACATGTAAAAATTTAATCATGCAAAGAACAAAAACCTAAAACGCATTTGAAGAGAAAATCGTTACCCTTTTTGAATCATTGCCTTGAGCAACCGTGAGGAGGGGAGAGATTGGAGGTGGCGCCTAGCGGCTGAGGCGAGTGGAGGACATCAGAAGCTCTGTTGAGAGCGAGGAAGAGAACGATGAAGAAGAAAGGGAACGGCGCCGCTCATCAAACATTGTAACCCTAAATTCTGAAACAAAACATGTGAAACCCTAACAAAAACTTCTCAAACGCGTTTGGGCTTCTGCCCCATCAAAACCACAAAGCCCAATGATTTCTGGCATACACCCCCCCCCCCCTCTTGTCCTCTTTCAGCACACATTATTGGGCCAAGCGTGTCTTTCAAAAGCCCACTCCTTTTTTATATATACAAACTGATACCCTTCTTTTTTTTTGTTATCACATTATTCCATTTCTTTTTATATAATTTATTTTGTTAAGAAAAACAATATATCATTTTTTGTACAAAACTTTTCTTAATGTTTATTACCTTTTACAAAAATATGTAAATATTAGATTTATTAGGTTAATAGATTTTTGTCTTAAAATTTTTTTTTGTTTAATAAATCTTTGTATATATAAAAACATTAACTAAAATACATAAACAATAGTTTTCTTTAAACTTAGAATATTTTTCTTTTCTTTTCTTTAAAACTCTTGTCTATATAATTAACAAAAACACAAAAAATAATAATAAAATACTTAATACATTAGGTTAACATTTTTACTCATGTGTAAATAATCATATGCATGTCACAATACTTTTGTTTCTCTTTTATTCTTATACCTTGCTATATTTTACATTGAGAATGCGACAATTCGATTTGGTTGCAAATAATATTTGGACACTACTATTCTGATGAGACTCATCCCCATTTGTAAACATTTGTACCCCCATCCCCGGATACTTATTTGTAATAGCTTAGACTTTAAATTCCCGCAATTTATCGTTTTCCATATACTGTATAGTAATTAGGGTTTGTATGCGAAGATTCAAAATCAACCGCTAGATAACCTAACACAAGATAAATGCATGAAAATCAATACACCATTCACACTTGCACCTCTAGGATAATCCCGCTTGTTGCCTTCAAAAATGGGCCATGTTTGCATGTCAAGTACGTTGGCAAAACAAAACAAAACGAAAACAAGCAAAATGATCATAGTCCCTCGATGACACTATCAAGTTGCCTAAACAAAAATGATCATAGTCCCTCAAGAAAATTGCCAAAATACTTGACACTATTGCATTCATGGTCTAAACGATGACCCGCGCCCGTCCCGTTAACATCCTAACGCAAGGTTGTTCACCAAATACAATGGTGAAACAACACTGTTAAAAGGGTTAAAACATAAGAAAGATCTTTGAGTAAATTAGGATAGATAGCTCTTAGTTACTTGATCAAACTTGCAAAACACACTTGCCATTTTCAAACACACATCTCCACACAATTTAAAAACAAACTTTCAAAAAAACATTGAAACATCTTTTCAAAAAGACAAACACCCTTGTAAAACATTCGAGTAAAGAATTGTTACAATGGTTGCCTAGACAAGGCATCTTTTTCAAAACATTTTCGAAAAAACCACACACACAAAGCACCATTTCAAACAATTGAAAAGCAAAGGCAAGTGATCTAAAACAAGTAACTAAGAGCCCATGGATAACCATGGATGAAAAGGGTGCTAGTACCTTCCCTCTTCATAATCTACCCCCCGAACCCACGAAAACATCTCAAAGGTCTTTCCTGTGCTTTTTGACCTTTCCTTAGGATAAAATAAAAAGTCGGTGGCAACTCTTGCTAAACCGAACAAGTGCGAAAACAAACGCAAAACCTCAAGTCAGTTCTTTCACTGTATCACACATTCCCATGCAAGTCTTTCCATTTCAAGATCATGCCTTTACCTCCTTATATCTTCCTCTATGGTGCATGAAATATCACAAAGTTTGAATAAAAAATGGAGAGGACATTTCATACTCCAACTTTGATGTTCAAATTTTTTCAAAATGAAGCTTGGATCAATGAGATATTTGGATATGAATGTGTGCTTACAAACTGCTTGATAAAATTCCAGGCCTAACTGGGCTTGCTGCGCACGCGTGAGGCCTGGCTGGGCAAAACATTTTAGCTTGCATGATGCCTTCTTCTTTCAATTATATCTCAAAATTTATGGAGAATTTGGAGAAACTTTCTGAAGCAAAATTGCTTCTCACATTTAGGGCTTCAACTTTGATGTTGTACATTTCTCAAAATAATTAATATTTCACATAGAAAAGTATTGATGAATGCGCGCCCACAACATGTTTGATGAAATGATTGCCTAGCGCGCGTGACTTGCCTTGTGCTGGGCAAAAATTCAGTTTTCAACTCAAAATCCTAATCACCATATCTTTCTCTACACTTAACCATTTGAGATGATTCTTGAATGAAAAATGAAGAGAAAACTTCAATCTACAACTTTCATGTTTCCAAATTTTTGATTTGAGTCCAAATGGTCATTCAAAAATGGACATGAAGAAGTCAAATTTTTGCATTTTTAACTAAAATTTCACTAAGTGTCAAAATCTTCCAAGCTTCATAACTTTTTTTACTTTCATTTTTTGGACTTGTGGTCACTCCTACAAAGTTGTAGAATTTTTCATCCTCTTTCTAAGCATATAAAGTTTGCATATTTTCAATACAAATTGAGAAAGTTATAGCCAGTCAAAATTCAGCCATATGGATACTTGGAAAAATTTCAAAACTTCAAATAACTTCCTTGACAAGTTATCTCCAATTCACACTTCCTCTTGATATTTTTGAACTATTGACCATGAAATATGAGAATAGGGATATTGAATTGATGGTTGACCAAAAGTCCACTTGGTCAACAACTGATTTTGACTGTCTTTTGATAAAATGACCATTTTACCCCTTTTTATCAATTGAACCCCTTCAAGCCAAAGTTGATGATCAAACTTCCAATGATATATGCTCATGACTATGTAGAGAAGAATGGGATCAAGAATTTCCCAAAAATCCAGAGATCTCCTGATTAAACTCCAAACCCTAGTTTTGATCATCTGTGCCAGGAGATAGTGAGATGACTGCAATTGTGCCATGGCCTACAAGATGATATTCCAAGGGATAAAATATACACACTTTGAGGTTATTTAGAAGCATACACGTACAATATATAAAAATAAAAGTGTTTCAAGGTGCTTGGTGATTCCATAGGCAAACCCTAAGACATGATGGAGTAGAAGATAAACCCTAAACCCTAATTTATGATCTGATTGCATTGTGATGGTATGAGATGATAGAGGAATCTTAGGGGGGAAATTGGGGTACAACACTCTCATTAATTGAAAATAATGTTTGAAACAAATGAGGGACCCTTACAAGTTACCCTTATGCCTCGGGTGTGACATACGTTTTTTTAATAACAAGAAAATTACTTTAGAAAGAAAAAGATCTTTGGAATCTCCACGGTTGTCCAATTCTTGAGTTCTTCGCCTGGAGCGCATTCACGGATGAAGTCAGATGCTCTTTTAGTGCTGCTTTTGTTGGATATCATTGTTATTTGCCCACCATGCTCTACCCCTTTGTTGATAAAGGTTTTCTGAATGAGAGGAAACAACGCCTTACCTTTTAGAATAGCCTTTAATGATTCGTATCCCAAACTAAAACGATCTTTCTTCTAAGTTATCTCCACAAGCTTACCCCAACCTTTTGAGGCAGGATCTTCCATAACTATTTGTAAATCTCTCCACGGAGTCATAGTAGGTTTCTTGATTTTCTCCACCGGTAGAGTTACCATTGAACCAACCTCTAAGACTTGATATGGTGTTGATATGCAGTCCTCATCCATAATGATATATCTGTAGGGCTCTATATGACTTACAAAGATGTCTTCTTCACTGTCGATTATAACCAATCTTCCTTCAACAAGGAGCTTCAATTTTTGGTGCAAGGTTGAGGTAACATCCCCTGCGGCATGAGTCCAATGTCGCCTGAGCAAGCATGTATATGTTGGTTCTATATCCATCACTTAACAGATAATGTAAAACATATGCGGACCGATCTTGACACGAAGATCCACTTCTCTAAACACCGAACCCTGAGAACCATCGAAAGTTTTAACTATTGTAGAACTTGGCCTTATGACGACATTGTCTAGCGTTAGCTTCACCAGATTGGATTTTGGTAGAACTTTGAGAGTAGAACCAGTATTAGTGAGCACCCTGGATAGGTTAGTTGTTCATATATGTATAGAAATGTGCAGCGCTTTGTTGTAAGCTCTACCATGTGGCGATAACTCACTATAATTGAAGCCTAATTATGATCCAGATGTTAGATTCGCTACGACATTGTCAAATTGATTTACCGTAATTTCCTTTGTAACATGAGCAGAACTTAGAATCTTCATCAGAGAGTCTCGATGCGCTTCTGAATTAAGGAGCAACAAGAGTATTATAATTTTGGTTGGGGTTTGGTGTAGCTGATCCACCACCCTATAATCACTTTTCTTGATTATTTTCAAGAACTCTTCTGCCTTTTGGTCAGTACAAATCTTGCTTGGAGGTTCTTGTTCTTGACATTCCTCTACCACAACTTTTCCCTTATCCTTAGCCACATCATCATCCTTCTTTTGTTGTTCAGGACCATAAATTCGACTGATGCGAGTCATACCTCTTGTTCTTGATATATTTGTAATTATAGGATCTTGGCTTATCGATGGCTCACATTCTTGCTTTAAACCATTAACATAGACATTAGTATCATAACTCCATGGTACAACTTTGTAACTTTCTTACACCGTGGGGGATGGCCCCTAATCACCATTGTAGTCTTCGGAATCACTGGTATCCTCAGAGTCTATCATGGTATTTTTACTGGTGCTTTTGTTGTACTTAACTCTCCCCAAGGAATTACAAGAGTTTTCTTGGAAGGACTCGGCCCTTGGCAATAATTACCAATGACTTCTTTGTGTTTCCAAGTGTTTCCATCGATCACAATTACATATTCTTCTTTATGGTATTACCCAAATTGGACTATCCCTTGATCCACCAATTTTTGTAATGTCTTCTCAAAAGCCTCATTATGTTCCAAAAGGAAACCATGTCTGAACATATGTTCCTTTAGAAGATCAATCAAAGCTTTTACTCATATGGCTACCCCAAAGTCAATGATCGCCTCAATTGCGTTCAAAGTAGGTCCACAATGCAGAGACATGGGGCTCGTCTTGGTATTTGGCTTGTCAAAAGTGATATCTTGAGAATCCAAAAAATCTTGAACCTTATTTCTGAAGGCCCAACATTTTTATATGGTATTCCCCGGAGAGTTGGCATGATACTCGCACCTTGCATTAGCATCATATTTTGGCGGGAGTGTCCCGATTGGAGGAGCTAGTGTCTTTAGTTCCAAAGATGCTTTGAGTAAGTGCTGCAATAATTAACTGTGAGGAATGGGGAGAGGATCAAATTTTCTTTGAGGCCTTTTAAACTTGTTATAATATTGTTCTCGTGAAATCACCAATGGTTGTTGTGCCCTTGGATGTGATGCCACAACATTAATTTCTCCTTCCTTCTTTTTCGATAATTTAGGAACATTCCTCTTTGAATTGTAAGGGGTATTAGATGATGTCCCTTGTATCTTGCCACTTTTTATGCCTGCTTCAATCCTTTCACCAATATTTACCAAATCAGAAAATCCAAAAGAGACGTTGCCTACCATTTTATCATAATATAGGCCTTGTAGAGTGCCTATGAACATATCAACTAATTATTTCTCCAAGAGTAGTGGTTGTACACGGCCTGTCATTTATCTCCACCTTTGAGCATACTCTTTGAAGGACTCATCTTTCTTTTGAGATAAATTCTGGAACTGCATACGATTAGGAGCCATATCCAGATTGTACTTGTATTGTCTTAAGAAAGTGTTGGAAAGATCTGCCCATGTTTGGACATGGACTCGCTCTAATTTCATATATCATTCTAGAGATGCCCCACTCAAGCTGTCTTAGAAGCAATGGATCACCAGCTTCTGATCTTGAGCATAAGCATGCATTTTTCTACAATACATGCGTAGATGGTTCCTAGGACATGTGAGTCCCTTATATTTTTCAAAGTCAGGTACTTTGAATTTTTGGGGATCACTACATCTGGAACTAAGCCCATTTCAAGAGTGTTAATGTTGAAAGCATCGTAACCCTTCACAACCTTCAATCTTTCTTCAAGAGCTTTATACTAATTAAGCGCCAAGGGATTTTCCGTGACATGGGTATGGGTTATCCTTTAAAGTACTTGGTTATCATCTTCTAAGTCATGATCTCCATATTGTAGGTCTATGTAATTATCTATGTTGTGTGAATTATTTATTGGAATCTGCAAGGTATGAGATGCCCCTACCTTCCGTGAAGGTGGAACAAATCCTTCATTATTAGCTTGCTTAACCTCTTGTTGAGCCATAGTTGACTTTAGAGATCCTGACTCTAGTTCTCTTCTTGGTTGGTGATCGCTCGATGCACCGATAGTCTGGGCTACTTCTTCAAAGGATGCCATATGAATCTGATCTTGCCTTTCGATGATGTTCTTTAAGGCTAACAGAACTTGACTCGTGTCTCCTTTCATTAAGTTAATGTTGCCCTTCACTTGCTCTAAATCTTCCTTGAAGGCAGATTGATTCTCTTTGATTTGTTCCATCACTTTCTTTTGATGGGCTCTTGTTTGATATGGTGATCGAAGATACGGTGCTTTTTTACCAATGTTTTAACTGGAGAATGATTTTGGAAAATGATAAGTTTTTGTATGAAATCTTCTAAGTCTGATACTAATGAATACATGGATGCATATGAATATGCTAAGCGTTTATTTTTTAATGTCTTATTCACTTGGATTTTTCTTTCATATTCTTTTTTGTATATATATATATATATATATATATATATATATATATATATATATATATATATATATATATATATATATATATATATATATATATATATATATATATATATATATATATATATATATATATATATATCCAGGTTTTGCTTTTTTATTGGTGAGCATCTACAAATAAATACACATTCGAGATACGGAAACAAAATACTTTTATTGAAATAACAATAGTCATCAAAAGGGAATACAATTCAGATATTGAAAAATATTCTATCCAAAACACCAAACATCAATTGCTGGAAGAAATATAAAAGAGAAAAAAAGTCTTCTAAGAGAACTTGCAGATATCTGCCTTGAAGTCGTCAACCATCTTCCTATAGAGCTTGAGGAAGTCTTCAACATCTTTCGGGAGAAGGACCATCACACTTTCAGCATCTTTCAAACTTCTAGGGATGTCACCAATGAGATTGTTGGCTAAGAAGGAGATTCTTCAATGCTTGTCTTTGTAGAACCGATATTCCTTGTAGAGGTCCAGAACTATCTTATGGTTATCCTTTCCGGCTTTGATGATCTTTGCATACTGCCCTTCTCAATATAATTTTTCAGCCCTCATCTCTGTATAAAGTCTCCTTTGTATGAGGAAATTCTTTTGGATGTCTTCCAACTCATGACAGACTTGCTCATATTTTTCTATCCTTTGAGAGAGAAGATTCTCTACTTCCATCTTCCCAAGGTGTTCTATCACCTCCAATTGCTGGCTTTATTGGAGACTAGTAGTAAGGAACTGGAGTTGATCTTCAGAATCTAGAGCTCCTTGTGCTAAACCTTAGATTTTGGTTCTCAGGTTTGCTTCCATCACCTTTTTGTCATATAATACTTTTCCGTACCACTTATTTAATCTTCCAATTTCCCTCACAGCATTATCTAGCATTTGGTTGTGAGAATCCAAGTTTAAAGTAGCACTCAATAGTCCTTCGGTTAAATGCTTCTGCTTTAAGATCTCCTTTTCAAATGCTTCGTGATCTTTCTGAGTTTGTTGGTCTTTTGACTCAAGCCCATATTGCATCTATCTTTTCTCCTTAGCAAGGTCATGAAGGTTGAGCTCCAATATCTCTTTCTCCTTTTGAGCTTGATTTAAGGCTTTCTTCAAGTTGTTTATCTCTTCTAAAGACATAGGAAAAGGATCTGGGACATCTGGCTTGTACTCAAAGTTAATTTCGAATGGTAGCTTAACAACTTGAACCCTATCCAAAACCTATTGAGTGTAGGGTTGTCTTGCCATAACATTCTTCCTTTCGGCCTTTCTTTTTTTGACCCTATCCCAAGCTCGAATGATCTTGTTGAGCAATTCTTGGTAATTTTTGCCCATGTCGTGAATGACTAATTGTTGAAGTTGTTCATCGGAGGGTTTACCCTCCAAAGGGTACCTAAGTTGTCGCAAAGCCAATGTAAGGTTATAATTGATGCAACCGTGTGACTCAATCAATTGAGCATTTGGAAAATCTCCACAACTGTAGATGATATCTCTAATGTTTAGCTTCCTTGCATACCATAACACATAATCAGCATTAAGATACCTTAATTTTTTAGGCCACTCGTATCTTGTCAGGTTTAGAACCATGTAGTCTTCCTTATAAAGATGAGACATAAACTAAGAATATAAGAACGAGATATAACAGTTCAGCGTACCTCCCCTTTTTATAATGAGTGTGAAAAGCATAGTAAACATCGGCAAGTAAAGCAGGAGTTGGGTCCGCATTCAAAGCTTTCACGCCCCAAAATACACTAATAGTTGTAGGGTCAATATAATCCAAAGTCCGTGGAAACAGAATTACACCAAAGATAAGCAGTCCCAAACAATCAACACAAGACTCTCATTCTTTCTTATTGGTAAAAGAAAGGACTTTAGCTTCCAAATATTGCCTTTTAATCCCTTGTACATCACCATCTCTTTTGTAATTAGGTAAAAAATCAGAAAAGAGTATCCCTAAACCTCTTGCTAAGTACTTAACATCAATAGTCTGTCCAATTCCCACATAAACTTTTTCCTTAGAAAGATTCAAGAACCTATCAAATTCTTCTAAAGTCGGTGCTAATTGAAAATTTTGAAAGGTGAAACACCTTAACAGAGGATCATAAAACTGAACATAGACAGAGATAGCATCCAATTGTACATCCAATTTTGTCAACTCAAGGTTATCCCAATAAAGGCGAACAAACATCTTCATAGTTTTTTCTGACTGTGTCCCTTTGATGATCTTGATCTTCGTCATATCTGGCTTGACGACACTAACAAAGACAAGTTATTTCCCTTTGGCATCCATTTTTAAGATACTTAACCAAAAACCTTTGATTATTATTATTTTTAATCCTCTGAATAAGACAGCAAAAAAATACAAAAATAATGAATATTTAAAATGCAAGATGTATGAATGCATGATGATGCAACATAATAATGAGATTTATGAAGTTATCCTTAGTTGGTAGGTTCCTTCAGCCTATGGATATTCTAACCTCCCCATAAGGTTGGTTCCTTAAGGGTATCATGGATTACACTAGAGGAAAAGGCACTAGGGCCTCCCTTAAGTGGAGCCTCATTATGGACCGAAACTTTCGTCTCTAAGGTCGTACAAGGTCTCACCATGAAATTTTGGTTTAGGGTTTCATTCCAAAGTCCTATCCCCTAAGAGGATACCTCTTGAGACATATTTCTTTTTTGGAATTCCACCAACTCTAGACGAAGTCGTCATAAAAACTCATAGGGATGATGTGATACAATGGGAAAGAACTGACTGTTTTTTGGAATGCTGGTTCACGTTTTGCGTTTGTTTTCGCAAAATGTCGCGGTAAGTAAGAGTCGCCACCGTCTTTTATTTTATCCAACAAGGAAAGGAAAAAAGCACAGAAAAACTCCTTTTTCGAGATGTTTCTCGGGTCCGGAGGGTAGATTATAGAAAGGGAAGGTGTTAGCACCCTTTCTATCTGTGGTTATCCACGGGCTCTTAGGTACTTGCTCATATTGTTTTCAAAATTGTTTTCTTTGTGCTTGTGGGTTTGAAGAAGTTTTTGTTTGAAAGGTGTAAGTGTGAAAAGTTTTGTTTTGTTTTGGAAAGAGCAAGTACTTAAGAACCATCTACCTACTCGAAAAAGGAATCGTTCTATGCTATCTCCCTTTAGACAATGCTATCCTACTATTGATGAGTAGGTAGCACCGTCGTTGGAGTTTAAAGGTCAATTCGAATTTAGGGACGTGCGGTCACTAAAGCAATGTTAGGATGCCTTAGCGGTAACCCTAATGTCTTAGATCATTTGTTTTTGAGGCAACAATATCTGAGGCAACCGTTTTGAGGCGACTATGATCTTTGGACAAGAGGGCGACCTCTAAAGTGACCTATACTCAATAACCGCGTTACGAAGGCAACCGAGTGGGGTGTACCCTAAGAGTGCGCATGTGCGAGTGTGTTGTTTTCAATTAATTTTATCTTTGTACATGTCAATGGTTATCTATGTTGATTTTAGGTTTAAACGTTCAATCTTGTCATGCATTCCCTATTATCAAACACCTAACAGTTTATGAGTTGCGGAAATTAAATTGTGGAAATTAAACTAACTATTACAAGGCGTCGGGTATTTACATCGCCAAAAGCAACCCTTGAAATTAAAATGCGGGAAATAAATAAAAACGATAAAAATATTTAAAGTCCTATTAAGCTATTACATTCCGGAAACAGATACAATACTGAGACAAAATAGATCGCGTGCGGGAAATTAAATCAGACGAGTTCTAGGGTTTTGACCCTTTAATAAAGAAAATATTTTTTGGTTTGTTTTTGAATTAAAAAGAAATTAAATTGGATTAATTATTAAATTAATAAACTAATTAATTAATTAATGAAAATAATATTTTTGGATTTTTTGGTATTTAAAGAAATAAAATAAATTTGATCAAAATTAATAAAACCTAATTGTCTAAGTTAATTTTAATTATTGCAAAATATATTAAGTTATTCCTAGTTAAAACTAAATTAATTAAATTAATATTTATTTACAAAATAAAATACTGAAAATTAATTTAAATAAGAAAATGTTTTTGGTTTTTTAATTTTATTAAGAAAAAGCTTTGATTGGTTAGTTAATTAGTAAAAATAATAACAATGAATAATTAAAAGAAATAAATAAAACAAAAAAAATAGAAAGAGTTAGGGTTTGGGCCTGAAAGGGGGGTGAGAATGGCAATTTTATGGCCCAATTTCATTGGCCTGGCTTGACTTTTCCTGATTCCATGTGGACTGGTTGACTAGATCCCACCATAGGCTTTCATTTTGGATCACCAGATCTGGCCTTGGGCCATCTGGCGCTTGATTGAGTGAGGCTGTATGATAGGCCACGCGCTTGAGTTCACACTGGATGACCTGTTGAAAATAATAACAAATGCATGGGGGACCTGGGATTCGAACCCAGGTCCTGTTGATCATTGGACAACGTCTCTACCACTCAACTAACGCGCTTTAGTTGTTAGTGTATTGAATAATAATAATAATATGGGAAAACAAATCAAATGCCAGAAAATATAAAACAAAACGCGCCAAGTTTAAACCGTCCAACCAGGGGGAGACGCGTCATCATCTTCTTCCTTCGCCCCTGTAAATTTACCTGCGGATTTATATCCGCAGCTAAATTCGTATGTGCATCCTAAAATTGATTCTAGGCCATGAAAACCACCCCCAAGACCATGGTTGTACTCGTCTACCTCCCCTGGTCACGTTTATGTCCATCAACGGCATCAATTTTGCCTGTAAAAGAGATACCTAAAAAGCAAGCTACAAAACCCTAGGTTCGGTTATAGGGCTACAGTCTAGATAAATGGAATCAAACAATGCTAAAAGCTCAGAAATTTCATAAGCATCATAAATATATCAAAGATTTGCCAGAAAAATGCAAGAATATGGATCCATGAATTCAAACGAAAAGTGGTTTTTTGAGACACTTACAAAGTTTCTGGGCGTGTATGAGAGATTGCTAGGGGTTGGTTTTGCTTTAGTGATCGTCCAACAATTGATTAGTGTAGAGTATTGCTTCTGAATTGGCCTCCAAGAACGATTTCAGTTTCACACTTTTTGGCAATTTTTCAAGTTTGGTTCTTGATTCTCTTGCAACCTCCAGCCCTTGAATTCGTGTGCTTTCACTTGTATATGTATGCTGCAATGTGTTAGGTCAACAAATTGGTCTTGAATCCTTGTACATCAATGCTTTGAGATTGGATTTGATCCTCCATTGAAAACTTGCTTAATTGTCAAAAATCCAATCTTTTTGCACATGGAATGGTTGATACGAATTTGATACACTTGATGATGATGATTCAATCATGAAATATCCAAAAAGAGATCAAATAATCAATGTTTGGATTTTATTTGATTTAAATTGATTTAAAATGAAATAATTCATTAAAAATCAAATTAAATAATAAAATTAATAAATGGTCACAAGGCTGAAGCTAGGACACGTGTGTAGTGTGACAAGATCAAATCAAGTGGAAAAGAATGGGCCCATTTGACAAAATTTGAAGTTTTAGGGATAGTTGACTTTTGGCAATTTTGCAAAAATGCCCAACTTCAACAATGCATAACTTCTTCAATTTTGAACTTTTGGAAGTGTTCTTAGACTTTTTAGAAATATTGAGATGTCCTCTAACCAACCCTTTTGGTCTCATCTAATTTTTATATTCCATGCTCAAGTTATAAGCTTTGGAAAAAAAGGTGTTTTTGTTTACTTTCAAAAATGACCTATAATGTCCAAATTTGTAACTTTTTGTGAGTGCATTTTCTGATCTTGGGGTATGAATATTGGTTGTAGGAAATTGCATCCTATTCAAAATGAGATTTGGATGGGTCATTTCTCATAAAGTATGAGAAAGTTATGCTTGGTCAAATTTGAGTTGACTTTTCCTGCAAAACCCTAATTTATCAACTTTTGAGTCTAGATGAATTTTGAGCAATCCTTGATGAATCATGATCAACCATTGATAAAATGATGAAATATCCTTCAAAATTAGAATGTTGACAAAAAATCTTGAAGTTTGACTGTATTTGGGTCACAGTTGACTTTTGCCCTAGCAAAGTCGATTTTTGGACCCTTTGAGCAATTGACTGAGCAAACTTCCTCCTCAAGGCTTGAAATTTGACATGGATGAACTTGAGAACATATTAGGACATTGGGGAGCACTTGAGGTCATTTGGATGCAAGGACCTTGATGCAACACAAAACCCTAATTTGAGGTTGACTGTCTTAAGAGATAGCTTGATTGTCCAACTCTTGAGCAATCTTGAGCCACTTGGAGATTTTTCTTGCAATGTTTTGAGAAATATGAGAGGGCAAAATTTGGGGTGCAACACTTGCCCCTGTTAAATTTTCTTAAACCTGAGGATGTAGATTGGCTTTCGGGCCTTTCGCGATCCGAAGGTGGAAGATGATTGAACACTAGAGTGCCCAGAAATTTGCACTCGTGTGAAGTGGTATGAACCTGGTGATGTCGGGAATGGGCTTATAGATGCCATTTGGAGACTGTTGATAAGAGGTCTGAACTTCAGCTGGAATACGAATCAGGGAGATCTTAGCGTCGATCTGACTGAACCAGAGAAGGTCTTGGATTAACTTTGACTGGATAAGAATCAAAAAAATCTTCGAATCAATTTAACTGAACCAAACGAGAGTCTTGGAATAACTTCAACTAGGATACGAATCAGGGAGATCTTCGCGTCGATCTGACTGAACCAGAAGAGGTCTTGGATTAACTTTGACTGGATAAGAATCAGAAAAATCTTCGAATCGATTTAACTGAACCAGACGAAAGTCTTGGAATAACTTCAACTGGAATACGAATCAGGGAGATCTTCGTGTCGATCTGACTGAACTAGAGGAGGTCTTGGATTAACTTTGACTGGATAAGAATCAGAAAAATCTTCGAATCGATTTAACTGAACCAGACGAAAGTCTTGGAATATCTTCAACTGGAATACGAATCAGGGAGATCTTAGAGTCGATCTGACTGAACCAGAGAAGGTCTTGGATTAACTTTGGCTGGATCGAAATCAGAAAAATCTTAGGGTAGGTTTAAATGAACCAGACAAAAGTCTTGGAGTATCTTCAACTGGAATACGAATCAGGGAGATCTTAGGGTCGATCTGACTGAACCAGAGAAGGTCTTGGATTAACTTTGGCTGGACCGGCATCAGAAAAATCTTAGGATCGATTTAACTGGACCAGACAAAAGTATTGGAATATCTTCAACTGGAATACGAATCAGGGAGGTCTTAGGGTCGATCTGACTGAACCAGAGAAGGTCTTGGATTAACTTTGGCTGGATCGGCATCAGAAAAATCTTAGGATCGATTTAACTAGACCAGACAAAAGTCTTGGAATATCTTCAACTGAAATACGAATCAGGGAGATCTTAGGGTCGATCTGACTGAACCAGAGAAGGTCTTGGATTAACTTTGACTGGATCGGCATCAGAAAAATATTAGGATCGATTTAACTGGACCAGACAAAAGTCTTGGAATAGATGAAGTTTCTTTTGAGGGGGCTACCAGACCATATGAGTAATCAACGGTGTTTACTAATTCGTCTTTCCCTGAAATGGTAAAGAGTCAGTCATGATGTATGAAATGCATGATATATATCAAGCAATGATGCTCTCAATATAAATGAGATTGTGTGGTATGATGCGTATATGCATGTATCATGATGTATGGAAATGTGATGTTTTAGTTGGGGAAAAATAAATCCCGGATAGCTGCTGGAGAATAGAATTGAATTCTTCGTTTCCGCTGGGGATGGTGAATGGAGAGAATAAACCTGCAGGAGAGGATGACTCCGTTGGGGAAATAAACTGATGAGGAGATTACTTTGTAGGGAAGAGATGCTCTGCTGAGGATTTCACTGATAAATTCCGTCGGGATGAATTATCGTTGCTGGCAATATTGAATCTGTTGAGGATTGAATTCCTGTTTATGAAAGGAAAGAACTTCGCTGGGGACGATCTTCAGTTGCGACGTTACTGGGGATAACCTGTTAGACTCATATGAGGATAATACTTTGAGTTCTGTTGGGAATGATCCTTTGAACTCGGCTGGGGAGATTTATTTTGTACTCCGCTGGGGAGAAACTTCCAGAGTCTACTGGGGATGATGCTTCAACTCCGTTGGGGAAGCTTTTTCAGACTGCACTGGGAAAATTTTAACTCCACTGGGGATATCTTGTATTATGCTAGGGAATATCCTTATATTCCATTGGGGAATATTAAGACTGTCGGGGATACTAAGCCTTTTCAGTGCTGATGGTAGATCAACTCTGCTTGGGGAGAGCATTACCGATTCGTTCACAGTTGTAAGTCTCAGCTGAGGGGAGCTATCATTATTGTCTTACTCTGCGGGGAGTGAAAATATCTTAGCCATATTCTTCAGATGAATCTACCTTTGTACCTGGTGGGCAGAGCAACTATACAGCTTGGATAATCCTTATTTGCCCCTGTTTCTGATATTACCAGTAATCATCTTTTTGTTTCGCATGTAAATATTCATGAGTAGCAATTAATGTCAAATGCATATATCAAAAATGAACATTGGACATTCTTTGCAAAACAAAACAGATAAAGAAGAACAGTTTGAAATTTCTTTGAAAATGAATTGTATTGATTTTGAAGTTTGGCCTGTAAATAGGCGTTTTTGTACAAGAGGCTGACGTCCTAGTAAGAGAATGCCGCCGAACAGATATAGTTTATACAATTTGTGAAAAACTAAACAAAGCAGCTATGTGAATAATCCCACTGGGTTCCAACTCTGTTATTGCCTTTATGTATTTAAGCATCTCTTCACTTTGTTATTGGGTTGAAGGTAGATCAGATTGATTAGCGCCGTCCGAGCTTGATAGTTGATATCGAAGTCTGGATGCAAGGTGATCCAATGAGACATAGTGTTACGCTTCGATCCCTAATTTTTGCTTGGACCGCCCTTTCGGGTTTTCAGTCCACCAGGATACCCTTTTTTGCCCAAGCCGCCTTTTCAGGTTTTCGACTTGCCGGGTGTACATATTTTTTTTCATTTTCATCCCTTATTTTTGCCCGAACCCTTATGGTTCGCCAGGAGGCCCTTATTTTTGCCTAGGCCAGTCAACCTAGCGGGTCTTTGATTATGCGTAGTATCTTTTCACTATGTCTGCATTGACTGGGTGAGGAAGGTCGTCACCATCCACGGTGGTTAAAATCATAGCTCCTCCTGAGAAAATGTTCTTAACCACAAATGGACCTTCGTAAGTAGGGGTCTGTTGTACCCCAAAATTTGCCCTCTCATTTCATCAACATTTTCTCACCACAAGACTCTTGGAACTCAAGATCAAGTTAGGGTTTGCTCTGCTCAAGACCGCTCCTTGCACTATTGACCCAAATTAGGGTTTGAGTTTGCACAGGGATGTTTTAACCTAAAATGCCCAAAGTGACTTTCATGCTTCATATTGGACTCACAAGTTTATCCATACCAAGTTTCAAGCCTTGATTCAAATCTTTGCCCAGTCAATTGGACAGTTGACCTAGAAATCAGTTGTATTGGGGAAAAAGTCAACTGTGGCCAATTGACAGTCAAACCTCATGATTTTTGACCCACATCAACATAATGAACTCATATGAACCATTTGATCAAGTTTGGATCACAATTCCACAAGAAATTTGATCAGATCACCAAAAGGGCAAAATGGTCATTTTTAGGGTTTTGACTGTACAAAGGAAATTTTTGACTGTTTGACCTAAACAATGGCAAACCAAGCTCATATATGGACTCAAGGACTCAATGGAATTGTCTTGACCCATTCAACAAGTTCAAAAGATCTCAAATGCATGGGATTGACAGATGAATTTTTCAGTCAACTGATCAAAATCTGACTGTACACTGAAAAGTCAAACTTTGACTTTTTGGTCAAAATCAAGTGCCAAGATTCATTTTTCATCAAGACATGTAAAATTATGAAACTTGTTCATCAAGAAACCCAAAATTGCAAATTAGGGTTTAAAATGAAAAATTTTCATAACTTAGAAAAATTTCTAAGTTATGAAACTTTCTTATTTTTTTCCTAACTTTGCCCCATTTTTTCACCAAGATGCAAATGGATTCAAACAAAACTTGAAACATGAAAGTTGTAGTCCATTGAAAAATCTACAACTTTGATTCACAAAGTTTTCTCAAAGGAAGCTTGTATCTCAAGTTATGACTTTTTGGAATAAGGGTACCAAACACTTTTAACTTAGACAAAATTTGCCCTATTATAGGCAGGATTTTGGTCCAACTTCTTGGCCATTTTTCACATGGTTCCACTTGGAGTTTCAATTTTCATTACAAAGATGGATTGTAGTACATGTTCCAAGCTTTCCAAATTGTCCAAGAACTTCTCAAACACCCTTGTGGTTAGAGAGAATCGAATTTGCAAAGTTGGTCAAAACTCACTTTTGTTCATGGCCATGGCATGTTCATAACAACTTGCATTTTCAAGTCAGCTTGGTTTATGCTAGCTTGCAGGCCTCAAGACCAAGTTTACACTCCTTAATTTAATGCCTAACCATTGTGTTAAGGTGTTATTTCATTCATTTGGACAATACATGCTAAACTAACCCTTAATTGGAAAAAGCAAATTTGCCATTTTGGAAAAGTAACACTTTATGTCAAATTCCAAATCCTTGAGGCATAGGCCAGATCTTTGAGGCAAGAGTTTGTACATAAATCCCATTTATCAAGAGAAAATGTTGCAGCATAGGGATAGAGAGTTCGCAGGCCTGCATTGTCAACTTGAGTTTCTTTACTTCAAAAACAAGCAAGTTTGCAAAACAGATAAGACTTTCATTTCCTGCAAGCACAAGCCAGAACAAACTTTGTGAGTACCTTCCATACATCCCAGCTGACCTAAGGCACGACTAAACCACCCCTCATACCTCCTAATACACTAAAACACCACCTTGTTGCAAAAACAGGGCATCTGCTGCAGATTGAGGTCTACAACTCAATCCACTTGTGCACTTTGGCTAAAAACCTTTCAAACACATTCCATACCATCCACTGAAACTATTCCAAGCCTTAGACTCAAGCTGTAACACCCCTAACCTCGTTTGCCATTTTTACTTTCAAGCTATGCAGGTGAACTTCTACAGCACGATACAGGTTGTTTCAAAGCAAGCTAGGCATTTGAGAAGCATCCTTGGACTTCAGGCAAGCTCAACAAAAGCTCAAACTCCATTGAAGGTTGCTACATTGCTCTGTTCAAGTCAAGCTGAAACAGGTAATCTATGGACTTCTATCTCTCTATCTAGGCATGCTTAGACTTAGGTTTGTGAATGAAACATGTTCTATTCATAGCCCTGAAGCCATACATGTGGTCACTTTTCATTTATATTAAGCATGCTGTGAGAATTTTAGCCATGAACAATGAAAAAAAACTAGGTCAGAAATTGGGGGTGAAGAAATTCTCCCTGGTTTCTTAGAGTTAGGACAAGTTTTTTACATGTTTGGAATCGTGGTTTGATGCTCTACATTGTTTGTGTTATGAGTTTTGGCTAAAAATCAAAGAATCAAAAGTTTGTATTTTGAACAAGGAAGCGCGCGTTTGGACAGTGCTGAAGGTTGAAGATGATTGGCTTGGGTTGGGCCTGAGTCAGTCTGGCTTTTTGCACCTCTTTTTTCCATTTGCACCCCTTGGCCCATTATGTGAAATATTTGACATTTTTGCATTTTTCTTTTTGATTCTGATTTTATATTTTTTGCTCAAACATAAAAAAAAACTAAAAATATTTTTCCATATTTTTTACATTTATTTGGCATTTATTTACTTTTTAAAGCTTATGTATGTAAATAATAAATCTTTTCATTTATTAAAACCCTAAAAATAATAATACAAAAATATTTATTTTTTTTAGTTATTATTTTTTATTTACATTTTGAAAACATTTTCTAAAAACATATATTTTTTGTAAATAATTAATATTTTATTTTTTGTACATATTTAGCATATTTTTTGTACATATTTTTTGTACATATTTTGTATATATATATATATATATATATATATATATATATATATATATATATATATATATATATATATATATATATATATATATATATATATATATATATATATATATATATATATATATATATATATATATATATATATATATATATATATATATATATATATATATATATATATATATATATATATATATATATATATATATATATATATATAATTAGGACAAAATATAGAAATAATACATTTTTATTTTTATTTAATATTTAACACTAAAATACTTTTTTTAACAATATACTTTTTATTTTTGTATAAATTAATATATATTGTACATAATTAATAAATAAATACTATTTATTAAAAAATTAGGATTTTGCCCTAAACAACAAAAATAACCAAAAAAATTGACTTTTTTATTTTTGTTTATACTTCAAACATGAAAACCTTTTTACATACATAAAAAAATCTTTTTTTTGCATAATACATTGCATTTTGATATTTATTTAAATTGTATTTATTTAAATGTTAAATATTTGTATATTCGATATGGTTGTAATAATTTAGATTTTATTTCCTTGTCAAATATCCCCCATTCAAATTTGTACCCCCCTTCCTATATCATGTTGTAATAGCTTAGCATTTAAATTTTCGCACTTAAAAGCTTTCAATTATGCCATGATAGACTTAGGGTTTGTATGCAAAAATCAATCAACAAATAGCTTGACCTAATTCAAGATAAACACGCATGAAAAACAAACACAATGCACACTCACACCCCTAGGGTTACATCCACTTGTTGCCTTCAAAAATGGGCCATGTTTGCATGTCAAGTACTTTGGCAAAACAAAAACAAAGCAAAAAACAAATAAAATGATCATAGTCCCTCAATGACGCTATCGGAGTTGCCTAAAAAAAATGATCATAGTCCCTCAAGAAAATTGCCAAAATACTTGACACTATTGCATTCATGGTCTATACGATGACCCGCGCCTGTCCCGTTTACATCCTAACACAAGGTTGTTCACCAAATACAATGGTGAAACAACACTGTTAAAAGGGTTAAAAACATAAGGAAAGATCTTTGAGTAAAAATAGGGTAGACAATTCTTAGTTACTTGATCAAACTTGCAAAGAAAACATCCTTGCTACTTTTCAAAAACACACATCACAACACAACTTCAAAACAACTTTCAAAGCATTGAAAAACTTTTCAAAAGACAAAAACACCTTTGTATACATTCAAACACGAATCATTACAAAGGTTGCCACAATAATGGCCTCTTTTCAAAACATCTTTCAAAACCACACACAAAGCACCATTTCAAACAATTGAAAATGCAAAGCAAGTGATCTAAGCAAGTAACTAAGAGCCCATGGATAACCATGGATAGAAAGGGTGCTAATACCTTCCATTTCTATAATCTACTCCCCGAACCCAAGAAAACATCTCAAAGGTCTTTCCTGTGCTTTTTGACCTTTCCTTAGGATAAAATAAAAAGTCGGTGGCGACTCTTGCTAAACCGAAACATTTACGAAAACAAAACGCAAAACCCAAGTCAGTTCTCCCACCGTATCACAGAACTGGCGACTCTGCTGGGGAAAACTTTAAAAGTGGAGTAACCTTAGGGCTTAGATCACCCTCTTTGCATGCTTATTATTTGCTTTACATTTTGGTTCTCTTGTTTGGGCTTGAAATCCTCCACCCGGATTTGGGGAAACATTCATAGATAGCAATACGTTGTGGAAACTGTGCGGGGTATACCGACACGGTTGAAGCAATAGCTATATTAGTGCGACATATTTGTGAGTATCGGTAGCCTTTGAGTCAATCAAAGAGAATACGGGGCCGCTGAGTGATGTCACTAAGCACTAATGACCTAGAACCTTACTTGACCATCTTGGCCTTTTATTAGGGGTAGTGAGATGACCGGCTTTGGTGCAG
Organism: Vicia faba; assembly: GCA_948472305.1. Taxonomy (NCBI): domain Eukaryota; kingdom Viridiplantae; phylum Streptophyta; class Magnoliopsida; order Fabales; family Fabaceae; genus Vicia; species Vicia faba. Next base: position 1,128,303,710 of record OX451739.1, on the reverse strand, counting down.
TTCGAAGTTGGTAGATACTTGATACTACACTCATTGAGGGTTGTTTTCTTGGAATATTTTGGTCGCTAGTTAAGTGGCTAAACCAAAACAATGAACATAGAAAACAATCCAATGATATTGAGCTCCTTAGAACCCGGTTACTATTTATAGGACAGGTTTTTAAGCCAACTACACTCAAGAGGGTACTTACCTATGAAACCTCATGCAAGCCTGAAACTAGGATTTCGTGTGACTTGCTTGTACATGTGTTTGTGCGTACATCATGAATATCATAAAGCATCATATGCATCCACTAACCATTTCAAGGGTTTGGATCTTCAGCTTTGTTCTTGTTTTGTAGGTCATGGAAACTCTTCGCAGGAAAACTATCCAAGTCAACCTTGTGAGAATCCCTCCTCAACTCAAGGAGCTTACATCCAGAATTCCAGAAAACTCTCTCTTCAGTGAAAGACATGGTAGACTGCTCAGCCTAGTCAACACCAACATTGAAGAAGACATGGTGAAAGCGTTGTTCCAATTCTTTGACCCCCTTCACCACTGTTTCACATTCCCCGACTACCAATTGGTGCCTACTTTGGAGGAATTTTCTCAACTCCTGAGAATTCCTATTCTTAATCAACTACCCTACAACGGTACGGAAAAAGAACCAAAGCCTGAAGATGTTGCTCGAGCACTACACTTACAACCATCTGACATCAAGGGGCATTGGGAAACTAGAAGTGGTGTCAAAGGCTTCTTGGCAAAATTCTTGTTTGAGAAGGCACAAGAGTGTTGGAATTCATTGGATCTACAAGCCTTTGAAGAAATTGTGGTACTCCTCATTTATGGGTTGGTCTTGTTCCCAAACCCTGACCAACTTATAGATGTGAATGCCGTCAAGATTTTCATGTCAAAGAATCCCATACCTACATTGCTTGGGGACATCCTACACTCATTTTACACACGAACAATGAGGAAAAGAGGTGTTCTCATGTGTTGTACTCCTCTCTTAGCAAGGTGGTTTATTTCTCACCTTCCACAATCTGTTTTGAAGAACGAGCAGGGTTCAAGATGGTCACAACGGTTGATGACCCTCACACATTCTGATGTACATTGGTGTTCTCGGTCCAGAGAAAATGTCATCATCATCGATCGCTGTGGTGAGTTCCCTAATGTTCCATTACTTGGCATTAGGGGAGGCATTACCTACAACCCTTGTCTAGCTTTAAGACAATTTGGATACGCTCGGAGGGATGGCCCTCATGACATGCTGATTCCTGACCTAGTTTTTGACTTCGACAACGATGCGCAAGGACTTCGACAAAGATTCATCAGAGCTTGGAGGATGCCTAACAAGGTAGATAGTAAGACACTGGGGCACAAGAACTCCATCCCTCTTGAGCCTTACCTCAAGTGGGTACGAACCCGCGCCCAGAGTCTTATGATGCCTTACCCTCACATTCTCCCTTTGATCAAAGAGCATGTCAAGGAAGGAGAGGTTCCATACACCATCCTACATCCTGACATGCCAACATCATGGGAGGAAATGCAGAAGAGTTGGATCCAACTCAAGGAAGAACGAAATACTTTTGAAGCCAGCTTCTACGCCAGTGAGAAGAAGGTTTTAGAGCTAACCCGCCGACTTCACAAGGAGGAGACCCTCAACACTTACATCGGACCAAAGAGGATGCGCAACGTCTTTTTACCTTAAGAAGTTTTTGTAATATTTAGCCCATGGGGCATTTATGTACTGACATGATTTCTTCTTATTAATATGACGTGTGTTCTTTTTGTTTGCAACAACTTTGAATTTCTAAATCCTTGAATGCACTACATGAATAAACACATCATTCATCATATGCATAAACAGGTCTTCACACCAGGTTTCCTTATCTTTCTGCTGTTTATTTCAATAAGATGGATATTGAGCAGACGGTCAAAGATCTGCAGGCACAAAACTTGCAGTTTCAACAGCTCCTCATGACCTTGGCAAAGGATCAGGAGGATCTTAAAGAACTGTTAGGGAATAAAGAGCAAGAAAAAGGAAAAAATAAGAAGAAAGGATTTGGGGTAGCTACACTGGGAAGAAGATTTGAGAATGAATCTAGGAGAGTTCTTGAATTCCCCTCCACATCTGACGAGGGGACCGACAAGGGAAAAGGAGCTGCATTACCTTCTGAGTCTGAGGCTGAAGAGGAAGAGGATGAGGAAGATGAAGACTACTCAGAGCAGCAATACCCGCCAGCGGACGACAAATACAAAAACCTGGAGGATAGACTGGCAGCTATGGAGTTGCAAAGGGTTCCCGGGTTAGATTTTGAAGAATTGGGATTGATTGCTGGGATTGTTATCCCTCCCAAGTTCAAGGTGCCAACTTTTGCAAAATATGATAGTCTGTCTTGTCCGAAGATGCACCTAAGGTCATATGTCAGAAAAATTCAACCTCATTCATCCGATAGAAATCTCTGGGTACACTTCTTCCAGGACAGCCTGTCTGGTACACAGCTAGATTGGTTTTACCAGCTTGAGAGGTCGGAAGTGCATAGTTGGGAGGATTTGGCAGCTTCCTTTTATCGCCAGTATCAATATAACGCTGACTTGGCGCCAACCCGTACTCAGTTACAAAGTATGGGGATGGCCTCAAATGAGGGGTTCAAAGAATACGCCCAGAAATGGCGCGACTTGGCCGGAAGGGTACAACCACCGCTTTCAGATAGGGAGCTAGTTGATATGTTCTTGGGGACCCTATCTGGCCCTTTCTTCAACCATTTGATTGGGAGCTCTTCCGCAGGGTTTACTGAACTGATTCTGACTGGCGAAAGAGTGGAGGCTGGTATTAAGAGTGGGAAGATTCAAAGGGATGCCTCTGCATCCACAACTGTTAAAAAATCGTTCCCAGCCAAGAAGGAAACAACTGTTATATACTCTCAGAAAGGATTGGGAAGAACTGAGCGCCGACCAACGGTGGGGGCCGTGATGATTTAAAATTCGTCAAATGATCAGCCTCGTAACAATCAGTCGAGACCTAATCAGCAACGGGTAGAACAACCACAATGGTAGTTCACCCGCATCAACATGACGCCTGCACAAGTTCTTCCCCATTTGTTGAAGTTAAATCTGACTGGTTTGAAGGAGGCACCGAAAAACCCTAACACCACATCTCCATACTATCACGCCAATGCTAAATGTGCCTATCATTCTGACAGCGCCGGACATGACACCAACAATTGTTGGGCGCTAAAGAATAAAATTCAAGATTTGATAGACGCAAAGGAGGTTGAGTTCGACGCCCCTGAGAAGCTGAATGTAATATCCGCTCCAATGCCGAAACATGGTCACCATGCCCATGCTATTGAAGAAGATCTGTATGTTGCTACTGTTGATAATCTAATAACTCCACTACTGACAATCAAGCTGAATTTGCTCAAGGCTGGGATTTTCCCAGGTTGTGAAGAAGACTGCTACCTTTGTTCCTCCCTACCAATCGACTGTCCATTGCTGAAAATAGGCATCCAACGCCTAATGGACAACCAACAAATTCTTTTTGAAAAGACTCCTGTTACTCCAACTCCTATCAATGAAGTTTCAATAATAACCATTTCCGCCAATCTTTCCAAGGTCCCCAAAAGGCCTGTTAAGATTACATCCGCTCCGAAGACTATACCCTTGAAGATAACCATGCCTGGGCCCGTCCCATACAAATCTGACAAATCAATACCGTGGAATTATGGTGGATAAATCTACTACCACGGTGTTAAGCAAATTGAGATAACTGAAGAGAGCTCTGACGAAGAAACTGTCGACATTGGAAACATTGCCGGTACGAGCAAAATTACCCGAAGTGGAAGAATTTTCTCTCCAGAGATTGCCCCTCCAAAGGCAATCTTTGGACCCTCAGCTGCTCCTAAGGTTACCCCTGCACCGGTAAAACTATCTGCAAGAACTCCCATGATCGAAGAAATTGTAACTCCTATGGTTGTCCCTTCTGCTGCTGCTAATGATAAGGGGAAAGGGATCCAAGAAGAGCTCGTCAGGACGAGGGCTCAGCCATTGGTCATCCCTGAGACCTCTAAAAAAGAAATGGAGGAGATTCTAAAAATAATCAAAAAGAGTGATTATGATGTGGTGGAGCAACTGGGGCAAACCCCCTCAAAGATCTCCATGTTGGCCTTGCTGCTTTGTTCGGAGGCTCATGCCAAAGCTTTGATAAGGTTTCTGAAGACAACCCATGTGCCCCAGGAAACCTCAGCCGACCAATTTCAGGATTGTGTAGCCAGCCTTACCGCCGACAACGGCCTGGGTTTCTCTGATGCTGACCTGACTCCTAAGGGAAGGAAGCACAATGACGCATTGCATGTGTCAGTTGAATGCCGAGGAACCACTCTCGCCCATGTCTTGGTCGACACTGGTTCTTCCCTAAATATGCTCCCTAAGAAAGCTCTGGACCGGTTGGATTGTGAAGGTTTGGAGCTGAAACCAAGTAATATCATTGTCAGGGCCTTTGACGGGTCTAAAAGAATGGTGCATGGGGAGGTCGACATTCCCATCAAGGTAGGCACTGAAGTGTTCCACTCAACCTTCTATGTGATGGACATCCGCCCATCATACTCTTGCTTGCTAGGAAGACCGTGGATTCATAATGCTGGGGCAGTCACTTCCTCTCTACATCAGATGCTGAAATACCATGTTAAGGGTAAAATCATAACTGTACATGGTGAGGAGGAGTACATGATCAGTCATCTGAATTCCTTTCGGTATGTGGAAGTGGATGGCGAATTCATCGAAACACCCTTTCAACACTTCGAGGAAGTTTCTCCCGAGGTTGCAGTAGCGAAGGCAGTAGCTGAGGTACCTAAGCAGGTGGCTAGGATGGCATCTCTGAAAGACGCAAAGGCTGCAATGAAGGAGGGAAAGAGCACAACATGGGGACAGTTACCTGACTTTCCCCACAAGACGGACAAGTTTGGGTTGGGATTTACAGCTGCGGGGCAAAAGGCTATGCGTCGCTCCAAAATTGAAAAGACACCCATCAAGATTTCTCCTCATGGAATCAATGCTTTAGAAGACGAAGATGAAGAGTGCAACTTTGAAGATTGGATCTTCCCAACCATTGAAGGAGGGCTGAACAACTGGGAGGCGAAAGACTTTGTTCCCATTACTTTCATCAATCAGTAATTTATCTTCTGAACATTTCCTGTTGGTCTGTAATAATTACTAAAACAATTTGCACACTATTTTTCACCTCATGCCTTTCCCGGGGCATGTAGGTCCATTTGTAAGGGCTTGATTCTCTTCATAATCATATGCCATGTTTAATGAATCATTGGACATTTTTCATTTATAAACTGTTGTGTTCAATTTTCTTTCCTTTTTCATTTTGTTTGTTTAAGGATGGCTATCCCTTACACACACCCACACTCACAAATGCAGGTACCCATCCACTCCGGATTCCATGGGTGACTATTATGTTGTATCCTTCAAAAACTCTGAAGATTTGGTCAATCAGGCTGAGTACGAAGACGACGAAGATTGTGAAGTACCGGGAGAGTTAGCCAGACTTCTACAACAAGAAGAGGGGGCCATCTTGCCTCATGAAGAGTTGTTCGAAACCGTCAACTTAGGAACAGAGGAAGACAAGAAAGAAGTCCAAGTGGGTGCCAATCTGGAACCAAGTGTCAAGGAACGCTTAATACAGCTGTTGAATGAATACGTTGAAATCTTCTCCTGGTCTTATAAGGACATGCCAGGGTTAGACACGGATATCGTGGTTCACCGTCTCCCTACAAGAGAAGACTGTTCACCGATCAAGCAAAAAGTCCACCGAATGAGGCCTGACATTTCTGAGAAGATTAAGGCTGAAGTAATGAAGCAATTCAACGCTGGCTTTCTGGCTGTTACATCCTATCCATAATGGGTTGCTAACATTGTGCCTGTTCCCAAAAAAGACGGCAAGGTCAGAATGTGTGTGGACTATCGGGATTTGAACAGGGCTAGCCCTAAAGATGATTTTCCTCTACCACATATCGACATTTTGATTGACAACACGGCTCAGCACAAAGTATTTTCTTTCATGGACGAATTCTCGGGCTACAACCAGATTAAAATGGCCCCCGAGGACATGGAGAAAACAACCTTTGTTACACAATGGGGTACCTTCTGCTACAAGGTGATGTCGTTCGGACTGAAGAATGCAGGGGAAACTTATCAACGCGCCATGGTGGCTTTGTTTCATGATATGATACATCATGAGATCGAAGTTTACGTAGACGATATGATAGCTCGATCACAAACAGAGAAGGAACACCTAGAACATTTGCAGAAGCTGTTTGCCAGGTTGAAGGAATACAAACTCAGGCTAAATCCAAGTAAGTGCACTTTTGGAGTTAGGTCTGGTAAGCTTCTGGGATTTATTGTCAGCAACAAGGGCATTGAGGTCGATCCAGCAAAAGTAAAGGCTATACAAGAAATGCCTGCCCCCAGTACTGAAAAGGAGGTTAGAGGATTCTTGGGACGCTTGAACTATATTGCCAGGTTCATCTCTCACCTGACGTCTACTTGTGAGCCAATTTTCAAACTATTGAAGAAAGATCAGGTAGTCGAATGGAACAATGATTGTCAAATTGCTTTTGATAAAATCAAGGAGTATTTGCTAGAACCTCCTATTCTGATGCCACCCGTCGAAGGAAGGCCATTGATCATGTATCTGACTGTATTGGATAACTCAATGGGGTGCGTACTGGGCCAACATGACGAGTCTGGTCGAAAAGAGCATGCCATTTATTACCTTAGCAAAAAGTTTACCAATTGTGAGACTCGCTACTCACTGCTCGAGAAAACTTGTTGCGCTTTGGTATGGGCTGCTCGCCGACTAAGGCAGTATATGTTGACTCATACCACTTTGCTAATTTCCAAAATGGACCCGATCAAGTATATCTTCGAGAAGCCTGCTTTATCTGGAAGAATCGCTAGATGGCAAATGATCCTGACTGAGTATGACATCCAATATACTACCCAAAAAGCTATAAAAGGGAGTGTACTAGCTGACCATCTAGATCATCAAGCTATCGAAGATTATCAATCCATGAGATTCGACTTCCCGGACGAGGACATCATGACATTGGACAACATTGAAGGTAACGGACCGTATGACGGACCTGAAAATGGATCCTGATGGACCCTGTACTTTGATGGTGCTTCAAATGCACTCGGAAACGGTATCGGTGCGGTACTCATTTCTCCAGAAGGTTGCCATACACCTTTCACGGCCCGACTTTGTTTCAGCTGTACCAACAACATGGCCGAATATGAAGCTTGCATCTTTGGACTCAAGGCTGCTATAGACTTGGGGATCAAATCTTTGATCGTATTTGGGGACTCGGCTTTGGTCATCAGTCAAGTCAAAGGATAATGGGATACCAAACATCCTAATCTTATCCCATACAAAGAACATGTCCTGACATTGTTGCCTCATTTCGAGCAAATCACCTTCGAGCATTTTCCGCGAGAAGAGAATCAGCTAGCAGATGCTCTGGCTACAATGTCTTCTATGTTTAAACTCAACTGGGATAACGAGACTCCCCAAATCACCATCGAGCGAATGGATGAACCTGCGCATTGTCATGAGATTAATACCGAAGAAGTAGTGGAACAACCCTGGTTTCATGAAATCAAGAGGTATCTCCAGACTAGAGAATATCCTGAAGGAGCTTCAGTAAATGACAAGAAGTTCTTAAGGAGATTTGCAGCCAAGTTCTTCCTGAGCAATGACATCCTTTATAAGCGCAGCCATGATTGTGTATTACTTAGTTGTATGGACAAAGCTGAAGCAGAGTTGATCATGACTGAGATACACAGCGGCACGTTTGGCACCCACTTGAGCAGATACACGATGGCTAAGAAGATCCTAAAGGCAGGCTACTACTGGTCTACCATGGAAGCAGATTGTCATCAACATTCCCGTACTTGCCACAAATGTCAAGTCTATGCCAACAAGGTTCATATTCCTCTTGTTCCTCTCAACGTTCTGACAGCTCCTTGTCCATTCACAATGTGGGGCATTGACATGATTGGAGAGATCAAGCCCACGACGTCCAACAGACATCGCTTCATCTTGGTCGCTATTAACTATTTCACCAAGTGGGTCGAAGCAGCTTCCTTTGCCTCTGTTACGAAAAATGTGGTTTCCCGCTTCATCAAGCAGAACCTCATATGCCGATATGGTGTTCCCGACAGGATCATCACAGACAACGGTACAAATCTTAACAATACCATGATCACCGCTCTATGCGAACAGTTCAAGATTTATCATCACAATTCATCTCCCTATCGGCCGAAGATGAACGGTGTTGTTGAAGCTACGAACAAAAACATCAAGAAGATCATTCAGAAAATGACAGTCACCTACAAGGACTGGCATGAGATGTTACCATTTGCTCTACATGGATATCGTACCACGATGCGTACTTCAACAGGGGCAACCCCATTTTCTCTGGTATATGGCATGGAAGTTGTCCTACCTATGGAAGTTCAGATTCCTTCTTTAAGGATTATGAAGGATATTGGTTTAAGTGAAGACGATTGGATTCAGACCCGACTTGATCAGCTCAATTTGATCGATGAGAAGCGACTCACTGCTGTTTGCCATGGTCAGACGTATAAAAAACGGATGATCAAGGCTTTCAACAAGAAAGTCAGACATCAGGTATATCAAGTCGGAGATCTTGTAATCAAGCGAATCATCTTGCCGCAAAGTGATCCCAGGGGAAAATGGACTCCTACTTACGAAGGACCATTTGTAATCAAGAGCATCTTTTCTGGTGGTGCAATGATTCTGACCACCATGGACGGCGACAATTTGCCACACCCTGCGAATGCAGACATAGTCAAAAGATACTACGCATGAAATAACCCGACAAGTCGAAAACCCGAAAGGGCGACTTGGGCAAAAATGGGCATCCCGGTGAACCGAAAACCCGAAAGGGCGGTTCAGGCAAAAATTAGGGATAAAACAAAAAAATATGTACACCTGGCAAGTTGAAAACCCGAAAGGGCGACTTGGGCAAAAAAGGGTTTCCCGGTGGATCGAAAACCCGAAAGGGCGATTCAGGCAAAAGTTAGGGAAATAAAGCGTATGACTATGTCTCGTCGGATCACTTTAAAGAACAATCTCTTCATCAACAAGCCCCGAGCTTCTGATCAATCCAGTCATCGGCGGACGAAGCAATGAATGGACAAGATATTCAGAGTTGTGAAGGCTATAGCAGAATGGGAATCCCATGGAATTGTTACACATAGCCATCTTTCTTTTGTACAAATTTTTCAATTTTTACGACAACATTCTCTTACTAGGATGTCTGTCTCCTTTGTACAAAGATACTCATAAAAAGTTAATACAAATACTTTTCCAAGCACAGAAATTTGCTTTGTCTTCCTTTTCTTTTTACACTTATGTTTTATTTGAGAAACGTCCAATGTTTTGTTAAATAGGCATATGCATTTGAACATAATCATTTTCTTACAAATCAAGAAAGATGATTGCTGATAGGTTGAAGGTACAAATAGATATCTTGATGCCCTTTCAGAATAAATCCCCAGCAGAGTTAAACTCCAAGTTCCTCAACTGAGTTAAAATCTAGAACTTAATTCCCCAAACAAAGTTAAACTTCAGGATCCTCAGCAGAGCAGAGGCTTTCTAAAAGCTGATTTCCCCAGCTAAAGGAGCACTCTGGAACTTAATTCCCCTCAGAGTTAAGTTTCAAGATCCCCAGTGGAGCCAAAACTGTTAATCCCCAGCGGAGCTGAAACTTCCAACTATCAACCCCCAGCAGAACCAGATTAGTGAACATTCTCCCCACAGAGATACTTCCCATCAGATTGAAGATTCTCAGTCTTACTTCTCCAGCATAAGTCTACCAGGTTCTGAACTCCCCAGTAGAGATTATCAGAATTCTCATTTCCCACAAGTCACCAAGGGTTTTCAATCCCCAGCAGTGGTCCTAAGATCCCTTAACAACTGAAGATCTTGTTCCCCAAGCAGTCAGCAGTCAGCAAGGATTTCTCATCTCTAGTAATCAAAGATCCCTGGAATCCCCAGCTTCGGTCATGGATTTATTTTCCCCGACAACGATCAAAGGATTTTCAATCCTCAGCAGCAGTCCAGGATTTATCTTCCTCAGCAAGACAGCTATCCAGCTTACATGCATAATCATTACATTCATATATCATAAACATTGATGAAGCGTAATTCATTGCATCATACATATCATGCAACATAAACTTTGTGTTTTAGCTAACATTTCATCCTTTTCAGGATAAGATTAAAAGGCTATCATTAACAATTATTCAGATTGCAGTATGAATACACCCCAGACACGGCGGTCATTCTATTACTCATTCAGAATTTCAAGTCAAATACAGTACAGATACACCCCAGACACGGCGGTCATTCTTCAGTCTCAATGTCGCAGCAATGTGCAGGTTCGTCCAATCTTTCAATGATGATCTGGGGAGCTTTGTTGTCCCAATTGACTTTGAACATAGAAGACATCGTAGCTAGCGCATTCGCCAACTGATTCTCCTCTCTTGGGAAGTGTTCAAAGGTTATTTCCTCAAAATGTGGGAGCAACGTCAATACATACTCCTTGTAAGGAATAAGATTAGGATGTTTCATATCCCACTCGCCTTTGATCTGACTGATCACGAGAGCGGAATCTCCGAAGGCACTCAGAAACTTAATCCTTAGGTCAATTGCTGCTCGAAGACCCATAATGCATGCCTCATACTCCGCCATATTGTTGGTGCAGTTGAAACATAGTCGGGCGGTGAATGGAGTATGAGAGCCTTTAGGAGATATGATCACAGCGCCAATGCCATTACCCAAAGCGTTCGAAGCTCCATCAAAGTACATAGACCATCGGGATCCCTCCTCAGGTCCTTCATCTGGTCCAGGTGTCTCACAATCAGTCACTATCATGATATTCTCGTCCGAGAATTCAAAGTTCATAGACTGGTAATCATCCCATTGAGTTGTCGAGTACTGTCAAGTATAAATAACATGCTCTTTTCGGCCATACTCGTCATGCTGCCCCAGCACGCACCCCATTGAGTTGTCGAGTACTGTCAAGTATAAGATCAGAGGTCTCTCTTCAACTGGAGGCATTAGAATAGATGGCTCTTGGAGATACTCTTTGATCCTTTCGAAATTGGCTTGACATTCATCGTTCCATCTTACCACTTGATCTTTCTTCAGTAACTTGAAGATTGGCTCACAAGTAGCAGTCAGGTGTGAAATGAATCGGGCAATGTAGTTCAGACGTCCCAGAAAGCCTCTGACTTCTTTCTCTGTTTGGGGAGCTGGTATCTCCTGTATAGCTTTCACCTTTGCAGGATCCACCTGAATATCCTTATCGCTTACGATGAAACCCAGCAGCTTACCAGATCTCACCCCGAAGGTGCACTTGTTCGGGTTTAACCTTAGCTTGTACAACTTCAACCTGCCAAATAACTTCTGAAGGTGGTCCAGATGTTCTTCCTCCATCTGGGATCTTGCAATCATTTCGTCGACGTATACCTCAATCTCGTGATGGATCATGTCATGAAACAAAACAACCATGGCACGCTGATACGTTGCCCCAACATTCTTCAGTCCAAAAGGCATGACCTTGTAGCAAAAGGTGCCCCATTGAGTAACAAAGGTTATCTTCTCCATGTCTTTGGGAGCCATCTTAATCTGATTATAACCGGAGAAACCATCCATAAAGGAGAATACCTTGTGCTGAGCGGTGTTGTCAACCAGAACGTCGATATGAGGTAAAGGGAAATCATCTTTGGGACTCGCTCTGTTCAGATCCCTATAGTCAACACACATTCAAACCTTACCATCTTTCTTCGGCACAGGACCACATTGGCAACCCACTGAGGGTAAGAAGTAACTGCTAGAAAATTGGCGTCAAACTGTTTCATAACTTCAGCCTTGATTTTCTCAGACATTTTTGGGTGCATTCGATGGACCTTTTGTTTCACTAGAGGACAGTCTTCCTTGGTAGGTAGGCGATGAACCATAATATCAATATCCAACTCAGGCATATCTTTGTAAGACTAGGCAAAGATCTCAACATAGTCACGCAACATCTGAATCAACCGTTGCTTCACACTAAGCTCCAGATTTGCACCGATCTTAACTTCCTTCTTGTCTGTCTCTGCACCCAGATTCACTGTTTCCACTGGCTCTTCATGTGGCTGTATAGCCCTCTCTTCCTGGAGTAGCAGTCTTCCAGGCACTTCGCAATCATCTTCACCTTCATCTTCGGCTAAGTTGATCGGATTTTCAAAGTCATAACTGGCAGTAGCAAAGTCGTTACCAGTGAGATCCAGAGTGGGTGTAGACCCGTATATGTAAGTGTGTGTAAAATAGCTGTTTTACAATATATAATAAAGAAAAACAAGGAACGCAAAATCTGATATGCAAGAACGTCCAATGCTTTTATTAATGATATATGAAAATGACACACATAAAGCCCTCACAAATGAAGCCACGGTGCCCCGGGTAAGACATCGGGCCATAGAGTTTAAAACATTGTCTATTACAAATTCAAAACAAAAAGTTTCATTACTGGGTAACAAAAGAATTAGGGATGAAGTCCTTTGCTATCCAGTTGCTTAGTCCACCATCAGCAGTCGGGTAGATCCAACTGTCAATATTAAACTCTTCGTCATCGTCATCCCTGATAGCATTCACCCCTGCGTCTTCTTTAGGCTTTTCTGGTGCTCCGAACTCGATCTCCTTAGCATCAATTAAGTCCTGTACCTTGTTCTTCAAAGCCCAACAATCATCTGTATTATGTCCCGGGCTATCAGAGTGTAAAGCACAGCGGGCATTAGGGTTGTACTTTGGTGATGTAGTGTTGGGATTCTTTGGGGCCTCCCTTGGAATTACTAGATTGGTCTTTAATAACTGTGGCAGAATCTGAGACAAAGTTATATTGATTTGGGTGAATTGCCTTCGAGGTCTCTCGTCCTTTTGTTGATTGTTGCGCTGAGTAGCACCAGCAGGTCTTGAAATAACAACCGCATTAACAACTTGGCGGTGTTCAGGTCTATTCTGGCTTTTCGAACTGTAGACAACACTGGACTCTTTCTTAAAAGGCTTTTTCTCGGTACTTGATGAAGCACCCTTTTGTATCTTACCAGCCTTAATACCAGCCTCAATCCTCGCACCGGTCATAATTAGCTCCGTAAACCCAGATGAAGAGCTTCCAATCAGATGGTTGAAGAATGGACCAGACAAGGTCCCCAGAAACATGTCCACAAGCTCCCGATCAGCCAAGGGTGGTTGCACTCTTCCATTGAGGTCCCTCCACTTCTGAGCATAATCTTTGAAACCTTCACCCGTTCCCATTGACATACCCTGGAGTTGGGTACGCGTGGGAGCGAGGTCGGAATTGTATTGGTACTGCCTGTAGAAAGCAGTAGCCAAATCTTCCCAACTGCGGATACTGGCTCCGTCCAACTGGTAAAACCATTCAAGTTGAGTCCCTGAGAGACTGTCTTGAAGGAAGTGGATCCATAGGTTCTTATCAGCAGTGTACGGCTGAATCTTCCTTACATATGACCGAAGGTGCAGCTTCGGACAAGAAACTCCGTCATACTTAGCAAAGGCTGGTGCCTTGAACTTATGGGGAATCACTACCCCAGATGATAGACCCAGATCACCAAAGTCCAGACCAGACACTTTCTGAACTTCCATCGCACTTAAACGGTCTTCCAGTTGTTTGTATATATCCTCGGCCAGAGGATATTGGTCTTCGTCGAAGTCCGTCTCGTTGTCTGAGACCACAGGGCTATGAGCCCTTCTTTCCTCTTGACTGTCTTTCCCTCCAGATGAGGTGGTCAAATCAACTTCATCCCATAGCCTGTTTCCAAACCTGTGACCTGTGTTAAACAGGACCGTCCTCTTCTTCTTCTTCTTCTCTTTCAGAATTAGGGTCTTCAGATCTTGCTGACCCTTAGCTAGATTCACGAGCAGCTCTTGAAATTGGGCATTCTGGGCCTGTATGGCCTTGATTGCTTGCTCAGTTGATGGTTCAGCAAACATGATGAGTGCTGAAATAAACAGCAAAGAAGATAAGAGACCTGTAATGGGTACCTGTTATGAAGTGCATGGGATGAAATGCGTATGATATGATTTCAAAGACAATCGAGAGATTCAAATTCGTAAACCAAAAAGGAAACACACTTTTATTAGGTAAACTTGAAATTCAAGTTGTTCAACAGATGCCCTTAAGGCGTTACAAGAAAGAAAATACTGAAAAGTAAATAAAAACTGGAAAGGAAATAATCAAAGGACAATCAGTGCTCCCATGGTCGCTTCTTGTCGGTGCGGACATAGTCATTGAGGATCTGCTCATTCTACAGTTGCCTAGTCAACTTCTGGATCTTCTGCTCTTGCTCGTTAAACTTTTCTCGGTAAGCATCCCGCTCTTCTCTCAGCTGCATCCAAGACCTTTTCAGTGCCCCAATATCCGTGGGCATGTAAGGATGGAGGATGGTAGGAAGAACCCCCTCTTCATTAGCAACTTCAATAATGATAGGCAGGACGGCTTCATACGACATACCCAGCTTTTGGGCACGATACAAACCCATATGAGATATGGCTCCATCAGAAGAGAAGTCTTTGGACCCAACTCGTGTGGATCAGATCTGCGAACTCTATCCCAAGCCCTTATGAATTTGCGGCGTTGCTCGTCGCTATCCCCTTGAAAATCAAAGATGATACTAGGCATTATCAGCTCATGAGGTCCTTCTCTTCTGGCTCGCCTAAACTGACGTAAGGCCAAGCATGTATTGTAAGAGATTCCTCCATGGGTTCCTATCAGTGGAACATTGGGGTACTCCCCACATCGATCAATAATAGCCACCTTGTCCATACCCTTGATAGTCCAGATGATGTCATTATGAGAGAGAGACATAACCCTATAAGCCCAGCCCATGCCTTCTTTGTTCTTCAGCACTGACTTGGGAAGGTAAGAAATAAACCACCTTGCCGACAATGGAGAACAGCACATCAAGGTTCCCCGCTTTCGAGCAGTACAGGCATAAAGCTGATGAAGAATGTCACCCAAGAGAGTGGGTACAGGATTACGAGAGATGAAGATTTTCACCACATTCACATCAACAAAGGAGTCAGAGTTCGGAAACAATACCAAGCCATATATCAGAAGAGCCAGAATATCTTTGAATGCCTTGAAGTCTAGACTATCCCATAAATAATTAGCCTTACCAACCAAGAACTTAGTCAGAAAGCCCTTTGCTCCACTTCTAGTCTCCCAATTAGCCATTACCTCAACCTTGGTCATATGAAAGGCTGAAGCAATCTCTTCTGGCCTAAGGATCTTCTCCCAACCAGTAAATAGGGTCTGCTCCAGAGTAGAGATATCGAGCAGATCAGAGAACTCTTCTAAGGTGGGAACCAACTGGTAGTACTGGAAAGTAAAGCAATGGTACAATGGATCATAAAACTGGACTAGGACACTCATCATCTGCTCGTCCAATTTGGAGGTGACCAAACTGAGAAGATACCCATGTCTTCTGATGAAGGAGGTAGTATCAGGCATCTTTGCAATCAATTCTTTAAGCATGGTGGGAACCTGGACAAAGTTGATCCGGATGGTATTCCTACGCATGGGCATCATGACCTACAAAACAGAACAAAGATGAATCCCTTCTGTCTTTGAAATAGGTTAGTCCAATGCAAGATGTATGCAATGTTATGATGTCATGATGTCATGATAGAAAGCACATCACAAGTATCCACAAATATCAAACATGGTAAAGGCACACAAGTCACACAGAGAGCCCTTAGATTTCAGGCTGGCAAGGAGTCTAGGTACTACCCTCTTTCAGTTCAGTTGGTTTAAACCTGTCCTAAAAATAGTAACCGGGTTCTAGAGGATCTCAATATCACTATCTACCCTCGATCGGTCATAATTCCAGTTTAGCAACATTTTCTTGCAGTCGGAATCATCGCGAGAGTTTAGTCTCAATGAGTGTAGCATACTGCTACTGTTCTATGGCCAAGTTGGTCAAATTAAAGGTTCTAAGGTCAGTTGGTGCTTAATGACCCATTAGATGATCCATATTCTCCTCGTTCCAACACAAGGGATATCGGTACAATCTAAAGTGCCACACCAACGTAGCTACTGCTTCAACCGTATCGGTCTACTCCGTATAGTTCCCTCACAGTTTATTGCTACTTACCTAAAGGGTATCCCCTAGATCCGGGTTAGGATCTATAGTAACTCCGATACAAGCCCACAAATATAAAGCATACAAAGCAAACAATTGAAAACACAATGATCTAATCCTAAGGTACACCCCACTTATTAAGTATCCCCAGCAGAGTCACCAGTTATGTGATACGGTGGGAAAGAACTGACTGTTTTTTGGAATGCTGGTTCGCGTTTTGCGTTTGTTTTTGCAAAATGTCGCGGTAAGCAAGAGTCGCCACCGTCTTTTATTTTATCCAATAAGGAAAGGAAAAAAGCACAGAAAAACTCCTTTTTCGAGATGTTTCTTGGGTCCGGGGGGTAGATTATAGAAAGGGAAGGTGTTAGCACACTTTCTATCTGTGGTTATCCACGGGCTCTTAGGTACTTACTCATATTGTTTTCAAAATTGTTTTCTTTCTGCTTGTGGGTTTGAAGAAGTTTTTGTTTGAAAGGTGTAAGTGTGAAAAGTTTTGTTTTGTTTTGGAAAGAGCAGGTACTTAAGAACCATCTACCTACTCGAAAAAGGAATCGTTCTATGTTATCTCCCTTTAGACAATGCTATCCCACTATTGATGAGTAGGTAGCACCATCGTTGGAGTTTAAGGGTCAATTCGAATTTAGGGACGTACGGTCACTAAAGCAATGTTAGGATGCCTTAGCGGTAACCCTAATGTCTTAGATCATTTGTTTTTGAGGCAACAATATCCGAGGCAACCGTTTCGAGGCGACTATGATCTTTGGACAAGAGGGCGACCTCTAAAGTGACCTATACTCAATGACCGCGTTACGAAGGCAACCGAGTGGGGTGTACCCTAAGAGTGCGCATGTGCGAGTGTGTTGTTTTCAATTAATTTTATCTTTGTACATGTCAATGGTTATCTATGTTGATTTTAGATTTAAACGTTCACTCTTGTCATGCATTCCCTATTATCAAACATCTAACAGTTTATGAGTTGCGGAAATTAAATTGCGGAAATTAAACTAACTATTACAAGGCGTCAGGTATTTACATCGCCAAAAGCAACCCTTGAAATTAAAATGCGGGAAATAAATAAAAACGATAAAAATATTTAAAGTCATATTAAGCTATTACATTCCGGAAACAGATACAATACTGAGACAAAATAGATCGCGTGCGGGAAATTAAATCGGGCGAGTTCTAGGGTTTTGACCCTTTGATAAAGAAAAGATTTTTTGGTTTGTTTTTGAATTAAAAAGAAATTAAATTGGATTAATTATTAAATTAATAAACTAATTAATTAATTAATGAAAATAATATTTTTGGATTTTTTGGTATTTAAAGAAATAAAATAAATTTGATCAAAATTAATAAAACCTAATTGTCTAAGTTAATTTTAGTTATTGCAAAATATATTAAGTTATTCCTAGTTAAAACTAAATTAATTAAATTAATATTTATTTACAAAATAAAATACTGAAAATTAATTTAAATAAGAAAATGTTTTTGGTTTTTTAATTTTATTAAGAAAAAGCTTTGATTGGTTAGTTAATTAGTAAAAATAATAACAATGAATAATTAAAAGAAACAAATAAAACAAAAAAAATAGAAAGAGTTAGGGTTTGGGCCTCAAATGGGGGTGAGAATTACAATTTTGTGGCCCAATTTCGTTGGCCTGGCTTGACTTTTCCTGATTCCATGTGGACTAGTGGACTAGATTCCACCATAGGCTTTCATTCTGGATCACCAGATCTGGCCTTGGGCCATCTGGCGCTTGATTGAGTGAGGCTGTGTGATAGGCCACGCGCTTGAGTTCACACTGGATGACCTGTTGAAAAATAATAACAAATGCATGGGGGACCTGGGATTCGAACCCAGGTCCTGTTGATCACTGGACAACGTCTCTACCACTTAACCAACGCACTTTAGTTGTTAGTGTATTGAATAATAATAATAATATGGGAAAACAAATCAAATGCCAGAAAATATAAAACAAAACGCGCCAAGTTTAAACCGTCCAACCAGGGGGAGACGCGTCATCATCTTCTTCCTTCGCCCCTGTAAATTTACCTGCGGATTTATATCCACAGCTAAATTCGTATGTGCATCCTAAAATTGATTCTAGGCCATGAAAACCACCCCCAAAGACCATGGTTGTGCTCGTCTACCTCCCCTGGTCACGTTTATGTCCATCAACGACATCAATTTTGCATGTAAAAGAAATACCCAAAAAGCAAGCTACAAAACCCTAGGTTCGGTTATAAGGCTACAGTCCAGATAAATGGAATTAAACAATGCCAAAAGCTCAGAAATTTCATAAGCATCATAAATATATCAAAGATTTGCCAGAAAAATGCAAGAATATGGATCCATGAATTCAAACGAAAAGTGGTTTTTTGAGTCACTTACAAAGTTTCTGGGCGTGTATGAGAGATTGCTAGGGTTTGGTTTTGCTTCAGTGATCGTCCAGCAATTGATTAGTGTAGAGTTTTGCTTCTGAATTAGCCTCCAAGAACGATTTCAATTTCACACTTTTTGGCAATTTTTCAAGTTTGGTTCTTGATCCTCTTGCAGCCCCCAGCCCTTGAATTTGTGTGCTTTCACTTGTATATGTATGTTGCAATGTGTTAGGTCAACAAATTGGTCTTGAATCCTTGTACATCAATGCTTTGAGATTGGATTTGATCCTCCATTGAAAACTTGCTTAATTTTTCAAAAATCCAATCTTTTTGCACATGGAATGGTTGATACGAATTTGATGCACTTGATGATGATGATTCAATCCTGAAATAGCCAAAAAGAGATAAAATAATCAATGTTTGGATTTTATTTGATTTAAAATGAAATAATTAATTAAAAAATCAAATTAAATAATAAAATTAATAAATGGTCACAAGGATGAAGCTAGGACACGTGTGTAGTGTGACAAGATCAAATCAAGTGGAAAAGAATGGGCCCATTTGACAAAATTTGAAGTTTTGGGGATAGTTGACTTTTGGCAATTTTGCAAAAATGCCCAACTTTAACAATGCATAACTTCTTCAATTTTGAACTTTTGGAAGTGTTATTGGACTTTTTAGAAAGATTGATATGTCCTCTAACCAACCCTTTTAGTATCATCTCATTTTGATATTCCATGCTCAAGTTATAAGCTTTGGAAAAAAAGGTGTTTTTGTTGACTTTCAAAAATGACCTATAATGTCCAAATTTGTAACTTATTGTGAGTGCATTTTATGATCTTGGGGTATGAATATGGATTGTAGGAAATTTCATCCTATTCAAAATGAGATTTGTATGGGTCATTTCTCATAAAGTATGAGAAAGTTATGCTTGGTCAAAGTTGAGTTAACTTTTCCTGCAAAACCCTAATTTAGCAACTTTTGAGTCTAGATGAATTTTGAGAAATCCTTGATGAATAATGATCAACCCTTGATCAAATGATGAAATATAATTCAAAATGAGAATGTTGACAAAAAATCTTGAAGTTTGACTGTATTTGGGTCACAGTTGACTTTTGCCCTAGCATAGTCGATTTTTGGACCCTTTGAGCAATTGACTGAGCAAACTTCCTCTGCAAGGCTTGAAATTTGACATGGATGAACTTGAGAACATATTAGGACATTGGGTATAACTTGAGGTCATTTGGATGCAAGGACCTTGATGCAACACAAAACCCTAATTTGAGGTTGACTGTCTTAAGAGATAGTTTGATTGTCCAACTCTTGAGCAATCTTGAGCCACTTGGAGATTTTTCTTGCAATGTTTTGAGAAATATGAGAGGAAAATTTTTGGGGTACAATAGATGATATATCCCCTTAGCCAATAAACAAACCTTCTTTCTAAGGTTTTTGAAATTATTTCTTTTTGAAATAAAATCCCGCCACAATATGATGATAATATAATGAAAATAACAATAAATAAATAGACAAAATAATAAATAAATAAAATATGGAAAGTAAAAAAAATAAAACAAAACCCTAACCAATAACCTAAACCTAAAAAGGAGAGGCTTTTAAACCCTAGGGTTGGAGTCCACGGTAGAGTCTCCAGTTGTCGTAACCGACAAAAAATATGAGAGTCGCCACCATTACTTTTTGTCATAACGAAGAGTGAATAATGGAATAACCCTAAATGATGATACAAAGATTCTAAGTCTTGACTCACTTTAGATGAAGAGAAGGTGTTAGGCATCCTTCATATACCTTGTTCATAAGCATACTACAGTTTAGGTTAAAGGTTTAGGAATAACGTTTTAATTTTTTATTAGGGGAACTCGCTATGGTTTTTAAGTTGTATGCCTACTGTTGTACCCCAAAATTTGCCCTCCCATATTCTTCAAGAATTGCAAAGTCAAAGCTTCAAAATTCCCCAAGGGTTGCACAGTGCAAGGGCCTCCTAAACAGTCAAAATTAGGGTTTTGGTTCTGACAAAGAAAATGAAGTTTCCAAAGGTCCAATCAAGTCTCACATGCCTATAAATATGGTCAAGCATCCTCATACCAAGTTTCAAGACTTTCAGCACAAAATTGCACAGTCAAAACCCTAATTGCACTACAGTCAACTGTAGGGGCAAAATGGTCATTTGACAGTCAAAAGTCCAAATTTTTGGTCAACATCTCATTTTGAAGCCACAAACATCATTTGATCAATGCTTGATCATGATTCTCAAAGCTTGGCTCAAAAATCATCAAGATGCAAAAGTTTCCATATTTGGACAGTTGAAAAAGTCAACTGTAAATTGACCAGGGCATAACTTTCACATGGATTATCAGAAAAATTCCATCCAAAGCTCATTTTGAAGATAAAGACATTTCCCACAACTCCTCTTCATACTTCAAGTCCAAGAAATGCTCTCACAAAAATTTATCAACTTCAACATTATAGGTCATTTTCAAAAGTCAACAAAAAGAGACTTTAAGTCAAAGGCCATAACTTGATATTGGTAAATCAAAATGACATGGGACCAAAGGAATTGGTTAGAGTACTCAAATACCTTTCCAAAATGTCCAAGAACATGAGCAAAGCTTAAAAATTGAGCAAGTTATGCCTTGTGGAAGTTGGGAAATTTTTGGATATTTTGAAAAGTCAACATTGATTCAAATGACCTAAAATTGCTAATGGGCCTCTTTTCTTCCACAATTCATCACCCAAGGCATGTGCACGACCATTTGTCCCAAAGGGAAGTTTTTATCATTTTTATTTTATTTATTTGAATTTTTAAATGCTAGAAATTCATTTAATTAAATTAAATAGGTGAAAAATGCTAAACCTAATGTTTTGAATCTTTTTGTGCATAAAATCATCTCAATATTTCGTGCAAATCAGGTTAGGAAAGAATCAAAGGAGACTGGATATGATTGAGAGCCAAAAAGCATGAAAAAGATTTGGAAAATTATGGTTTGCAAATCAAATATTTTTCACATCAATGCATGGATTTTTGATCAAGTTCTTAACCTAAATCATTCACCTATACATACTAATGCTAACCCTCGTGCCCATGACCCCCAAGCTGCGCCAGAAATCCCTAAACAAACTTGGAATTTCTCAAGAAAAACTCAAATCTGAAAACCATCTTCTAGGTCGATTCAAGCCACAATACTTATTCCATTGACTTGCTGAGGCATCAAGCAACGCATTTGGATCAAAAGCACGACCTCTAACGTTCAGAATTGGTGAATAGGTTTCACACTTTTGCTTATTTTTTTCATAATCGTGTTTTAAGATTTAGGCATTTTCATTGCATTTTTATGGTTGATTTATACTAATGGGACCTTCCTGAAGCTAACCATGTAGCTGAATTGAATTTTTACTCACTATTGAAGAAACTACCATGGACGATATCTAGGTTTTTCAGAACCTTGAATTGGGCGTTTGGGCATATGGAAAAATTGGAACCTGAAACCTAGGCCATTCAACTCAGCATGCTTGGACGGTCTAAAAACGCACCTCGCGCTCAATTTATGAGCCTCCACGAGCTAATCGTTATTTTCTGGAATGGGACATTTTGGAACGTTTAAAAAACCGTTGCTAACCTTTTTGTTTCAGGGAACAAAGAAGAAGAAGATGAGGTGGCCATCAGTGATTGGATTGTTTGAATCTCGCGCGAAAAAGAAGCACTAACATTTTTTTGTTTTATTATATTTGTTAGTTATATGATATACAGATAAATGAAGCAGCTCCACTGGTTAAAGGACACGCTGGTAACCCCTGGGACCTGGGTTTGAATCCCAGATCCCCCCACCCCTTTCACATTATTTTTCTACTAATGCTTATGTGCAACTTCAGTATTGAAGACCACCATACATCATCAAAATCAAACCATCCACTTGGCCAATGGAAACGATCAGAAGGCCATGATCTGAAGGAGCATGGTAAACCCCAGTCAACGCACTTACACGCTATCCTGGAAAGTCAATCAGGCCTTGAAACCTTGGGCCAAAATTGCTACAACAAACCCTCCACTTGGGGACAGCACCCCCTCTAGTTTGTTTCTTTTACCTTTTTTTTATATTTTTCTTTTCTTTTTTTTAATTAATTTCTTTTAATTCTTTATAATTATTATTTTCATAATATATAAAAAAACACAAAAAAATCAGAAAAGATAAAAAAATAAATATTTTTATTTAACTAGTATTTTTGTAAATAAATTTCATTAAATGATTTTAATTTTTTAATCTAGGATTCATCTTAATATTTTTGCAATAAAAACCTAAAATTTGTAGAATTAGGGTTTGTATCAATTTTTATCTTTTTTCTTTTCCTTTCATAATAACTAATTATTAAATATTATTTTTGTAATTAAATTGCATGTAAATAATTAGGTTAATTTAGGTTTAATTTTAATACTTTCTTAATAAACTAAAAAACAATTAGAATTAGGGTTAGCATTTTAATTTCAATTAATTTCATTAAATTCTCATAAATACAAAAAACAAAAAAAAACAATTCCCTTTTCTTTTAATTTAATTAATTTGCTAATAATTTAATTTCATTAAAAAGGGTCCAACGCCCTCGTTTCTAATTTTAAATTCAATTCGCGTATTTATTTCTCTTTCATTTAATTATTTATGTACCTCTCCCAAAGCCATGTAATTTCATACTTTCTCGCACCTTTGCTTTATTTCTTTATTTTTCTGTCAAATCGGGTCTTGGAAAATTTGGCAATGTGGACCCGCGCCTTTTATAATAGTTTAGAACTTTACCTTTCTCGCACTCTTTTAACTGTTAATAAAATGCATGCAAGAATGAATGACAATAAATAAAAACAAACGCATAGATCACTTTGACATGACAAGACAAATGCAAATGAATGTGACACACAAATCACACACCACCCCTAGGGTACGCCTCACTGTTGCCTTGCCTCGAATGGTGATCGTCGAGTAGAGGATGTCTTAGTAAGTCCTCATGATCCGGGAACCTGGCATGAGGGTAGCTTCTAAGGTGTCTTCCCATTGCTCTGGTGATCACCATGTCCCGAACCTCGAATTGACCCGAACACCTCCAACGGTGGTGCTACCTACCTCTCAATGGTGGGATGGCACTACTTTAAAGGACATTTACACAGACGAATTCCTTAGGGTAGGTAGGTTCTCGTGGATACTTGCTCTAAATTTCAAAACAAATTCAAAAAATACTTTTCACACCAACACATTTTCAAAAAGCTTTCGAAAGCAATTTTTCAAACACTCTTGAGGACTGATACAAGAGTCGAACTGGAATTTTCAAAGAAACTTTTTAAACCCACAGTTGAAAAGCAAACAAACCATTTTTGAAAACACAATGAGCAAGTATCTAAGAGCCCATGGATAACCATGGATAGAAAGGGTGCTAACACCTTCCCTTTCTATAATCTACCTCCCGAACCGAGAGCAATCTCTTTAAGGAATTTTTCTGTGCTTTTGTCCTTTCCATTTGGAGAAAATAAAAGACGGTGGCGACTCTTGCTTCCGCGACATTTCGCGAAACAGCGTTAAACAGTCAGTTCCAGATCCACCGATCACACCTACGTATCCTCTTATGAGGAATTAGAGTCCCATTTCATAGTTCGTAGTGTTTTGGTTAGTTTTTTTTTTATGGGTTGTAGAAATATTTCGACTTCTCCTTGAATTAATTATG
The DNA here is from genome assembly GCA_948472305.1 of Vicia faba. Lineage (NCBI taxonomy): Eukaryota > Viridiplantae > Streptophyta > Magnoliopsida > Fabales > Fabaceae > Vicia > Vicia faba. The sequence continues at coordinate 1,128,279,390 of OX451739.1, read as the reverse complement.
AGTTTGTAAATGGCGGAATCGTAGACGTAGTTCGGAGTCGACAAGAAACATTTATACAATCTTTTTTGAAATATATATATATATATATATATATATATATATATATATATATATATATATATATATATATATATATATATATATATATATATATATATATATATATATATATATATATATATATATATATATATATATATATATATATATATATATATATATATATATATATATTGAAATTATGTTAGTAGAAAAAATGTTAGTATTTGATTGGTTATATGTTTTAGATGTATGATGCAATATAGAAAATAAGTCTGAATGGAAAAATATTTAATGCAAAAAAAATCAGGGCTAGTATTTAGAAAAAAAGAATTTTGATTAACAAATAGTTATTTTAATTATTAAAAATATATCAAGTATTTTTAATAAAATAATCTAATAACTATTTATTAATAATTATGCAAAAATATATTTAATCCAAAATGCTAAAAGTAATATGTGAATTAAATTAATTAAATAAAATAAGAAAATAAGATTAATAAAATAATTTAATTTAGTTAAAGGAGGTGTAAAAGTTAAATATAAGGTGTATTAGGAAAAATATTTGGACCAAAAGAGGTTTTAAGCCCAAACACTTGGGGGTATGTTTTACAACAGGGTAGTAAAATAAGGGGTCTGGAAAGTAAGGGGCCCATATGCATGCATGGGGGTGTATTTTGTGGTTAGAAGAAAAAACGTGGGGTGCGAATATAAGGGCCTTAAGCCCAAACGAAATAGGTTGAGGTTCATTGGGTTCGTGTATGGGCGAGCATACATGTGTTATGGTGGGCAGCAGGAGGATGTGCGTTTGATCGAGATTAGAGGATAGAGAGTGAGGGTGCATGGTAATAGTGACGCACATGATCACATAGAGAGTTATATTCAATTTCTTTTCATTTCTTCATTCATTTTCATCCTAACCTATCTCTCTTCTCTCTCGTTCTTATTCTTCCCACAACAACAACAAAACCTAACCCTCACAATCCTCAGGCGGCAGCGATCTGGAGCAACGAAAATCTTCAACCTAAACCCAACCTTCTAACCTTGATTTCCTTAAACAACACTGCAACAATGTCAATCACAACAATAACATAAGCTAAGCATAAAACTAACCTTCTCCACCGTGATTCTCTGTATTCTATTTCAATTATCCTCCTGATCCCTTCTTCTCCTTTTATTTGCAGGTGGCGACAGACGAAGACGACAATGATGATGGCGACGACACCATAGATCTAGGGTTTCAGAAATTGAAACCCATATCTCTTTTCTCCTTTTTCTGTTCTTCCGTTCGCAAATAATGTTAATAACAATAAAAATAATAATATTAATATTAATAATACTAATGGTAATAAATAAATGATAATAAATAAATGATAATAATTTAATCAAAGTTGACCTTAGTCATCAAAGTTTAAAACGGGCCAACATTTTTATTTATTGGTCCATCCTATTTTCTAAACGCACCTCCTCTGTATAGAACACACCTCAATTCTATCATGAAATCAAATAACAAGGATTTTAGCAATTTAATGAGTCGCAAAGACCTATTGGCCCAATCTGCAAAATAAAACAAAAATACACCCCTATTTCTTAAAAATAGATCTCGAAACTCTATTGGGCCATCAAATTTTGATGGTCTATTTAGAGTAATGCACCTCCCTTTTATCATTTTAACCAGGCCTCCAAAAGCTCTAACGAGCCCATACCCCTATATAACAAAAAGATACACTCCTCTTGTATTTAAAACGGGCTTCTAAAATACTCTTATAGACTATCAGATTTTGATGGTCCATAAACTCCCGTTATCTTCATTTAAACTCCAAATTTATAAATGGAACCACAAGTTTAATCGGCCATCAGATTTTGATGATCCATAGTACACCCCTCTTATGATTTTAAGCCCCCTCGAACAAGACTTAAAAATAAGCAAATTTACACAATATGATTTATAATTTTAGAAACATAGTAATAATATGATCAGTGAATTTGATGGGTAAATTTGGGGTATGACAGGATGCACCATACCTAATATGTAAAAACATATTAAACTAAAAAATATCCTAGGCAAATAAGAAAATGAAGTTGCTAGAAATAGCTGTTACAGGAACCGAAAGTACATTTCCTATTAAATTCATCTACAAATCAGAAATATACTTCTGGTATTAACGTGACATTTTTTTTCTCACAAAATGAACAAATTAATGTGATTAATGTAGATTGAAAAGAGGAAGCTTTACCTTAAATTCAGTTTTCTTTAACTCCTTTTGATATAGTGCACCACAAGAATGTTGATTTTGAGTGAAAAATGGTATTGAGAATGTGAGGGGTTTTTGGAGAGTATTTTGGTTACCTTTTGAAATGAGCATGATCAATACTCCACGGACCTTGCTGTTTTAAGATTTTGATTTCTCATAATAAACTAATTTAATTTAATTAGTTTAAACTTATGATTATTATAATATTTTTTGAATTTAATTTATTTTAGTTAGTAAGTTTAAAATAATTTAGTTTAGTTAGTAACTTTAATTTTTTTTAAATTTTTAGTTAGTTTAGAATTTGTTTATTTTATTTTCTATAGCTTATTTTATTATCTGTTTGACTAAATTCAAGGGAAATGACCATCTTATTGATTTTATGTCATTGTGCGTCTATTGCATGTTTATTTTTATCTTTTTATTTTGTTTTATAGAAAGAACATCATTCATTATATGAAGTAGAGAAAATACAAATAAAGTGAAAGACTTTGTGTTAGGGCATTTTCCATCCACATTCTAACAAGAACACTAAAACTAAGCCAACAAATATTTGGACATTAGACATAGAAAAGTTGGAAACCAGTAAGGTATTGCTAATCCCATTCCTTAAACCAAGCAACCAAACAAATTTCTTCCACAAAATAGAGTTAAATTTAGGAACCACAATCTTTAAATCTATCCAGTTACAAATCATTTCTTTAGCTTTGAATCACATAGTTCGATTATACATGTTCTTGAGATTGAATAAACTCACCATCTGTGGATGAATTGTTTGTTGAGTGGAAAAGAAAAACTGATTTGCAACCGCCATTATCAGATTCACACTCTTTAACACTTTTCCAACAACCAAACATATTTGAGACATTTCAACAAACACCTTGAGAGCAAACTTAAAATAAGTTGAACTTAAAAACAAAATCCACACCTGAAACAAAACGAAAAACAAAGTGACAACACAATATCTCAGAGATTGCAAATCTTTTGATGATGGAGGCTCTGGAGGAGAACATTTCTCATATTTGTTCACTTTTGTCCCCTTGGTTGGTGAAGATGGTTGTTGAGCTGCAAGGGTTTGACGGTTCTTAGTGGAGAGAAGTGAAACAGTGAAGAAGGTTGGAGGTAGCAAATGAATGAGAAGGGTAGGAGAAAACCCATAATAGGGGAAAAAGCTCTAATGAGGAGAGTACATCCTCATGTCGGAGGAGAAAAACACTAATGTCGGTGGAAAGACCTCTATCAAAGAGGAGGCGACGACCATTCATAATCACAACCCTAGTTTTTAGAGAGAAGAAATAGTTTCTCTCTCTAACCAAGTTTGTTTATTTTTATCTTATTTGTTTTTCTTTAGTTAAAACCTTTAATACCTTATTTTCAAACTTTAACAAAACCAAAACCTCGACATTAGATCGTTGCATTTTCAAAATTCTTTTGAATCTATCTTTTAGCAAACAACTAATTTTAATACACATATATTTCAAGGGGTTCCTGTGGAGTACCGTAGATGCATTGAGTGCTGGTACATTCCATTTGTATAACCAACCCCCATACCTTAGATCTCTTTATTGCATTGTTCTCGCTTTACTATTAGTTTTGCTTTTGCTTTATATATTTAGTTTTTTGGGTTTTATTTCGCTCTTTTCCCATTTCATTGGAAATAATAAAGCGCGGGTGGCGACTTCATTATATGAGTCAAGTCAATCAATAAGCAGATCTCAAAATTTTCACCACTATAATATACGAAAATTTATTATTGATCCAAATATTTTGTAAATAATACCTAAACAAAAATAAAATTTATATACAGGAAAAAAATTTATTATTGATCTAAATACTTTATATACAAAAAATGATATTTATGATTCAAATACTTATGATTAAAAAATGGTATACGAAAAAAATTTATCACTGATCTAAATATATATATATTTTTAATCTTTTATTTAAAATAAATATATTATATACACAAATGCGCGTATCAGACCAGAAACCTACCCGTATCTGTACCGTATGTATGCACAAGTTTATTATTAATTAAATGTATAAAAGCTATTATAAACAAGTATGAACTATTTGATGAGTCTAACATGCCTTAATCTTATAAATTGTGTGATACATAATCACATTTAAGTCATTTTGATAAAAGAATATACTAAAAAGAACAAACTAAAAATAATTTAAAATGATATGATTAAATAAAAAGAAAACATTTTTATAAAAACTAAAATGTAGAGAAGAATAGTATCTTCCACACGTCGCAGACCGCAGACCGCGTCGTAAGAGTTTCCATTAAACACCAGCTTCCCCTAACTACGTTGTTGTCTCTTGTCTACTCTCTCCAAACTTCTTGTTACAGAAAATAAAAGACACAGACAAAGACACACTCTAACTTTTCCTTTTCACGCTTCATTTTCTCCATTTTTTTTCTCTCTCCTTAATCATCTAAAAAGGTTTTTTTCACCTTTTTTTGTAACATACCGTAGTTCAACTTCACTTCAAATCAAATCTTAGTCTTTTCCTTCTACAATTCTTATCCCTAGATTTTCTCATCTTTCATCTTCCTTTTTTGGTATTCTCAATTATTTGACCTTATCAACTCATCTTCTTTCCATCTCTTGTTCGATCTTCACTTGCTCACCATTTCTGGATTCTACTGGGTTTCATTCAACTGGGTATTGCCAAGATCTACTGCATCGTTTGTTTTGGGTTTAAAGTTTTGATCTTTGTGGTTTACCAAACTGAATTACCGGTTTGGATCTGGTCAAGGTAGAAACAGCGCCATCACATGGCGCTGTTCAGAAGGTTCTTTTACCGGAAGCCGCCGGATCGCCTTTTGGAGATCTCTGAGAGGGTTTATGGTATATGCTTCCTTTCTAAATTCGTATCTTTTACTTTTTTCTTTCTTTCAATGTTAATTAATTCTTTCTTTCTTTGCATACTTCAGCTCATCAATTCAGGGAACTTATTGCAAAACTACTGAATTTTTAGTTTTTGCAGTTCCTTTAACGCTTAGAAGCTTTATTGGTAAAATTTAAATGATATCACTTTGAACGTTTGTGATATGTTAATGTGTAAGAACAATGTGGACCTTACTTGAACTTAGACTTGTTTTCTATCTTGCCATTGCCATTGTTATTTATCGCTTAGGATTTTTTATTGGTCAAGTATGGAAGACTTTATTGTATGTTTGGTTTATTTTTGCAACAGGCTTCAATAATTTTAGAGGTGTAGAATTGATTTTGGAATGATTTTGAGGTGTTTGGTTCCTCTAAAGTATAATTGATTCTGTCTACAAAATCGTTTTTACTTGAAGCTAGAATTTATAGCTTTTGAGTTTAAGCATGATTTTTACATTGAAATTGAAATTTACTATTCAACTCAATTTTGGATAAAGTTATCCAAACATAAATCACTTTACATTCAAATTTCTTTTAACCATAATCGATTCACTCAAAATTAATTTTTTACTTCAGAACCAAACATAGGCTTCGTTGTTCTCTTAAGGCTTACCTGGCTTGCAAGTTGTATTGTATCGGTTGCTTTATTTTGCATTGTAGGAAAGTTGGTAGTTGGCAGAATGAAATGGCTTCTACTGTTAATTTGTAGTAAAGTAAATTTGATTTTGTTATGTTTGTATAGAACAAGTTAATTTTCTCTCTATTTACTGTTTTTGGCTTTTCTAACTTGTTAAAATGGAAACAGTTAGTGAATTATTTTTTAAGTTATATGCTTCTACTTTACTATATATCCTTAAGTTTTGATTATTTGTTATTTGTATTTTATTTTTGCAGTTTTTGATTGTTGTTTCTCCACGGACGTATTGGAAGAAGGTGAGTACAAAGTTTATATGGGGGGAGTTGTGGCTCAGCTACAAGATCACTTTCCGGAAGCTTCTTTCATGGTGTTCAACTTCAGAGAAGGGGAGAGGCGAACCCAAGTCTCAGACATACTTTCTCAGTATGACATGACAGTTATGGAGTACCCTCGGCAATATGAGGGTTGTCCTCTTCTGCCTTTAGAGATGATCCATCACTTTCTTCGATCAAGTGAAAGCTGGTTGTCTGTGGAAGGGCAACAGAATGTGCTTTTGATGCATTGTGAGAGGGGAGGATGGCCTGTGCTGGCATTCATGCTAGCAGGTCTTCTGTTGTACCGGAAACAGTACAGCGGGGAGCAAAAGACTCTTGAAATGGTCTACAAGCAAGCTCCCAGAGAACTGCTCCACCTTTTAACTCCGTTGAACCCGCAACCTTCTCAGTTCAGATATCTTCAGTATATTTCCAGAAGACATCTGGGTTCTGAGTGGCCTCCGTCAGACACACCCTTGTACCTGGATTGTCTGATTCTTAGAGACCTCCCTTTATTCGATGATGGAAAAGGTTGCAGACCTGTTGTGCGTGTTTATGGTCCGGACCCTTCAAAACCTGCCAATAGAAGTTCGAAGCTTCTTTTCTCAACCTCAAACTCCCTAAAGCATGTTCGACACTATCAACAGGTTCTGTATAATTTACCTTATTGATACTGAATTGTGAATTCATTAGATAGAGTATTTTCTTAATAAAGTTTCATCACAGGCAGAGTGTATGCTTGTGAAAATTGATCTCCGTTGTCGTGTTCAAGGAGATGTGGTTCTTGAGTGCATAAATTTAAACGAAGATTCTACTGGTGAGGAGGTGATGTTTAGAATTATGTTCCATACTGCATTTGTGCGGTCAAATATATTGATGCTGAGCCGTGATGAAATTGATATTTTGTGGGATGCTAAGGATCAATACCCCAAGGACTTCAAAGCAGAGGTAAGTTATGATTATTATTCTGCAAAAAAACATTTTCTTAAGCAGTAGGACTTGAACACATACTCATAACTGTATCAGGTGCTTTTTTTGGACGCTGATGCTGTTATACCTGATCTGAACACAGTAACGGCGGCGAGTCAAGATGCAAATGAAACAGAAAATGCTTCACCTGAGGAATTCTATGAAGTGGAAGAGATTTTCAGCAATGTAGTTGATGTGCAGGAAAGTAAGGCAGAGGATAATTCTCAAACTTTTCATGACAATGCAGTGAATGATGGAAATCATAAAAGGATCTGGAGGGAGGATTCAGGTCCTCACGCTTTTCAGGATTGCACGCCAGATGATGGGATTCACACACAGGTTGGAAAGATGGATTCCGGTATTAATGATGTGAAAGATATCTCTGTTGATGATGTTAACTGCAAGTTCAATGTGAGCATGGATTCCGATCCTCAGGCAGTGAAGGACATTGCCATGGATGATGGAGAAATTAAGTCAAATTCCACTGCCATAAATTATGATATGATGGTACCTTTGGAAACAAAGGAAATCATTGAGGATGCTGATCGGGGATCAGCAATTATGCAGGACAAATATGATGAAGATAACGAAGCAACAGAGAAGGAATTAGATTACAAGGAAGGGCAGCCCATGCCTGATAGTTCCAAACAAAAATCTGGTAAACTACCTCCATCTACTGCTAAGAAACAAATTCCATCAAACTCAAAGCCAGGAGATACTGTTGGAAAACAAAAGGTTAAAGAAACCACTGCTTTTCAGGCAAAACAAGCTAAACCAACTGCAGTGACGAGGTGGATTCCTTCTAACAAGGGTTCTTACACAAATTCAATGCATGTGTATTATCCACCAACAAGGATTAATAGTGCACCACCTGGACTGTCAAATATAACCACTTCAAAGGAGAAAATGGACGATAACAAAACAAGATCCTTAGCTGCTCCTTTTGGCTCTGCAGCAGCTGTTTCTGCTGACATGAAAAATGACCTGAAAAGTCGGAAGGTGACCACTTCAAAATCTTTCGGCCAAGTAGTATCAGAAATTGATGCAAAATGTCCATTATCGCCGCCATCAGTTAAAGAGACATCTCTTAAGTCAGTAAGTCAAGTACAAGAGCAGAGCTCAGAGCAATTGCTACAACCTCTTGCACTGCGTCCTATTCCTCCTCCTCCTCCACCACCTTTGCCGCCATCCTTTTCATCATTTAGTAGACAAGACATTAGGGTGAATTTACAACCTGCAACTTCTCCCCCACCTCCACCTCCGCCACCACCTCAACCCTCATGGAAGTCTGTGGCTTCATCGATAGTTGGAGAGACTCGTGGTTCTTTCCCACTCTCTCCACTCGCCCTTCCCTTTGCAAGCAATGGAATTACATCAAAATTTTCTGAAGTACCTACTGAAGTGGCTCCATCAAGGCCTCCTCCACCACCACCACCACCACCACCAATCCTCCCTCCATGGCACGAAGTTTCAACCGTTCCTCTACTACCACCAACAGTACCTCCTGCAAAGCATGGAGTTTCATCAATTCCTCCTCCTCCTCCTCCCCCCTCATTTCCTATGTCTTCAACAAACATGTCTCCAGTCCCGCCACCTACAACTACATCTCAAAAAGCTCCACCCCCACCTCCACCTCCACCTCATCCACCCTTTGTTAATTCATATACAAGTTCACCGGCACCACCTCTATCTCCAACTCCTTTTCGTAAGGCTCCATCACCTCCGCCTCCACCTCCTTTTACTAATGCTCCAACAGAAATGCCTCCACCACCACCTCCACCACCACCTTTTACTAGGACTCCACCAGCACCACCCCCACCTCCTCCACTCCCTTTTAGTACATCTCGGTCTGCACCCTCTCTTTTTACTAGAGCTCCACCACCCCCACCCCCACCTCTTCATTTATTGGGTGGATCCCCACCTCCACCTCCACCTCCACCTCCTCCAGTGTCTAGAGCCCCTCCCCCTCCACCTCCTCCATTGTATGGAGCCCCTCCTCCTCCTCCTCCACCTCCTTCGATGTCTAGAGCCCCTCCACCTCCACCTCCTCCGACGCATGGAGCACCACCACCACCACCACTTCCCGGTGGTCGAGGACCACCACCACCACCACCACCTCCCGGTGGCCGAGGCCCGCCACCACCACCACCACCTCCTGGTGGCCGAGGAGGCCCACCTCCACCCCCTCCTCCTGGTGGTCGAGGAGGCCCACCTCCTCCACCTCTTCCTGGTGGTCGAGGAGGCCCGCCTCCACCTCCTCCTCCTGGTGGTCGAGGAGGCCCGCCTCCACCTCCTCCTCCTGGTGGTCGAGGAGGCCCACCTCCTCCACCTTTTCCTGGTGGTGCACCTCCACCACCTCCGCCCTTGGGTTCTAAAGGTGCAAATGTTGGAGCTGACCCAAATGGGAGAGGGCGTGGATATGCCCGCCCTGCTGCAGTGGCACCCCGGCGATCCTCCTTAAAGCCTTTGCATTGGAGTAAGGTTACAAGGGCATTGCAAGGAAGTTTATGGGAAGAATTACAAAGACATGGAGAACTGCAAATGTAATTCTTGTCCACTTTTGCATGTGCCTTTTTTAATCATTTAGATTTTGTATGTGTACACTGTTTTTCTTGTTATCAGTATTCCCATGTTTGTAATGACTGATTTCATGTTCTTTTCTAGTGCACCAGAGTTTGATGTTTCGGAGCTAGAGAAACTTTTCTCTACAAATGTTCCAAAACCCACCGATTCAAAATCTGGAGGGAGGCGCAAGTCTACTGGATCTAAACCCGATAAAGTTCAATTGGTATTATTCTATATGAATATTAATGAAATTAGATTTTTAAAATAAGGCATGTGTGATTCGTTCCTTAAAATAAGCAGTTTCCGTTGTCACTTATCTTGAATGATCAGATAATTACTGTCAACTTTGCTAAGGAGACTCATGCACACTTTTCTCTAGTTTTAATATGTAAATAAAAATATCCAGCCCACTTTGATACATAACCCATAATCATTGTTAACTGTGATGATTATCTCCACAATAACTATTGATCTATTATTGTCCCTTCAGTTCACTGCCTCTTTTATTTTTCATGATTAAAGTTCTGATGCTTAAAGTTTTATGAATTGTTGGGTGCATATCGATGTTTCTTTTTATTCATCAGCGCTTAAAGCCAATATTTGTTAGAAACTCATTGATTGGATCTTTATTTTGGTGCTTCCTAAATAACTGTCATTGAACAGTAATTTTTGTGTTTGTATTATTTATGGGCAGGTTGACCTAAGGAGGGCTAATAATACGGAAATCATGCTTACTAAGGTTAAGATGCCACTTCCTGATATGATGGTAAGCCGATACTTTGATATCTTCATTTTTTTTAATTGTGCTAGATGAGTGATTTTAATCAAAGCATTTTATATTGAAAACTATTAAGATGTGGTTGGGCCTAATTCAACCCTACAAAACCGGCTTGTAGGGTGAGGATTGCCCCCACTTATAAACACATGTTCAGGCCATATATTGTCCGATGTGGGACTCTTAACACACCCTCTCACGCCCAGGACTAGACAACTGGAGCGTGGAAATAAATGGTGGATGGCCCACTGGATCTTAAACGAGGCTCTGATACCATATTAAGATGTGGTTGGGCCTAATTCAACCCTACAAAACCGGCTTGTAGGGTGAGGATTGCCCCCACTTATAAACACATGTTCAGGCCATATATTGTCCGATGTGGGACTCTTAACACACCCTCTCACGCCCAGGACTAGACAACTGGAGCGTGGAAATAAATGGTGGATGGCCCACTGGATCTTAAACGAGGCTCTGATACCATATTAAGATGTGGTTAGGCCTAATTCAACCCTACAAAACCGGCTTGTAGGGTGAGGATTGCCCCCACTTATAAACACATGTTCAGGCCATATATTGTCCGATGTGGGACTCTTAACAAAAACAAATATTCTTTTGCAAGAAGCATTGCACTTCTTAAAATGTTTTTTGTAATTGGATTGTTATATGTTAATACTATAGGCAGCTGATAGGAGGTATTGACAGTAACACTATTTTTTCACGTTATATCTACTACATCCGACCCCTCCCGAGCCCATAAAATGGGAGCCTCGTGCACTGGGTTACCCCTTTTATATCTACTACAAATTTCTAACTTATGAAATTTCCACCTGTAATCTTCAGTGTCAAATACCATTTTTCCTAACATGTTGAAATGAATACCCTTAGGCTGCAGTACTAGCTTTGGATGAGTCAGTATTAGATGTTGATCAGGTGGAAAATCTCATTAAGTTTTGTCCTACCAAAGAGGAAATGGAACTTTTGAAGGTGAAGTTTAATCACTTTATCCATACTTCTTTTATCTCGTTATGACAATTATGTTTCTAGTTCGGTGCATCTGCTTTTACACAAATATGCGTCCCCCTACTTTGATTTGTTTGCTTTGCTAACTTTGATTCCTCTGTTTATAATTGTTTAGGCATACACCGGCAACAAGGAGAATTTGGGAAAGTGTGAGCAGGTGTGAAATGATTTATTTAAGTCATTGCATTATACGTGATTGTTATTAATAGAACATGTTAATTGATATTAATAGAGTGTGTTAAGTAAGACATTATATGGGATATCTTTTGCTAATTGTTATTAGTAATAGAGTGTAAAGTAATGATTTGTTTGTTCATCTTCATAATTGATTTCAAAAAAATATGCAAGGAGGTGGTACGAATGATGACAGAATAATGTAGCAAGCTACCAAAACTGTAATGTGTATGAAATTAAAACTTATCCACAGATAAATTGACAGTGTTTGGTTGCCTGTGAAAGGAAAGTTGATTTAGTGTTTACAAATCCCCATTTTTCCCTTTAGATGGTTGATTATAAACCAATTCTTTTGGTCTTTGTTGATTCAAGTTCCTATTATAAACATGCGTTTGTAATCATATTATATTTATTATTTTGTTGTTTCAGTTTTTTTTGGAGCTGATGAAGGTGCCAAGGGTGGAGTCAAAGTTAAGAGTTTTCGCTTTCAAAATTCAGTTTCAGGCTCAGGTTTGGTTGTGTTAGTAATATTTTTCTTTGTTTTGTGGATTTGGTATGTTTCTTCAGTTATTATACTTTCCACTTTAATGCAGGTTACCGAATTTAGGAAGAGTTTAAACACAGTAAACTCTGCCTGTGAAGAGGTACGTTGCTTAAGCAACTGCAAACATTATGCTGTTTGAACTTTTTTTACCTTGAGCATTTTTTTTCTTTGTTATAGGTCCGGAAATCTACCAAACTGAAGGATATCATGAAGAAAATTCTTTTTTTGGGTAATACATTGAATCAGGGAACTGCCAGGGGTAAGTTTTTTTTAGTTGCGGCAATTTCTTATCGTTATTCATTTCTGGACATGGTAAATGGAGGTAGACTTGGTGATGCTAGCTCTATTTTTAACATTCAGATAATCACTGGCTGTTCCTATTTGTCGTTAGACAAACTTTTATGTGATTCTATTAGGATTTGGATCCGCTATTGTTTGAATCAAAGATGAGAGGGTCATGTTCATCATCTCACTATTCAAATTTATTGAACCCACTTATATATTATTGAAGTTGTTAAACCTAATGAATTTTAATTGGGAGATGAATCATGTTTGATTCGAATATTAGAGGATCCAACTCTATTCTATTAAATCGTATCTAATGTATTATTCCCAGTTTATTATACTATCAAATGTTCTATTTTTGCAGGATCTGCAGTTGGATTTAAGTTGGATAGTCTTTCAAAGCTCACCGACACTCGTGCTACTAACAATAAGATGACACTAATGCATTATCTCTGCAAGGTATGAGTATCAATTGCAATAAACAAAAATATCATTTGGTTGCTAACCCTTTTTTTCTCTTTTTCCAGGTGCTAGCTGAAAGGTCGCCTGGACTCCTTGATTTTCACAAAGACCTTGTTAGTCTGGAAGGCGCCACTAAGGTGATGATTTAGTTTGGTTCGATATAGCCCCCATTCCTGCCAAAAAAGCTCGACTACACTTTACTACCCAAGTTTGTTGGTCCAGTTTCACTTTTCCCTTGCTTGTAAAATTGAACACTAAGCACATTCTTTCCTGTTTAAATGAGTAAGATATAACTAAGTTTTAGAAGCCAGTGAGCGGGGAAGTGACTCTGAAATTATCAACTTTGAATGTACCCATGATTTACCCATGGGTCAAAGTTGAAATGGCTATTTGCATTTTAGCCAAAAGAAAATACTTTTGGGATAGATAGGAGGACTTGATAACTTTTGGGTATGAGGTAATGAGATTACAATGTGAATTGAATTGACACATGAATTCTTTCAGATACAATTGAAATCATTAGCTGAAGAGATGCAGGCAATCACCAAGGGATTAGAAAAGGTTAAACAAGAGCTTGCTGGATCAGAAAATGATGGACCCGTGTCCGAAGTTTTCCGTAAGGTGTTTATTTTTTATTTTATTTCATTTCAGGCTCTTGATTCCTTGTTATATCAGCAATATAGCAATAGCAGTGACAAAAAAAGTTCAATTTCTAATTTAAATTCACAGTGCCGGTTTCCCCCATCACGGATGTAGTTGATTGTGTAGTTGTTTGTGACTATCATAATCAGTTAATCAATAATCATTTCTTCATATCTTTTGAGTAACAGAGAAGATCTCAACTCTTCACCTAAATTTTAATGCACATATGCCTATGGAATAGTGTGTGTCTATCATTCCCTTGTTTTTCATCAACAGTATGACTATCTACATACAATCTTTATATTTCTTTTTTTCACATAAACATTGTGTCAAAAAAATGGAGATTGAGATCTTTGATTTTCTTTTGATCAGTAATCATATTTTCCATCATATTACATGGACTAATCTAATTCTACTTTATCCGATTTATTATCTAGTTTACATTTTTTTAATGTTCTGTTCAGACATTGAAAGGATTCATTACTGTAGCTGAATCAGATGTGGCAGATCTGACAAAATTATATTCTACAGTGGTAATGTTCTTAACCATGCTTTTGGCAAATTAAACACCAACAAAGAAATAAAATGATCGAGTAATTTGACTATGTATGGACAGGGTAAAAATGCTGATGCACTTGCACTGTATTTCGGTGAGGAGCCTTCTCGATGCCCATGTGAGCAAGGTAAATTGATCATTAATACCTATTCATATTATGGTATAACATATGGCCGTCGGTCTTGCTTACTGGTGACTTATTTATTTTATAAGAACATATTTCATTAATTTTATTCATCTGATGTTTGTATGGAAAGTACATTTTTCATCATTTGTTGCATTTATGGTTGGGACATGTGTGTATTTTATATTCTAGAAATTAGGCTTGATGTAGATGGTTTTCTTCTCTAGGCTTGATGTTCTCTTGTTTATTTCAATAATGCTTAAGCTAACTTATTTTTATTGCTGGTTTAATCATTGCAGTTACTGCAACTCTATTAAATTTTATAAGGTTGTTCCGAAAAGCACATGAAGAGAATTGCAAACAAGCAGAACTAGAGAAAAAGAAAGCTGAGAAAGAGGCTGAAATGGAGAAGGCTAAGGGCGTTAACTTAACAAAAAAGAGTGGAAAAGATAGTTGATTACTCGGTTTTCTGCTCCTTTGCACCGACAACCTGCTCTTACCGAAGGGCGGAAATCCAACCATGCAAGGTGAATGCTTTTGAGGCCAGTTATGACTTACGACTTTCGAAGATTCTCTTTCCACGACGATGATGTGGTTTCAATCTTATCTATTGAAGGTGGAATAGAAAATTCATGCCAGATGGGGACTTTGAATATACAACAAGCTTAGGAGTTTGATTCTTTGATGGCATGCTGAATGAGAATTGTATGGTCAAGTGATCCTTTTTGTCAGAAGACTAGTTTTGAGTTTATTCCAAATGGGTCTTTGGATTTCTGGATCTTTCCCAAGCTAGGACAAGACATGCCGTGGTGGATGCTTATCATGGAACTTGAGCGCATTTTTCTCGAAACAGATTGCTCAAATATGCCATATGCATCCTCCAATGAATGCTATAAAATGATCTATCCCGTCCATCTCATCACGGTTCAAGAAGAAATTTTGTGGCAGAACATGCTTTCTGTTTCTGTAGAACTGGCATCGGCTTGCATCGATCATTTGCCTTATTTTGTCCAGCACCAGAGCAGAAACTTTCTGGATTTGAAAACCCCTGCAACTGTAGTACCATAAAACCTTTGTACAAAACACTAACCCTTTCCTTTAGGATCAAATTCTTTTTCATCTAACATAGAAATTAGATTTCTTTTTTATGGAAATTTTGGTAGATACCATTCAGAAAATTGTTGTATAGCTTCTAGGTTGAGAGAAAATAGAAATCAGGTCAATGTATTATTTGTAACTGTAATATATAAGTGAAGAGAACTATAGAAGGTCTAATTAGAAATGCAATGCAGGTTTCATTTTTTGTGTGAAATAAATAACCAAGTGTAAAATGTTTTTGTAACATTCTGATTCACACAAATAATTCCAAGTTTTTAACTTCCTCATCAATTAACCAGTTATTATTTTTTGTATTTTGAACCTAATGCTATTTTCTGCAATTAACTGTATTATGTTAAATGGGTAATTCCTTGTGTCGAAGTAGGACGTTGCTTGACGCAAAGTGTGTCGAAATAGGTGTTTCACATAAATTTGATTTAGTTTCAAAATATATATTATATTTTTGGCTTTTTTTTGGTTCGTGGAGTAAGCTAATTTAAATTTATAAATAGAGGGGGTAATTCTATTTTTTGTAATCGAGTTGTATTCACAGAATTTGCAGTTGCAAGTGAATAAGAAAGTTTTTCACAATTTGTGGACAGAGAGAAAATCTGTAGAAAATCATTGTCTTTTTCTTTTTTTCATATTATTCATTGTCATTGTGTGGTGATAACAATCTTGTTCATTAAGGTTGATAGAAATTCATTATAGTTTTTGGTGGATTTTCAACATCTGGTATCAAGAGTTCTGGTTGAGCGTCAAAGGAAGAAGAAGAAGGGAATCACGATGGCTATAAATCATCCAAACGGACATTTTTCAGCAAGTCTTTCAATTTTTAAAGCCAATAACTATGAGAATTGGTGCAAGCAGATGAAGGCTGTGATTTGTTGTCAAGATTTTTGGGATCTTGTGAAATATGGATTAGAGCCGCTCGAAGAAGATTCCTCAGAAGAAGAAGAGAAGGAATACAAAGAATCAAAGAAGAAAAATTATAAAGCTTTCTTTATAATTCATCAATATCCGGGTCCAGACAATTTCGAAAAGGTTAGTGATGTAGAATCTGTAAAAGAAGCCTGAGAGATTCTTAAGAAATCTTTTGGAGATGCAGAAAAGGAGAAAGAGGTGAGATTACACTCACAAAAGAATGTATGAATTGCTTTAGATGGAATATAGTGAGAGCATATAAGATTTCTTCACTAGGGTTACAGAACTAGTGAATAAAATCAAAGTTTGTGGAGAGACGTTAACAACAAGAGCTTTTTTTTCAAAGATCTTGAGATCTTTGGCCCCAAAGTTTGACCATGTGATATTTTCCATAGAAGAGTCGAATGACATGTCATCTTTGTCGAATGAAGAATTTCAAGGGACGCTTGGAACTCATGAACAAAGAATGGATGAGAGAGCTGCAGGGAAGTCAAAGAGTGATGTGATTTTGCAGGATCAATCATCAAAAGATAAGAAATGAAAAGGAAAGTGGTTCGACAACAAAGGTAAAGGTGGCTACAACAATTCGACTGATAGAGGAAACCAACACGAAGAAAACGTGTCGAATCAGAGAAGATCATACCAAGACAATCAAAGAGGTGGTGTTGCTAATAGAGGACGAGGTGGTGGTCGAAAGCCTGACAAGAGTCACATTCAATGTTACAATTGTCATAAGTATGGTCACTATTCTAGTGATTGTCCAGAAAAGAGAAAGAATCAAGAAAGTGATGTAAATTTTGCAAAACATGAAGAAGAAGAGATGATGCTGATGGTCACAACAAAAGATGAAGAGAAATTCAAGGACCAATGGTAGTTGGATCCAAGATGCTCATCACACATGTCTAGAAGAAAAGATTGGTTTGTCAACATAAAACCCTCGATGAAGAACACAGTGAAATTCACAAATGACAATACCCTAGCAGCTGAAGGTATTGGTGATGTTATGATTATGAGGAAAGATGGCAAGAGGTCAGTAATTTTCAATGTGTTGTACATACCAGACATGAAGAGCAATTTGCTCAGTATAAGACAATTGGCCGAAAAGAATTATAAAGTGTCAATCGAAGACAAGATGACGAGAGTCGTCGGCGCAAATGAAAGGTTAATCTTGAAGGCTCATATGTCTCAAATAGGACTTTTAAGATCGAACTAAATATGATGAAGTGTAAATGCCTAGCAACTGCAACTAGCAGAGATGGGTGGATATGACATTATCGACTTGGCCATATTAACTTCAAAGGCATCAGAGATTTGAAAAGAAGAAATATGATTTCGGGGTTGCCAGAAATCGACATTCCAAACGAGTTGTGTGATGAATGTGTGTAGGCGAAGCAACACAAGAACAACTTTAGCAAAGATGCAGGAAACAAGTCGAAGGATATTCTTGAAATTATATACTCTGATGTATGTGGATCAATCCAGGTGGATTCGAATGGAGGTAACAAATATCTTGTTACATTCATAGATGATTTTATTCGAAAAATATGGACTTACCTGATCAAGAAGAAAAATGAAGTGATCGAGATATTTGCCAAGTTTAAATCTATGGTTAAAAGAAAAAGTGGTCGAAAGCTCAAAGTTTTGAGAACTGATGGTGGTGGAGAGTGTTGTACCCCAATTTTTGTCCCTAAGATCCCTTCGTCATACCATATTGATTCAATTACAACAAGATCACATTAGGGCTTTTGGTTCTCCTCTCTACCTTTAGCTTTGCTCTTTGAGGAATCACCAAGCACCTTGACTTGTTTTATTTTGTGGTCATGAATATTTTGTCTTGATTTTTCCTTTTAATTAATAAAATACAATGTTGGTTTGTCTTGCTTATTACTAATGTCGGTAAAGGCAATGAGATTTAACAAGTTGCTCCATGGGTTCATGAGTTTATTTTCATGCCTTAGTCAATAAAGCTTGAGAAGTTCAAACCTCACCATTGGATTTGTTTTGGAAGAAATGGCATGGCAAGGTTATTTTGGTTCACCACATTTCAAGGTTATCAAATTTGATTCAAAAGTACAAGGGGTTGATTGAAGAAGTTGTCATACTTGGACAAGGCTTTGTTCCCATTGGTCACAAGTGCACATTTCTTTCAATTCTTAAGATATGGAAATGGTTTTGGTGGCTATGAGTTCTCATTTTCATCTTTAACAACTTTTATTTACAAAGCATTTGTGTTGGTACAAGAAGTTTGTTCAAAATTGTCAAAGTTCCTCAAAGCATTTTCTTGATCTAGGAGCTAGGGTTTTGAACTTCAAAGAAGCATATCTTGCTCATCTTTTGGTATTTTTGAGTGATTATAAAAACATAATTCTCTTCAAAGGGTTATCAACAAATCACTTCAAAAGTTTCAAGGAGTTTTCATGTGGAAGAAACTTGATGTTGAAGAAAGATTACAAGTCTTCCAGATGAACCCCTAATTTCTCATGTGTGACTTCAAATAATCATAACTTGGTCAATTTTTATCACCTTGAGCCCATTCGTTTTCCACAATGATCTTGAGGACGTGAACTTTATGCCTTCTTTTATGTGCAAAGTGAGAAAATGGATGGAAGATGCCCTAAGGATACAAAAGATTATAGGTCCTTTCATGATTTTTTGCCAACTTCAACAATTCATAACTCTCTCAATTTTTGGATATTTTGAATGGTTCAAGTTTCAAAATGTCATTCAAGAGGTCTATTTCATACCATCTTTTTTGGTCAAGAGCAAATTTCAAGTGGAAGACCATGTTTGAATGCAAAACATTATAGGTCACTTTTGAAGAAAAACTTGAAATATTTCTAAGTATGGAAAGTCAACTTCTTTTTTCCCCAACTTTGACTCAATGCAACTTGCAACTCAAGCGTCCATTTGATTCCATTATTTTTCCATTGCAAAGCTTGTAACCTCATCTTTCTAAAGCATCAAGAATCACGCCCTAAGACCCTTTGAGCTGAGAATTCCATTGATTTGAACTTGGTAACTTGGAACTGAAGTTTCTTCAAAAGTCAGATTTTGAAATCATTGATTTAGCTTCTAAACACTTTGTTTCTGCGCGTTTTTACCTCTAAACATGTTTACTGAACTTCCAGAAGTGATTAGCACAACAAAACACATGTTTTGGATGAGTTTTGATCAAATTAGAAGTCACACTTTTCTTGTTTGCAACTTCACATGATTTTCCTCCAAACTTCATCATTTCACACGCTTGGACATTCCATTTGATTCCCTATAAATAGAGGGTCATCCCCCATTCATTTCCTCAAGCTTGGATAGCCAGAGTCACCCTGCCAAACTTGTTCCATAACTCAAAATTCTACAACTTCGAAATCTGTTTTCAAGCCTTTTTCAATCCAATTTTTCTATCAATTTACCTTCCTTGATCTTCCCTGAAGCTAACCATATAATTACATTCAAGAATCGTGCCATATAGAAGTCCAGTTTCAGAGCTCTGCAACTCAACTTTAATAGGTAGATTCCTTTATCAATTCTTCAAAACTTTGATATCATTGTGATACTCTCATTGCCCTGATTCTAATCGCAACACTTACTTTTATCTGGAAACTTGTTTCGACCATGAAATTTCAAATCCCTTTTCAAATCTTTCTTTCCAAATTGCTTGAGCTACAATTTATATAAATTTATCGCGAAGGTGTAGTTGTCTTTGTCTTGAAGAGACGAAGCGAATGGCATAGGTCTCGTGCTCTAATTTTACAGATTGAGCAACCTGGTTTTGGGACTGGCTGGAGGTTGAAGATGACCAACGTGTCATCCTTCAACCAATGAAACAACACCATTTGGATTTTTTGAATTTCTGATTTACATTTGATTCAATGCTTTATTCACTAATGACCATGATATGCACAACGCGCCAGATCCCTTGGATTTGATTACTAACGCGTTTTGACTCTCATCCAATGATTCACATATTTTTGACTTTATTTTTCTTCTTCTGATTTTTATATTTAAATGTTTTAAATTTCAAAAAATCATAGAAAATTCATTTTTAGTCAAAAAAATCTGAAAAAATTATGAAACATATTTTTGATTTTTCTCTTTTTGATTTTTATTTTGTCACAATTTTATTTTGTGTTTTGATATTTTTTATAAATTTCCACTTTATTTGAATTGTTTTAAATGTTTAAAAATACTTTTATGCATTTTTAAATTTTGGAAAAATTATAGAATGATCCAATAATATTGTGACAAATATTGGTGACCTCATTTATTTTTTATTTCTGAATTTGTTATTTTTTTTTATCATTTTTGGTTTATTTTACTCATTTATTTTAATTTTAAAAATAGTCTCTGACTTTAAAAATTACCAAAATTTTTATAAAATCATTTTAGTCCGTTTCTGATTTTTCTATGGTCTTGTTTTTTATTTCTTGATTAATTTGAATATAGTTGATATTTTCTCTTTTATTTCTATTTTAAAAACATTTTTGAAACCTTTTTTAATGTATATATTAAATGCAATATTATTTTGTGATTATTTTCTGGCTGATCTTGGATTAAATTTTTGATCATGAACTTTGTTAACATCATTGGATCCATGGTGTTAAGTCTAACTCCACAAAAATGGATGAATGATTTTAATAATAGTTTTATTTAAATTTAATTCAAATGTAGTTTGTATATTCTCCCCCACCCCTCTTCATCTTTTCCCTTTCTCATTGCACTAAATGTTATTGAAGCACGATCTCTATATCATGTCTAAAAACAAATGGTGCATAGATTGCTATTGACCGATCTCAAAATAGGCACGACTTGTATATAAGTCCACTTACGATTGCTTAACATAGCGCTAAATTTTGTCCCGATTCGAATAAATGATCATTCGTGGTCCAAACCTATGTTTGCAAGCCCAAGTATGTTAATTTGATCTCTTTGATCCAATAACCTTGAGATTCATTGTGTGGAGGCTTTTGTTCTACCAATCATCTAATGGATCTACAACACTTTTGGTCAACGCGGATCACTTAAACATCGTTGATCATTAAATGATACTTTTGAGGATTCCAAATGGATGATATACTTGACAAAAAGCAAATTAAACTTGTTGTGTGGAGGCTTTGGTTCTACCAATCCTCTAATAAGTTCCTAATGCAAGTTTCAAGATGGTCATCCAACTAACCACTAACTATTAAATTGTTTTTACTTTATGCCCTTTTATTTTTTATGCTTTATGTATCATTTACTTTAAGCATTACATTTCATGTCATTTTTATTTTGCTCACTTGGGCCTTTTCTTTTCTCTTCTAAGACACCTAATAATCAACATGAACCATAAAAAACTTTAATGATACTTTGACTATTTGGTTACTATCCTTGGCATTATAGAGTATTGGACTTCTTGGACTTAGGATTAGAAACTTTGGCCTACGTTGGATACCTTGTGACCTTAATTGATATTTTGTCTGGAGTTCTTGAGGTTTACCTCAAGACATTGGGTTGTTTGTTTGTTTTGTGTGCAGGTTATTGTGATTACATTCTTTGTTTGTAATATGGAATTCACTCGTATACAGCCGTTACTCTGCCAATTTTTTATGAAGACTTAATACACTTGAAGTTTGGTTCTCACAAGAGGTCTAGTATATTTGCTTGCTTGGTTTCAATCTAAAGAATGAGAATTCTATCTTGGCTCATAATGTCAAGTATTGGATTCTTGTTGGTTAGATGGTTCTTATCCATAACTTTTACCTTATGCTTTAGGATAGCCTCTTCTTCTCCTCCCATCTTCTTAAATTTCAAAAGATCTTCTCCCTCCTTTTGAAAACTCTTCTTATTTTTTAAAAACTGAACTACTTTCATAATAAACTTAGACTTAGGTCCATGCATTTTCAAAACATCTTTCACAAACAAACTTCAATCAACATTAATAAAACCTTGACATTTTTTCGAGAAGACTAAAAAATCAATCAATCTCATTCAAACCATTTTGCCAGCTTGACTTTCATCATAAACTTTTCTCAAAAGATTCGACTCTTGTCAATCCTTGTAGTGATGCAAACAACTATACTTCTACGATATGTAGTGAAGTGAGATATTTTCCACTTGGGTGTTGAGTGAGACATTGTTGATTTTTAAAATCCAAGCCATATCCTCCACTTTGAGATGATGTAAATTCTCCTTTCTCATGATTGTGGGTAGTAAGTATGTTTTTCCACACGGACAATGACGATGATATCTTATTTCATAAAATTAACCAACACACTTGTGTTTTAAAATTTTTTCAAAGGTGAATTACGTGTATCCTGATCCCCTATTATACGAAAGGTGGTACGTAGGCACTAAAGGTTCACAACCGCGGCGGGTGCAAAAAATCATAAAAAATATATTTCTTCTCTCATCTCCACCATCTATTTTACATACAACATTTTATAGCCAAAATATACAGATTTTTACAAAGAGGTTCATGCGGAGTACCATAGATGTTTAGGGTGCTAATACATTCCCTTTGCATAACCAACCCCTTACCTAGAATATTTCCCCCTCTTTTTGGGTTATTCACTCTTTTCCCATTCCTTTGGAAACAATAAAGCGCGGTGACGATTTTTATTTTGATTTGTCCAAGTTTAGTTAATCCAATGGCTTAGTCTTAAACATTTCTACTACTACAGAGAGTATGTGTCAAAAGACTTCGATATATTATGTGAGAAAGAAGGGATTATGCATAAGGTTGTGCCACCCTACACTTCACAGCAAAATGGAACTGCAGAAAAGAAGAATCGAACTATCATAAATATGGTGAGAAGTATGTTGAAAGGAAAGCATTTACTTAAAGAGTTTTGGGGGTGAAACAGTGTCGACTGCAACATATATTTTAAACAGATGTCTGACGAAGAAGCTAGAAGGAATTACTCTATAAGAATGTCGATCTGGTGTGAAGCCTAGCGTGAGTCATTTGAAGGTATTTTGATCTATTGCACATAGACATGTGCTAGATCAGTTGAGAAGAAAAATTGATGACAAGTCGAGTCAGATGATCCTAGTAGAATATCATTCGACATGAGGTTACAAGTTGTTCGATCTAGTGAACAAGTAGATTATGATCAGCAGGGCCGTGATCATAGATGAGCTTAAGAAATATGATTGGAAAAAATGTCAAAAAATATTCAGTAAGAATCTTATTCGAAGAACCAACAGTAGAAGTCGAAAGAGAAGTTCGACAAGAGGGAGTTATAGATCAACCAGGACCAAGCAGACCTCAGTGAACAAAACACATACCTGCAAGGTTGCAAGATTGTGTTATTATAGCAGATGATGTGATTGATAATGAAGGTGAGCTGGTACATTATGCTTTCTATGCAGATGTCAAACCTGTCAATGCAATTGAAGCATTGAAAGATTCAAAGTGGGTGAAAGCAATGAATAAAGAAGTGAAGTCCATCAAAGACAACAACACTTGTTCACTTGTCGGATCGCCTCAAGAAAAGAAGGTAATCGATGTCAAGTGGGTATACAAGGTGAAGTTGAATTGCAAATGGGAAGTAACTCAACACAAGACAAGGCTTGTGGCGAAGGGATTTCTTCAAAAAGAAGGAATTGACTCCGATGAGGTTTTTGCACATGTGGCTAGAATCAAAATAATCAGGTTGGTTATTTGTCTAATAGAAATGAATAATTGGCACATATGTCAGATGGACACGAAGTGTGCATTCCTGGATGGACCCTTAGACGGAGAAGTTTATGTTGCATAACCAGTTGAGTTTGTGAAGCATGGCGAAGAGAGAAAGGTGTGCAGGCTGCATAAAGCCCTGTATAGATTGAAGCAAGCTCCAAGAACTTGGAATAAGAAGATAGATAGCTTTCTAAGAGAGAAGGAATTTGTAAAGTGCACAACTGAACATAGAGTATATGTAAGAAGAAGCAATAGTGAATTGCTTATACTATGTCTCTATGTCGATGATTTGTTGATAACAGGTAGCTGCAAAAGTGAGATCGAAGATTTCAAAGGTGATCTCAGCAAGGAATTCAAAATATTTGATCTGGATGACATTTCATATTTCTTTGGCATCAAATTCTACAAGAGCATAGAGGTTTGATGATGCATCAAAGAAGATATGCAAGAGAAATTTTCAAGATATTTGAGATGGAAGAATGCAACTCAACTTTGACACCTACAAAAACAAACCTCCAACTGTCGAAAGATACAAATGAAGATGATGTCGACCCAACTCAATATAGAAGACTTATTGGGTCACTAAAATACCTTTGTCACACAAGGCCCGACTTAGCATACAATGTAGGTATGGTAAGTAGATTCACACAGAAGGCAAATGTATCACACCTAGCAGTGACGAAGAGGATACAGAGGTATCTGAAAGGAACTTTCGACTATGGCATTCAGTTTCCTGCAGCTGATAAAGAAAAAGAATGTAAGTTAGTGGGGTACATTGATTCAAGTTGGAGTAGTGATGCTGAGGATCGAAAATCCACACTAAGATATGTGTTTATGCTAGGTGGTGCTCCAGTTGCTTGGAGTTCGAGAATGAAACCAATTGTGTCATTATCATAGTGCGAAGCAAAGTACATAGTTGCTTCTCTTTGTGCATGTCAAGCAATATGGATGGTGAACTTAGTCGAAGAAATCACAGGGAAAGATCATGGAGCAATTACCATGAAGATCGACAACATATTAGCTATCAATCTGGCGAAAAATCCGATATCACATGGTCGAAGTAAGCACATCGAAATGAGATTTCACTATATTCGAGAGCAGGTAGCAGATGAGAAGATGAACTTGGAACATTGCAGAATTGAAAATCAGATTGCAGACATAATGACGAAGGGTGTGCAGGTCGAATTATTCAGAAGAGTAAGAGCTATGATAAATATAGATAGCTTAGACACAATGAATTAGGTGGTGTGTTAAATGTGTAATTCCTTGTGTCGAAGCAGGATGTTGCTCGACACAAGGTGTGTCGAAATAGGTGTTTCACACAGATTTGATTTAGTTCCAAAATATGTATTTTGACCTTTTATATTTTTGAGTTTTTTGCCTTAGGGTAACTTAAATCTATAAATAGAGGGAGTAACCCTATTTTTTATAATCAAGTTGTATTCACAGAATTTGCAGTTAAAAGTGAATAAGAAAGTTTTCCACAGTTTGTGGACAGAGAGAAACTCTGCATAAAATCATTGTCTTCTCTTTCTTTCATTCATATTTTTCATTGTTATTGTGTGATAATAACAATCTTGTTTATCAAGATTGATAGATATTTATCATAGTTTTTGGTGAATTTCCAACATATTCTTCTCTGAGACTGCAAAATCATCTTCGGTTTTCTATACAATTAGAAACACACTAGTAAACCATAAAAACTGACACACAATAATAACTAATACACAATAAGGCAGTTAACATTGAATCATGTATATCTTATTCACACGGTAAATTCTTGCCAATCTATAAAGTGGAACTTGTGAAATCAAAATACAAAATTTAAGAATATCAGAGACATTTATATAAAACACAGACACATTTATATAAAACACTACAGAATATGATTTCCTCTAGCTTCCTGTCTTTGCACATAACTCAGTCGAGGATGTTCAACCGAAACTTTTATGCCTTCAAAGTTGTTGGATATCTTCGACCAACATGAATAAATTTGGTAAATACCTGCTATATATCTGTTTAAAACAATTAGTACAGCTTCTTTTTTCTTGAAGAAAAAGCTTTGGCGAAACTAATAAAATGCTACTTCATGTTACTAATTACGGTAGTTCTTCAAAATTCTTGTTGCCAATATAACCATAACTGTCCTTATCTTGAACAATCCATGATTCTGTCTTCAACCTTTTGTAAAACAAGCAGCTCACAGTAGTGTCAAGGATGATGAAGATTGAGTACAAGTATGCAATGAAAATCCCTTCTAAAACCAAAAAAGGCCTTGCCTTTCCAACAATATGATATTCCCTTACAACCCTGAAGTGAAACAAGGCCTCAACAGCAGCCAAGGCAACATTAACAGGAAGTGCTAAGAACAAAGCCATTGATGTCTTTCCCCTCATCAAGATACAAGCTTTAAGAATCGCCGAGTATCCACCGTGTCCTTCCATACCAGATAGAGCAAGTGACATGTTGCATATCACAAGTGCATTGGCAAGAATCACAGAAAAGAGAACTGCTCCGGTCGCTGACATGAAAAGAAGGAAACTAGGCGACGAGTATCCAAGTGTTTCAACTAAATTGAAAGCCAGAAACATGAGACAGAAAGAAGATGCATTTGCTGAGAGAATCAAGAAACAGTTGCAGATATATGTATGCAAAAGCGGCTTGTAAAGTGCTACGATTGACGCGAGCGAAGGAGACAAACCTGATTTATTATGATTGAGTTTAAGAGCTTGAATTATTGATGCTTTTGCGACAAGAAGAAAAGTGAGTGTGAAAGGAAGAGAAAAGACTGAGCAAGTGATTGTTTGAGAAACCTTAAGATTAAGAATATTGAACAATAGCGAAGATGAAGGAAAACCTGCAGCATCAAAGAGCATCCTCAAACGGTTATAAATTTGAGGCAAAAGAGACGAAGGAGAAGGAACGAAAGCTTGTGACAAGAGTATCGAAACCGAGAAAGGAAAGACAAGAAAAGCTATTGATGAAGTGAAATAATGATAGTTTTGAAGAAAACAATGAACTGATCTTCTCAAAATCTTGCATGAAACTTCCATATTGAAGTAATGAATCTTGAACCAAGTTGCTTCTCCGTTCAAACTATAGAATATAATACTCATGTATGTATAGAAAGGATTTGAGTGTGAATATGAAGAGGTGTTGATGTTTCTCTTTCTGTCATAGTTTTTCTTAAATGAGTTTGTTCTTTTTTATGATAATGGTTGGTTAGAGAGATCAAAAGTTGGTGTTTTTGATGAATAGATAGGCCAACAAGAAGAAACTAACAACTTTGTATAAGGTGAATACCAAGGGCGTATTTCAGGACGTGCCAGACAGACTAATACACATAATCTAAAATTTATCACAATTAAATTATATGTAATTAAATAGAACTTCGTAAAATATCTGTCAGTGTTAAAAAATAATTAAATAAGATTTATAATTATTTTGTCATGATTAAACTGTAAATAATTTATACAGAGTCTAAAAATTTAAGACAAACTCAGAAATTGTTTGAACTTTGTTTTTAACATAATTTTTGGACATATAACAACCATGATATTAGATAGATTAATTTGAGGAAAAAAAAAATAAGCATATGGTTTCACAATATGGTATATGACAGGTCTTAAGTTTTGTCTTGATGATGAGGGGTCTTTTTCTCAATTTTTATTGCTTAGATCATACATTATTTTCTTTGTAGCTTATATAATTGATGATGGCTACACCAACACTTTTTCGAATTTTCTATAAAATACTAAATTGTAAAATCATGACAAAATGAAGTAATGAAGTTGGTCCCATTATTCTTGAAGTAAAAGCGTCATTTTAGTTTATGACATGCGTGTAAAATAAAAAGGATTGTTACACCTTGACGAAGAAGGGAAGTGGAATTTTTAAATTAAATTCAGGTTGTCGTAACAGCATAAAAAGTGTTACTAATAATAAATTAATAATTATAAAGTAAGAGTAAGTTTGTGATGATGTATACCGATTAAGGTAGGACCAGGAGGATAGTATTGGTGCTTTTGACATGGTTGAATTGAGGATTACGTAGCTTCTAAGTGACACATATGTGTTACTTTTTTTCCAGTAAAAATATAGATACATATGTGTTCAAAGGTTATTGGTTTAAATTTTGAGGGCAGATCAATATTACTTTTTAATATAGAAATAATAAGGATTATAAAGGAATAGAACTAACAAAAATTTAACCGCAAATATTTTTTTATGGCAAAACTAATTGTAAAATCATTATTATTGATATTAACAATAAATATAAATAAATATTGCTATAGAGAATGAATAATAGATCAAAATTTAATATTTGTTTAACTTAATTAACACATATCAGTTAAATTATTAATTAATTAATTTTGCATTTAAATATATATTTTTATTTATATTTTTTTTATAAATTTAATCTATACATATTTTTTAAGGGGTCATGTTTAGTAAATTATTGGATCTTCTTTAACGTTAACTTCCATGAGGCTCTGACCATCAGTGAATCTTAAATGGGTTTTGAAACAATTTTAAGTCAATCTCCAAGAGGCTTTGAACGTTGGTCAATCTTAAGCGGACACTAAACTGATTTTATGTTAATTTTCAAGGGGCTTTGAAGATCGGTCAACCTCAAACAGACATAGATTTCACGTCAATCAAGTGGACTCTAAACTAGGCATGACAAGAGAGCAGTTCAGGGACGGTTTTTAGCTTCCCCAATCCTAAACTCGAATTCTCAAACAATTCTCGTTCTCCACCCCAAACCCAAACAAGGATTAAGAATTAAAACTCAAATCCGTCCCAAACGGATTCGGGTATCCCCGCCCCACCACCATCCATTTAGTAAAATCAATTTTTTTAATAGAAATATTTATTTTTTCCAAAATCAAGTTACATTACAACTAATAAAATAAAACAATCTCAAAAAATTTCATACATACATTTCAAATATTTTAAATAATAATTACAAATCAAATTATCAAAACATTTGCCACATATTTAATATTCTAAATTATAAAAAATAAATAATAGTATATATAATAAAATAAACAGGACGTATTTGGAGTGGAAACTAGTGTTCCTATTACCCGATCCGTCCTCATATTTTGTAATCGGGGAAAACCCAAACCCAATCAAAATGGGTTTCCCCCGTCAATTTCGGAGCGAATTTGGGTGGATGCCCGTGGGTTTGAGGTTTGTTGCCATGCATACTCTAAACGTCTGTCATGCCACAATGTCCCTGATTTTTTTATATACATACCAAATTAGATGAAAACTTTGGACCATATCAAAATTCTAAACAACCAAACACTTCACCTTTACAAGTTTCGTGCTCGGGGGCTTATGTACATCCCGAAAAAATTTCTATCCAAATGTTGATCTCGGATAAAAGGTCTAAATAATCAACACTACACCCTTACAAGCTTTGTGCTTGGGAGACTTAAGTACATCCCGAGAAAATTACTATCCGAGATGTTGGCCTCGGTCAACAGAGTTAGCCCACGAAGTTACAACTAAGTCGGCCACCAAAGCTAGCCCACGAAGGTACAATCAACTAGGTCATCAGAGCTAGTCAACGGAGATACAACCAAGTCAACCATTAGAGCTATCCCACGAAGGTACAACCAAGTCGGCCAGTAGAACTAGCCCACAAAGGTACAATCAAGTCGGCCAACAGAGTTAGCTCACAAAGTAACTGACACTCAGACATACATTTATGGATATTTAGGAGGATGTTCGAACATGTCTTCTATGTGATAATTGCCACATCAATAGCCACGAATATGGCTTTATGACATAAACTATCCTTGTCTCACAAGGAAGACTATAAAAGAGAGACCTCATCATAGGAAAAAGGGATCCACAATTTTACAGAGAAACACATAAGCACATAAATATCCAACAAAAGGTCTCTCCCAGCCAACATCAAGGTGGTTATCAAATATTTTCTTTGAAGGAATATATATATATATATATATATATATATATATATATATATATATATATATATATATATATATATATATATATATATATATATATATATATATATATATATATATATATATATATTGATTATTGGGCATCATGAAGAAGAAACATTCATATTGGATCAAAAAATTATCTAAAGATCAAAGACTCATCCAAACAAGTGAGAGAGACATCGCATATTCGCCAAAAATTTTAAGGCTTCTTGTATCAAAAGTTTTCCTGACACGGTGGTGGTCAGTTGGCATATCCCGTTGTAGTATTCATGACGAATAAAGGGTGTCTGTCAACGACAATACAAGGATGAAAAAACTTTCACTTGAGGGGGAGATTATTGAGAAAAAAATGTGAGTTGTGTTGAGAAACAAGTGAGTTTTAACACATTATTTGAAAAAGTGAAGGTTAAACACTTTATAAGTGAGATGATTCATATACCTATCATTTAAATTTTTTATAAATATGTAATATGAAAGTTAGTTGAAAATTAATATTACTATGTTTAAAACAAATTTTATTATTCACATTAAGTAAATAATGATGAACAAATAATAATCATCGGATTAGTTGAAATAAAAAGTTTGGAAATAGAAATGAAAACAATGAGAATATATATTTGAGAGAATTTAATTAATATACAACATCAATGTAAATGATTATATATAATTTTTAATAATAATAATAATAATAATAATAATAATAATAATAATAATAATAATAATAATAATAATAATAATAATAATAATAATAATAATAATAATAATAATAATAATTGCAATATGTTAACTCTATAAAATTTATTACTCCATGCATAATGATTAAATTTTATATATAACAAAATTGTATAAATTAAAGGATTTTATTTAGAAAAATTCTTATCCTATCTTATAGGGTGAAAAATTACCCTATGAAAATTCGAAAATGCCTTTTAAATTTTGGAAATACATTTTTGTACACACCTTTTTCACATCAAAACACGTTTTAAATGAAACTCACCCCATTTTTTTTCTTAAAATTTATTTTAGAGATGCATTTACAGATTCAAGATTCACTTTATACTCATTTAGACTAAACTCATACGTAAATGAAACACACATTTGTTTCATAAAACAAAAGTTTGAAAATATACTTCTGAAATAAACCCGAAAATATACTTCTAGAAACATTTGAAACCCAAATGATGGATGAGAATGATGAAAGGTGTGTGATAGTTCTAACTAGGGGTGAAAAACAGGCATCCCCGTCCCGTTTAGGCCTGCCCCGTAATAGCTTGTAAGAAAACAGACCGGGACGAATATATTTGGGGGATGCGTGCCTAAAACCTTAGCCCGCCTTGCAAAAAAGTGAATGCGAGACAGGGAAGACTCATGTGCATTAAACCTTTTAGGTCTAAGAATTGTAAAATTTTAAGAAAAAGTGCAAGCCTGCAAAAAATAGAGCGGGACGAGGCAGACACATTAAAGGGTGAGGGCTTAAAAGCTTGATCCGTTCCGTAAAAAAGTGCGGGCAAAACAGGCTTTCCCGACGGGCCGAGCCTGTTTTGCCACCCCTAGTTCCAACCATAAAAATATATAAAAAAATATTTTTTTAGTGAGATAGTAGAAGTGTTCTTGATTGTAGTATACACATACATGATATATGTAACACCATTCTAACTCCACATGTATTATTTATATAATTTACGAATTAAATCAAATAAAATCACCACTCAAAAATGTCACACTTCATAGAAAACATCATAATAATATTCTTGCTCCGTAACACGAGTTACAACATTTATAACATCATTCTATTTTATAACAATAACATATCAATGAGAACTTCGCAGCAGACATCGTAGTTATAAAGTAAACTTTGTTCATCTTTTATAAAATCAAGTGTTATAAACTCATCAAAAGGTATAATTAAAACCGCTTTAACTTCAAATAATCTCATAAAAACAAGTTAATAAAATGTAATATTATTCCCAAAATATAGCGTTTCCAACCCTATGTTACATATCAAAGCAAGACACTTCTAATAAACTGAAACTAAATAAAACACTCTAAAGATGTTCTAAAAGCTTCTTCGAACTACTTCTGGTCACCTATGCGTTACCCAAGTGGAGGCAACGTTCAAATAGAAAGGTGGATAATCACAATTTATTATAAAAGACACAAGGAAGATTAGTAGTTATAACAACTTCATCACATAACAATACATACTATTCATCAATACCTCATACTCACATGTACATCATAATATCACTTAAACAACTTTCATCATCAAAACATCATATAATCACATAGTTCACAATTACCATCATATCACAATTCATCAACAAAATTTATGCAATGTCACATAGGATATTAATGCGACACAACTGACTCAAGGCATGTGATACCATAATTTATGAATACCTAGTTCATCATCCTCCAAAGATCCCCACCATATGATCGATTCCTTCATGGAAATAGAGCACATCATAAACGCACTCAATCCACACAATGAGATTGAGTCTCGTCATAAGCGGACCACCGTCGAAAAATTCTATGAATGCACGATAAACAACATTATTTGAATTGGACCACTGCTAGTCAAGTGCATCATCATTCACATAATCATCACATAGAATGTATTAAATATTTAAAATAAGCACATCATCAAAACATCATCATCGTACCATCATAAACATCACATCAAAATCATAACAACTTCATAACAATTTCATACTAACATCATATTCATCATTAAAGTAGACATCACTATATAGCAAACATATAATAATTCAATCTCATAAACACTTAATTAATGGAATCATGCATCAAATAACTCATTTAATTCTATCATTTTATATTTTAGCACGCAAGCTTCCTAATTCTTTGAACAACTTGTCAAATGGATTTCTAAAACTCAAGTTACAACATTTAGAAATGTTGCTGTCAGACTGCTCGCCTCAGCCTCACCCGGTGCCCCCTATCGCACTATTCTCGCCATCTCCTCGCCTGACGCTTCTAATCGTGCGCTGATCTCCATTTCCTCTCCCGATGAAGTCCTTGTGACGCGTATCTCCCTATATTATTTCTAGGAGTCTACCCTTTTCAACATGTCACTCGCCAGTTGGCTCTCCCGACGATGCTGGAGCGACTGGCTCACCCCATTACCCACCGACTGGCTTTCCCCATTACCCAGCTGGCTCTCCCACTAGCTGGTCCACCCCACAATACCTCCACTAAGGCAATTTCTTTATCTCGCAGCTGCTTCACTTCCTCACCTTCTATCCACACAAGTGATGCTACAACTGCCAGGTTATCTCTCACCTGTACATCATCCATTTGGATCACACGCGAAGGATCCAGAATATACCTCCTCAACTGAGATACATGAAACATATAATGAAGATTCGAAAGAAACATCAGTAAAGTAATCCAATAGGCCACCTCACCTATCTTCTCTGAAATTCGATATGGACCAACAACACGTGGCGTAAACTTTCACGACTTTAGAGCTATCCAATACCAGTTATTGAAGTAACCATCAAGAACACGTGATCTCACTACTGGAACTCAAGTTCTTTCCTCCTCTTATCATGATAAATATTCTGATGAATCTGTGAATCTTTCATCCTATCTTGGATCATCTTGATCTTCTCAGTCGTCTCTTGTATAATCTTAGGTTCGAGCACAACACTCTCGCCTGAATCATACCAACAAATGGAGTTTTACACCTCTTACCATACAATGCCTCATATGGTGCTATCCTAATACTAGAATAGAAATTGATATTGTATGTAAACTCAATCAACAACAAATGGATATCCCAAGCTCCTCCTTGTTCAAACACATAAGCCCTCAACAAATCCTCTAACGATTGGATAGTCCTTTCCATCTGCCCTTCTATCTGCGAATGATATGTAGAACTCAACCTCAATGTAGTACCAAAATCCATATACAAACCTTCCCAAAACTTGGACATAAACCTCAGATCTCTATTCGACACAATACTTGAAGGTATACCATGTAATCTCATAATTTATTCAATATAGATATCAGCTAACTTCTACATGGAATGATTAATCTTCATCAGCAAGAAATGAGCCGACTTAGTCAATCTATCCACTATCACCAAAATTGAATCATTACCCTTAGAGGTTTTTGGCAAACCTGACATAAAATCCATCAAAATACTATACTATTTCCACTTTGGAATAATAAATGGTTGCATTAGACCAACAAGCTTCTGATGTTCAATCTTTGACTACTGACAAGTCAAACAAGCATAAACAAATTCAACAACTTCCTTTTTCATACCGGGCCACCAAAATATTTTCTTCAAGTCCTGATACATCTTCGTAGCACCAGGATGAATACTTAGACCACTTCGATGTCCCTCCTCAAGAATACACTTCTTAAGCTCTGGAAAATCCATAACACAGACCCTATCACTGAATCTCATTACACCATTTTCATCAACTCGAAATTCACCTCCATTACCTTGGTTAATCAACGTCAACTGATCAACAATCCTTAAATCATATTTCTAACCTTCTCTGATTTCTCTAAGAATACTATAGTCAACTTCAATATCCCCAACTTTACAATGTTATGAGTTTCTTCACACACTAAGCTCATATCTCTGAATTGCTCGATCAATTACAACTTGTGCACCATAAGTATCGACATATGCAATGACTTCCTACTCAGAGCATCTGCCACAACATTTGCTTTACCAGGATGGTAACTCAAATCAAAATCACAATCCTTTAACAAATCAAGCCATTTTTTCTGTCTCATATTCAATTCCTTCTGATCAAACAAGTATTTCAGACTCTTGTGATCGTTGAACACTTCAAATTTAGAGCCAAACAGATAATGTCTCCAAATCTTCAACTAAAATACCATAACTTCCAACTCTAAGTCATGCGTAGGATAATTCCTTTCATGAACTTTCAATTTCCTAGAAACATAAGCAACAACTTGACCATTCTGCATCAACACACCACCAAGACTCATCTTCTATTCATCACAATATACAACAAAGGATTCACTCAAATTTTGCAAAATCAATACCAGAGTAGTCATTAACTTCTTCTTTAATTCCACATAACTTTCTTCACGCGCAAGATCTCACACATAAGCTTGACCCTTTAGAGTCAAGTGAGTTAATGGTAATTCCAACTTAGAAAATCCTTCAATAAACCTACGATAATAACCTTCTAACCCAAGAAAACTTCGTATCTTAGTAGTAAACTTAAGAATCTCCCATTGCAACACAACATCAACTCTAGAAGGATCCACATAAATTCCACCACTTGAAATCACACGACAAAGAATACTCACTTTATTCAACCAAAACTCACACTTTGATAGATTTGCATACAACTTTTTCTCTTTCAACACTTGCAACACGATTCACAAATGCTGATCATGCTCTTCTTATGATTTAGAATATATCAGAGTGTCGTCAATAAAGACCACCAAAAACTTATCCAGATATGAATGGAAAGTTTGATTCATATAATCTATGAAAAACACCTGGCGCATTATATACACCAAACGGTATCACATTGTACTCATAATGACCATAACTTGTTTTGAACATCCTCTTCAAAATATCATATGGTTTAACATGAATATGATGATAACCTTACCTAAAATCAACCTTGCTAAACATACGAGCACCTACCAATTGATCCATCAAATTGTCAATTCTCAGAAGTGGATACTTATTCTTAATAGTCACCTTATTAAACTTCTTGTAGTCTACACGTAACCTCATACTAACATCTTTCTTCTTAGCCAACAACACAAGAGCACCCCACGGAGAAACACTCGGTCGAACAAACTTCTTCTTAAGTAATTCTTCTAATTGTTTCTTCAATTCACCTAACTCTGAACGTGACATCCTATAAGGATCCATCGACATCGGACTTGTACCTGGTACCAACACTACAGAATAATCCACCTCACACTCTGGAGGTAACCCCGCATGTATTATTCATATACTTTACGAATAAAATAAAATAAAATCACCACTCAAGGGTATCGCACTTCATAGAAAACATCATAATAATAATCCCGCTCTGTAACACGGGTTACAACATTTATACCATTATTCTCTTTTATAACATAAACATATCAATGAGAACTTTGCAACAAATATCATTGTCATAAAGTAAACTTCGTTCATCTTTCATAAAAACAAGTTTTATAATCTCATTAAAAGGTATAATTAAAACCACTTTAATGTCAAATAATCTCATAAAAACTTGTTAAAAAATGTAACGTTATTTACAAAACATAGAGTTCTCAACCCGATGTTACATATGAGAGCAAGACACTTCTAATGAACTGAAACTAAATAAAACACTCCGAAGCTATCCTCAAAGATTATACGAACTACTCTTGGTCAACTACGCGTTACCCACATGGATGCAACATTCAAACAAAAATGTAATGTTACTCCCAAAACATAGCATTGTCAACCCGATGTTACATATTAGAGCAAGACACTTCTAATAAACTGAAACTAAATAGAAAGGGTGAGTAATCACAATTTATTATAAAAGGCATAAGGAAAGATTAATAGTTATAACAACTTCATCACATAATAACATATACTATTCATCAATACTTCATACTCATAGGTACATCATAATATCAATTATACATATTTCATCATTAAAACATCATATAATCACATAGTTCAAAATTATCATCATATCAGAATTCATCAACAAAATTTATGCAGTAATAACCGAACCACCATCCAAAATTGCTATGAATGAATGATGCACAAAAACGTCATATAAATTCGACCACGACTAGTCAAGCCCATCACCATTCACATAATCATGACACGATCATCACATAATCGTCACATAGCATGTATTACATATTTAAAACATGCACATCATCAAAATATCATCATTGTACCATCATAAACATCATAGCAACATCATAACAACTTCATAACCATTTCATACTAATATCATATTCATCATTAAAGTAGACATCATAGTATAATAAATATATAATAATTCAATCTTATAAACACCTAGGTAATGTAATCATGCATCAAATAAATCATATAATTCTATCATTTTATAGTTCAGCACGCCAGCTTCCCAATGCTTCAAACGATGCGTCAAATGGATTTCTGAAAATCAAGTTACAACATTTTTAAATGTTGCTACCAAACTTCTCGCCTCAGCCTCACCCAACGCCCCCTATCATGTTCTGCTCTCCATCTCCTCGCCCGATGCCCCTAGTCGCACTCTGCTCACTATCTCCTTTCCCGACAAAGTCTCAACGACGCGTCCCTCCCCATACATTCTCCAAGAGCCTCCCTTTTCACCATGTCCCTTGAAAGCTGGCTCTCCCGGCGATGCTGGGGCGATTGGATCGCCCCATTGCCCGCCTCTGGCTTGCCCGATGATGCTTGCGAAATAACAACTTATCAGTTGGGATTTCTGCACTATCTATCCCCATTCCAAATTCTGATTTTGCACCAAACTCAATCCAAAACATAGTACAAACATCATATATCACATATCATTATCAAAATACATTATCACATCATATAAGACACAAATCACATCATATAGGAATCATTAAATCAACAATGTCGTCATATTTCTCATCAAATCATTACACAAGGCAAAACCTACATCTACCTTAACCCTCTATCAATCATAATAAACCTAGATTAAACTCCTTACCTCGAATTCCTAGCAGTCAATCCCTTCCTTCGCGTTTCTACAAAATTCTCTTATGAGCCCTAGATTCTCTCCGTGTTCTCTCAATTTCCATGATTGTACCGAATGAATCCTCTTTTCCTTGTTTTACTTGTTTAACCTTGGACCCTTTCTATGTTATTTCCCTTATGCACTCACTTATCATCATACTATTACCGTCATGCCCTTATTCTCCTTCTCCATTTAATATACTAGTTAATTATTATTAAATAATTCTAAATATTATAAACTACATTATTTAAATCTAAATAATTCTAACTATCCTCGATTTCTCCTTAAAGACCCACCACATATCAACATACATCACACAAATAATCACGCATAATACATTAAATAAACAATTCTAAATTTTGGGATGTTACAATGTACTAATTAATTTTCTTACATGATGTAGAAGTGTTACCACAAAGGATAGGTAATTGAGATAATGTTTCAAGTTGAATTGTTTCAAACATAGTCCGAAAACATAGTTTTATATATAATAGAATTGTATCAATTTACTATCTCATATATTTGGGTCAAAATGTATTTGGGTCCTATTCTAGTCTTTTACTATAGGCCCATTACCTAATTATTTTTAGTTGTAAGTTTGTTGTAATTTTAGTTAAGTTTCAATGTATTTTCCTTGAGTAGAATAAAGGCTATCAATATATAAAGGCTAATCATTCTCTTATTGTAAGTTGAATTAATTCAGTTCATTTAATGAGAATGTTCTATTCACACTATATGATTCCTCAACGTGTAATATCAACATGGTATCAGTAACATAAATGTTCTGGTAACCATTGTTATGTTTCTTCAACCTCTATCATTCTCTTTCTTTCCTTTCGATGGCTAACATGAGCTACTCTAATTTTGCAACAAATTCCGTTAATTTCTATTACCTTCACTCAAATGAAATCCAACTCTTGATCTTGTCTCCCCTCTTCTCGATGCCAAGAACTATTACACATGATCTCAGTCAATGGAAATTGGCCTAATTTTTAAAGAAGAAACAACCATTCATAAAAAACATACTCTCTAAACCATAAATCACTGATCCTCTTCATGTACCATGGGAAAGATACAATATAATGTGTAATACGGTGGGAGAACTGATTTGAGTGTTTTGCGTTTTATCACAATTGTTGCGGATAGCAAGAGTCGCCATCGACTTTTCTTTTATCCAATAAAGAAAAGGGTGAAAAGAACATGAAAGACCTTTTGAGAATTTTCTTGAGTTCTAGGGGTAGGTTATGAAAAGGGAAGGTGTTAGTACCCTTTTCATCCGTAGTTATCTATGGGCTCTTAGTTGCTAGCTCACTTTGAAATAGTTTGTTTGGAATGTGTTTTGTGATGTTTTTGAAAGTATTTTTGAAAAGTGCCTTCGTTTATGTGAACTTTTTAATGATTCTCGTCTCTATAAGAATGCATACAAAGTGTTGACTTTTGAAAATATTTTCATGGAAAAGTGTTGGTGTGTTTTTGAAATATGTTTTGAAGATGGTTGTGAGCAAGCAACTAAGACCGTTCTACCTACTCAAAAAGTCTTTGTTCATTTCCTCCTCCTTTAGATATTACTATCTCACCATTGATTGATCAAAAACTCTATCATTGGATGTGAAGGGACATGCGTGGGTCGTCGTATAATCATATAAAGCATCATTGTAGGATACCTTAGCAATTTTTGTAAGGGTCTAAGATCATTTATGAAGGCAACATTTGAAGGGTCATCGTGGGACTATGATCTTGTTTTTTATTGTTTTTGCTAAAGTATCCCACCTTTGCGTAACATGACTATTTATTCTCAAGGAAACAAGTGAGGTTGACCCTAGAGGTGAAAGTGTGCGAAGTGTTTGTTTTCATGATTTTGTTCTTGAATTATAGTTTGCTACTTGTTGATTTTATGTCTTGCCATACAAATCCTAATTACTAGCAATTATATTTAAAGCGATAAATTGCGAAAAATGTAAAATTCTATGCTATTAAATCATTTGAGGATGGAGTTACAAATTTACAAATGCGGAGAGGAAAATTAAACCCTAAGTTACTATTACAACCATATTGAATGAATAAATGATGTACCCAAATGTAAAGATAATGTACAAGGATATGAAGGTGATGTGGAAAGAAAAGAGAATTGAATTGTTTTTGTTTATTTGAATTTTGATGACAAAGTTTTGAACTAATTAACTAAGAAGAAAAGTGGTTAATTGATTTTGAATTAATTTGACAAAGCTAAAACCTAATTCTTTTGAGAAAAAAAAATTAAATTAAGAAACTATTCGTTTTAGGATTTTTTATGAAAGGTCTTTTAGAGTTTACTAAAGATAAGAAATTAATTAACAAAAATTCCTAAATTCTAAGTTAATTGAATTAGAAAAGAAGGTTTAAATAAACCTAAGCCTGAATGATTTTATTAAGAAATTAAATTTAATAAGAAAATATTTTTGGTCTTTTTTTTTTGAAATAAAATAAAAGTATATAAAAGTATATAAATATTAAATATTTATTTTCTAGATTTTTTTATTAGTAATAATAATAATAATAATAATAATAAAGAAAATAAAATAAAATAGAAAAACAAAATAAAAGTCAGGAGGGTGTCTAAATGAGAAAGGATGGCTTTGTTGAAAAAAAAAAACAGATTTTAAGGTTTAGGTCCAATATGGTTTTTGTAAGTCAGAAAATAAAGGAAAATAAAAAAAAACAATGAATGGGCTGCGTTGCAAAATAAATGAGGGGGGTGAGACAAAATAAATGAAGCAGGGCCCAGTGGTAGAAGCCCAACACGCTGGCTGTGTGATAAAAAGGAACAAAAATGTTAGAAAATTAAAACAAAAGGGCAACGCTGGGGCTCAAACCCAGGCCCTTGGCAATAACGCGCGCGTTTTCTACCACTGGAGTAGCTATACATCTGATGTCTTATATCAAACCATAAATATTTATTAGAAAACCAGTTCTAATAATAAACTTTATCTTCTTCCTCGCGCCAGCCAGAGCCTCTGCAACTCATTCATTTCTCAACCGTTCTTAAAAGTATGAACATCAAACTTGTTAGAAATTTCACCACGATTCCATAAATGCAAATAACTTAAACAATGGCTCAAATATGAGCACAAATTTTGAATGATACCAAATCTAACCTAATTTTTTCCAGAAAGTTCAAGCTTAAAATTCTCACTACTCAAGCAATATAAATGAATTCTAAGGACATGGTCAGCTTCAGGGTAATGATGTCTACATTTTATCTTTGAAAATGGAAAGCTAACAATGCCTATATGAAGAGATTGAAAATCAGAAAACTTACCTAAAAAGTGTAAATCGTGTTTTGAGTTAGAGCTCACTTCAAGGTGTTTTAATGATCTGGTTAGCTTCCTTGAACCTCCAGGAATCTATTCCAATAGTTGCTTTGAGCTGAGAGTGTTTGAACTATTCTAGAGAAGTCCAAGTGCAAACCTATATTTTTGAAAATGGAAGATGGTGATGGAGGTGTTACAGAAGTGTAACAGGTATTGGGATGACTTATATTTGAGGTAATGAAGCTTTTGAAATAGTTTGGCTAAGAAATACACGAGTGGATTTGAAGATGGAAGTTTTTTGGCCAGATTCTACACAACAATGGCAGTTTGTATGTAATCCGAGTTTGTGATAATTTTGTGATGCTTGATGGCTTGTAATTTCATGTGTCAAGTTGTATAAGAGTGTCTTAACATATAGGAAAAGGTTTGGAGACTTGTAGAAGTCAGAAGTACAAAATCACATGTTTGTGGATTTTGACTTGTTTTAAGCAACATGGATAAACATGGTTTCAAGGCAAGGTAGGGTGGTTGAGCACTTTAAACATACTTCTTCTAAGCTTATAGACTTAGTGTGTGCAGAAGGAACAATTACAAAGCTCAAGGAGAGTAGACTTTGTGATTAAAGCCACTTTTCCAAAATAGAAGTATGAACTTTCTTCCATTAATGGCAATTTGGTTTAGATAATGCTTGAATCAATTGGATAATGGCTCAATAAGTTGTGTAAACCATTAAATATGGAGTGAAACACAAGTTTGAGGCCTACAAAGCAAAGATTATACAACATGGTTTGAGATTTGATTATGTGTTCATCACAAAATTGACTTGTAATTCAAGTTTGAAACCCTAACATCATCTCTTCGATTCTCTTAGATCAAGAATGATCTTACTGAGTTCTTAGACATTTTGGAAATCTTGGAACATACTCTACAACCTTCATATTTTTCATTTTTGAAGAGTCTAATAGGAACTATGTGGAAAATTTCCATGAAGTTGGTACCAAAAATCTGCCTTTCTAGGTCAAATTTTCACTGTGTTATACAAAGTGCATGACTTTGTGAATCTATAACTCAAGATCCAAGCATTTCTAGGATTTGATCGATAATGAAATTCTGGTATCAGATATGTGATGTCGAATGAGATGTCACGACACAAATATCTGTTTGCAAGTAAGGTGCAGTAAAATCAAAAGCAGTAAAAACACAAGAGATTGTTCACCCAGTTCAGTGTACAACAACACCTACTCTAGGGTCTACCATGCCAGGGACAAGTTCACTAAATAGTATCAATTCATAGACCCTCAATAAACAACTAGTTTACGATCTAATCACTTAATCACTACCCAAGCTAAACTTCTACCTAAGACTCACCTAGGTATGAGGCCATCCTCAAATCCCTTCAATCACTTACAAAATTAATAAGTTTGAAACACTCCAATCATTTAATGCTTAAAAGCTTATGAATTATACACAATTAACAACCCAAATAACAACAAAAGTATTCAATCAATACTAGAGTGTTTGACAATTAAAATACTTAGACTTTTTAAAACAGAAAGAAATTCTTCTTCTTCAAAAGTTGCAGTCGTTTGAACAAGGAAGCAAGTCCTTATATATGCGCAACTGTGGGCTTGGGCTTTAAAACCAAATATTCAATTCTTTTGAATATTTCCATAAAAACATGTCAAGATAAAATCCATGCATTTTGAAAAATATTCCTCCATATTTTCGCTGCCTGTGAGTTACAAATCTTGAATTTTGGAGTGCTGGAAATCAGGAAACATAAAACTTAAACTGATGTTGGGATGAGATCATTTCAGGAGGCAGATGTCAAGACATCTGCTTTGAAATCATACAAAACAGTTTTGCTCCAAATGTTAAGACATTTAGAAAAAAATTATTAAGTCAAAATTGCTGCCAACAAACACTTATAAACTCCCCTTTTGGCAAATTTTTGCTAAAACATTATCAGAGCATTATCAGAGCAACAACATAAGCAAAGTAATCAAAATATAAACTCAGTTAGCAGTTAGCTGTTAGTAAAGGAAGATGTCAAAACATCTTCTGAGATATGAGGCTCCGCCTCAAGTATTGAGCTCCCCCTCAATCAATGGTCAATGGTTAGTCAATCAGTCACTCACTTTCTCTCCCCCTTTTTAGACATAATATGCCAAATATAAGGATGCATTTAAGAAAATATCAGAATTAGGGTACAAACCATAGAATTCAAATGTCAAGCACATGCAAGTGCTAAAAGGAAACAAAATGATCATATAAAGAAGCATCAATTAGTCTAACTTTCATCAGGACCAATTGACTTATCTGAGACAAAACTTTCTTCCTCACTAGAGTCTTCACCTTCAGAGTTCACTGTATCGTCAAGGTTGCTGTCCTTTTGCAGGTCCTTGATCATCTTTTCAAAGGTTAGCTTCCTTACTGAGCTAACTCTGATCACATCATCCAATTCCTTGCAGGTTTCTCTTAATTCTTTGATCATATCATCCTTGGTGGAGGTCTTTTCAGCAGGTGCACATGTTAAAATAATGTTTGGACATGTTTTCCTGAAAATATCTTAAAATGAAGGGTCAAGGCAGACTCCCTCTTACACACTACATCATTTCCACTTAGGATTCCAAGATACTAATTTAGGATAATTCCACAGAGGAGGAAAGGAAAAGCAATTGGCATCTTAATGGCACAAGTTCCTGCATGTTTGTTGGTCTGATCAAATACGTAAGTCCCACAATAAAAAAGTTTATGGTTTCTAATAGCATAAATGAACTTTCCTAAACCAATGGAGATGGTTGAAGTGTTATTAGTCAGAACCTAATTTGAAGCTCCAATCCTATGTAAAATTGCATATTTCACACTCAGTTTGCTGACAGGAAGTTTGTTTTTCATGGGCCACTCACTTACTTGATTAGCAGTGATGGCTCTACACACTTGATTATCTGTAACTTCCAGCTCACAACAGACATCTTCAGGCCTATCTAGAAATCTATTTATGATGGAAGGATAAAATTCTACACACTTTCCTCTAACAAAAACATTTCTATACCCCTTACTTTTATGGTCAGCACAATCAACAAGAATATTAACAATAAACTCCTTAACAAGAGTTTTATAGCA
This sequence comes from Vicia faba, assembly GCA_948472305.1. Classification (NCBI taxonomy): domain Eukaryota; kingdom Viridiplantae; phylum Streptophyta; class Magnoliopsida; order Fabales; family Fabaceae; genus Vicia; species Vicia faba. Next base: position 1,128,235,323 of record OX451739.1, on the reverse strand, counting down.
ATTGGAAAACATGGTAACTGTTTTCATCAATCCAACATAACATAACAGCTCCATGATTTCCTTACATTCCAAAGCACCAGCTCCTAGTTCTCTCTCCAGGGAAATCCTTCTTTGATACACATACTTCCACTTTTCAGCATTCTCAACAGAGTAAAAGGAGATGTTGTCAAGTGGGGCATCAGGAACCCTAACAGACAATTTGTTATTTGCATACTTTTTTGATAGGAGAGATGTTTTGGGCATCTTGCTCGACATCATACTCAGAGTTAGTCTCTTCAACTAGAACATCTTTATTCTTACTCTTGGATCTTTTTACAGCATCCTCATCATCATCAGTAAAGCTAACAGGTCTAGATTTTCTTTTGCTAGAAGGGGGGACCAGTTTACTTCCTGCTTTTGGGGGTCCATACATGGTTTTCTTCTTGGTTGTTTTGGCAGGGGGTGTGACACTTGCATCCTTCACTTTCCTAGATTTTAACCTTCTTGCAATACCAGGTACCACATTAGTAATGAGCTCATTATCTGACAACTCTTCAAAACTGACTACATTATGAGCATTGTGACCTTCTCCATCCTTAGAGGCAACATCATCTTCTTTAGAAGGAGAGTTCTCTTCAACATTTTGTTTAACATTTTCTGCTTCCACTTCCTTCAGAGTAGAGATAGCAAGCTTATCAAGTTTGCTTTCAGTAGTATCTTTCTTGAAGGTTGATGATTCAGCAATAGCACTTTTAGGGTTACTTGCTCTGTCAGCAGGAGGAGGCATGCGGGCAAGGGGAGTAGAAATCCTAGGCACATTGAACCCTTCATTTAATACTCTATCTACTAGCCTTCTGATGCTTCTATCAACATTGACAATCTCTTCTTCTGTCCTATTATCAGTTGCAGTGGAAGAGTTACCTCTATCATCTTTAGATTTCTTTGCATGTGATGATCTGGGTTTCTTGACCTTTTTATCAAGAGGTGGGATGATTGTTAGAGGAGTAGCATTGAGTATTCTGTTAAGGGAAAGTTTTTCATGGAGGTTGAAATATTTTGAGGAAGATGATGTATGATGTTGAGACATCTTTGAGAATTTTTGAGCAAGGTGATGAAGAATGGCAATGGTCCATTTTCTGAGGAGAAGAATGAAGAGTTTGTGAAAGTAGAGAGAAGAAATTTCGTAGCGTGTAGGAAACAATTTGAGGTAGTCTTGTCATGATTGCTTTCTAAATTTTATTTGTTGGAAACATAAATAATACAATATCACTTTAATGATATTCCCACACACTTTTAATTGCTATGAACCCCCATATAAGCAGATCCCTAATTTTCCTCTTAAATTATCAAATTAATTAGCATCCAAAGCCTTTGTGAAGATGTCAGCCAGTCGCAATTCAGTGGCTACATGTTCTAAGGCAACAATCCTTTCTTCAACAAGCTCTCTTATAAAGTGATGACGGATGTCAATATGCTTGGTCCTGCTGTGTTGAATGGGATTCTTTGAAATGTTTATGGCGCTTAAATTGTCACAGAATAATATCATGACATCTTGTTTGACATTGTATTCTGTTAACATTGGTTTCATCCAAACCAATTGAGAACAACTACTTCCTACAACAATATACTCAACCTCAGTAGTGGAAAGAGACACACAATTTTGCTTCTTGCTGAACCATGATATGAGATTATTTCCCAGAAAGAAGCATCCTCCTAATGCACTTTTTATATCATCAACACTTCCTGCCCAATCATCATCACAAAAACCAGTTAAGGTAGAATTTGATCCATGAGAGTACAACATACCATAGTCACTTGTCCTATTCACATATTTAATAATCCTCTTCACATGGTTGACATGGTTAACTTTAGGATCAACTTAATATCTTGCACACACACACCTACAACAAAGGTAATGTCTGGTATGCTAGCTGTGAGATATAGAAGACTACATATCATGCTTCTTTAGAGACTTTGATATACACTTACTCCTTTTTCATCTTTAGTCAACTTCAGATGTGTGGGAGCAGGGGTTCTTTTGTGACCGTCATTCTCCATCCCAAACTTCTTCACTATATTCTTGGCATACTTGCTCTGAGATGAAAATATACTGTCTTCCATTTGTTTAACATGCAGACCAAGAAAATAGGTTAATTTACCAACAAGACTCATTTCAAATCCAGACTGCATTTGCTTGACAAAATGTTGAACCATCTCATTTGACATCCCACCAAATACAATATCATCAACATGAATTCGAGCAATCATAATCTTCCCTTCTTCTTCTTTGACAATCAGGGTTTTGTCTATGCCACCTTTCCTATATCCATTCTCCCCAAGGAATTCTACCAGTCTCTCATACCAAGCTCTTGGAGCTTGCTTCAATCCATACAAAACTTTCTTCAGTTTATAAACATGTTTAAGAAAACTTGGATCAACAAATCCTTTTGGTTGTTCAAAAAAAACTTCTTCATTCAGATACTCATTTAAGAAGGCACTCTTTACATCCATTTGAAACAATTTAAATTTCAGAATGCATGCAACTCTCAACAGTAGTCTGATTGATTCAAGTCTGTCTACAGGAGCAAAGGTTTCATCAAAGTCCACTCCTTCAATTTGAGTGTATCCCTGTGCAACTAACCTCGCCTTATTTCTAGTGACCACCCCTTTTTCATCAGATTTATTCTCGTATACCTATTTAGTGCCAATCACATTTATTCCTTCAAGTCTTAGAACTAGATCCCAAACTTCATTCCTACTGAATTGTTCTAGCTCCTCTTGCATAACATTAATCCAAACTCATCAGTTAGGGCCTCTTTGACATTCTTAGGCTCAATTTTTGATACAAAGCAATAGTTAGAAATCCCTTCTCTGGATCTGGTAGTATCTCTTTTGTTTGGATCTCCTATGACAAGCTCCTTAGGACGATCTTTCTAAGTTCTAATTGAAGGTCCTTTATTGAGGTCACTAGGTTGGGGATCTTCTTGAGGAGGATTAGAATCAATTCTTATGTCATTTGATTCAGTTGGACTATCAGGCAAAGATGTTCCAACATCTTCTGAGACATCTTCTTCAACATTCCATCCTCTATCATCAATAGTAACATTTATTAACTCTATCATAACTTTGGTTCTGGAGTTAAAAACTCTGTATGCTATGCTGCTTGTAGAGTAACCCAGGAACATTCCTTCATCACTCTTGGGATCCATCTTCCTCCTTTGTTCACGATCAGCTAAGATGTAGCATTTACTTCCAAAAACATGAAAGTATTTTAAAGTTGGTTTTCTTCCCCTCCATATTTCATATAAAGTAGCTGAAGTGCCTTTCCTTAGAGTGACTCTGTTATGAATATATCATGCAGTACTCACAGCTTCAGCCCAAAAATGGTAGGGTAGCTTCTTAGCATGAATCATGGCTCTGGAAAATTCTTGGAGAGTTCTATTCTTGCGTTATACAATCCCATTATGTTGAGGAGTAATGGGAGAAGAGAATTCATGGTTGATTCCTTTAGAGGAGCAAAACTCAGCAAATTTGTTGTTCTCAAATTCCTTTCCATGATCACTCCTGATTCTTATGACATGACTTTCCTTTTCCCTTTGAAGTTTTTGACAAAGATCTTTGAACACTTTAAAAGTTTCTGATTTTTTTCTAATAAAGCTTATCCATGTGTATCTATAAAAGTCATCTACAACAACATATGCATACTTCTTACCACCAAGAATTTCAACCTGCATAGGTCCCATCAAGTCCATGTGAAGAAGTTCCAAAACTTTTGATGTAGTAATATGTTGAATCTTCTGATGTGACATCTTAGTCTTTCCAATTTGGCAATCACCACACACCCTTCCTTCTTCTATTTTTAGCTTAGGAATCCCTCTCACCACTTCTTCAGATATAATTCTTTTCACCCCTTTCAGATGCAAGTGCCCCAATTTTTGATGCCATAGTTTAACCTCATTCTCTTTGTCTAAAACACATGTTGAGGAGAGGTTTAACTCTTGAGGAACCCATAGATAGCATTTGTCTTTAGATCTGATTCCTTTCATAATAACTTCATTCTTTTCATTACACACAAGACATTCTTCCTTGGTGACGTTCACTTTGAATCCTTGATCACATAGTTGGCTTATACTTATTAACATAGATGTTAACCATTTAAAAAGTAACACATTATCAAGCTTAGGAACTCCTGAATAGTCAAGCTTCCCAACACCTTTGATCTCACCTTTTGCTCCATCACTAAAAGTCACATAACTGGTGGAGTGAGATTTGACATCCACCAACAGATTCTTGACACCTGTCACGTGTCTAGAATAACCACGGTCAAAGTACCAGTCATCTTTGGTTGATACTCTGAGAGATGTGTGAGAAATGAAATTACCAACATTGGACTTGGGAATCCACTGTTTCTTCTTTTTGCTTCTTCGGGGAATGTTATCAGTTTTGAGAAGAGGAGTATTTTTAGGGTACCCATACAACTTGAAACAGAAAGGCCTTATATGACCAAGCCTTCTACAGTAATGAAATCTTCAGGGCTGGGGATTCTCTCTGGCGTGATTAAGATTTTTCTTCCCATGATGTTTTCCATGATTTCCTTTCTTCCCATAATGTTTGCCAATATGTTGAGACATTTGATTCGACATCTCTGGTTTAGGCTTGGCATGAGTGGAAACTGATGAAGGCTTTTCTGAGTTAGGTTCCTTTTTCTCATTGAAATCTAGACCACTCTTGTCTCCTGTAGCTCTTCCTGCTTGGAGAACCTCATCTAATGTGTTAGTCCCATTATTCAGCATCTTGAGAGATTTGACCATTCTATCAAGATTTAAATTCAGAGAAGACACTTCACTTTCCAGATCAGAAATAGTTTTAAGATGCTCTTCCCTTTCCTCCTTCAGCTGATTTACGAGGGCTTTCTGTTTCTCCCCTTTAAGGCATACTTTTGCACTTATTAGACATAATTATTTGCATGAAGTATCTAACTCATCAAAGGTTACTTCCCCATCACTAGAATCTTCAGAAACATATTTTCCTGTCAATGCTTTAACATATTTGGCAGATTCTTCAAGATCACTCTCTGAGTCCTCTTCAGACCAAGTAACAGATATTTTCTTCATCTGTTTCTTAATATATGTAGGGAATTCAACTCTAATGTGACCAAAGCCTTCACATTCATGACATTGAACTCCCTTCCCTTGAGTAGATTTTTCTTCAGCCCTTTTTCTTCTAAACTCATTTGACTTATAGATGTCAGATGAGATGTTCTTGACATTTGATCTTTGGTTCATGTCCATTATTTTTATCACTTTGTTAAATTGTCTTCCAAGCATAGCTAAGGCATTTGATATTCCTACATCTGTATCTAGATCACAGTCCTCTTCTTCATCTTCAGTATTTGGTACAAAGGCTATGCTTTTTTTTTCTTTTCAGATATTTCATTGATGCTTAATTCAAATGTTAGAAGGTATCCAACAATTTCATCCATTTTAATTTTGTAAATGTCTTGAGCTTCTTCTATAGCAGTCACTTTCATATCAAATCTCTTGGAAAGAGACCTGCGCATCTTTCTTACCAATTTGTCTTCAGGAATTTTATCTCCTAAAGCACCGAAGGCATTAGCAATTTCAAGAATGTTCATATGGAAGTCATTTATGCTTTCATCATCATTCATCCTCAAATTATCAAATTTTATGGCGAGCAACTAAAGTCTTGACATCTTAACTTTGGATGTGCCTTCATGAGTAGATTGAAGAATACCCCATGCATCCTTAGCAACTTCATATGTATTCACTAATCTGAAAATGTTCTTGTCAATTCCATTGAATATAACATTTAAGGCTTTAGAATTTCCAAGAGCAATTTCATCTTCTTCCTTAGACCAATCTTCTTCAGGTTTTAATTAAGAAGTAGGTTCTCTATTTTCTCTCAATTTGACAGGGTGTTTCCATCCTCTTAAAATATATTTCCAAGCCCTGCTGTCTAAGGACTTTAAGAAAGCAACCATTCATGGTTTCCAGTAGTCATAATTGCTTCCATCCAGAATAGGTTGTCTATTCATAAATCCACCTTCCTTGTCCATAGTACCAGAAAGTATCTTCCCTAGATCTCACCCAAATAAGAGTAGGATGCCTGCTCTGATATCAATTGAAATTCTAGTATCAGATATGTGATGTCAAATGAGATATCACGACACAAATATCTATTTGCAAGTAAGGTGCAGTAAAATCAAAAGCAGTAAAAACACAAGAGATTGTTCACCCAATTCAGTGTACAAGAACACCTACTCTAGGGGCTACCAAGCCAGGGACAAGTTCACTAAATAGTATCAATTCATAGACCCTCAGTAAATAACTAGTTTACGATCTAATCACTTAATCACTACCCAAGATAAACTTCTACCTAAGACTCACCTAGGTATGAGGCCATCCTCAAATCCCTTCAATCACTTACATAATTAATAAGTTTGAAACACTTCAATCATTCAATGCTTAAAAGCTTATGAATGATACACAATTAACAACCCAAATAACAACATAAGTATTCAATCAATACTAGAGTGTTTGGCAATTAAAAGACTTAGAATTTTTAAAACAGAAAGAAAGTATTCTTCTTCAAAAGTTGCAGTCGTTTGAACAAGGAAGCAAGTCCTTATATATGCGCAACTATGAGCTTGGGATTTAAAACAAAATATTCAATTCTTTTGAATATTTCCATAAAAATAGGTCAAGATAAAATCCATGCATTTTGAAAAATATTCCTCCATATTTTTCGCTGCCTGTGAGTTACAAATCTTGAATCATGGAGTGCTGGAAATAAGGAAACATAAAACTTAAACTGATGTTGGGCTGAGATCAGTTCAAGAGGCATATGTCAAGACATCTGCTTTGACATCATACACAACAGTTTTGCTCCAAATGTTAAGACATTTAGCAAAACATTATTAAGTCATTGTTTTACCAAAATTGCTGCCAACAAACACTTACAAGTAAAGCAAAGTTATAGATCTCCTCAAGATCTACAACTTTCATGTTGAAAATTTCCTTTGAATCATCTTGCATCTTGGTGAAAAGTTGGCATGAAGTTATGAAAACATAAGACTTAAAAACACTTAGAAAAATTCTAAGTCTTGAAAAGTTTGACTTTTTAAGATGAATTTTGACTTTCTTGATTTATTGAAGATCAAATTTCATATTTTTGAATATATTGATGAAATGTGATCTTTGAAACTCAGATTTGATCAAAAAGTAAAAGTTTGACTTTTGGTGTATCTATTGACTGTTCATTAGTTGACTGAATTTCTACTATCAATCAATTGATCTTGAGAAATGTTTTGAGCCATGAAATTAGGTCAACATTTTGTATTTGAATCCTTGAGATTGTGATTCAAGCCATTATATCATGTATTAGTTCAAAAACTCTTGATCAGTCAAATACAGTCAAAACCCTAATTTTGACCATTTTGCCCTTTTGGTGATTTGAACAATTTTCTTGGGGAATTGTGATCCAAAATTGATCAATTGATGCATATGACTTCAAAAATGTTGATATTGGTCCAAAATCTTGAAGTTTGACTGTTGGTTGACCACAATTGACTTTTTACCCAATACAACTGATTTTAGGTCATTTGATCAATTGACTGAGCAATTTTGTGATTCAAGACTTGAAACTTGACATGAGAAATCTTGAGGGTCCATAATGATCCATGAAAGTAATTTTAAGCATTAGAAGCCCAATTGTCCTTGTGCAAACTTAAACCCTAATTTGAGGTATTAGTGTGGAGGAGATGGCTTGGCCTAGTCAATAGTTGTGCAAGCTTGAGCTTTTGAAGATCTTTGTGAGAAATGTCTTGAGAAAAGAGAGGGAAAATTTTGGGGTACAACAACTGCCCATGTTCAATCTTCTTAAACCTGAAGAGTTAGATTGGCGAGTTTTTCATTCATGACTTGAAGGTGGAAGATGATTGAACACTAAAGTGCCCAGAAATTTGTACTCGACTATGTGTTAGTTGATTGTGTCAGGAATGGGCTTAAAGATTCCATTTGGAGAAGTGATGAAGAGTTTGTCGGAGATGGGCTTATAGATGCCATCCAGAGTGACCGTTGATAGAAATTTGGAGAAGTATCAGAATAAATCTTTGGTCGATTTGTACTGAAACAACATATGTCTTTTGCCTGTTTTCAACTGGAAGAAGTAAATCTAAACCAGAAGAGGTCTGTTGTTTGGTGACTTCACTGGGGAAATAATAACAACCAGATCAGGTCTGTTGATTGCCTATTTTTAACTGGAAGAAGTGAATCTAACCAGAAGAGGTCTTCGTCTGCCTGTCTTTAATCTGGAATGAATAAAGCTAACCAAAAGAGGTCTACGTTTGCCTGTCTTTAATCTGAAAGAAATAGATTTAACCAGAAGAAGTCTTTGTTTTCCTGACTTTAATCTTGAAGAAATAAATCTAAACCAGAAGAGGTCTTCGTTCGCCCGTCTTTAATCTGGAAGAAATAGATCTAACCAGAAGAGGTCTTTGTTTTCCTGTCTTTAATCTGGAAGAAATAAATCTAAACCAGAAGAGGTCTTTGTTCTCCTGTCTTTAATCTAGAAGAAATAAATCTAAATAGAAGAGGTCTTCATTTGTCTGTCTTTAATCTGGAAGAAATGAATCTAACCAGAAGAGGTCTTTGTTCTCCTGTCTTTAATCTGGAAGAAATAAATCTAACCAGAAGAGGTCTTTGTTTGCATGTATTTAATCTGGAAGAAATGAATCTAACCAGAAGAGGTCTTTGTTCTCCTGTCTTTAATCTAGAAGAAATAGATCTAACCAGAAGAGGTCTTTGTTTTCCTGTATTTAATCTGAAAGAAATAAATCTAACCAGAAGAGGTCTTCGTTTGCCTATCTTTAATCTGGAAGAAATAAATCTAACCAGAAGAGGTCTTTGTTTGCCTGTCTTTAATATAGAAGAAATGAATATAACCAGAAGAGGTCTTCATTCGCCTGTCTTTAATCTAGAAGAAATAGATCTAACCAGAAGAGGTCTTTGTTTGCCTATCTTTAACCTGGAAGAAATAAATCTAACCAGAAGAGGTCTTCGTTCGCCTGTCTTTAATCTAGAAGAAATAAATCTAACCAGAAGAGGTCTTCGTTTGATTTTTCCTGAAAAGAAGAGGGTTAGTCACATGGAGATGTATGAATGTCATAATGAAGTTCTCAAAATAAATGAGATTATGTTATATTCATTTTTCATGTATGTGCTATGATGTATGAATGAGAAACATTGAAATCTTTGTCTGGAAAATAAATCCTTGACAAATTGCTGGGGAGTATTGGGAAGCTGAATCCCGGACTACCACTGGAGATGAAGAGTATGTGTATCTTCAACTTTGTTTGGAATGTTTCCACTGTGGATCCCGGTTTTGTTGTTCGAGGAAATCATGCAGGGAATGTTAATTTCTATTTGGAAAATGGAGTTCAGGAACCTTGGTTGTCCATTACTCTACTGGGGAATTACAACTTGATTGGAGAGAATTAAAGTTAACTGGTATCTGGTCGAATTCCAGGCTTTGCAGTAACTTTCTATGGATAGTAACGACTCCATTTGGGATTGTAATGACTTTGCTGGGGACAAAGGGGTTTTGTCTGTTGTAATGGTATGAGAGGAAGACTTGTACTGGGGAATTTGGTAGTTTGTTGGGGAAATAAACCCTGTTTAGGAAAGAAATTTGAAGACCCTATTGGGGGGATGAATTCTTTTTAGAGATGAACTCCGTAAGGTTTCTCTTGTAGTTTAGGACCAACTCAGCTAGGGAAATGATTGTCAGGAGATTGGAACTCCGGATGGATACTGCATGAATTCAAATCTGTGGGGATAATTTTGTTAAAGTAACTCTGTAGGGGATATCTCGAATTCTTTAAGAAAATGTTTATTACCATTTTTTAAACATACATTTATTAACAGTTAATCATGTTCATATGCATATGTTCATTCAATTTTAGTCATTGGATGTTTTTGCATTCAAAACAGGAAAACAAAAAGTTTGCATTTCAAAGTATATTTATAATGATGTTTTGCCTATAAATAGGCATTTTTGTACAAGGAGATAGAGATCCTAGTAAGAGGAAATCATCGAAAGAATACAAAGTGAAAACAAAAATAATAGCCATGTGGAAGTGATCTCATTGTGTTCCAACCTTGCTATTGCCCCTATGTCTTCGAACATCATCGCCTGCCATTGAAAGAAGTTGATTGAATTGGTAATAAAGTTGGTTGTAGTGATTTCACGGGACATAGTCATACACTTTAATCCTTAACTTTTTCCTAGACCTCCCTATCAGGTTTTCAGCCCACCAGGATACCCTTTTTTCCCCAAGCCGCCCTGTTGGGTTTTCAACTTTCTGGGTGTACAATATTTTGTACATATACCTAAATTTTCCCCGAATCATTTTGGTTCGACGGGATGCCCTTATTTTTGCCTAGGTATGTCAACCTAGCAGGTCATTTTTATGCGTAGTATTTTTTGACTATGTCCGCATTTACAGGATGCAGAAAATCTTCGTCGTCCATAGTAGTAAGCATCATGGCACCACCAGAGAATAATTTCTTAACAACAAATGGCCCTTCATAAGTGGGAGTCCAGTTTCCCCTGATATTTCCTTGTGGAAGAATGATGCGTTTTATTACCAAGCCACCAGCCTGATACGCTCGAGGTTTGATCTTTTTGTTGAAAGCCTTGATCATACGCTTTTGATACATTTGACCATGACAAATAGAAACCAGTCTCTTCTCGTCAATTAAGTTCAACTGATCCAACCTAGTTTGAATCCATTTGTCTTCACCTAAATCTGCTTCTTTCATAATCCTTAAGGAAGGAATCTGAACTTCCACAGGAAAAACAACTTCCATGCCATAGACTAAGGAAAATGGGGTTAACCCAGTTGAAGTTTGAGCTGAAGTACAATAGCCATGGAGAGAAAATTGTAGCATCTCATGCCAGTCTTTGTAGGTCATCACCATCTTTTGCACAATCTTCTTTATGTTTTTATAGGCAGCTTCCATTGTGCCATTCATATTAGGTCTGTACGTAAAAGAATTATGATGCTTGATTTTGAACTGAGTGCAGAGCTCTGCAATCATAACATTGTTGAGAGTGGTTCCATTGTTAGTGATGATCCTTTCAGGGATACCGTAACGACAAATGAGGTTATGCTTGACAAACCGGGCTACAATGTTCTTTGTAACTGAGGCAAATGAGGCAGTTTTGACCCATTTGGTGAAGTAATCATTGGAAACTAGGATGAAATGGTGTCCATTAGAAGCCGTGGGCTTGATCTCTCCAATCATGTCTATGCCCCACATTGCAAATGGCCACAGAGCAGTCATGACATTCAAAGGAATTGGAGGCACATGGAATTTGTCGGCGTAGATTTGACACTTGTGGCAAGTTTTCGAGTGATGGTGACAATCAGTTTCTATTGTCGACCAATAGTAACCAACCCTCAGAATCTTATTGGCCATAGTGTTCCCACTAGAGTGAGTTCCAAAGATACCATCGTACATGTCCTCCATGATTTTCTCTGCATCCTTCTTGTCCATACAACATAGTAGAGTCGAATCGTGGTTGCGCTTATATAAGATCCCATTTCTTAGGAAGAATTTGGCTGAAAACCTTCGCAGGAATTTCTTATCATTGATGGAAGCTCCTTTAGGATACTCTTGTGCTTCCAGATATCTCCCCACTTCATGGTATCATGGTTTCTCCTCATCAGTGTCGATCTCACAATAACGTGCAGGTTCGTGAAATCTTTCAATCATAATTCTAGGAGCTTCATTGTCCCACTTGACCTTGAACATGGATGAGATTGTTGCTAAGGCATCCACTAACTGATTTTCTTCTCTTGGAAAGTGTTCAAAGGTAATCTCCTCAAAGTATGGGACCAGGGTTAACACAAGCTCTTTGTAGGGGATCAGATTAGGATGTTTGGTATCCCACTCTCCTTTAACTTGACTAATTATTAAAGTTGAATATCCATATATGCTTAAGAATTTGATTCTTAGGTCAATGGCAGCCATAAGACCCAAGATGCATGCCTCATACTCAGCCATGTTATTTGTACAGTTGAAGTATAGTTTGGAAGTGAAAGGTGTATGGAAACCTTCGGGAGAAATAATCACATCACCAACTCCATTACCTAAAGCATTGGAAGCCTCATCAAAAACCATAGTCCACCGGGATCCTTGTTCAGGTCCGTCATATGGTCCAGGCTTTTCACAATCAGTTATTAGCATGATAATCTCATCCGAGAATTCAAAGTTCATGGATTGGTAATCATCAACAGCCTGATGGGCCAAATGATTTGCCAGTACACTTCCTTTGATATCATTTTGTGTAATATATTGGATATCATATTCCGTCAAGATCATTTTCCGTCTACCTATTCGTCTTGAGAGAGCTGGTTTCTCGAAGTTGTACTTGATAGGGTCCGTCTTAGAAATCAACAAAGTGGTGTGAGTCAACATATACTGTCTTAGCCGGCGAGCAACCCATGCCAGAGTGCAACAATTTTTCTCGAGCAATGAATATCTTGTTTCACAGTCGGTAAACTCTTTGCTCAGGTAGTATATTGCATGCTCTTTTCGGCCAGACTCGTCATTTTGGCCCATCACACACCCCATCGAATTATCTAATATAGTCAAATACATAATCAGAGGTCTTTCTTCAACTGAAGGCATGAGGATGAGAGGTTCTTGTAAATATTCCTTGATCTTGTCAAAGGCTGCTTGATAGTCGTTGTTCCATCTGACTACTTGATCTTTATTCAAGAGTTTGAAGATTGGCTCATAAGTAGCAGTCAAGTGAGATATGAATCAAGCAATGTAGTTGAGTCGACCTAAGAAACCCCTAACCTCTTTCTCAGTACAGGGAGATGGAATTTCTTGTATGGCTTTTACTTTTGTAGGGTTGACCTCAATACCTTTTCCACTAACGACGAACCCTAAGAGTTTTCCAGATCTTACCCCGAAGGTGCATTTGTTGGGATTCAACCTTAGCTTATATTTCTTCAATATTTCAAACAGCTTGTGAAGATGATCAAGGTGTTGTTCCTTAGTTTGTGACCTTGCAACCATATAATCAACGTGCACTTCTATTTCATGATGGATCATGTCATGGAATAGGGCTACCATAGCTCATTGATAGGTTGCCCTTGTGCTCTTCAAACTGAAAGGTATGGCCTTGTAACAAAAAGTGCCCCACAGTGTAACAAAAGTGGTTTTCTCCATGTCTTTGGGAGCCATTTTGATTTGATTATAGCCAGAGAAGCCATCCATGAAGGAGAAGACTTTATGTTGAGCAGTGTTGTCGACCAAGACATCAATATGCGATAGTGGGAAATCATCTTTGGGGCTTGCTCTATTCAAATCTCTATAGTCTACGCACATATGGACCTTTCCATCCTTCTTTGGCACGGGGACCACATTTTCCACCCATTGGGGATATGATATCACTCCTAGAAAACCTGCATTGAATTGCTTCATTACCTCAACTTTTATCTTTTCAGACATGTCTGGCCGAATATGATGAACTTTTTGCTTGACTGGAGGACAATCTTCCTTTGTTGGTAGACGATGAACCACAATGTCAATATTAAGCCCTGACATATCTTCATATGACCCAGAAAACACCTCAACATAGTCATGCAACATCTAGATCAATCTGTCCTTGATACCATCTTCCAAGTTGGTGCCAATGTTGACCTCTTTCTTATCTTCCTCAGTACCTAGGTTGATCACTTCAACTGGCTCTTCATGTGGTTGAATAGACTTCTCCTCTTGCATCAGAAGTCTGGTTACTTCCCCAGTTATTTCACAATCTTCTTCGCCTTCGTCTTCTGCTTGGTAGATTGGATGTTCAAAGTCCTAGATGGCCATAGCAGAATCGTTGTCAACGAGATCCGGAGTGGATGAGGATCTGCAAATGTGTGTGTGTGCATGTAAGTTACATGGCTATTTTGAAGATGCAATAAAGTGAAAGAAAGACAATGAGTGCAAAATTTGAATGCAAAAGAGTCCAATATTTTTTCATTAAATGATCATATGGCCTATGAAAATGAACAAAACCTTAACAAATGGACCAGGGTGCCCCGAGTATGTCACATGGATTAAAGTCACTGTTTCAATAAAATTACAGACATAGTTCTTAAATTAATAAAACAATAAATGGTAGTTACTCCTTATTGAAGGAGATGGTAATGAAATTCTTGGCACGCTAGTTGTTGAGTCCTTCCTCAGCAGTCAGGTAGATCCAATCATCAAAATCACAGTTGTTGTTGGAGTCTTCAAGAGCATTCACTTCATGATTACTAATGCGAAGAGGTGGTTTTCCTATGCGAGCACGTCTGATCTCCTTTTGGGTTTTGGCAGTGAAACCCAAACTACTTTTGTCTGATTTGAAAGGGATGTCAGGGAGTTGTCCTCATATGGTACAACCTCCGTCTCCAATCACGACACGAGCATATTTGAGGGAAGCCATCCTCGACACATCTTTAATAGCTTTTAGAACATCAGGAGTAGCCTTGGAAGAAACAACCATGGGAGAAACCACTTCAAAGGATTGACAAGGGGTTTCTATGAACTCACCATTCATCTCAATACACTTAAACGAATTCAGATGGCTAACCATAAACTCTTCTTCACCATATACAATAACGATCTTTCCCTTTACCGAATATTTCAGCTTTTGATGAAGTGTAGAAGTCACCGTTCCTGCCCCATGTATCCAGGGGCGTCCAAGTAGGCAAAAGTAGGCAGGACGGATGTCCATCACATAGAAAGTTGAGTTGAAAGTTTGTGAACCAACTGATGGGGAGGTTAACCTCTCCATGTACCATCCTCTTTGATCCATCGAAATCCATTACCACTATGTCACTTGGCTTCAACACTAAACCCTTGCAATCCAACCGATATAGGGCACCCTTGGGTAAGACATTTAAAGAGGACCCAATATTCACCAATACATGGTCTAGAGTGGTTCCTTTGCATTCAATGGAGATATGCAAAGCCTTGTTGTGGTTTCTTCCGGCTGGAGGTAAATCAGTATACAAGAATCCAAATCCGTTATCGACAGTCAAACTCGCTATGAAATTTTCAAACTGATCGGCTGTAGTCTCTTGAGGAAAATGAGCTTTATTCAGAAATTTTATCAAGGCTTGAGCATGCGTATCCGAACAAAGTAATAAAGATAACATAGAAATCTTAGAGGTATTTTTCCCCAACTGCTCTACTATCTTATAATCACATTTCTTTAATGTGGTACGGTGGGAGAACTGACTTGAAGGTTTTGCATTTGATTGCAAATGTTGCGGTTAGCAAGAGTCACCACTGACTTTTCTTTTATCCAAAAGGAAAGGTGAAAAAGCACAGGAAAGACCTTTGAGATTATTTCTTGATTTTGGGGGGTAGATTATGAAAAGGGAAGGTATTAGCACCTTTTTCATCCATGGTTTTCCATGGGCTCTTAGTTACTTGCTAGATCACTTGCTTTTGTTTGAAATTGTGCTTTGTGTGGTTTTTTGAAAGTATCTTGTAAAGAGGCCATTGTTTAGGAAAACTTTGTAATGATTCTTGTTCGTAATAATGTATACAAAGTGTTTGATCTTTTGAAAATGTTTTCAAGTTTGTAAGTTCTTTGAAAGTGTAGGTGTTTGTTTTAAAAATAGCAAGGATGTTTTGTTTGAAATTGAGCAAGTAATTAGGAGCCTTCTACATACTCAAAAGTCTTTCTTGTTCATTTTCTTTTCCTTTGATATTGTTATCTTACCATTGATTTGGTAAGTAACCCTATCTTTGGATGTTAGCGGGACGGGTGTGGGTCATCGTATAACCATGATTAGCAATGTTGCAAGGTATCTTAGCATTCTCTTTTAGGGACTAAGATCATTTGAAAGGCAACTTAGATAGCGTCATCGAGAGACTATGATCTTGTATTTGCTTTGTTTTTGCTAAGATACCTCACATGCGTAATATGATCATTTTGTAAAGGCAACCAAGTGGATTTACCCTAGGGGTGCTTGTGTGCAGATGTATTATTCTCATGCTTGATTTTGTCTTGGATTAGGGTTTTCTAAGCATTGGTTTTAGTCTTTCCATACAAACCCTGATTACTAGCATTTGTATATAAAACAATAAATTGCAGAATTTAAAGATACTACGCTATTATAATACTTGTGGGAGGGGGGTGTACAAATTGTAAATGGAGATTGCAAGAAGGTAAACCTAATTAATCTATTACAACGATATTGAATTGGTACAAGAATTGAATAAATAAATGTACAAAAACAAATAAATATGCAAGAATGTAAATGCAAAGAAAATGGATATTTTTGTTTGGATTTTTTAGGAAAGGTGAATTTGTTTTAACCTAATTTATTAAAAGAAAATAATTAATTAAACCTAAATTTATTAAGAAAAGATTTTAAATAAAACCCTAATTCTATTAATTGATTAAAAGAAAATAAGTTTGTAAGAAAAGTATTTTTGGTATTTTTGTCTTGGAAATAAATTACAGTATTATAAAATATTTTTGGCCTTTTTTATATTAAAATAATATATTTAAATTAGTGAATAAATAAAACTTATTTTTTAATTAAATTTACAAGATATTTAATGAAATGAATAAAGTATTTATTAAATAAAAATAATTTTTATGAGGAAAAATAAATAAACTATGTCAAAATGAAAATCTAATATTTTTATATTTTTTTTATGATTATGATTTTTTTTTAATATTAGAAAAATAATTAAGAAAACAAATAAAAAGAAAATAAGAAAATAAAATAAAATTGGGCCAGGGGCGTGTAAATGAAATAGGGGGGTTAGCTAGAAAAAAAACAAACAAAGCCCAAGGAGGCCCAGCGCCCTGCAAAAAAGAAGTCAGCATTGCAAAAATATGAAAAATCCAAAAGGGTACCACTGGGGCTCGAACCCAGGTCCCAAAGGTTACAGGCGCACGCTTCTACCACTGGGGTGGCTATACATCCGTTAACATAAGCAAAACAATAAATATATGATACAAAACACGCCATGATTTACACTTCATTTTCAACCTCCAGCCATACCAACTGTAACTTGTTCATTTCTCAACAAAAATGAAAACTATAAACATGAAACTTATATCAAATTTTCTCACAGTTTCAGAAATGTAAAGCATTAAAACTATAAATCAAAGATAACCATGAACTTCGTTGGGCCTAAACTGAACCCTAAAAATCTCATAAAACTTCAATCTTAAAATTCTCTAAGCTCAAGCAAAATAAATGGAAACTATGAACATGGTTAGCTTTAGGGCAATGATATCTACATGTTTCATTCACAAATAAATCATTGATGATGCCTGTATGGAAAGTTCCAAAGTTAGAAAACTTACCTTGCAAGAGGGTATCAGGTTTGGAGTTTGAGCAGCTTTCAGGGAGTTCCAATGGTTGGGTTAGCTTCCTCAAGTTCCCAAGAAGCTAATGGAACGCTTAGCTTGAGCTGAAAGTACCTGAGGAGTTCTGAAGAAGTCCAAGTGCAAAGCTCTGTTTTTGAAAATGGAGGATGGTGTTAATGGTGTTACAGTCTTGTAACAGGGTGTGGGATCAGTTCTAAATGATGTTTAGAAGCTTTAGGAAACAAAAGACTTGAAAACGCACGAGGGAGTCATGAGTTTCAAGTTTTTGGTAAGTTTATGTGAAAATGGAGGTATGAGATGTGATTATGAGTTCTAGGTGTTTTCAGGGCTTGAGCCTTCTTGTATTTTGTGGAAAATAGTTTGTCTATATATAAGCAAAAGGTCTTGAGTGCATTGGACAATCAGAAGTACAAGTCACAAGCTTTTGGCTAGGTTACTTGATTTTAAAGAAAAGAGGGAAACCAAGTTTAAATGTGAGGTACAAGTATGGGCTGGATGATTTTAAGTGTCTAAACCATTTCTTATGAGTTATAGGACTTGTGTGATCATAAGAGAACAAGTGCAAGACTCAAGAACAAGTTTTGTGCAAAAAAGCACTTTATCAAAATGGCAATGTACACTTTCTTCCAAAAATGGATCTAAACCATGTCCATGCATTGAATGCTTGAAATGAGACCTCTAACAGCTGTGCCAGAAATTAATTATGGAGTGCCTAACAAGTTTGAGGCCTGCAAAGTAGAGTTTATGCAGCATAACTTTGAATTTGAATTTTGTTCATCACAAAATGCCTTGTAATTCAAGTGATAAAACCCTAACTTCATCTCTTCGATTCTCCCTACTCAAAAATGATCTCAAGGATTTCTTGGACATTTTGGAAGCTTTCAATGTGTTATACAACCCACCTTTGAATTTATTTTGAAGATTAACCTTGGAACTATATGAAAAAGTGCCATGAAGTTGGGTCAAAATCCTGACCAAATTAGGGCAAAATTTCACTAAGTGTTTTGTTTCATGACCACATGTTCTTAAAATCATAACTTGAGATCCAAGCACTTTTGGAAGAAGTTGTATGAAGAAAAGTTTTAGATTTCATGGAGATCTACAACTTTCATGTTGGAAGTTTCTCTTGAATAATCTTGCATTATGGTGAAAATTTTGCTCAAAATTGTGAAAAAATAAGAAATTTTCAACACTTAGAAAACTTTTTAAGTTTAGAAATTTTCACTTTCAAAAATGAAATTTTAAATTTTGGATTTCTTGATGAATAAGTTTCATATTTTGACATGCTTTGATGAGTTGTTATCTTTGACATTTGAATTTGACCAAAAAGTCAAAGTTTGACTTTTCAGTATACAGTTGACTTTTGCTCAGTTGACTAAAAATTCATCTGTCAATTCTTTGAGCTTGAATAATGTTTTGAGCCATGTTATTAGGACAAAATGATGCAATTGGACTCTTGAGATCATGCCTTAAACAAGTTGATCATTTTCTAGGTCAAAAATCAGAAATTGCCCTTTCCTAGTCAAAACCCTAAATTTGACCATTTTGCCCTTTTGGAGATTTGATCAAATTTCTTGAGGAATTATGGTCCAAACTTGATCAAATGATACATATGAGTTTAAAATGTTGATGTGTATAAAAAATTATGAAGTTTGACTATAAATTGGCCATAATTGACTTTTCCCCCAATACAACTGATTTTTAGGTCAACTGCTCAATTGACTGAGCAAAAGTGTGATTCAAAGCTCGAAACTTGACATGAGTGATCTTAAGGGTCCATAATGACCTATGAAAGTCATGTGGGGCATTATAAGTTCAAATATCCTTGTGCAATCTCAAACCCTAATTTTGGTCATCAGTGCTTAAGGAGGTGTCTTGAGCTGATCAAACCCTAGTGCAATCTTGTGCCAAAGGAGATCTTGTGAGAAAATTCTTGATAAATGAGAGGGAAAATTTTGGGGTACAACAGCTGCCCCTATTCAATCTTCTTAAGCCTGAAGAGTTAGATTGGCGAGTTTTTCCATTCGTGACTCGAAGGTGGGAGATGATTGGACATTAGAGTGCCCAGAAATTTGCACTCGGTGATGTGATGGTTGATGGAATAGGGAATGGGTTTAAAGATGCCATTTGGAGTGATTATGGAAATTTGTTGGAGATGAGCTTTTAGATGCCATCCATAAATGATTGCTGAACCGTATCTGTAAGCTGAAACTAAATAAATATCAGAATGGCGTTCGTGTCTGGAGCGTATCTGAACTTTATCTAAAAATTGAATTTAAATAAGTATCAGGATGGAATCCATGTCTGGAGCATATCTGAACTGTATCTGAAAGTTGGATCTAAATAAGTATCAGAATGGCGTCCGTGTCTGGAGCGTATCCGACTGTATCTGAAAATTGAATTTGAATGAGTATCAGGATGACATCTGTGTCTGGAGCGTATTTGAACTGTATCAAAAGTTGAATATGAATGAGTATCAGGATGGCATCCGTGTCTGGAGCATATCTGAACTGTATATGAGAGTTGAATCTGAATGAGTATCAAAATGGCGTCCATGTCTAGAGCATATCTGAAGATTAAATCTGAATGACTATCAGGATGGGATCCGTGTCTGGAGTGTATCTGAACTATATCTGAGAATTGAATCTGAATGAGTATCAGAATGGCGTCCGTGTCTGGAGGGTATCTGAACTATATCAAAAGTTGAATCTGGATGAGTATCAGGATGACATCCGTGTCTGGAGCATATCTGAACTGTATCTGAAAAAAATTGAACATTGTTAATGGTAACTATTGATCAACCTTATCCTGAGAAGGGTAAAATGTTAGCTAATATGCAATGTCATGTTGTATGAAATGCATGGTATAATGAGATACATGCATTCGTGTTATCGATGTTTATGATATATGGATGTGATGTATGCGTATGTGAGCTAATCTGCTACACTGTTTTTTGATTGGGGAAAATAAATCCCTGACTGCTGTTGAGGATATGGCGTGTAAGTATTTGAAGTTTGATGAGCTTCCTCTTAGAGAAATAAACTCTGTTGTAACGGAAATGTCGTGTACTGCTTGTGAAATCCTGTTGGAGAATCCTGAGAAATTTGGCGACTACTATCGGGTAGTGATAGCTGGAAGTTTTGTTCTGCTGGGGATTAAACTGCATACTGCGGAAGATTTTGTGGGAACAGCTTAGAGAGATTTCCCTACCTTAAAGCCATCAGTGATTGTCTTTTTATTTTTTTCATTTGTAAACAGTAATTATGTTCAAATGCATATGTTCAAAAATAAATCATTGGATGTTTTTGTAAACAAAACACAAGAGTAAAGAAGAAAAAAAACAGATAGTTTTGCACTTTCAAAGGGATATCTTTGTATTGACTTTGAGTAAGTATTTTTTTACAGTGAGACAAACATTCTAGTAAGAGAATGCCGTCGTAAAAAAATAATTTGATACAAATAAAAGATAGCTATGTGAAATAATCCCATGGGGTTCCCATTCTGCTATAGCCTTCGTATCTTCGAGCACCTTAGCTATTTGGTGCCTTGTCCGAAGTTGATTGAATTGATCAGAACCTCTGAGTTTGTCAGTTAAAGCCAAAGGTTGTCCGTAAGGTGATCCAACAGGACATAGTCATACAATTTAATTCCCTAACTTTTTCCTGGACCGCCCTTTCGGGTTTTTAGTCCACCGGGAAACCCTTTTTTGCCTAAGTCTCCCTTTCGGGTTTTCAACTTGCCGGGTGTACATATTTTTGTGTTTTATCCCTAAATTTTTCACGAAGCTTTTTGGTTTACCGAGATGCCCTTGTTTTGCCTAGGTGTGTCAACCTAGCGGGTCTCTTATGCGTAGTATCTTTTGACTATATCCGTGTTTGTAGGGTGCGGCAGATCGTCACCATCCATGGTGGTCAAGATCATTGCTCCACCAGAGAATATGCTTTTGATTACAAATGGTCCTTCGTATGTAGGAGTCCATTTGCCTTTGGGATTACCTTGCGGCAGTATGATATGTTTGATCACCAGTTCCCCGACTTGATACACTTGGCGCCTGACCTTTTTGTTGAAAGCCTTGATCATTCGTTTTTGATACATTTGACAATGACAGACAGCAGTAAGCCTTTTTCTCATCAATCAAGTTTAGTTGATCAAGTCGAGTCTGGATCCAATCGTCTTCGTTCAACCCTGCATCCTTCATAATTCTTAGAGAAGGGATCTGGACCTCAATAGGCAAGACATCCTCCATGCTGTATACCAGAGAGTAGGATGTTGCCCCGGTTGATGTGCGCACTATGGTACGATACCCGTGGAAAGAGAATGATAGCGTCTCATGCCAGTCTTTGTATGTGACTGTCATTTTCTGTATGATCTTTTTGATGTTCTTATTTGCAGCTCCGACAACACCATTCATCTTTGGCCGGTAAGGGGAAGAATTGTGATGCTGGATCTTGAATTGCTTACACAGGGCGGTGATCATAGTATTGTTCAGGTTTGTACCATTGTCTGTGATGATCCTCTTCGGGATACCGTATCGACAGATGAGATTCTGCTTGATGAACCAGGCAACAACATTCTTGGTCATGGAAGCGAAAGAGGCTGCCTCAAGCCACTTTGTAAAATAGTCAATGGCCACTAAGATGAAGCGGTGTCCATTAGAGGCTGTTGGTTTGATTTCCCCAATCATATCAATGCCCCACATAACAAAGGGCCAAGGAGCCGCCAAGACATTCAGAGGAACCGAAGGTACGTGTAGCTTGTCAGCATAGATCTGACACTTATGGCAGGTTCGAGAGTGTTGATAGAAATCTGCTTCCATGGTAGACCAGTAATAACCTCCCCATAGGATTTTCTTGCCATTGTATGCCCACTGGAATGGGTGCCAAAAGTTCCTTCATGTAACTCAGCCATGATCCTTTTTGCTTCAACCTTGTCTATGCATCGAAGTAACACAAAGTCATGGTTGCGTTTATAGAGAATGCCATTACTAAGGAAGAATTTAGTAGAGAGTCTCCTTAAGAACTTCTTATCATTGACTGAAGCTCCTTTCAGATATTCTTGGGCCTCGAGATACCTCTTGACTTCGTGAAACCAAGGTTGGTCCACCACTTATTCAGTATTAATCTCGTGACAGTGAGCTGGTTCATCCATTCATTCAATGGTGATCTGGAGAGCCTCGTTATCCTATTTAAGTTTAAACATAGATGACATTGTGACTAGTGCGTCCGCTAGCTGATTTTCTTCTCACGGGAAATGCTCGAAGGTAATCTTCTTGAAATATGGGAGCAATGTCAACACCTGTTCTTTGTAAGGGATAAGGTTAGGGTGTTTGGTGTCCCATTCATTCCCCTTTGATCTGGATGATGACTAAAGCTGAATCTCCGAATACATTCACGGATTTGATCCCCAAATCTATGGCAGCCTTGAGACTAAAGATGCATGCTTCGTATTCTGCCATGTTGTTTGTACAATTGAAGCAGAGTCTTGCACTAAAGGGAGTATGATACCCTTCAGGAGATATGAGTACAACACCTATACCATTGCCGAGTGTGTTAGATCCCCCATCAAAAACCAGGGTCCATCGGGATCCTTGTTCAGGTCTGTCATATGGTCTGAATTCTTCACAATTGTTTACCATCATGATGTCTTCATTTGGGAATTCGAACTTCATAGACTGGTAGTCTTCCACAGCTTGGTGAGCAAGGTGATCAACTAGTAAACTCCCCTTTATTGCTTTTTGGGTAGTATACTATATGTCATATTCTGTCAGGATCATCTGCCATCTCGCTATTCCCCCAGAGAGGGCAGGTTTCTCGAAGATGTATTTTATTGGATCCATTTTAGATATTAACAAGGTAGTATGGGTCAGCATATACCGTCTTAGCCGGCGAGCAGCCCATACCAGAGTGCAACAAGTTTTTTCGAGCAGTGAATATCTTATTTCACAGTCGATAAACTTTTTGCTCAGGTAATAAATAACATGCTCTTTTCGGCCATACTCGTCATGCTGCCCTAACACACACCCCATTGAATTTTCCAAAACAGTTAGATACAGGATCAATGGTCTTCCCTCAACTGGTGGCATCAACATAGGAGGCTCTTACAGGTACTCTTTGATCTTGTCGAAAGCAGTTTGGCACTCATCATTCCATTTGACTACTTGATCTTTCTTCAGTAGTTTGAAGATTGGTTCACAAGTAGCTGTCAGGTGGGAAATGAATCTGACAATGTAGTTTAAATTTCCCAAGAATCCTCTAACTTCCTTCTCAGTACGAGCAGCAGGCATCTCTTGTATCGCTTTCACCTTGGAGGGATCTACTTCAATACCTTTATTGCTGACGACAAAGCCTAGGAGTTTACCAGACCTTGCCCTAAACATGCACTTATTTGGGTTCAACCTCAGCTTGTACTTCTTTAGTCTCTAAAAGAGTTTCTGTAAATGATCAAGATGTTCTTCTTCTGTTTGAGATCTAGCTATCATGTCGTCAATATAGACCTCTATTTCGTAATGTATAATGTTGTGAAATAGAGTTACCATGGCACGCTGATAGGTTGCCCCAGCGTTCTTTAGCCCGAATGGCATAACCATGTAGTAGAATGTGCCTCATTGTGTGACAAAGGTTGTTTTCTCCATGTCCTCAGGCGCCATTTTGATTTGGTTGTAGCCTGAGAAACCGTCCATGAAGGAAAACACTTTGTGCTGTGCCGTATTGTCAACTAGAATGTCAATATGGGGAAGTGGGAAATCATCCTTAGGGCTTGCCCTATTCAAATATCTCTAGTCCATGCACATTTGTACCTTGCCGTCCTTTTTGGGCATGGGAACAACATTGGAAACCCATTGCGGATAGGAGGTGACGACCCAAAATCTAGCGTTGAATTGTTTCATGACTTCCTCTTTAATCTTCTCTGACATGTCTGGTCACATGCGATAGACCTTTTGTTTTACTGGTGGACAATCTTCTTTTGTTGGTAGACGATGTACCACGATATCTGCATCAAGTCCTGACATGTCTTCATATGACTAGGCAAAGATCTCAACATACTCGTGTAGCAACTGAATCAGACGCTCTTTGACACTGGGTTCCAGATTGGCACCCACCTTGACTTCTCTTTTGTCTTCTTCGGTACCTAGGTTAATTGTATCCACTAGCTCTTCGTGGGGCTGAATGGTCCTCTCTTCTTGTTGTAGTAACCTGGAGAGTTCCCCAGGTACTTCACAATCTTCCTCACCTTCGTCTTTAGCTTGGTAGATTAGATTTTCAGAGTCACAAAAAGCCATAGAAGAACCGTTACCCATGGGATCCAGAATGGATGTAGACCTGCATTATGAGTGTGAGTGTGTGTAAGAGTATATCTATCTTTGAAAGAAATGAAAATGTAAAAAGAAAAACAATGAGCACAAAGTTTGTATGCAAAAACGTCTATGATTCATTGATGTCATATGGAAATGAGATAATAACCCTTACAAATGGACCATTGTGCCTCGGGTAAGACACAAGGTTTTAAGAGTCTGAATTGTTTTAATATTACAGATCCAACAAAATGTAAAGACAAATTACAGTGGGATAAAAGTGACCGGGAAAAAATCTCTAGCCTCCCAATTGCTGAGCCCTCCACCGACAATTGGGAAAATCCAATCCTCCAGGTTATAGCTGTCTTCATCATCCTCCACGGTGTTGAATTTGCGGTTGCTGATATTCAAGGGTGGTCCTCCGACACGAGTACAACAAACAACCTTCTGGGAACCTGAAGTGAAACCTAGACCAAATTTGTCAGATTTGTATGGGATATCTGGGAGTTGACCCCAAATAGTGCACCCACCTTCTCCTATCACTGCCTTGGAATCCTTCAAAGATGACATCTTGAGTGGAGGCCTTGTGATCTTGGGAATTTGAGACATAGCCTTGGTCACTGCCACATCTTGCGGGACTTCTTCAAAGTGCAGGAATGGAGTTTCAATAAATTCACCATCTAATTCCACATATCTGAAGGAATTGAGATGGCTGACCATATACTCTTCTTCTCCATGAACGATGATGATCTTCCCTTGAATTGGATATTTCAACATTTGGTGCAGCGTAGAGGTAATATCGCGAGCATTGTAAATCGACGGCCGGCCTAATAAGCAGGAATATGAAGGGCGAATATCCATTACATAAAAAGTTGAATCAAATGTTTGGGTTCCAACTTTTATGGGGATGTCCACTTCCCCATGCACCATCCTTTTTGAGCCGTCGAAGGCTCTCAATACTATGTTTCTCGGTTTCAGTGTCAATCCTTCACAATCCAGCCTATCAAGAGCCTTTTTAGGCAACACATTCAAAGACGAACCGATATCAACCAAGACATGAGCCATGGTCGTGCCCCTGCATTTAACTGAGACGTGGGATGCCTCATTATGCTTCCTCCCTCTTGGCATCAAATCAGCCTCTGAAAAACCTAAACCATTATCTACAGTCAAGCTGGCTACGTAGTTTTGGAACTGATCGACAAATGTTTCTTGGGGTACGTGGGCAGTTTTGAGGAACTTTACCAAGGCCTTTACATGAGCCTCAAAACATAGTAATAAAGCCAACATAGAAATTTTTAATGAAGTTTTCCCCAATTGCTCGACTACATTGTAGTCGCTTCTTTTTATGATCTTTAGAATTTCCTCCATCTCTCTCTGGGAGGTCTCAGGGATAGCTACTAATTCTGCCTTCGACTAGACAGGCTCAATCAAAATACCTTTACCTCGAGTCTCGGTTGACTCGGAAGCAGGAATGTCAGTAGGGGTGGTAACAGGAATTGTAACAGCTTTGTCAACAGGAGTATTAGAAGAGATGATTGTAGGACTGGGAATAACCTTTGGAGGAGTAATAATAACAGGAATGATTACGTGTCCAGAAACAGATTTTGGAGGGGAAATTTCTGGAGAGAAAACCCTTCCGCTTCGGGTTATCTTACTAGTCCCTGCAATATTACTGATATTAGAGTCAACCTTCTCAGAACTTGAATCTTCAGCGGCTGGCCAATATTTCTTGATACCGTGGTAGTAGACATCACCTCCATAACTCCAAGGAACGGTTTTGTCTGACGAATATGAGATTGGTCCAGGAATTGTAATTATCAAAGGAGCTACTTTAGGAACTGATGTAATTCTAACGGGTCTTTTGGTGGAGATCCTGGAAGAATTGGCGGAAATTGTCACGATGGAAACATCATTATAAGAAACAGTTGGAATAGAAGTCTTTTCGAACAAAATTTCCTTGTTGTCTATTAGGCACTGAACGCCTGCTTTTAATAAAGGACAGCTGGTTGGTGAGGACAAACAGAAATGGCAGCCTTCATCACAGCCCAGGAATACACGAGAATTCAACAAGTTCTTTTTGATAGTCAGGAGTGGGTCACAAGTTCATCAACTGAAGTAACAAACATATCTTCCTCAATGGAGTTGGTATTATGGCCGTGCTTGGGCATAGGTGTAGAAATAATATTGGGAATTTCTGGCGCATCGACTTCAATCTCTTTGGCTTCAAGAAGGTCTTGTACTTTGTTCTTCAAAGCCCAACAATTGTTAGTGTCATGGCCGGGACTCTCAGAGTGGTATGCACAACTGGTATTAGGATGATAGTGAGGAGATGTTGTGTTAGGATTCTTTGGAGCTTCTTTCAACGTCACTAAATTGGATCTTAATAGATATGGAAATACCTGAGATAGTGTCATATTAATTCGAGTGAACTGTCTAAATGGTCTTTCCATTCTTGGTTGGTTGCTTATTTTCTAAGCAGGCGCATGTTTAGGAATCATGACAACCCCCACCGTTGGACGGCGTTCAGCCCTATCTTGATTTCTCTGAGGATATACAACAACCACTTCTTTCTTTCCGATGAATGGTTTCCTTACAGCAGTAGAGGATGCATCTTTCTGAATCTTCCCATTCTTTATCCCGACTTCTACCCTTTCTCCGGTCAATATCAACTCAATAAAACCTGCCGATGAACTCCCAATTAAGTGATTGAAGAAAGGACCGGACAAGGTTCCCAAGAACATATCTACTAATTCTTTTTCAGATAGGGGAGGTTGGACTCTTCCTGCTAAGTCCCTCCATTTTTGCGCATAGTCCTCAAAGCCTTCACTTGAAACCATGGCCATACTCTGGAGTTAAGTACGGGTGGGTGCAAGATCAGCGTTGTATTGGTATTGTTTGTAAAAGGCGGTGGCCAGATCTTCCTAGTTATGAACATTGGCTCTTTGTAACTGATAAAACCAATCCAGTTGAGTTCCAGACAGTCTGTCTTGGAAGAAGTGTACCCATAAATCCTTATCAGGGGTATGAGGCTGGATTTTCCTCACATAGGACCGAAGATGCATTTTGGGACATGAAACTCCGTCATATTTGGCGAACACTGTGTAATTGCAAGCTTCTCAAGTCATATTTAAAGCATTTGTTTTGATGAAGACAACATGGATATCAACATTCAAAGGATGTGCAAAAAGCTTATCATCATCATATAAAAGTCTTGAAGATTATAGAAGAATTATTTAAGAATCATCAAATGTCAAAATGGTATAAAAAATTTTTAATCTTGAATATAGATGTTCACAAAAATATGCATTCATCAACATATACATATCCCATAATTTTAACATCAAGAGAAACTTTGTTTGAAATATTTTTCAAAAAGTATTTTTGAAAATAACCCTTTAGGAATCGGTTCCTCCCTAACATGGAACCGGGTTCCAGACTTATTCAAAAAACATGTCCCTAGTTTTTGTACCAGGAACCGGGTTGTACCAATAGGGGAACCGGTTCCTGCGTAATTTTTTTGAAATCTGACTTATAACGTTCACTAAGAACCGGGTTCTGTCAGTGTCGAAACCGGTTCCTAGCGAACCAGTGCAGCTTTTCTTTTGGTTTTTTAACATTTTTTCAAGTGGTATCTTTTCATGAATGCATTGCAACTTTTCATATGAATTGGCATGAATGAAGAGGTTCTTGTGACTTTATAAAATGCTGCAGATTTTCTTATTTCAAAAACAATGCTTCAATTTTCAAATTAACAAATATACTTCTTCAATAAACAATTTTTCATCATTCACATTTGAATTCATATTTTCATGTGTTCATAATTTTGTGAAACTTGCCATATACACTTTCATTATCATTATAAGTTTCATACATACATTGTGAACATTTATATACATTGTTTGAGAATTGTTTATATCTTAAAGAAGAAGATCAATTGAAGATTGATAAAGCTCTCCATATATTTCAAATCAATCATTGTATTACTTAAAGAAATTATTCCCTTACTATCCAGGATTGTTGGAAGTAAGTATTGTGATTTGAAGAGGATTGTTCTTCATTCACATTAGTGTTTGTTTGGTCTTAAAGGTGTTAAGAACCTTTGATCACCCTATAGGTTAGATAGTAAGCATAGGCTGTACAATCATTCTAACTATAGTGAAATCTCTTTCGTGTTGGAAAGGGGACTGGAGTACTCTCGGATTGTGAGGGGAACCAGGATATATCACCGTGTTCTTTACTTTTCCGCATTTATCGCTTTCATCACCATAATCAAGGAAAAGATAAGATATAATCAAAACCTTCAAACACTTAACCAAAAAGTACTTCAAGTATTCTCATTAAACCGAATAAATTTTATAAGACCTAATTCACCCCCCCCCCCGAATATCTTTTGTTTCATTGTTATTTGATGTAATCGTACAATTCGTTGTTCGTGTTTTAGTATGTTTAAAATCGTACAATTCGTTGTTCGTGTGTTAGTATGTTTAAAATCGTACAATTCTTTTATATGTTTTTATCGTCTTATTTTTTAAATATGTATTTGTTTCACTCTTTTTCCCCATCCTTTTTGATGTTAACAAAGGGGGAGAAGAATATGCATATGTGTTGTTTTGTTTTCAAAGAAATTGCAGGCCCAAATATCTATTATACTCACTCCAAAATTCAAGGAATCATGGACTTAGGGGGAGCATACAATTTAGGGGGAGCCTTGAATTTGCTCAACAATATTTGCTACTCAAAACAACATAAACAATTCAAGAATCGTTTTCAAGACTTGGTTGTCATCATCAAAAAGGGGGAGAATGTAATTGCAAGCTTCTCAAGTCATATTTAAAGCATTTGTTTTGATGAAGACAACATGGATATCAACATTCAAAGGATGTGCAAAAAGCTTATCATCATCATATAAAAGTCTTGAAGATTATAGAAGAATTATTGAAGAATCATCAAATGTCAAAATGGTATAAATAATTCTTAATCTTGAATATAGATGTTCACAAAAATATGCATTCATCAACATATACATATCCCATAATTTTAACATCAAGAGAAACTTTGTTTGAAATATTTTTCAAAAAGTATTTTTGAAAATAACCCTTTAGGAACCGGTTCCTCCCTAACAGGGAACCGGGTTCCAGACTTATTCAAAAAACATGTCCCTGTTTTTTGTACCAGGAACCGGGTTGTACCAATAGGGGAACCGGTTCCTGCGTAATTTTTTTGAAATCTGACTTATAACATTCACTAAGAACCGGGTCCTGTCAGTGTCGGAACCGGTTCCTAGCGAACCAGTGCCGCTTTTCTTTTGGTTTTTTAACATTTTTTCAAGTGGTATCTTTTCATGAATGCATTGCAACTTTTCATATGAATTGGCATGAATGAAGAGGTTCTTGTGACTTTATAAAATGCTGCAGATTTTCTTATTTCAAAAACAATGCTTCAATTTTAAAATTAACAAATATACTTCTTCAATAAACAATTTTTCATCATTCACATTTGAATTCATATTTTCATGTGTTCATAATTTTGTGAAACTTGCCATATACACTTTCATTATCATTACAAGTTTCATACATACATTGTGAACATTTATATACATTGTTTGAGAATTGTTTATATCTTAAAGAAGAAGATCAATTGAATATTGATAAAGCTCTCCATATATTTCAAATCAATCATTGTATTACTTAAAGAAATTATTCCCTTACTATCCAGGATTGTTGGAAGTAAGTGTTGTGATTTGAAGAGGATTGTTCTTCATTCACATTAGTGTTTGTTTGGTCTTAAAGGTGTTAAGAAACTTTGATCACCCTATAGGTTAGATAGTAAGCATAGGCTGTACAATCATTCTAACTATAGTGAAATCTCTTTCGTGTTGGAAAAGGGACTGGAGTACTCTCGGATTGTGAGGGGAACCAGGATATATCACCGTGTTCTTTACTTTTCTGCATTTATCACTTTCATCACCATAATCAAGGAAAAGATAAGATATAATCAAAACCTTCAAACACTTAACCAAAAAGTACTTCAAGTATTCTCATTAAACCGAATAAATTTTATAAGACCTAATTCACCCCCCCTCTTAGGCACTCTGAGACTTACACACTGGTGCTTTGAATTTTGGAGGAATGACAATCCCCGATATTAATCCCAACTCCTCAAAGTCTAATCCATGTACTTTTTGGATTTCCATTGCACTTAACCGTTCTTCTAGATGCTTATACTTGTCGTCGGCTGGAGGGTATTGTTCTTCGGAATAATCTTCTTCTTCCTCTTCCTCTTCTGACTCTGACTGGACAACTGTTTCTTTTCCCTTCCCATCTTGATTGTCTTTCTCACCGGATGTCATTGCAAAGTCTAGGGTCCTTCTTGCTTGTCCTTGAAATCTTCTTCCCATGTTTAGAACTCCGGTTATCTTCTTCGTTTTCTTCTTTTTCTCTTCAACCAACAAGGTCTTTAACTCTTCTTGTCCTTTGGCTAGAGTTAAGAACATCTGTTGAAACTGTGCATTTTGAGCTTGGAGGTCCTTCACCATTTGCTCGAGATCCATCTTACTGAAATAAACAGTAGAAAGATGAAGAGACTTGTTGCAAGAAACCTGCTTATGTTATGATGAATGGTAAATTCATATGCAATGATTTCAAGGATTTTAAAGATTCAAATTTGTTTTAGACAAAAAGGAAACACACGTTATATTAATAAATTAAAGCTTGAGTACATCAATGCCTCTTTGGGAAAAATAACAAAAAATCTCTAAGATAAAAAGGCGGTACGCATCCTCTTTGGTGCAATGTAGGCATTCAGAGTCTGCTCCTCATGAAGTTGCTTAGTGAGTTCCAAAACCTTCTTCTCGCTTGCGTAGAATTGGGCTTCGAAAGTATCTCGCTCCCCCTTGAGTTGTATCCAATCTCTTCGTAAGTCTTCAAGAGAGGTGGGCATGTCAGGATGTAGGGTAGTGTATGGAACATCTCCTTCCTTAACAGGCTCAATGATTATCGGGAGAATGGAGGGATAAGGCATCATGAGACTTTGAGTGCGAGTTCATACCCATTTGAGGTAAGGATCAAGAGGGATGGAATTCTTGTGCCCCAATGTCTTGCTATCTACCTTGTTCAACATTCTCCAAGCTCGAATAAATCTTTGGCCAAGACCTTGATTATCGTTCTCATAGTCAAATACCAAACCTTGAATCAACATCTCGTGCAGGCTATCCCTTCGGGCGTAACCAAATTGTCTTAAGGCTAAGTAGGGGTTATAGGTGATACCTCTCTTAATGCCAAGTAAGGGAACATTAGGGAACTCTCTACAACGGTTAACGGTAGCAACATTCTCTATGGATCGAGAACACCAATGAATGTCTAAATGTTTGAGCGTCATTAACCTTTGTGACCACCTTGAACCTTGCTCGTTCTTTAATACAGATTGGGGAAGATGCTAAATAAACCATATTGCTAAGAGAGGAGTGCAACACATAAGGAAACCTCTTTTCCTTATTGTGCGAGTGTGAAAAGAATGTAGGATGTCCCCTAGCAATGTAGGCACCGGGTTGCGGGATATAAAGATTTTGACGGTGTTCACGTCTATGAGTTGGTCAGGATTTGGAAACAAAACCATTCCAAA
Organism: Vicia faba; assembly: GCA_948472305.1. Lineage (NCBI taxonomy): Eukaryota > Viridiplantae > Streptophyta > Magnoliopsida > Fabales > Fabaceae > Vicia > Vicia faba. Next base: position 1,128,203,003 of record OX451739.1, on the reverse strand, counting down.
GAGTTCCAACAGTTTTGGGCTTTCTCAAACAAGAACTTTGCTAGGAAACCCTTGACACCACTCCTTGTTTCCCAATTAGTTGTGACATCAGATGATTGCAAGTGTAAAGCTTGAGCAATTTCTTCTGGATTTTGGTCTCTTTCCATACCATTTAAAGGTAGTTGATTGAGAATGGGAATCCTCAAGAGTCGGGAGAATTCTTCCAAAGTTGGTACAAGTTGATAATCGGGGAATGTGAAGCAATGGTGTAAAGGATCAAAGAACTGAAAGAACACCTTCATCATGTCTTCATCTGTGTTAGAGGTGACCAAGTTTAATAGGTGACCATGTCTCTCGGTGAATGGAGAATTTTCTAGAATCCTTGAAGCTAGATCCTTAAGTTGTGGAGGGATCCTTACAAGATTGACTTGAATAGTTTTCCTGCGAATATAATCCATATCCTACAAAACAGAAACAAAGATAAATCCAAAAATCCTTGAAATGGTTAGTGAATGAGTATGATGTTATGATGTTATGATGTTCATGATGTTATGTATAATTATATATACACAAACAAAGAAAACTAGTCCTTAAGTTTAGGCTTGCATGGAGTCTCATAGGTAAATACCCTCTTGAAGTTTAGTTGGCTCAAACCTGTCCTAGTAATAGTAACCGGGTTCTAAGGAGCTCAATATCACTGGTTTGTTTCCTTGGTCATTGTTTCTGCACAAGCCTCTTTAATGGCAACCAAAATATCCCAAAAAACCAAACCTCAATGAGTGTAGTATCGAGTATCTACCAACTTCAAACTGCACCAAAGCCGGTCATCTCAATATGTTCTAAAGGCCAAGTTGGCCAAGTAAAGGTTCTAAAAGTTCATTAGTGCTTCATGACATCACTCAGCGGCCCCGTATTCTCCTTGGTTAACTCAAGGGCTACCAGTACCCACAAATATGTCGCACTAACGTAGCTATTGCTTAGACCATGTCGGTATACCCCACAAAGTTTCCAAAATGTATTGCTACTTACCTATAAGGTATCCCAAATCCGGGTAGAGGATTCAAACCCAAACAAAGAACTATAATGTAAAGCAAACAAGAAAAACAATGAAAGCAAGTAAGTATGATCTAACCCTAAGGTAACTCCACTTTTAGAACATCCCTAGCAAATTCGCCAGTTCTGTGGTACGGTGGAAGAACTGACTTGAAGGTTTTTTGTTTGATCGCAAATGTTGCAGTTAGCAAGAGTCACCACCGACTTTTCTTTTATCCAAAAGGAAAGATGAAAAAGCACAGGAAAGACCTTTGAGATTATTTCTTGAGTTCGGGGGTTAGATTATGAAAAGGGAAGGTATTAGAACCTTTTTCATCCATGGTTTTCCATGGGCTCTCAGTTACTTACTAGATCACTTTCTTTTGTTTGAAATTGTGCTTTGTGTGGTTTTTTGAAAGTATTTTGTAAAGAGGCCATTGTTTAGGCAAACTTTGTAATGATTCTCGTTCGTAAGAATGTATACAAAGTGTTTGATCTTTTGAAAATATTTTCAAGTTTGTAAGATGTTTGAAAGTGTAGGTGTTTGTTTTGAAAATAGCAAGGATGTTTTGTTTGAAATTGAGCAAGTAATTAGGAGCCTTCTACCTACTCAAAAGTCTTTCTTGTTCAGTTTCTTTTCCTTTGATATTGTTATCTTACCATTGATTTAGTAAGTAACTCTATCTTTGGATGTAAGCGGGACGGGTATGGGTCATCGTATAACCATGATTAGAAATATTGTAAGGTATCTTAACATTCTCTTTTAGGGACTAAGATCATTTGAAAGGCAACTTAGATAGCGTCATCGAGGGACTATGATCTTGTATTTACTTTGTTTTTTCTAAGATACCTCACATGCGTAATATGGCCATTTTGTAAAGGCAACCAAGTGGATTTACCCTAGGGGTGCTTGTGTGAAAATGTATTGTTCTCATGCTTGATTTTGTCTTGGATTAGGGTTTTATAAGCATTGGTTTTAGTCTTTCCATACAAACCCTGATTACTAGCATTTGTATATAATACGATAAATTACGAAATTTAAAGTTACTACGCTATTATAATACTTGTGGGAGGGGGTGTACAAATTGTAAATGGGGATTGTAAGAAGATAAACCTAATTAATCTATTACAACCATATTGAATTGGTACAAGAATTGAATAAATAAATGTACAAAGACAAATAAATATGCAAGAATGTAAATGCAAAGAAAATGGATATTTTTGTTTGGATTTTTTAGGAAAGGTGAATTTATTTTAACCTAATTTATTAAAAGAAAATAATTAATTAAACCTAAATTTATTAAGAAAAGATTTTAAATAAAACCCTAAATCTATTAATTGATTAAAAGAAAATAAGTTTGTAAGAAAAGTATTTTTGGTATTTTTGTCTTGGAAATAAATTATAGTATTATAAATTTTTTTTGGCCTTTTTTATATTAAAATAATATATTTGAATTAGGGAATAAATAAAACTTATTTTTTTAATTAAATTTACAAGAAATTTAATGAAATGAATAAAGTATTTATTAAATAAAAATAATTTTTATGAGGAAAAATAAATAAACTATGTCAAAATGAAAATCTAATATTTTTGTATTTTTTTTATGAATATGATTTTTTTTAGTATTAGAAAAATAATTAAGAAAACAAATAAAAAGAAAATAAGAAAATAAAATAAAATTGGGCCAGAGGCGTGCAAATTAAATAGGGGGGGTTAGCTAGCAAAAACAAAAAAAAAACAAACAAAGCCCAAGGAGGCCCAGCGCCCTGCAAAAAAGAAGTCAGCGTTGCAAAAATATGAAAAATCCAAAAGGGTACCACTGGGGCTCGAACCCAGGTCCCAAAGGTTACAGGAGCACGCTTCTACCACTGGGGTGGCTATACATCCGTTAACATAAGCAAAAAAATAAATATATGATACAAAACACGCCCCGATTTACACTTCATCTTCAACCTCCAGCCAGACCAACTGTAACTTGTTCATTTATCAACAAAAACGGAAACTATAAAAATGAAACTTATAGCAAATTTTCTCACGGTTTCAGAAATGTAAAACATTAAAACTATAGATCAAAGATAAACATGAATTTCATTGGCCCTAAGCTGAACCCTAAAAATCTCAAAAAACTTCAATCTTAAAATTCTCTAAGCTCAAGCAAAATTAATGGAAACTATGGACATGGTTAGCTTTAGGGAAATGATATCTACATGTTTCATTCACAAATAAATCATTGATGATGCCTGTATGGAAAGTTCCAAAGTAAGAAAACTTACCTTGAAAGAGGGTATCGGGTTTGGAGTTTGATCAACTTTCTGGGAGTTCCAATGGTTGGGTTAGCTTCCTCAAGTTCCCAGGAAGATAATGGAATGCTTAGATTGAGCTGAAAGTACCTGAGGAGTTCTGGAGAAGTCCAAGTGCAAATCTCTGTTTTTGAAAATGGAGGGCGGTGTTAATGGTGTTACAGTCTTGTAACAGGGTGTGGGATCAGTTCTAAATGATGTTTAGAAGCTTTAGGAAACAAAAGGCTTGAAAACGCACGAGGGAGTTATGAGTTTCAAGTTTTTGGTAAGTTTATGTGAAAATGGAGGTATGCAATGTGATTATGAGTTCTAGGTGTTTTCAGGGCTTGACCCCTCGTCTATTTTGTGGCAAATAGTTTGTCTATGTATAAGCAAAAGGTCTTGAGTGCATTGGACAATCAGAAGTACAAGTCATAAGCTTTTGGCTAGGTTACTTGATTTTCAAGAAAAGAGGGAAACCAAGTTTCAATGTGAGGTACAAGCATGGGCTGGGTGATTATAAGTGTCTAAACCATTTCTTATGAGTTATAGGACTTGTGTGATCAGAAGAGAACAAGTGCAAGGCTCAAGAACAAGTTTTGTGCAAAAAATCACTTTATCAAAATGGCAATGTACACTTTCTTCCAAAAATGGATATAAAGCATGTCCATGCATTGAATTCTTGAAATGAGACCTCTAACATCTGTGAAAGCAATTAATTATGGAGGGCCTGACAAGTTTTAGGCCTGTAAAGTAGAGTTTATGTAGCATAACTTTTAATTTGAATTTTGTTCATCACAAAATGCTTTGTAATTCAAGTGATAAAACCCTAACTTCATCTCTTCGATTCTCCCTACTAAAAAATGATCTCAAGGAGTTCTTGGAAATTTTGGAAAGCTTTCAATGTGTTATACAACCCATATTTGAATTTCTTTTGAATATTACCCTTGGAACCATATGAAAAAGTTCCATGAAGTTGGGTCAAAATCCTGACCAAATTAGGGTAAAATTTCACTAAGTGTTTTGTTTCATGACCACATGTTCTTAAAATTATAACTTGAGATCCAAGCACTTTTGGAAGAAGTTGTGTAAAGAAAAGTTGTATATGTCATGGAGATCTAAAACTTTCATGTTGGAAGTTTCTCTTGAATCATCTTTCATCATGGTGAAAATTTTGTTCAAAGTTGTGAAAAAATAAGAAATTTTCAACACTTAGAAAAATTTCTAAGTTTAGAAATTTTCACTTCCAAAAATAAAATTTTGAATTTTGGATTTCTTGATGAATAAGTTTCATATTTTGACATGCTTTGATGAATTGTGATCTTTGACATTTGAATTTGACCAAAAAGTAAAAGTTTGACTTTTCAGTATACAGTTGACTGAAAATTCACCTGTCAATCCTTTGAACTTGAGTAATGTTTTGAGCCATGTTATTAGGTCAAAATGATTCAATTGGACTCTTGAGATCATGCCTTAAGCCAATTGATCATTTGCTAGGTCAAAAATCAGAAGTTGCCCTTTCCCAATAAAAACCCTAATTTTAACCATTTTGCCCTTTTGGAGATTTGATCAAATTTCTTGAGGAATTATGGTCCAAACTTGATAAAATGATACATATGAGTTTAAAATGTTTATTTGGATAAAAAATTATGAAGTTTGACTATAAATTGGCCATAGTTAACTTTTTCTCCAATACAACTGATTTTTAGGTCAACTGCTCAATTGACTGAGCAAAAATGTGATTCAAAGCTTGAGACTTGACATGAGTGATCTTGAGGGTCCATAATGAACTATGAAAGTCATATGGGGCATTGGAAGTCCAAATATCCTTGTGCAATCTCAAACCCTAATTTTAGTCATCAGTGCTTAATGAGGTGTCTTGAGCTGATCAAACCCTAGTGCAGTCTTGTGCCAAAGGAGATATTGTGAGAAAATTCTTGATAAATGAGAGAGAAAATTTTGGGGTACAACACTTATGATCTTAAAAATCTCCTATATCTCTTGGGTGGAGGGTTCCTCAGTTGTAATGTCTTTGGCGGCCGCCTCCATCCCGACAGGCTCAATCATCTTTTCTTTGCCCCAAGCATCAGTACTAGGTTTGTCAACAGTAATGCGAATAGGTGTAGTGGTGGTTGGAGGTGAAATGTTAGGAGAGAAGAATATCCCCGTCCTTGTCACCTTTCTAGAGCCAGCAATGTTGGTAATATCAGCAGTCTTGTCTTCATCAATCCAAGAGTCTTGTCTAATACCATGGTAGTATACTTCAGCACCATAATTCCAAGGTACCACCTTATCAGAAGAATAAGGGACTGGCCCTGGTGTGGTGATTATAAATGGAGCTATCTTTGGTTAATTGGAAATCCTAATAGGACCCTTTGAAGTGATCCTAATAGGTTTGTTGGATATAGTGATGATGGATATGTCTTCAACTTCTTGAGGTACAACTTCGATCAAACTTTTTACGGGTGGAGTTCTTTTGAATAGGATCTCATGGCTGTTCATTAGGTGTTGGACCCCTCTTTTCAGCCATTCACAACCATTGATTTGCACAACACAGTAACAACAATCTTCAAGGCAACCAGGGAAAACCCCAACTTTCAACAAATTGTTTTTAACAAACTCCAGTGGAGTAGTTAAGTCATTAACAGAGGAAACAAAAGCAATATCTTCAATAGCGTTGAAATCTTTGCCATGGTTTGACATAAGTGCGGTGATTACATTCGGAGTTGGAGGAGGACCAAATTCAATGGTCTCGTTGTCAATGAGGTCTTGGATATTGCATTTTAATGCCCAACAATGATCAGTTTCATGTCCGAGACTATTGGAGTGGTAAACACATTTTGCGTTCGGGGTTATATTTTGGAGATGAAACATTTGGATTTAAAGGGGGATCACACAATGTTTCCAAATTAGCCTTTAACAGTTGTTGTAGGGCTTGAGACAGTGACATGTTGATCCTTGTAAATTGTCTTCTTGGAATATCAGGTCTTTGGTATCTAGCTTGTTGTTATGGTCTTTGAGTAGAGGTCAGATTGGAGATTAGAACTGCATTCACAGACTGGCGATGGTCCTTCTTGATATGGCCCCTCGACCCATACACGATATTAGTTTCTTTTTTACCGGTAAAAGGTTTCTTCATAATATTTGATGTAGAGACAGAGGCCATAGGAAATTTTCCACTTTTAATACCGCTCTCAAACCTTTCACCAGTCAAGATTAACTCAGTGAAACCAGATGATGAGCTCCCAATTAACAAGTTGAAAAATGGTCCAGTCAATGTTCCCATGAACATATCCACCAACTCCCTATCAGTCAATGATGGCTGCACCCTACCTGCCAGGTCACTCCATTTTTGCGCGTACTCTTTGAAGCCTTCATTGGAACCCATGGTCATTCCTTGTAACTGCACTCTAGTTGGCGCAAGATCAGCAATGTACTGATATTGACGATAGAAGGCGATAGCCAGGTCTTCCCAGGTATGGATGTTGGAGCCCTCTAACTGGTAAAACCACTCCATTGAGTCCCAAATATACTCTCTTGAAAGAAGTGCACCCACAACTTCTTATCAATGGTATGCGGTTGAATTTTACGGATGTAAGATCTCAAGTTAAGCTTTGGGCACGAAACACCATCATACTTGGAAAAAACTGGAATCTTGAATTTGTGGGGGATCGCCACCCCAAGAACCAAACCCAAATCACCAAAATCTAGACCAGGCATAACTTGAACTTCCATAGCCTTCAATCTCTCCTCCGGTGGCTTATACTTGTCTTCACCCGATGGATATTGTTCGTCAAAAAAGTCCTCATCCTCAGAGACTGGAATATTACCACCCCCAGCACGGGTTCTCCTTGCGTCTTCATCCCGATTCTCATCCTCCTAGGAGGAGTCTTCTACCACTTGAACTTGTCGAACGGGGGCCTTGAATCTCTTTCCCATGTTGATTAAAGCCTTCTTCTTTGCAACCAGAAGTGACACCAGTTCTTGCTGCCCCTTGGCCATGTTGAGAAAGGTTTCTTGAAATGGAGAATTTTGTGTATGCAAGTCCTTCACTGTCTGTTTGAGATCCATCTTACTTAAATAAACATTAGAAAGATGAGGAAAATTGTGCCGTAAAACCTGCTTATGTTATGAAGCATGTAATGTGAATGCAAATGTTTTCAAGGACCTTTAAGATTTAAATTTGTTTAAACAAAGAAGGAACAAACATTGATTGTATTAATAAGTTCAAAATGGTTTACAAAAGTGCCTCTTGGGCTTACAATGGAAGAAGCAAAAAAATACAAAATAAACTCCTAAAACAAAAAGGACTCAAGTTTCCCACGAGCGCATCCTCTTTGGTGCAATGTAGGTGTTCAAACTTCACTCTTCATGAAGCTGTCTCATGAGCTCCAAAACCTTCTTCTCGCTTGAGTAGAATTGGGCTTCAAAGGTGTCTCGCTCCCATTTTAGTTGAATCCATGATATTTTCAACTCCTTGAGAGTGGTAGGCATATCATGATGAAGAATAATGTAGGGAGCATCTCCTTCGGTAATAGGCTCCATGAGGATAGGTAAGATGGAAGGATACGACATCATGAGGCTTTGTGCGTGAGCTCGCACCCACTTGAGATAAGGCTCCAATGGAATAGAATTATTACGCCCCAAAGTTTTGCTATCAACTTTGTTCATCATGCCCCAAGATCGTAGAAATCTTTGACGATAACCTTGGACATCGTCCTCATAGTTAAATACAATTCCTTAAACAAGCGCATCATGAGGGCCATCCCTCTGAGCGTGCCCAAACTGTCGTAGAGCCAAACAAGGATTATAGGTGATACCTCCCCTAATGCCAAAGAGAGGGACATTAGGGAATTCCCCACAATGATCAATAATGATAACATCCTCCAAAGATTGAGAACACCAATGAATATCCGAATGCGAAAGTGACATCAACCTACTAGACCATCTCATGCCTTGCTCACTCTTAAATATAGATCGAGGAAGGTGCTAAATAAACCACCTAGCCATCAGAAGATTGCAACATATAAGGTCCCCCCCTTCTCTTCATGGTGCGAGTGTGAAGAGAGTGCAAAATGTCTCTAAGTAAGGTAGGCACCGGAAAACTTTGACCGCATTCACATCTATGAGTTGGTCAGGGTTAGGAAATAGTACCATCCCATAAATTAGAAGGGCCAAAATATCTTCAAAAGCTTGCAAATCCAGAGTATCCCAAAAGAGTTGAGCCTTCTCAAACAAAAATTTGGCTAGAAAACCCTTAACACCCCCTTCTTGTTTCCCAATTTGCCACAATGTCGGGTCGTTGCAAATGTAAAACTAGAGCAATCTCCTCAGGTCTTGGGTCTTTCTCATTACCTATGAAGGGTAATTGATCAATAATAAGCACTCCTAAGAGTTGAGAAAACTCCATGGTGGACACTAATTGGTAATCAGGAAATGTAAAGCAATGGTGTAAAGAGTCAAAGAATTGAAAGAGCACTTTCATCATATCTTCATCAAGGCTTGAGGTGACCATATTGAGAAGTCGACCATGTCTCTTGGTGAATGGAGAACTCTCAAGAACCCTTGATGCTAACTCTTTGTGTTGAGGAGGCACTCTTACGAGATTGACTTGGATAGTATTCCTGGGAGTGGAAGCCATGTCCGACAAAATAGCACAAAGATAAATCCCAAAGTCCTCGAAATGGTTAGTGAAAATGCCATGGTATGATGTTATGATGTTATGTACAAAAAATCACACAAAAAAATCCTTAGGTTCAGGCTTGCATGGGGTTTATAGGTAAGTACCCTCTTGAAGTTTAGTTGGTTTAACCTGTCCTAGAAAGTAATACGGTTCTAGGGAATCTTAATATCACTGATCTTTCTTCACCAGGCATTGTTTCAGCACAAGCATCTTTATTGGTGACCAGAATACCCCGAAAGTACAATCTCAATGAGCGTAGCATCGAGTATCAACCAACTTCAGACTGCACCAAAGCCGGCTATCTCACTAATTCCTAATGGCCAAGTTGTTCAATTAAAGGTTCTACGGTCAGTTAGTGCTTCATGACACCATACAACAGCCCCGTATTCTCCTTGACTGGACTCAAGGGATACCGGTACCAACAAATGTGTGACACTAACATAGCTATCGCTTAAACCATGTCAGTATACCCTGCACAGTCCCCACGATCTATTGCTACTTACCTAAGAATGTTCCCTGATCTGGGTAGAGGATTAATACAAAACCCAAATAAGGTCCCAAAATATAAAGCAAACAAGTAAAACAATGAAAGAATTTAAAGGTGATCTAGTCTCTAAGGTAACCCCAATTTTAAGTACTTTCCTAACAGAGTCTCCAGTTCTGTAATACGGTGGGAGAACTGACTTGGGTCTTTTGCATTTTATCGCAATTGTTGCAGATAGAAAGAGTCACCACTGAATTTTCTTTTATCCAATAAAGGAAAGGGTGAAAAGAACAAGAAAGACCTTTTGAGAATTTTCTTGAGTTCGGGGGGTAGGTTATGAAAAGGGAAGATGTTAGCACCCTTTTCATCCGTAGTTATCTACGGGCTCTTAGTTGCTAGCTCACTTTGAAATTCTTTGTTTGAAATGTGTTTTGTGATGTTTTTGAAAGTATTTTTGAAAAGTGCCTTCGTTTAGGTGAACTTTGTAATGATTCTCGTCTCTATAAGAATGCATACAAAGTGTTGACTTTTAAAAATATTTTCATGGAAAAGTGTTGGTGTATTTTTGAAAGATGTTTTGAAGATGGTTGTGAGCAAGCAACTAAGACCGTTATACCTACTCAAAAAGTCTTTGTTCATTTTCTCCTCCTTTAGATATTTCTATCTCACCATTGATTGATAAGAAGACCTATCATTGGATGTGAAGGGACAGGCGCGGGTCATCATATAGTCATAGAAAGAAATATTGTAGGATACCTTAAAATTTTTTGTAAGGGTCTAAGATCATTTATGAAGGCAACATTTGAAGGGTCATCGAGGGGCTATGATCTTATTTTTGATTATTTTTGCTAAAGTATACCACCTTCGCGTAACATGACTATTTATTCTCAAGGAAACAAGTGAGGTTAACCCTAGAGGTGCAAGTGTGCGAAGTGTTTGTTTTCATGCTTTTATTCTTGAATTATGGTTTTCTACTTGTTGATTTTATGTCTTTCCATACAAACCCTAATTACTAGCATTTATATTTAAAGCGATAAATTGCGAAAAATGTAAAACTCTACGCTATTACATCATTTGGGGATTGGGGTTCAAATTTATAAATAGGGAGAGAAGAAATTAAACCCTAAGTTACTACTACAACCATATTGAATGAATAAATAATGTACCAAAATGTAAAGATAATGTACAAGGATATGAAGGTGATGTGGAAAGAAAAGAGAATTGAATTGTTTTTGTTTATTTGAATTTTGATGAAAAGGTTTTGACCTAATTAACTAAGAAGAAAAGTGGTTAATTGATTTTGAATTAATTTGACAAAGTTAAAACCTAATTCTTTTGAGAAAAGAAATTAAATTAAGAAACTATTATTTTTAGGGTTTTTTATGAAAGGTCTTTTAGAGTTTACTAAAGACAAGAAATTAATTAACAAAAATTCCTAAATTCTAAGTTAATTGAATTAGAAAAGAAGGTTTAAATAAACCTTAGTCTAAATAATTTTATTAAGAAATTAAATTTATTAAGAAAATGTTTTTAGTCTTTTTTGTTTGAAATAAAATAAAAGTATATAAAATATATAAATATTAAATATTTATTTTTTGGGCTTTTTTAATAATAATAATAATAATAATAATAATAATAATAATAATAATAAAAATAAATAAAATAAAATAAAATAGAATAGAAAAGTAAAATAAAAGTCCGGAGGGTGTAAAAATGAGAAAGGATGGTTTTGTAGGAAAAAAAAACAGATTTTAAGGTTTAAGTCCAATATGGTTTTTGTAAGTCAGGAAAGAATGGAAAAAATGAATGGGCTGCGTTGCAAAATAAATGAGGGGGGGGGGTGAGACAGAATAAATGAAGCAAGGCCCAGTGGTGGAAGGCCAACACACTGGCTGTGTGACAAAAAGGAACAAAAATGTTAGAAAATTAAAACAAAAGGGCATTGCTGGGGCTCGAACCCAGGCCCTTGGCAATAACGTGCGCGCTCTCTACCACTGGGGTGACTATACATCCGGTGTCTTATATCAAACCATAAATATATATTAGAAAACCAGTTCTAATGATAAACTTCATCTTTTTCCTCGCGCCAGCCATAACCTCTACAACTCATTCATTTCTCAACCATTCTCAAAAGTATGAACATCAAACTTGTTAGAAATTTCACCACGATTCCAGAAATGTAAATAACTTAAACAATGGCTCAAAGATGAGCATGAATTTTGAATGGTACCAAATCTAACCTAATTTTTTCATAAATTTCAAGCTTAAAATTCTCACTACTCAAGCAATATAAATGAATTCTAAGGACATGGCCAACTTCAGGACAATGATATCTACATTTTATCTTTGAAAATGGAAACTAATAATGCCTATATGAAGAGATTGAAAATCAGAAAACTTACCTCAAAACTGGAAATTATGTTTTGAGTTAAAGCTCACTTCAAGGTGTTTTAATGATCTAGTTAGCTTCCTTGAACCTCGAGGAAGCTATTCCAATAGTTGCTTTAAGCTGAGAGTGCTTGAACTGTTCTAGAGAAGTCCAAGTGCAGACCTCTATTTTTGAAAATGGAAGATGGTGATGGAGGTGTTACAAAAGTTTAATAGGTATTGGGGTGGCTTATATTTTAGGTAAGGAAGCTTTTGAAATGGTTGGGACAAGAAACGCACGAGTGGATTTGAAGATGGAAGTTTTTTGGCCACATTCTGCACAATAATGGCAGTTTTCATGTAATCTGAGTTTGTGATAGTTTAGGGATGATTGAGGGATTGTAATTTTGAATGTCAAGTTGCATAAGAGTGTCTTAACATATAGGAAAAGGTTTGGAGACTTATAGAAGTTTGAAGTACAAAATCACATGTTTGTGGATTTTGACTTGTTTTGGAAGCAACATGCACAAACATGGTTTCAAGGCAAGGTAGGATGGTTGGGCAACATAATTCTCCTGAGCTTATAGACTTAGTGTGTACAGAAGGAACAACTACAAAGCTAAAGGAGAGTGGAATTCATGATTAAAGCCACTTTTCCAAAATAGAAGTATGAACTTTCTTCCATTAATGGCAATTTGGTTTGCATAATGCTTGAATCAATTGGATAATGGCTATATCAGTTCTGTAAAACACTAATTATGGAGTGAAACACAAGTTTGAGGCCTGTAAATCAAATATTATACAACACGGTTTGAGATTTGATTATGTGTTCATCACAAAATTGACTTGTAATTCCAGTTTGAAATCCTAACTTCATCTCTTCGATTCTCCTAGCTCAAGAATGATCTCATTGAGTTCTTGGAAATCTTGAAAAGCTTGGAACATCCTATACAACCTTCATGTTTTTCATTTTTTAAGAATCCAATTGGAACTATGTGAAAAATTTCCATGAAATTGGTACCAAAAATCTGCCTAACTAGGTCAAATTTTCACTAAGTGTTTTTATTACAAAGTGGATGACTTTGTGAATCTATAAATCAATATCCAAAAATTTCTAGGATTTTATCAGTAAAGCAAAGTTGTATATCTACTCAATATCTAAAACTTTCATTTTTAAAATTTCCTTTGAATCATCTTGCATCTTGGTGAAAATTTGGCATGAAGTCATGAAAAAATAAGACTTAAAAACACTTTGAAAAATTCTAAGTCTTGAAAAGTTTGACTTTTTAAGATGAATTTTGACTTTCTTGATTTCTTGATGATCAAGTTTAATAGTTTTCAATATCTTGATGAAATGTGATCTTTGAAACTCAAATTTGATCAAAAAGTCAAAGTTTGACTTTTGGTGTATCAGTTGACTGAATTTCTACTATCAATTAATTGATCTTGAGAAATGTTTTAAGCAATGAAATTAGGTAAACATGTTGTATTTGAATCCTTGAGATTATGCTTCAAGCCATTATATCATGTATTAGGTCAAAAACTCTTGATCAGTAAAATACATTTAAAACCCTAATTTTGACCATTTTTCCATTTTGGTGATTTGAACAATTTTCTTGGGGAATTGTGATCCAAACTTGATCAATTTATGCATATGACTTCAAAATGTTGATATTGGTCCAAAATCTTGAAGTTTGACTATAGGTTGACCATAATTGACTTTTTATCCAATACAACTGATTTTAGGTCATCTGATCAATTGACTGAGCAATTTTGTGATTCAAGACTTGAAACTTGACATGAGAAATCTTGAGGGTCCATAATGATCCATGAAAGTCATTTGAAGCATTATAAGCCCAATTGTCCTTGTGCAAACTCAAACCCTAATTTGAGGTATTAGTATGGAAGAGATGGCTTGACCTAGTCAATACTTGTGCAAGCTTGAGCTTTTGAAGATCTTTGTGAGAAATGTATTGAGAAAAGAGAGGGAAAATTTTGGGGTTCAACACAATGGTTATTGCTTGGATTTTCCGGTCATAACTGACTCAATTGCAAAATTCATTCTTTGGATGCATAGTACTATCGTGGTTTTGGCGAATCTGTTAACACAATTCTCTAAGAGCGACATTTTCATAATCTCCGACATACAATAGGACTTATACAAATTTCGGCAAGGTACTCTCACCGTTTCCGATTATTTTACTCAACCCAAAGTTTTATGGGATGACCTGGATGTTAGATGATGATAACTTATCTAGAGGAGAGGTTAATAGATCCCCAAAGTAAAAATTATTTTTAAAATTCTATTTTGAAAACAAATAAAAAACTATGGCAAGCGAAAGATTATGCCTAGATCGAATAAGTCATCTAACCAAACCGAATATTTGAAACTCAGACATGCCTAAAACACCTAATGAAATCTAAAATGATGATAAGACTCGATACAATAAATTCTCAATCAATCATTTATAATGATCACAATTGTTAACCAATTTCCAATGAAATTATTGATAAAGCTAAAACAAGCAAATTATCAAACTCTTAGCATGCATATTTTCCCTTTTCCTTTGCTTATATGAAATACCACTTACAATCTAATTGATTATAATGTAATCAACAAAGTAATGTTTAACAATCAAAGAGTATGTCTATATGAATCAGTTACACAATAAATGAATTTAACAATTAGCTATACAAAATAAATGATATATATATATATATATATATATATATATATATATATATATATATATATATATATATATATATATATATATATATATATATTTTGTATAATATATATATATATATATATATATATATATATATATATATATATATATATATATATAGAGAGAAGAGAGAAGAGAGAGAGAGAGAGAGAGAGAGAGAGAGAGAGAGAGAGAGAGAGAGAGAGAGAGGAGAGAGGAGAGAGAGAGAGAGAGAGGAGAGAGAGAGAGAGAGAGAGAGAGAGAGAGAGAGAGGAGAGAGAGAGAGAGAGAAGAGAGAGAGAGAGAGAGATGAGAGAGAGAGAGGAGAGATGAGAGAGAGAGAGAGAGAACACAAAGATTTGTTAAGGCAGTTCATCAATCGTCCTTGCTCTGGATACGTCTTCCTTTCTATTCCGTTTGGAATTGAGATGATAAATCTTTGCAAAATATTTTTTACAAGAGAATTGTAGCAATCAAACCCTATAACCCCAAGTTTGATGTTGATCCTAACACTTTATCTTCCTTTGATCTCATCTTTATCAGTCACCCAATAAAACCAATTTGATCCACCGTCTTGCGATACGCCTTTGATCAAACCACCGTTCTTTAAATATTTCACTCGGAGGAATCCAAATTGCAAATTATTGTCACCCAATACTTCCAATTTGATCCACCGTCTCACACTACTCCTTTGCAAGAACCACCGTTCTTCAAAGCTTTCACTAGATCGGATCCAAATTGCATAATATTATCAAAAAACTTCAAATCCCAATGATCTTAAAAGAAAACCCCAGCTTGGTTTTCTTATTTGAAACCCCTAAACATTGTCAACCCAATTTACCGGTACACCAACCTAACTTGGACGTTATTAACACAAGTCTAGATGGCTTCCAAACAAAAAAATAATTATTGTGTAGTTTGTTTGTGTGTATGCATATATGTGAGGTTGAAGATGAATAGAAATCTTTGTATGTTTTAGTTTCTTCTTATTTAAAATGATGCACGTATGAAGCGTTTATATATGTGTGTAAGTTGGAGGCAAAAAGGGAGGCTTAGAAACTGAAAAGAGATGCAATTTTTCAGAAAAAATACAGTATGTTATTGATACATATAAGTCATGTGTCAACACATGTAATGATATGTTTGACCTATTCAAGGTCTTGTGTTGACACATAGAAAACAAAAATCTACATGCTTTAAAAACTGAAGTACATCGCGTCGATACATAGACAACGGGTGTCAACACATAAGTTGACACATAAATAACATGTGTCAACACATGAGTCAACACATATAAACAAAGCCTACATGCTTTAATATTTCACTACATGTGTCGACTCATACGTTGTATGTGTCGATACATAGACCTATTTTTAGTGCAGAAACTCATTTTTAATGCATGATTCCTTTTCTAAACATGTTCTAAATACATCCTAAGTACCCTAATGAAAATGTGCACATAAAAGACTCAGAGATACCGTCCCAATATTACAAAATTGCTAAAGTTATCCTAGTTTTGACATCATACAAAATATCTAATGGGCAAGTGAAATCACATACTCCCATTTTTGACGATGGCAAAACTTGAGACAATATATTTCGTGTCTTCATGAAGGCTCTCTCTGATCACATGCATCCCAACTTTGTCTCGCATATGCTTCTCCCCTTTGGCAACACAAAAAAGAGATAAAGCAAGCCATGAGAAGTATCATATATCATATAAATACTTATATATCACACAAAGGCGTTTTTAAAAAATAAGGACATGCACTCCCATATACCCATATACATGGAGTGACGCAAAATTTAAACATATATAACAGGAAATACACATAACCATAATAACAAATTCAAAGCATGAAATATGATGAATGCAATGTAAGATCAAACTCTTGAGAAGCTTAAAAAAATGTCACGATTGCGTAACACTTCACAACGGTGCTCCCGATGCTTCACACACACGTGCCTAGCTTGGCGAAAAATATATCACCACTAAAACCAAAAACCAAATATTATCTCATAACATGTGACATGACTTGATTAAGAATTTCATTTGCAGGATTACATACTTAAATTAATTCATACACGAATGAATAGATTGCAAACTTACATGAAATGAAATGAATAAGAGTAGAAAACATGAGATATATCATATATTGAGCATTCATGAATTATATAATATATTAAGCATATCAAGCATTTGGAACACAAACAACATTGCAGTGACAAAAGGCTTACTTTCAAGGATAAAAAGGAACGAAATTACGTCATAGATGAATGGAACAGATAGTGCACTCGACTAGTATGAAAATTTCAAATGAAAGTTTGAGAAAATGTATATAAAGTGCATGCAACAAATGTATTTAGGCTACACATGAGATATCAAGAATCCCTAATTCCTTTTGAATGTTGAAAAATGGTTCAGTTGCAAGAGGTTTCATAAAGATATTCACAAGTTGATATTTACTATCAACATGCTCAAATACAACATCCCCATTTCAACACGGTCACATAGGAAGTGGTGACGTATCTCAATATGCTTAGTGCAAGAATGTAACACCGGATTTTTTGGTTTAGGTTAAATGCACTAATATTGTCGCACATGATAGGAATACATGAAAGTTTAATATCAAAGTCGAGTTAATTGTTGTTTGAACCATAAAATTTAAACACAACAACTATCGGCTGCTATGTATTCTGCCTTGGCCGTTGACACAAAAGCAATGAAAACTTGTTTCTTGCTATGCCAACTAACTAGGAATTTGAAAACATGTGACAAGTTCCACTTGTAATTTTCCCCTCCAACTTGCAATCGACAAAGTCAGAATCAAAATATCCAACCAAAACACAACCGTTTCCTTTGGAATACCAAAGTACTTAGATGTACCATGAAGGTATCTAACGACGCGCTTAACTGCTTTTAAGTGCGATTTCTTAGGAGCTGATTGATATCGGGCGCACATGCAAACGCTAAACATAATGTCAGGCCTAAATGCAGTAAGATATAGAAAAGATCAAATCATACCTCTATATTTCATGACATCCAGATCCTTACCATAAACATCTTTATCCAAGTTACCGTTTGTTGGCATTGGAGTGTCAATTGATTTTGCCTCATCCATATCAAATAGTTTTAGAAATTTGTGACAATACTTTGTTTGACACATGAACGTTCCTTCAATGAGTTTCTTGATTTAAAGTCCAAGAAAGTAATTCAACTCCTCTTATTAGACTCGTCTCAAATTTCATATGCATTATTTTAGAAACCTCCTTGTCCAATTGCATGTTAGTAGAACCAAATATGATATCGTCAACATAAACTTGAACTAGAAGTATGAGCATGCCTTGACATTTAATTAAACTTAACATGATTATGCATACATAAGTGATCATAAAGAAGAAAAAATATACATGACAATATAATCTGATGAGGTCAATATAAGATTATAAATTGATAATACTCCATAGTTATCAATTGATATATTTGGAAATGAGCACTCATAAAAATATATCATATACCAAGTATATCATGTACCATTAAAGTATAAACACGTAAAAGAAAGTACTTGCTTACAAAGAGAAAAATTGAAACGATATAACCTCACTGTACACATGTGGGAGGATGCACTTACATACACAAGGAACTCTCAAATGAAAGTTGAAACAAATACAAACAGTGCATACGATCTTTTGACATCCACGTCTCTCTACCACTTTTTTCTTTTTTAAAGTTACCAAATAGTGTTATCCTTGATGTATCCAAGAAATTTATTGATTCAATGATCATCCATTTTGATTGGACTTTCATCCTCTTTCTTATCATGATTGTTATCTTGACCCTCATCATGTTTCACCATTCTGGGGTTGATCAATTCCTTCTTCGGCGTCATTAAGCATGTCTTTTAAAGATATACCTACATCATGAACGAAATAACTTTTTCGAATTTCTTGGATATAGAAACATTATAAATAGTCTACATATATTTTACCAATTAAAGAACACTATTTATTGTCTTCATAGGTCACATAGCTCTTGTTCATTTCCATAAAGTCATTAAATAGGTAGATGTCACCCGTCATATGTCTTGAGCATCCACAAACAAGAACTTGTATTTTCTTCATAGAACCAAGACATTTTTCCTGCAAGATAAACAGAAAAATCTAGGTATCAAATATTCATTGAATCCTTGAGAGTTAGTGAAAAACAAGGTTGCATATGGGCAACCATTGAAAAATATATTTAAGAACAAAAAACCTTATAAATTTGTATTCTTAAATAGTCTGACCTTTTTTACAACACTAGTGACAAGCCAAATTATGAAGAGTGTTTTACACCATTTCTTCTAATGTATCTATTGTACATTTTCACAAACACCCCCATTTCTTCATCATGCGAGTTCTCGTCGTCACTAATATCACTATCACTTTTCTCATTTGTTAAGGACCTTGAACTAGAAGCCTTTAGAGTAATAAACTTCTTTTCTACCTCCTTATCCTTGCCTTTCTCCTTCTTTAGCTTCTTCTCATGTATCTTTTCATGTTTTTTCCAAGCAAGTGAGTTCTCGCTCATGTCTTTTAAGCTTACCTAACAATGTAGTTAGGTCTAGTATTGTAAGATTATTAGCTTCCTTGATCATGGAGACCTTTGGTAGCCAATTCCTAGTTAGACACCTCAAAAATTTATTAATAGAAATTTCATTGGAAACCGGTTTCCCATGTACATTTAAACTATTAATGAGATGAGAGAACCTATTTTGCATTTCGGCAATGGTTTCACCATGCTTCATGTGAAATAGTTTGGACTCTTGATTTAGTGTATCTAATTCTAGCATGTTTGACTTCATATAGGTCCCTTAAGGGAATACTTGCAATATGTCCCACATAGCCTTAGCAGTTTCATAATGGAAAATGCGATAAAATTCATCAACACCTGTTTGTACCCTAAAACTTACCCTCCCATATTTCTCAAAACATTTCAAGTGAGATCCTCAAATTGCTCAAGGAAGTCCAAGGGTTGACCAGACAAACTCTCTCCTAAGGCTGTCTACCTCAAATTAGGGTTTCATGTTGCATCAGATATTTGAGTCCAAGGGATCCAAAATGCTCACCATTGTCCTAATATGTTCTCAGGATCATTCATGTCAAGTTTCAAGCCTTGCAGAGGAAGTTTCCTCAGTCAATTGCTCAAAGGCCTGAAAATCGACTATGCTAGGGAAAAAGTCAACTGGGTCCCACATACAGTCAAACTTTAAAATTTTTGGTCAAAATTCTCATTTGAAGTATTATTAATCATTTGATCAAGGGTTGATAATGATTCCTCAGGGATTGCTCACAATTCATCAAAAACCCAAAAGTGCTAAATTAGGGTTTTGCAGGAAAAGTCATCTCAAATTTGACCAAGCATAACTTTCTCATACTTCATTAGAAATGATCCATCCAAAGCTCATTTTGAAGAGGATGCAATTACCTACAATTCATATTCATCTCCTAAGTTCAAAATATGCACTCACAAGAAGTTATGAATTTGGACATTATAGGTCATTTTGAAAAGTCAACAAAAAACACTTTTTTTGTCAAAGCTTCATACATGAACATGGAAGACTCAATTGAGATGAGACCAAAAGGGTTGGTTAGAGGACATATCAAGCTTTCTAAAAAGTCCAATAACACCTTAAAAGATTCAAAATTGAAGGAGTTATGCATTGGTGAAGTTGACCTTTTTTGTCAAAATTGTCAAAAGTCAAAAGTGCCTCAAATTGCAATTTTTGTCAAATGGGCCCAACTTTTTGCACTTGTTTTGAGTTTGTAACATGGTCCAAGAGCCCTAGCTCTTCCCACTTTCCTTTATTTTATTTTTGCCATTTATTTTGATTTTTTTTATTTCAATTAAATCAAATTAAATCAAAATAAATCATGGAAATATCAAAATCATTTAAGTCTTGAGATTTGGTGCATATTTCAGGTCCCTTATACAACTAGGAAACAAAATCAAATCGTGCAAGGCATGTTTGTGCAGGAAAAGATTGATTTTTGGCTTAATTTGGAAAGATCTTCTTGGGAATCAAATCATGATCAAAGACCATAATTGAAAGAGATTGGATGCATATTTGTAAACCTAATTCTATCAGTGATATATATTAAACAAATGCAGACCAAAAGCATAAGGTTTGGAGGCGTGTAAGAGGAAGAACCACTTCAAAAAATAAAGAAAAAGTGGTGATCTGTTTTCCTATTTCCAGGTAATTTCAAGCCTTGCCAAGCATCCCTTTCGTTTCCAGGGCACTCAAGGAAGCCATAGAAATCAAAAGCAAACCTTCTCATACGCTAGAACTCACTGTAAGTGGTTTACGGATTGGACATATTGGTTTATGACTTCAGGTTCCATTTATCGTGCCTGTGGTTGATTTTGGAAAATCATTGGTTTGTACCTACGCTTCTGTTCCGTAGGTAAAAGTCATTAGACTTTTAGCAACGAGGGAGGTTAGAGACAATGGAGTGGCAAGCCCTGATTTGCTTCATTTGTATTTTGCGCGCGAATAATTTTTATTTTGTTTGTTTTTAATATATTGATTAATTGTTGTTAGATGTATAACAAGTGCGCTTGGCTCAGTTGGTAGTGAGGCAGATGGAAAAAGGCCATAAGACCTGGGTTCGAATCCCAGGTCCCCCATTGTATTTCATGTTAGTTTTATTTGTATGATCAGGCAGTGCACACAGGCGTGAGGTCCACCATGAGTCCTCAAGGATCAACTAGCCAGATGTCCAACCAATCCAATGCAACGCTTGGCACGGGGAGATCCATGATACACCCTAGTCAAACATGCAAACACTGAATCATGGAAGTCAACGTGGATCAGATTGTTGGGCCCAAAAAGCTTGCTATTGGCACCCCCCAAAATTGCTGTTTACCAGGCCCATTTTTCCTTTTCTTTTTCTTTTTATATTTTCTTTATTTAATTCATTTAAACTATTTTACTAACACCAAAAAATTAATTCTTTTTATCAAAAAATCATAAAATCAATTCTCACCCAAAATTAATTTAGGTTTTATTTTTTATCAAAATTAAATTTAATTAGTTTATTTAATTTTATGATAACTTTAATTTGTCTTTGTAAATAAATTAAAATAAACTAGAAACTAGGGTTTTTATTTAATTTAAATTCTATTTTCTTTTCTTAAAAATAACCAAAACACAAAAAGGAAAAATAATTATTTTATTAATTTAAATTAATTAGTAATTAGGTTTGTACATATTTAAATTAAAACCTTATTTTTCTTACAACAATAAAAAACAACCAAAAATAATTTTTTTTCTTTATAATTAGGTTAGACGGGGTCAAAACCCTAAATTTTCTCTTGTTCTTGATTCATCGCGCGTTTATTTATTTTTGCAAATATTGATGTAACTGCTCATGGGATGTAATAGTTTAATTAGGACTTTTCATTTATTTATCGTTTTTACGGGTTTTTGGCTATGTAATTAATCCCCCACCCGAAGCCTTGTAATAACGTAGCTTTATTTTCCGCATTTTAATTTCCAAAAATATTAAACTGTTAGATGTATGATAATAGGGTTGCATGCCAAGAATGTATGTTAATTTTTAAAACAGTTAGCAAACCCTAAATGTGCAAAGATAATAACTTGAAAATTGAATCACTCGTACATGCACACTCCTAGGGTATACTCCCCACTTCGGATGCCTTCGGTTAACGATCATTAAGTATAGGGTATTTTAGTGGTCGCTCTCTTGTCTAAACAAAGATCAAATGCCCCGTTCGGAAAAGTTGCCTCGGAAAAGTTTGCCTCGGAAATGTTGCCTCGAATATGATCTTAAGACACTAGGGTTATTACTAAAACGTCCTAACATTGCTTTAGTGATCGTACGTCCCTTTGAATTGACCTTACAAACTCCAACGACGGTGCTACTACTCACTAATAGTGGGATATCGCTGTCTAAAGGAAGCAAGAATAGAAACATTCTTCCTTTCGAGTAGGTAGAATGCTAGTAGGTACTTGCTCAAAATTAAACTTTTCCACACTTACACTCTTTTCAAACAAAGTTTCAAAAAGACTTCGTAACACTCTTGAAGAGAGAAGAAAGGGTTAAATCTAAGTAAAACAAAAGCTTTTCAAACACACAAAACAAGAGAATTTTTTTTAAAATGATGAGCAAGTACTAAGAGCCCGTAGAAAATTACGGATAGAAAGGGTGCTAATACCCTCCCCTTTCTATAATCTACCCCCGTACTCCAAAATCTCGAAAAATGAATTTTTATGTGCTTTTTTCCTTTCTAGTTGGATAAAATAAAAGTCGGGTAGCGACTCTTTGCTTACCGCGACATTTTGCAAACACAAACACAAAACGCAAACCAGTATTAAACAGTCCGGTTCTGCCACCGTATCACAACACCAAAAACGGATATGAGAATATTTTGCGCTTTCCATCGTGATCCCAATTTTTCTTATCATCCTCATTCTATAGTGCTTCCAATTTAGGTCTGACAACAACATTAGCAATCGGTCACGGTAATTTTG